>CM050516.1:5150000-5837500 GCA_027563665.1 Antrozous pallidus | reverse complement strand
GACACCAGGCGGACCCCCCTCGACCGACCAGGAGGGGAAAGAGAAAGAGCCAGGCCTCGGTTCTGGAATACCAACTGGGCTGAGTGACTTCACCCATCACAGCCTCAGTTTCCCCCCGTATGCAGCCCTGGAGGTGTTAGGACAATCCCCCTGGGGGGGTGGAGCAGCTGGCCCTCCCCAACCTACGCTGACACTTGTCACTTGTTTGGATCCCCACCACCCAGTCACCCTTCCCTGTCTGTCCACTGCTCTCCTTGGGTGCTTCCTGAGGGGGCTGGGGGTGTTGGGGGGGGGGATGTGGACTAGCTCCCTCTCCCGAGAGGCCAGAGTCTCTGGCTCCGCGTGCAGTGAGGGGCAGAGCGTGTGACACAGGCCCAGCCAGGGGGCGCCTTCATTGTGACTTCATTCACGGGCGGCTGCAGGTCAGACTCACAGCAGCGACGCTGGGGACCCGCTGCTTCGGCGCCTGCTCCCGCCTGCAATCCCCGGACGTTCTTGGTCCCAGCTCACCGCCCATTGCCAGCTCTCCTGCCTCCTGCCAGTCCCGGGAGTGCCCAGAGGCTTCAAATGAGGACCCTGTGTGCTCAGGGCAGAGAATGACAACTCCATAGCCTCGAGCAAGTCCTCCCAGTCAATCTGACACCTCCCCCAGCTTTTCATTCACACAGTCCCCCAGCCTCTCATCCACACAGCCCCCAGCCTCTCATCCACACAGCCCCCAGCCTCTCATCCACACAGCCCCCTAGCCTCTCATCCACATAGCCTGCCAGCCTCTCATCCACACAGCCCCCCAGCCTCTCATCCACACAGCCCCCAGCCTCTCATCCACACAGCCCCCCAGCCTCTCATCCACACAGCCCCCCAGCCTCTCATCCACACAGCCCCCAGCCTCTCATCCACACAGCCCCCCCAGCCTCTCATCCACACAGCCCCCAGCCTCTCATCCACACAGCCCCCCAGCCTCAGCCTCCCACCTCCTGCTCTCTGTCCAGGCACACGCGTCCCTCCCCTCCCACAGCCCGCCTTCCCCTCCTTCTCGCATGTGGAGGACGCCTGCACCTGTCTGTGCCTCAGGTGGGACTCACGCTAGGGTTGAGCGCATGACCAGACCGGGCCAGGCAGAGAATGCCACTCCCTGGACGGGGCGAGGGCCCGGGCTGGTCCGTGATGAGTACACCGCGTCCTGCGCTTGGTGCTCTGGGGAAGGGGCGCTCCCTTTCAGCTGGAGCTGGTGGCTGACCTGGAGCCATGGAGGTGAAGAAGAACGGAAACTGCCTGACTGGAGCCCTGCCCGGGACACAGGGCCAGAGAGAGAGGCGTCTGGGCCAGGAGAGAGAAGCAGAGCGGGCGCTGGAAGACACCCGCCGTCTCTGCGCCAATCAGAGCAGTCGGCACGTGGCCTGGCCAGCAGGAAGGGCTCCGTCGGTGGCAGGAGAACGCGCGACCGGCCACCGTCCCGGCTCCTCGGCGGGCCAGGCTGCCCGGCACTTCCACCCCCAGCAGCCAGCCTCTACCCGCTCCGCGCGAGGAGACAGATTGTGCACGGCACCCCTTAGGCTCGTGTGGCACAGGCGTGGGACACCCGCCTTCCCCGGGCAGGTGCCTGGCAGGGTCAGCCTGTGGCCGGGGCCCCATCGCCCGCGTCCCTGCGGTCCGGGGGACGGGCCGCCTTCTCGACACTTGCCTCCCTGAGCCCAGATGTCAGCCATGGGAAGCCTAACCATGAGCAGCTGGTCCCCAGGCACTTGGGAGGCCCCGAGGCCCGCGCAGGGAATCACACTCATCGCCATGAAAACCGCTGCCGTTGAGAGTGTGTCCGAGGCCTGGTGTCAAACGGGGCCTTTACCGGAGGGCTCACCTGCACACAGAGACCCAGGGAGGTACGTTCTCTACTTTGTCACCGAGACGCTCGAAGCTCAAATGACCAGACTTGCTTTTAAGTCCACACAGCAAGGAAGTGGCCGGGGCAGGATTCAAACCCAGAGCTTTCTTACCCCTCCTCCCCATTCTCTAAAACATTGGTGGTGGGGGGCTCTCAGCCACCTCCGGGAGACTTTGTCATTTGCCTCCCGGCATCCATTGAAGAGCTCTGGGTCCCCTGTGTGCATGTGGGAGAGGCGGACCCCCCACCCCACCCCCGCCCCACGCTCCATCTCCGTGGTCCAGGCAGGCGCCCCGCCAGCCCCAGAGGTGGGGGACCTGACTCAGACCTAAGCTTGCTGGTGTGTGACCCCCACGGCCGCACTGCCTGGCTCAGGGGTGGGTTTGTGACCAGCGGAAGGGCCTCTGGCTAGAAAGGGGACACCCGGTCACGTGAGGCTTGGCCCTGAGGCAGCCACCGTGGGAGGCCTGAAGGATGCAGGCGGTGAGCACTGCGGGAGGACGCGGGAGAGCCGAGGACGAGGCGTGTCCAGGGAGAATCCCTGGTGCCGGCACCAAGCCCTGCCTGGGCTGCAGCTCCGGGCTGCGGGGTGACCTGAGCCCAAGGCCCCACATCTAGGAAGTGGCCGAGGTGGGACTGGAAGCAGATGCCAGACGGGAGACAGTGGTCACGCTGAGGCCCGATAGATGGGAGGTGGCTCTCCCTACGTCCTTCTCTCCAGAGACCCTGCCTTGTTACCGGTCCTCACCTCACCTGGAACCCCAAGGCTATCCTAAGCTTATATATATAATTGATTTTTTTACAGGGAGGAAGGGAAAGGGATAAAAAGTCAGAAACATCGATGAGGGAGAAACACCAATCTGCTGCCTCCTGTACACCCCCCACTGGGGATGTGCCCGCAACCAAGGCACATGCCTCTGACCAGAACCGAACCTGGGACCCTTGAGTCCGCAGGCCAAACCGGTTTCGGCTGTCCTAAGTTTATTGACTTAGGAGCAAACAGGTACACGTTCCGAGTAGGCAAAGTAAAAAAAAGACACTGTATCTCTAACCACTGTCATACGCCTGAAACTAAAGTAATATTGAATGCCAACCGTAGCTGAAAAAGAAAAAACACTTTTTAAAAGATAGTATTTCTTACACTGGTTGGAAGTACCAATGCCCTCTCAAGATTGCAGTCAGGGATTTCACCCCTAAACTGCTGGAGGTGCCATCTGAAGCTGCCGGGGTGCCGGTCGGAGGCTGGTGTTGCTGGAGGCCCCGGGGTTTCTGATGTGCCAGGGGCCGTTGTGCTTCAGGTGCCCCCTGGGAGCTAGAGAGCCGGGCGTGAGCAAACATTGGCTGTGGGGGGCTTACAGCCACCTGGAAGGGCTCAGGGGGGACCTGGAGGGGCTCAGGGGGGACCTGGAGGGGCTCAGGGGGGCCTGGAGGGGCTCACACAGGGCCTGGGGGCTCAGGGGGGCCTGGAGGGGCTCAGGGGGGACCTGGAGGGGCTCACACAGGGCCTGGGGAGCTTAGGGGGGCCCTGGAGGAGTGCAGGCAGGGCCTGGAGGGGCTCAGGGGGGCCTAGAGGGGCTCAGTGGGGGGTCCTGAAGGCGCTCAGGCGGGGCCCATGGAAAGTCTCGCTTTCAGCAGCCAAGTAGAAGGAGCCAGACACAAAAGAGCATTTTTCGAATGAGTTCATTTACCTGACGTCCTGAAACAGGCCAGTGGTGGAGACAGAGGTGGCCCCGTGGTTGCCCAGGCAGGAGGCCGCTGTGCAGATGAAACAGTCTCTACCTTGACTGGCGTGGCGCTTGCACAAGAGGCACGCACCCGCGTTAACAAAGCTCCTTGAACCATGCACTGAAATGTGTGCATGTGCGTGTGCGTGTGCGTGAGCGTGAGCGTGTGCGTGAGTGGGGCTCTATAGAGTCAATGTCCGAGAAAGCGTTCCTAGTTACGGGAAAAACCGGATGTGGTGGGTCTTCGTGGCGGGGAGACTCTGCCCAGAGCGCTGTCATCTTTGGGGCATCCCGGCTGAGTCACCCCTTTAGTGACTGTTTCCCGGACGCTCCCTGGGACACTCTGGGCCCCGGTCTCAATCTGGCCGAGCGGAAGCGCCTTCCCTACTCCCCAGCTTCTTCTGTGGCTCGGCTCCGTGCGTGTGTTCCCCATGATTGTCCCATCCTCACCGCTTCTCCGGCACCGAGTCCTGCCGGTGCCGCCCCATCCGCTTCTCTCATCCCGCAGCCCCGCCGAACTCAGGCTCCGGACGCCTTCTCCCTCTCCTGCTTCTCTTGCTCCTCCCAGTCCTCCCTCCCTCCACCGAGCTGACCCCCCCGCCTCCCCACATCCCTGCTCCTAATTCTCTCACCGCTGCTACCCGATGCCCATCCTCCCCCGTGCCCTCAGGCAAGGCCCCCTGGTTTTGGCGAGATTGGCAATGTGTCCAAAAAAGACGCTGCCCGGCCCTTGGGGATCCCTGTCTACGTTGTGTTCAGGAAAGCGTACTCACTACAGGGTTGACTCAGCTGGGGCGTCCTCTGGACTCCCTCCTTCCCGGCCCTCTTTCCTCCCGTCTGGAAGGCGGATGTGATGGCTGGAGCGGCGGCAGCCACCTGGTGACCATGGGGAGCTGTTGGTGATGGACAGAGGTCCCAAGGATGGAGAGCTGAGAGATACAATCGTCTGGGGTGTGAACTCAGCTCACTGAACCGCCTGTCTCTGGATTCTTTTACAAAAGAGAAAAGTATCTGCCTTATTCCCTGTCGCTTCCAACGAACGAAAGCGCTTCCTACCTGTCACGGGCACTCTGCCTCTCTTCTGGGGGTGCTGGTCCCTGCGCACACTCGCGGAGGCTCATGCGCCAGCCCCCGGATTCCCACGGAGGAGCGTCAGCGTCATCGTTGAATTACATACAAAACTGGGTTTGGCGCCCTGGGTGTGACTCAGTGGACAGAGCGTCGGCCTGCGGACCGAAGGGTCCCAGGTTCGATTCCGGGCAAGGGCATGTACCTTGGTTGCGAGCACATCCTCAGTGGGGAGTGTGCAGGAGGCAGCTGATCGATGTTTCTCTCTCATCACTGTTTCTAACTCTATCCCTCTCCCTTCCTCTCTGTAAAAAAAAAAAAAAATCAATAAAAAATATATTAAAAAAAAAAAACACCTGGGTTTGGGTGTATTTTTCCCTAGCAAGGAGCTCTTTCATCAGATTCTCAAAGGGACCCGGGACACCTGCCCCCCACCAAATGTTCCAGCCTCGCACTACAGCCCCACCTCGTATGCATAATGAGCCCGTTACACGCGAGAGCACGGGTGCTGGGTGTGGAAGCATCTCGGGAAGTGCGAGGCTCCGGGCAAGGGGAGGCAGAAGGGCTCACGGACGCGTTTGGAGAAAGAGGCGTCGGAGGAGAAGCGAGCGTGTCTCCCGGTTGGAAGGCCGGCGCAGCGTCTGCACTTGCACTCCGGGCCGCTCGGGGCTCCGGCCGCCGGGTCTGTGGGCCGGCATGGCTTTCATTACCGGGCGCTCCGTTTAACGAGTCGTCTGCCTTCAGTGCTGGCGGTAATGCTCTCCAGCTGACGGCTCCGTCACCGCGAGGCTCTGCTTTTGAAGTCAGCTCGTCCGTCTGCTCGGTTGCTCTGTTTAGTTTCTGGGTTACCCCCTGAGAGGTGCGCAGCCCCCCTGTTTCCAGGGTGGGTAGAGCACGTGTGTGGAGCCGGTGCTGCGGGCCCAGCTGATTCCCGGCTCCTGGCTCTGCTCGGTTCCCGGAGTCGGCACAGCCTGCGGGCCAAGCACCCACCGAGCCTCCCAGGCGACCATCAAAAGCATCGTGGACTCAGGGGACACTGTTCTGAAGAATCTTGTGCAGTGGCCATTTTTCTCCCTGGGTTTAGTGCCCAGATCTGATCTTCTTCCCCGAGTTTGGGGAATTCCCAGGTGCGTGGATCTCAGGGAAAGGCGGCGTCTGCCTCCCACATCCCTACCTGTGCCAGATGCCTAGACGCATGGAGCAGCCGGGCCTGCTCTGGACAAAGGGGAAGGGGCAGAGCTTGACGGACACAGGCAGATGGGAAAGTGTAGGACAGGATGAGGGCAGAGATCTCTGGCACAAGAAGCCAGGGCGATGCCCTGAGAGGCAGACATGGCCGTGATGGGGAGGCCTCCGTCTGCCAGGCATTGGGCTGGGGACCAGGCATCGGAATCGCCAACCCACTCCACTACCATTCCTTGTGATGGGCCTTCCCTCCTTTGCATGAAAGAAATCTGCAACTCAAAGCAGTCACGTGACCTGCCCAACAGTCGCGTGACCTGCCCAGCAGTCACGTGACCTGCCCGCAGTCCCAGGGCTAGTTAGCAGCCAAAGCCTGTCTGATTAAGGTCCATTTCCTCTCTCCTAGGCCAGTGGTCGGCAAACTGCGGCTCGTGAGCCACATGCGGCTCTTTGGCCCATTGAGTTTTTAGCAAAGGCCAGCTTAGGAGTACCCTAATTAAGTTAATAGCAATGTACCTACCTTTATGGTTTAAAAAATTCGGCTCTCAAAAGGAATGTCAATTGTTGTACTGTTGATATTTGGCTCTGTTGACTGATGAGTTTGCCGACCACTGTTCTAGGCCACACAGAGAAGCAATCCACTCTTCAGGGGCCTCAGCTATCACATCGGAAACAGAAAGCAGTGTGGGACAGTAACATGAAAACGCACGGCTCCTCAATACCTGCCCCGCTTCTCGGGCTTCCACTCAGAGGGACCGTGTAGCATAGCTGCAAACTTATTTATAACACGCTTCTTCCATTAGGGAATTTGGGTTGGCACAAAACAAAAACATCTATAAAAGATGATATACAAAACACAAGAACCAGGGAAAAGGGAACCGTCTCTATCGCAAGGTGGCGTCCAATAACTTGAGATGGAGCTCTGAATCTAGGACTGAGCTTCCTGGCAGCCAAAGCAAAAAGGGATACAAGATTCATTATCCACGCCTTTTCAGAAGAGGAGAAGGGCACACCCTATCCTCCATTTCCCCTAACACTGAACTCTGAAAGAAATTCACTTATGAAGACAGCACTGAGTCATATATAAGACATGTCAGTGACATTTTTGGCAATAAATGCATTAGCGAATTTCCTATGAATAACTACGGATGACATTAAAGCTTAACTCATAAAACAAAATTCCGAGGCATGAATTCTGGTGAGGACTGCAGAAATCGGATAGATAGGGCCTTTTCTGTGCTGCTAGAGAGTCGCACCAAATCGCCTCTGGCACAGTATTGTGGCACACATTCAATTAAATGCTCAAAATCATAATCTCACTACACCCCAGGGAGGGTCTTTTCAGCTGCCAGTGAAAGAAAATCCAGCCGAGACCGGTGTGGCTCCGTGGACAGAGCATCGGCCTGCGGACTGAAAGGTCCCGGGTTCGATTCCGGTCAAGGGCATGTACCTTGGCTGCGGGCACATCCCCAGTGGGAGGTGTGCAGGAGGCAGCTGATCGATGTTTCTCTCTCATCGATGTTTCTGACTTTCTATCCCTCTTCCTTCCTCTCTGTGAAAAATCAATAAAATGTTTTAAAAAAAGAAAGAAAGAAAGAAAATCCAACTCCAAAGTGTTTTACCCAAAAGAGAGGATATTTCGTTCACGTTGGTGAGAAACTCGGGCTGCAGCCCCAGCTAGATCCAAGGGCTCATCCAAGGTCAGGTCGGCTGCTTTCCCCACCACCCTCAGCATCACGCTGGCTTCATTCTCGGGATTCCTGTGCTGGCAAACGGCTGCTGCCGCTTTGAGCCTTCCATCTGATCTGCTCTGTGCCCAGGGGGAGAGAGCCGCTCGCCCTCCCGCCCCTGCCACCCCCAGACTGTGCCAGAGGCCTCCGGACAGAAAGAATATACTTTTCACTGTCTCAGGTTTGGTCATGAGGGCACCCCCGACACGCGACACCTACCCAGCTTAAGTTCCCGCCCCTTAACCTGCCCACCCGCCTTGAGGGCCACAGAAGATGACGCAACGGCGAGGAGGAGGACACAGCCATGCTCACAGCGCACGCTTTCTGAGGTCATGGACCTGCTCGGACAAAAAGGGGCCCCAGGGGACAAAATCAGATTATTTTCAAAGATTCCTTCCTTTCAAAGAATTTCATTCTTGTGCTTTTAATGACCGTTCAAATCTATGGCCGTTCCATTTATTGATGGTGAGAGAACTGGCTAACCCAGCTCCAGACGGGAAAGCTGAGGCCTTCCGCCCAGTGTGGCTCGTGGTTGGGCGTCGACCTATGACCCAGGAGGCCATGGTTCCAACGCAGGTCAGGGCACAGGCCTGAGTCGCAGGCTCCGTCCCCAGCGTGGGGGTGCAGGAGGCAGCCGGTCAACGATTCCTTCTCATCGCTGACGTTTCTCTCTCTCTCTTCCTCACCCTTCCTCTCTGAAATCAATACAAATATATTTTTTTTTCTAAAAAAGAAAAGAAGAAGAAGAAAACAGGGTGGCTTGACTGTCAATCACCCTTGCCATGCAGTCATTACAACCTCTCATCGCTTCTGTCTTACTGGTTCTAAGATGCCTGTTGTACGTTATCATCTCTGCAATGGCGCTGTGTAGTTTGCAAGAACTAAGCTTGCAAACAGCGCACCAGGTCTCTCTGATGAGGGAACAGGGAGCATTGTGCTGCTCGGTCCAGGGCCCTTGCAGCTGGATGTGCCTATGACGCGTACTCTGGCCAACGGTGCGGTTTCTGAGCGGAAGCCTTGAAGAGCCCGTGCACTTTGCCCTGTTCCCCTGTCCCCACCCAACAGTCATGGGAGCACATGGCAAGATGGAACCTCCAATGGTCTGAGTTCCCATTATGGGCAAAGCTGTGTCCCCTCAACATCCTTATGTTGACTTCCTAACCCCTAGTGCCTCAGAACGGGGCCATGTTTGGAAAAGAGGGTCTTTCAAGAGGAAGTTAAGTTAAAATAAGGTCATGAAGGAAGGTGTGCCGTAGTCCCTCTTGCTCCATGTCCTGATAAGGAGGAGATTCGGCCACAGACATGCACGGAGAGAAGGCTGTGTGGAGACACAGGGAACAAGACAACCATCTACAAGCCAAGAAGAGGGGCCTGAGTAGAATCCAACGCTGCTGACCCTTGACCTTGGACTTCTAGGCTCCATAACCACCCTATCTAATAAAAGAGTAATATGCAAATTCACTGTCACTCCAACACACAAGATGGCCACTCCTATGTGAATATTAGATGGCCACCACAAGATGGCCTGCAGGGGAGGGCAGTTGTGGATGATCAGGCTAGCAAGGGAGGGCAGTTAGGGATGACTGGGCCAGCAGAGGAGGGCAGTTGGGGGAGACCAGACCAGCAGGGGAGGGCAGTTGGAAGGGACCAGGCCTGCAGGGGAGGGCAGTTGGGGGTGACCAGGCTGGCAGGGGAGTGGTTCGGGGGTGATCAGGCTGGCAGACAGAAGCAGTTAGGAGCAATCAGGAAAGCAGTTGGGACCCAGCAGTCCTGGGCTGTGAGAGGATGCAGGCTGGGCTGAGGGACACACACCCTCATGTACAAATTTTGTGCACCGGGCCTCTAGTGAGATAATGAATTCTGTTGCTGAAGCCACCTGGCCTGTGGGACTTCTTATGAGAGCAAATAATTACCGCCCCCAAACGGCCACAGTGAGCAGAGCCTTCCGCCGCTCTGCACATGACAAGTAACATAAACCCCAATAAACTGCACTGTGAGTGCTTGTTCCTGCAGCATGACCTGCTCCATCCTAACTTGAAAGCATCGCGCTACAGTCTGAGGGCAACCTTTTTTCCTTCTCAGAGGCGATGCGGTCCTCCTCGCGCAATAGGTGCCACTTTCTGTTCGTGTGAAACGTGCTGCACGAGGCACGCAACGGCTGATGAAACGTGAACCTGTCCATGAGGCACTACTTTGCATTTTCATGAGGCCAGAACTGTAGGAGACACAATGACAGCAAGAATAACAATAATAATGGCTAATATAGTCCAAGCATTTGCCTTGTGATAGCCACAATGCTAAGCAATTTCCATACTTTATTTTTTAATCCTCTCAGAAAATCGGAGGCATTTGTATCATCCCCATTAAAAAACGAGGACATTTAAAGGGGCACAACACCCCCCCCTTCCCTCCCTCAGTGGAGTGTAGAACTCACACCCAGGGCTCTCAACCTCGGAGACTCCGCCGCCTTCCGTGAGCCTGTCTATCGAAAAAACCTTTCTGTTCTGTCAACATCATGTACCTTTTATTTCAGAACGCGCACCGTGCTTAATAGCAATAACGCTTTTCTTTTCTAGTTTAGTAATTTAAGCTCCCCCGTGAAATCTGGGAAGCTTGTCTCATTCATCTGACTGAATACGACTTTAAATATCCAAATCTCCACGGCGCTCGGCTGCCCAGAGCGAACACGGTGGAATTTGTTATGCATAATATCCATAGTGCATGACATGCTGTTTTTTTGTTCTGGTTGGAAAAGCAACCGTCCCCTACGAACTGTGGGATGATTTATTCGATTGTTGTTATTCATGGCTAGGAAAAGCTGAGAATGCTCAAAATAAGCGAAAACACTCCTGCAGCTGCTGCAGATGTTCTCCCCGATACGAAGTTGGCCCGGGCCCGGCGATCAGGCACAAGTGCCAGCCTCGCTCTGCAGCCGTGAGCGCTTTAAAGGAGCACGTGTGCACGCACGAAGGGGGGATGTCCCTGCGAAAGCCCCGGTCGCTGGTGGGGTGCCCACGCCGATCTCTGACCCCCGAAAAGTCGGCCCCGATCTCCGGGGCCCCTCGCGTGCAAGCACACCCCTTCTCACACGACTGGAGCTGTGTGCAACGGGGAAGGATGAGGTGTTAAGAGAGTCCTAATGAGCCATGTTACAGATGTGTAAAACAGCTGGGGGATGATGTCACTACACTCACCCTGCCGCCTCTGCTACTTGCTGCCGTTATTAGAAACAGACACCGGAGGAGGGCACCTAGAATACGCGCCCGTCCCTCTGCGGCCATTCTGGTCCTAATTAGGTAGCCTGGGCCCCAGCTGCTGCACATAAACCCCGCCAGGTGACTCCGAGCCGCATGGCTTTATAATCCAGATGAGCCCCGCTCCGGCGCGCGCTAGAGAGATGCCATCTTCGGCGAGAGATTTATTGTCCTGGTTACCTTGCGGGCCTGGCCCCTGGGTGGGTGTGGAGCAAATGGGATTCTCAGGGAAAGGCTCTGGAAAGCACTGTGATTATTCACAAACTCTGACTTTTCAGTTAGGAGTGGGATTCTTGAAGGGCCCGATGTCTGATGATGTCAGACTCAGTCACAGCTGTGAGTTTAAGAGTTGTTTTCCAAAAACAAACATGAGGAATTATCCTGTCTTATTGCTAAACTCCAAACACACATTCTCATCCCCCCCACCCCCACCCCGGTTAGGCTAGAAAAGGAGCCATTTGTAAGTACCTACTATGTGCCAAGTGGCTACATAGGGAGACTCATCTAATCCCTCAACAACCAGAGGGAAAATGGTTGTTGGTGAGGTTGGACTCAGAGAAGTGAAGCAACTTTGACCTATAATCTTGCAATAATATATTTTATGTTGAGTTGTACAATATTAATTCTAAGCAATCTGATAAAATAAGAATGCATATTGTAATCTCTAGAGCAATCTTCACAAAACACAAAGAGATATAAGTAAAACCTCAACAGAGAAACTGAAAAGTATTTGACTAATCCAAGTAATACAGGAGAGGAATATAAAGGGACAAAAAACAGGTGCAAAGAATATAGAACAGTAAAAAAAAAAAAAAAATACAACCATATCAATAATAACATTAAACGCTAGACTAACACCTTCCCAAAAGGAAGACCTAAAGCAGGAATAGTTTCATCAGTAAATATTAACACTTATTTAAGAAAAAGTAATATTGGTCTTGTACAAATCTCGTCTTTTATAAAGTCAGCATAACCCTCACACCAAAATCTGACAAAGATAGTACAAGAAAAGACTAGTATACACCAATGTATCTCATGAACATTGATGTAAAAAATCTTATTAAAATGCTAGCAAACTGAATCCAGCAGTACATGAAGAGGATATTATATAATAACTAGCTGAAGTCTATCCCAGGAATGCAAGGTTGGTTTAACATTCCAGAGTCAATGAATGTAATTAACCATTCCATTCAAAAATCCAAAAGAATATAATTTATAAAGAGAAAAGCGCCGAACCAGCTTGGCTCAGTGGATAGAGCGTCTGCCTGTGGACTGAAAGGTCCCAGGTTCGATTCCGGTCAGGGGCATGTACTGTGGCTGTGGGCACTTCCCCAGTTGGAGGTGTGCAAGAGGCAGCTGATCGATGTTTCTCTCCCATCGATGTTTCTGACTTTCTATCCCTCTCCCTTCCTCTCTGTGAAAAATCAATAAAATATATTTTAAAAAAAGAGAGAGAAAAGCATTTGCAAAATTTAACATCCACTCGTTGTAAAAATTCTTAGCAAACTAAGAATAGAGAAGAATTTCCCTGTTCTGCTGAAGGCCATCTATGAAAAATGTACAGCTAACAGTAAACGTAATGGTGAAACACACAGCCCCTTGTCCTAAAGATCAGGGATAAGACCAGGACGGCTCCGCTCTCAGCTTTTACAGTTCATAGATTATTGTCAGTCTTTCTCAGGGCAATCGATAAGAAAAAGTAATAAAAGACACGGAGACGGGAAGGAAATAAGCAAAATAATCCCTGTTTGGAGATGACATCGTTGTTTTTGTACATAATCCTACACAACACATAGAACAATTCTAAACTATTTTACACGGGGTTCTGTTCCTTCTAGACACCCTTCACAATGACGTAGTAGTCAGATTTCAATACTGACAATTCCATTTTTTAAAAAAAGACAATGCAATTCCACACACACTCATACCTAGGCCCAGACAGTGCCCAGAGCTTGGCCACGTGCCCAGAAATCTCAGGATTCGGTTCCAGGATTTACACCCACCTCCATGAGTCAGCCACGGGGGCTGCAGAGGGGCAGCGTTTGACTCTGCCCTAGCACGTCCTCTTAAAACCGAGCCCCCCGCACCGTTCGGGCATCTGTCCCTCCAGGCCTGTTTCCCGGTACACACAGCAAAGGCCGTCGCTTAAACCCTAACCACGCATCACGGTGCCCGAGAAACCGGGGGTTTGGACTGAAATGTGACCACGTCCGCCCGCGATGGGCCAGGAAGTTCAGCAACGAAACAGACTCTGACCCCGGCACACCCCTGCGTCCAGCCCGAGTCGGGATTTCTGCGCTTCCCCGGGCACAGAAGATGGGATGCCCGTTTTCCCCCCTGCAGGCTCCACTACAGATTCACCCGAATGTCTTTCCCCGTCGTCAAGAAAGCCGAGTTTTAAGGAGCCACTGGGAATGGAGGGAAGGGATGTGGTCTCTCGAGGCCTGAAATCCCCAAATTCCCAGATCCGAAGAATCCCAAAATTCCTCCCAGGAAGTCGCACGAGATGAGAAGGATTCTTCACACACGGCTCAAACGTCTTTCAAACAGCCCCCAAACGGACATTAGGAGAGGCCACATATAAAGAAATTCTCCGTCCCCGTGGGTCCCTTCCCCTTCACATCTTAATGTGAGCCTGACCTCCGGAGTCCTCCCTCTGACCCCTCTGACGGCCGAGGGGTGAAGGAGGGTACGGCGGCCTCCTCTGCGGACACCACGGAAGGGTTAAAAACATTCCCCCCTTCCCCTGCAGGTGCCCCCTCTGGGGTACGTGAACTCAGCTTCTCCGTGTTTAGGCCGATGGCCTCGAATTCCTTCCTGGCAGGTGTTCATGGCTGTGAACAAATTAGATTTTGGAAGTCTGTCTGCCCTCAGTCTCAGGCCTGCCGGGGAGGCTGCGTGTTGGAAGTCGGGGCCAGCCGGCCTCGCTGGGGCCCTGGGCGCCAGCGCAGACGAAGAGAGGCCCCATAAAGTGTGGAATTCAGAACCCGAAAGGCCTGGATTTGAATCCGGCGCCGCCGCACACCCTCCACGCGGCTCCGGCTCGGCTCCCCACGGCCGCGTGTCCTGGTGAGGAAGGCAGGCGCCCTCGCCCCTCCTCACGTGGGAGTTGGGGAATCCGACAAGGTGTCACATGTAGGGTGCCTGGCTCCGGATCGCGTTTTATACGCACAGCTGTGTGTTAGTCAGGGCTCCCCGATCGCTAGTCGGGTGGTAATCCCATGGAATGTGCTGGAAGGCCATCAGGGGCTTGTGCAATCGGCGCAGGGCGGTGCTGAAGCCTGGGAGATGGCCAGAAACCGAGGCATTGCTCAGGGTTAAGCATCAGGGCCTTCAAAAGGTCACGGGAAAGGGAGGCCAGCACCCCAGCCCCAGGCTCTCTCTCCGGGATCCAGGTCCCAGAGGGAGTCCTGGCTGCCCTCACCTGGATGACTGCCCCCCCCCCCCCATGAGGACAAGAGAGAGAGAACAAGCTGATTGCACCTCCGTGCAGGAGGCAGGTGACACCCCTCCAGGTGACCCCCCTCCCGGGCCACGCACAGTGACAGGAGGTGGGTCTCCATGGGGAATTGAGGCGCGTTAGGAGGCAGGCTGCCTGCTGACCAGCCCCGGCCCACAAACGCTCACTGCGGAGACTGCCCTGTGAGTCCAGGAGAGGAAGATGCTTCTGGGGGGGGGGGGGGGTGCTGTGCGGCGCGGGGGTGGCAGGCGGGGACGGGGGAGGGGGGTTTCTGCAGCTCCACGCCCTGCGGTAAGGGGAGACTAGAGGGCAGCGCCCGCGCCTCCAATGATCAGCCCCTGTGCCCTGTCCGAGCTGCTGCTTGGAGCTGGGGTGGGGGTGGGGGGGCGACAACGGGGCCCGCTGAGGACACAGCCAGAGCAGGAGTGGGCAGGGGGCACGCACAGGATGAGCAAGCTGGGAGCCGGGCACAGAGAGGCGGCCAGGCTGCTCCGCAGCTGCTGGGCCCCAGGGTGAGCGGCAGGGGGTGAGCTGCCAGCCACATGGGCCGGGAAGCACACGGCTCTGCAGACGGGGCCCCCAACACCTGCTCAGGGGGCTGAGCCTGCTCTCCGGGGGCTCCCGGTGTTAAGAACACGCCGTTACGAACGGCCCTGGGAGACGGGAGTGTGTCACCTCCCGGCACCTGAAACACCCCTCGCCTGACACTCAGCCCGTCCTCGGAGCATCTCCAGCGACGTTGAGCAACTTACCTACTTCGCAGCCCGAGCTTTCCACCCGCCCAGTCCGGACGGCGGAAATGTCAGAGGAACCCCGAGAGCCGCCAGGGCCGCCAGCCTCCGGAAAGGCAGTCGGGTTCGGGGCAAACACTCGGACGGAGCAGACAAGCACGGCGCCCCCTCTCTCCTCGGGAAGGCGACCGGCCGCGGCAGCCACCCGTCCGGTTTCTGGGGGAGACACGACGGCTGCGGCGCAGCGAGGCCAGGCCAAGCACTGAGCACGGTCAGCTCTGCGGCCTGAGCTGCACACCTGCCCCCCGCGCAGCCCCTGGCACACGCCCTCACACACGACAAAGCACACGTAGGGTTTGCTCTGCCTCTCCTCCTCTCCAGATTCCCAGGTTTCGTGCCTCACCGCTTGCTTCCGATGGCACACAGTGCGGACTCTCACTCCCTTGCTTGAAACCCGTTATTGACTTTCCATGACCTTCAACACACCCTTACAGATGTGATAATGTCTCCCCCCCCCCCTCCCGTTCATGATAAAATCAGGAGCCCCGTAGCACAATTTGCCAAGTCTCTCGGGTCCCTGGCTCCTGCCGTAACGCCAGGCTTTCTGCCTTTCCTGTCCCCCAGGCCGCCCACTCCAAGCTGTTCCCTCATCCGTCCGCCTGTCACCCATGCGATGGGGCGCCATCCGAACCTGCTGCTCTGCCCGCTGCTAGGGACCCATCGGCAGCCCACGGGGCAAACGAGACCCCTTCTCCTAAAAATCGAAAATCCCAAGAGCCAAGGAAACGACGGTGAGGGGAAGGGAGAACAGGGAGCCCTTCGCACGGTGAGAAGCGCCACAGGGAAAACACAGGTGGCCCAACATCTGGCTGTCCCTCCTGGGCGAAGGGCTAGAGAGTGACGGGGAGGGGACCGGGTAGCTTCAGGTCAGGTGGTCATGGAAGGCAGCGACACCGAGTTGAGAACCAGCCCTTCCCCATGACTTGAAATTCCGTGAACCGCCAGAGGCTTGGGCCACCTGCGGGCATGCGCAAGGACTGCTGCCTCCTCCAAACCGCCCCACCCCCACCCAGCCCTCCGCTGCCTTTAAGGCTGGCTCAGCGCCACCTCCACAGGCAGCTGCTCCCGATCCGCCGTGTGCTGCCCAGGTGCCCAGCGCCCGCTCCGGCCGATCGCCCACTCCACTGCGTCACACCGCTCCGTCCCAGCCTGGGACCCCAGCATCAAGAGAGGGGGCCCCAGCATCGCCCCTGCCTCGTGGGAGAACCAGGGAGGAAGGAAAAGCTGGAGGGAATCGGAGGGACCCGTTGGGGCCTGAGCTTGGTGAACATCCACGATTTTTCCAGCATTTTTTGTTTGATTAAATCCCAGAGGATGTTTTTCTCCTCCAGCTCCTTTTCCCCTCCAGCTCCCTTTTCCTTTAACTTTCAAGCCATATGGTTCTGATTCATTTATACTTAACTAATTACAACGCCGGTTTTGTAAGAGCCATTTGATGTCCGTGAGCCTGCAGAGCCCTTTCAGACGGGTTTCTAACCCTTCTCCCTGCGAGGCCGGGAGCGGCGGCCGGTGCCAGGAGGCTACGGTTTGGTCCTCGTTTGCTCACAGGGACCAGGCCTTGCGGTTACAAGGCCTTGGAATTTGGCAAGATGTGTTTTTTGACTCCCAATGAAATTCTTAAAAGGTTCTCCGAAAAAAAAAATAATGAGAATACGTACATGAGACGAGCAGCTCTTAAAAAGCAAGGCCCTGCCCTTCTGAGGAGCCCCCCTGCAGGCACGCTTCCTCCAGCCCCCTCCCCCCGCCCCCCCGGGGCCGTGGCCGGCGTGGGATGGCTCAAGAAAGTCCAGAGGCCTTCTCAGAGCCTGCCCTGCCTCATAGGCCCTTAGAAAGTGACATTGGTGTAAACGGGTAGGGTTTTATGGGGGGGTGTGTGTGTTCGGGCAGCTCTGTTTTTGCTCCTTGGAAGACCAAAGGAACTCAAGCCAGCTGAGGGCCCACTGTGTGCTGGACCCACTGTGTGCCGGGCGCTCCGCAATGCCAAGGGCAAACAAGGATGAGAAAAGCACAATCCTGGTGCTCAAGGAGGTTAGAGTCTAATATTCCCATAACTAGAGGCCCGGTGCACAAAATTTGTGCACTGGGAGCAGGGAGGAGGGTTGTCCCTCAGCCTGGCCTGCACCCTCTCACAGTGCAGGAGCCCTCAGGGGATGTCCTACTGACGGCTTAGGCTCTCTTCCTCCTGGAGAGTGGGCCTAAGCCATCAGTCAGATATCCTTAGTGCTGCTGCAGAGGCACGAAAGGCTCCTGCCACTGCCACTGCACTCACCAGCCATGAGCCCGGCTTCTGGCTGAGCAGCGCTCCCCCTGTGGGAGCACACTGACCACCACGGGGCAGCTCCTGCATTGAGTGTCTGCCCCCTGGTGGTCAGTGCATTTCATAGTGACTGCTTGTTTCCCAGTTTGGTTTATTTGCATATTAGCCTTTTATTATATAGGATGTGCAACAGTAACTCACACCGATTGACCGGGGGCAGACACTGTGCTTCCAGAACATGCTTCCATTAGTATCTGTGGTGACTTCGGAGGTTGGTGCTCTTCATACATTCCACAAGCACACAAGGAAAGTAAGTCTCCAAGCGTTGAAGTGACAGGGTTGGGGAAGCCATAGAATTGAGATTGGAATCCAAGTTTCCCTCATCCTGGAAGACCACAGTCTTGGAAAATGGAAAGAAGCTTAAGAGGAGGCCCAGGAACTAGGCCGCAGACATCATTGTGAAGGTCAAAGAATAAGGCCTGGGTAGCCTGGGAGGCAGAGACATGAGCTAGTATTGCTGAACACCTACTGTGTGCTAGCACTGCAACCCCAGGAGGTCAGTCCTATTCACAACGCAGTGAACGGGTGAGGCAGCTGAGGCTCCTCCGACCAGAGATGTCACTTACTCAAGGCCGCCAGGCGGTAAAGAGGAATGTAGAGTTTAGGCCTGTTCTCTCTGACTCACAGGTTCTCCCCAGCACACCCTGACAGATGTGATAGTCTCGCCCCCCACCCCCTGCCCCGGTTCATTATAAAACCACCATGTCCTGCATTCAGCTAAAATCTATGTAGAGTGGGATTGTGCAGATGCAATCCAGAGAAAGCCTATGTAAGACAATTTAAATAAATGCTAAACGGGGAAAGGAGCTTGGCCCTGAGAGAGGGATGAAATAATGGAAACCGGATTTGGAATGATTAACAATGGAAAAGATGTCTGAAATGCAATCACCCCGAGTGGTGAATGTGCGAAGTTCTCAGCAAGAGCGCGAGGAGGGAGCAGACAGTGGCCAAACCTGGGCGGTAGCCAAGCAAGTAGAAAAGTGAAACCGGGAGATCAAAACGTGTCTACGTTGGTCAAGAGAGAAAAGAGCTGGCAAGTGGGTGACAACGTGCCGTTTCTTCCGAAAAGAAAGAGGAGAGAGAAACGGCTCGGCAGAGATCTGCCGAGGCTTGGCCATTTTAAGTGGGTTTATCTCATTGAGCACATTTTCTCATTTCATCTTTTCAGGGGCCTTGCAAAATTGGCTCGCATCTCATCCACGTTTTACAGAGGGAAGAATAGGAGCTCGGAGACAGAACATGACTTTCCCAAGGTCATTGACTTTGGAAAGCATTAACCGGACCCTGTGCTTGTCCCGCCTAAAAACCAGGTGGCTTCTCATTGGTCCTCAAAGAAGCCGTAAACATCGGACCAGGACCTGTAAGAGTCTGACGTGTCTGACACATCGTAAAATGCGTACCCCATCACCCTGAATGTTCTAGCCACGAGTTATTTTTAGTTCCTTGAGTACACTGTCTGATTTCCCATTTGGAGCCTGCAGATATGCTCTTATGCCCACAAGAATGTCCTTCCTCCAGCTCTTGATTCATCTGCATCCTTTGATTGCTCAAGCGTTAGCTCAAATGACTTCTCCAAGAAGCCTTCCTTGACTGCACAGTCCACAGCGGGGCCGTCCCACTGCTCTCTTGGACAACACCCCAACTTTTATCACAGACTGTGTTAGTCATAGAGTGGCGTGTTTTCTTGTCTATTGTCCATCTCCACACACAGGCCATACACACTAAGAGAGCTGACTTATTAGTCTGAACCCTAACATGAGACACCCCTTACCATAACTCAATGCTCCATTCAGCATGGATTCCAATAGAGCCTTTTTCAGGGAGCCATCACCTCCAGCCCTGCCCACTCACAGCCCCTCCTGAAGGGGAGCCACCAGCAGGTCACATGACACCATGATTGACTGGAAACCAGATGAATAGCAGACCTTCACAAGACCCCAGGCAGGGCTGTCAGGACCTGGAACAGAACCAGACCTGAGAATCCACACCGAGGAGGGTATCGTGAAAGGAGGAGCTGGCCCATCCTGTTCCTCCTCCGAGACTTCCCAGCGAGAACTGAAGCCGGAAGGATGTCATGTGCTGAGGTCGGGGCCCTGATGGGGCACTTGCCGTGGAGATTCGAAGCCGCAGGACTCATGGGAAGTGAATTAAACTAGGCCAGCGCTCCCACAAGAGGGAGAGGCAGGAGAGCCTCGTGTCCCCAGGGCTGCCTTGCTCCTGCCTGAGCTGCACTTCCAGTTCCCACCAAGGGGAGTCTCCCATGAGCCTCCTCTTCCAGGAGGCAACTAATAGTTATCACAAAAAAGTAATCTCCAAGGCAGCCAATCAATGTTCCTCTCATCATCAATGTTGTTTTTTTTTTTCTCTCTCTCTCCCCCTTGCTCTCTGATGTATATATAATCTCCAAGTCAAAATTATAATCCCAAATCTGTTTGGGCTGTACTGAGAGGGTGGGGGTGTCAACATCCTGCAGACACGAGTCACTGCAAGTGCTCAGGAAAGATGTGCTGGGCATCGTGCTCGATTCACTGCCTCCCTGACCCCTGCCAGGGCGGCCGGTGTATCGGTCACAGCTCCTCCCATCACAGGAGACAAGAGCCCGGCTCACAGTGGCTCCGGGGACTGATGGATCCAGGCGCTCGGGTGTGCCTTGTCACCCTGGGCCTGCTTCAACGCCTAAGAGATGCTGGTGGTGGTGGTGGTGGTGGTGGTGGTGGTGGTGGTGGTGGTGGTGGTGATGGAGGAAAAGAAGACAGAGGAGGAAGAGGAGACAATGATAATGTTAGGGATGACTCCAGTCTTCAGATTCTCACCGTTGGGAAGGACCTTTGCAAGTCACCTGGGCCATCCAATTCCTGTGACCCGTACCAAGATGCTCAGAGAGAGAATGGGGCTGGGTGCCCACGTAGGGAGAACTGAGGCTCGGAAGGAGGAAGAGCTTGCCTTTGGTCTCCCTGCCAAAGACGCAGCAGCGATGGGCATGAAACCCAGTCGGCCAGCTCTGAAGCCTGGACCCTCCACCAGAGCCTGCTGCCCCCCAGCACACAGCCGAGCGCCTCCAGTTTCACAGAACGTCCGTAGCACCTGCGAATGAGCGTGCCCAGGACTTTGCCCTGTGTATTGGGAAAGGGGCCATTGCCTACAGAACCCTCATCTCTTTTTCTTTCTGCCATCACGAGCGCCAGGCAAAAGAAAAGCTTCTATTTTAAAAGGGAAAGAAAGAACACCAATTACAAGAGCCACCCATGTTTCAAAAGCAATTTCACATCTCCCCTGAAATTCCGCTCCGTCCAAACACTCGCAGATAAGAACAAAGCCGTGCGCGGGAGGAAAGTAGGCCAAGCCGGCCCGCTCCCCGCGGACGGCGCGGGACGTCACGCACGTCCATTTCAGTCCTGGCCAGCGCCTTCGTCATTAGCGTGGGCCCACGAGCTGTTTAAACAAGTGTCTTCTTACCATGAAAAGAACAAAGTCAAAGTGAAAACATCTCTGGACGCATTTTTGAAAAGCTGAAAAGAGCCCAGTGGAGCCAGAAGCCGTGCCAACACATCACCGGTTCTTTGTGAAATTCAAGTTTACACAGACACGTACGTCGTGGCAGCTTATACAGAACGTGTCCTCGGGCCCAGAAAGAAACGGGCTCAAACACAGCCTGCTGGACGCGTCTGCACGTGGATGCTTTCTGGATTTCTATCAGCACCAACGGCACCGAGCACGGCTTTATATTAGCCAGACAATTAATGGCATTGTCTAGACATGACCCACACTGTAATGGCGCCGTGGCAGCCGCGGCCGGTTGCTTAGGCGACAGCTATTCCCTCCCCTTTCTTCCTTCCCAGTGAAGTCTCTTCCCAATAAATAACAGAAGTTGGAAATGGGAGAGGCAGCCTATAGAGTGCTGACCAATAGCCTGTGAGGAGAGCCCGCTAAGGAACTGCTTGTTAAAAAGAAATGGGTACAGCCGAAACCAGTTTGGCTCAATGGGTAGAGCGTCGGCCTGCGGACTGAAAGGTCCCAGGTTCGATTCCGGTCAAGGGCATGGACCTTGGCTGTGGGCACATCCCCAGTGGGGGGTGTGCAAGAGGCAGCTGATCAATGTATCTCTCTCATCGATGTTTCTGACTTTCTATCCCTCTCCCTTCCTCTCTGTAATAAATCAATAAAATATATATATATTTTTTTAAATGGGTGTAGGCGGAGCAGCCTAGTGCTTCCTGCTTCGCATAGTGGCCTGGGAAGGTGTGATGCCTGGAGCTGCCACAGCCATTTTGTAACCACAAAGTGACAAGACTAAGGACTAAACAAACAAACAAACAAACAATAAATAAATAAATAATAAATGATAATCAGCAGGCTAAGCCTGTCGAGCTGCAGGATGGGAAGATGCCGGTTTTCTGATGACTGGGCGGAGCCAGGAGCCCACCTCGGCAACCCACGTCTGAGACATCTCCCAAGTAGGAGGACAAAGGCATGTGGGAGTTAAGAGTTTGCATTTTCCAGCTCTGGGTTCTATGAAAGACCCTCGTTTCCTCCTTACTCTGGTTTAAAGCAGGAGTCTGGGTATTCCAGCCTCACCCGGACCCCAGGATGCTGGTGGCCACACTGGGGCAGAACTCCATCTCCTGACTTTTTGCCGCCCCCCACCACTACCTGCTGCCTCCGGAGAACCATAACGAATATGTATTGAGCATTTCCTAAGCGCCAGGCCCTCCTCTATCACACTTCACTGTGCTGTATGTAGACCTCACAACAATGGGGTTTCCTAGGAGTTTTTAGGGGTGAAATAGGCAGGTTTAGGACATTTAAAAAAAATTAAAGTGTCCATGGAAAAAGCACAGGGCTACAGAGCTGCAAAAGGACACACTTCCATAAGACAAGGGAGTTGGGAGCAGCAGAAGATACATTTCCATAAGACAAGGGAGTTGGGGGTAGCAAAAGGTCTATATTTACAAAGTAAAGAAGGAGGAAGAAAGCCCAAAGGGAATAGGAGAACAATAAGGGAGAAGAAGTAGGGAACTTCACATGAGGCTTAAGCTCAGGAATTGCAATAGTGACTAACCTAAGGGAACAGTGACCAATCAGAGGGGATATCAAGGCACAAAGATCTGTATCCTTAATAAACCATAGAGGCAAGGGACTCAATGGGACTCGTTCCCCTCCTACATGGAGTCTGTACTTGTTCTTCAATAAATTTCTACCTTTACTATAAAAAAACAAAAACTCACAGCAATCCTATGAGATAGGTCCTATTTTTAACCCCATTTTCCAGAAGAGGAAACCGAGGCTCAGAAACTTTAAGTAACTTGCCCCAAACTACACAGTCCTCGTGTGACTGAGCCAGCAATTGAACTCCAGAGTTCAAGCTGTAACCACTGAGCTCTACTATCTCACCCTCCTAGTCCTTCTGCCCTTCCCACCACCTCGTGGGCTGACAGAGGATCCAAGTGTTGTCAGTGGCGCATCCCTTGCACACACCCAGGAGCCCAGATGCTGGGCCACTAACTGCCTGAGAAACCCAAGAAGGCCTCCGGGGAGAGCTGTTATTAGAGTGAAGTATGTGAAGATAAGTTAGAACTGCCAAACAAACAGAATGGAGGGGGAGGTTGTACTAGTCAGAGTCCACAGTTCCAAGCAGAAGTGCTGACTTTGGCATTTTTAAATAGAAAAAGAATTCATGAGATGCTAGGAGCTCAGAGAACTGTTGGGAGGAGTGAAGACCCGCATTGTAGGCAGCAGAGCCAGCAGCACTGCCCTAAATCATATCACAGAACTGGTCCAATGGGGACCTCACAACCCTCCCTCTCACCCTCCCCGCCCCAGCACCACAGCTCCCAACACCAGCCCAGAAGGGTCTGTCCAGGCCCCGTCTACTCTGCTTCAACAGCTCCTAAGGGCAAGGTCAGGTCAAGTGCATCTGATTGACAGAGCCCGGGTCCCATGTTATGCCCTAGGTGCAAGGGAGGCTGGGAAAGTAGGCCTTGGCATTCTCAGCCCCTACTCTGCAAGGATGGTTCTGCAACTACCAAGACTCGTAGGAAGAGCGCTCAGATGCTGGGTGACAAAGACAAGGGCAAGCATCCCCTGCAGGAGGCCTTGACAGCAAAAGGGACAGTTATGCAAAGGCACAGGGAGCACGTGCTGCCTTGGCTCAGAGCGGGGAGGTGCCGCTGCGGGCCTTGGAGTATATATTTAGTGCGGCATTGTGCCTCCTGAACCGCTGTGTGGACAGCTTGCCTTTGCATTTCAATGTCGTTGGTCTGCAAGGGCAGAGTCTGTTCGTGACGGGCCTCACAAGACCTGGAGGGGTGCCCAGCATCCCAGAGAGACTCGGTGGCTGCTGAGGAGGAGGAGGGGGGGGGGAACGGTTAAGATGGCAGAGTCACGATGCAGGACCCTTTTGTCCAAGGCCCAGGTCCCCGGGGAAGCAAATTCACAAAGGACCCCAGCCTCTGCGGAAAGTCATCCTCTTGCATAAGAAGACACCAGAGTCCTGCCAAGAAAAGTTCTCCCTCAAGGGCCGGCTCCCAGCAGTCCAGCCCTTTCCCTTCACCACTCACCCTGAGGGGCAGGGGTCAAGTCTTCCCTAGCTTCCTCTCCCCCTGCCAGCCATCAGCGACCTGGGCTTGGCTTCATCTTCCAGAGCCTGCCTAGCAGGCCTGCCCCGGGCTCCGGTCCAGACGAAGCCAAACTGAACTTGTGTCAGACAGTAGCATGAACAGAGCCAGAGCACGAGTTTTCTGCTGGAAACACGGGAGGCTTCCCCAGCCAGGACAGTGACCGGCCTGTCTCCGCTCTCTCTCCCGCCTTGGCGAGCAGCGGCCGTGGGATGGCCGATGCCCAGCCCCCAGCACCACCGCCTCGCTCCAGAGGTGGCCCTGGCAGGCCTTGTGCGGCCCTGGCAGCCTGCCCAGCGACCCCTGACCCCTCAGAGACTGGTCTTTCTCCAAAGAGCCTGGACGGGCGCCTTCCCCGGGCGCCAAGAGGGAAAGACCCTCTGGGAGTTGCTCTGCATTGGGGGGAAATATGCTCAAGAGCCCTAGTCACCCCTTCTGTCCCCCAAGGCCCTGTGTCACACTCACAGCCAGGGAGATTAGCCAAAGCTGAGGCCTCTGATGGCTGGGGTTCTGTGGAGGGAGCTAGGACAAAGATGGCCTAATACCCAGCCCCCCCTTGATCATGGGCCTCGACACCCTCACAGCATTGACTCCTGTAGCCCCCCTCTGGCCCTGCTGCCCTGCCTTCAGCCTTCATTCGCACTGGGGCCACCCCATGAAGGGTATGTACCTGCTCATCCTATACACCCTTGGCCTGTCTGTTAGCAGCTGTCCGGGAAGCCTCCTCCGTCCCCACAGTTAGAAGGGGGTCACAGCATTTTGAAGACGTATTTCTCCTTCATTTCTAGTCCTGAACACTGCACTTCATCCTTCCTAATGGGCTGCAAGGGAGGCTGGGAAAGTAGGCCTTGGCGTTCTCAGCTCCTACTCTGCAGGATGTTCTGCAACTATCAAGACTCAGAGTGACTTTTCCAGGGTTAGGAGCTCGCCATTCCTTCCGAACCCTCCGTGCCTAGCACAGGGCTGGCCCCGGCACCTGGCCAGCTAGTGAGGTCAACATGCCAGCTCAGCCATGATCTGGCCTTCCTCTTAGCCTTCTCACAGGCTGTTTCCTCTGTCTGGAACACCCTTCCTACCACCCACCACCGAGGCCCATGGCCCCGCAGTAAGCTTCCACTCCAATCTGGCCTCACTGGGCCCCTTCCCTGGCCCAGGTAAGTGCCTGCTACATGAACCGGGAACAACCGGGCATCTCTGCCACAGTTTTGGCCACACTTCAGCAGATCCTGTCCTAACCAGCCCTGTGAAGCCAGCTCCCCAGGCTCAGGCTCTCTCTCTATAAGATATGCGACTGACGTCCAGAGCAGGCCAATGGTCCCACCTGCCAGGCCACAGTGCCCTGCACTTGGGGCTGCCTTCCCAACACTCATTTCCTGTCCCCTCGTCCTTTCTGGCAGAGCCCATGTCCCTTTATGGAAATAGTAGGGGCCCAGTGCACGAAATTTGTGCACTGGGGGTGGGTGATCCCTCAGCCCAACCTGCCCCCTCAATGGGGCAGATGGCTGGCCCTGCCCCAGCTGCCTTGACCCCGCCCCTCTGGCCCTGGCCTTAGCCTCAGCCACTGGCAACCACCCGGTCTCTGGGGCCCCATGCTTGCCAAACATCTCGGCTCTGGTCCCCCAGCTCAGGCCTTAGCCCCAGTGGCAACTGCCCAGCCCCAGGGGCACCCCACACTCGTGGCGGCCTAGCGCGTGCCCCGCCTCCTGCTCCTGATTGGCTGGTGGGTGTGGCTGGTGGGTGTAGCGAAGGTATGGTCAAATTTGCATATTACTCTTTTATTAGCTAGGATAAGATGCCAGTCACCTGCTTTCCCAGCCTCCTTTGCAGCTGGGGCATGGGAAGGCAACTAGTCCTGGCCAATGGGAGCTGAGCAGCTGGGGACTGGAGACGTCTGGGGAAGGTTCCTCAGAAATGTGAGGTTACCCTGCAGGGCAGTGAGGAAGCCACTAGGGACGGTGGAAAGGTGGGAGGGAGACAAATAGGAAGGCAGAGAACTGAGCAGGAAGTGAAAAGGGCAGAAGTCGGACAACAGTCGTCAATCTCTCTTTTGAAAACTTTGCATGAGAAGCAGGAGATTGGATGGTACCAGGGGAGGGATTATGAAACAAAAATGATTGTGTAATAGAGGAGATGTGATTAGGTGAGTATCCTGGGGAGAAAAGGGAAAGAGGAGAAGGGACGGGGTCGCCTGGCCAGCATGGCTCAGTGGCTGAGCATCAATCCATGAACCAGGAGGTTACGGCGGCTTCCTGATCAGAGCACGTGCCCAAGTTACTCGATTCCCAGGGGGGTGGGGGCGTGCAGAAGACGTCCAACCACTGATTCTTTCTCATCACTGATGTTTCTCCCTCTCTCTCCCTCTCCCTCCCTCTCTGAAACCAATAAAAATCTATTTCAAATAAAAACAAAACACCTTCACTTTTTTTTTAGAAAACCACCTCTCCCCAGGCTGTCATGTGACTCATGGGCAGCTGACCACACCTCGACTCCATGATGGGCATGACAAGGCCTGAATAGTATGGCTGTCTTTTCTTCTCCTGTGATTGGATCAGAGCAGACACGTGACCCAAACGAGGCTGGTGAGCGCCTTTCCTAGGCCTTGTGTAGCCTGCATTTAGGAAGAGGCAGCAAGAGGGTGGCAAGCCTGTCAGAGGAGGAAGATGTCTGTAAGGCGGGCAGTGGGCTGGAAGGGAAAAGACGTGCCTGGTGACGTCATCGGTCACGTGATCCGGCCATTCCTGGAGTTGCCAGTACATCCTTAAGACTGTTCAGTTAGATAAACCAGGCACTTCCATTTCCAAGCAGAATGAGGTGGATTGCAATAGACCGACACTCCCTCTGAGAACAACTGGAAAGGATGAACTAAAAATGCATATTTTCAAAAAACTCGACACTATTTAAAGGCATTGGAAATCCACTGACATAAGCAGATCTGGAGGCCACAGAGTCAGGGAGCAGGAATCGTGAAGAGATGAGGGGGATGCTGACGCCCCCTTTTCCTAGGGGGCACCTGCGGACGCGGGGTCCAGGGAATGCAGACTTTCCTGGCAGAGCTCACTCCCGGGGTCAGAGGCACCGACCGAGGTTTTGTAGGCCTCGCAGGTCTGGAAAGATAAACTCAGAGATGAAAGGGACCAAGACTCCTCCTCCTCCGAGGAATCTGAGCTTGGCACTCATTTTCCCCTCAAGGTATTTGTCAAATTCTGAAGCTAAACAGAAAGCGTTTCTGAAAAGCACAGTTTCAGCAATCTCACAGGCTGCGGAGACCAGGCTGGGCTGCGGTTCAGCCAGGGGGAGGCGGGCCAGGAAACGACACCAGTCTCCCAATGGAAGTCCTGGGGGACGGTGCCCTGTGGGCAGGAGAAGACCAGCGACATGGAGACTTATGTGACCCAGCCTCAGCTCCGCTCAGTCCAGTCAGAGGAAGGTGAGCGCCCACCCCTGTCTTCCTGGGACAGAAAAAGGTGAACAGCCTTCCCCGAAGGAACATCCCATCATCCGGAGACTTACAAGATTTCAGACATGTTGTCTGACATTCCATCAAAATTACCGCCCTGCCGACTTGGCTCAGGGGTTGAGCATCAATCTATGAACCAGGAGGTCACGGTTCAATTCCCGGTCAGGGCACAGGCCTGGATTGTGGGCTCCATCCCTGGTGTGGGCCATGCAGGAGGCAGCCATCAATGATTCTCTCTCATCATGGATGTTTCCCTCTCTCTCTCTCTCTCTCTCTCTCCCCCCCCCTCCTCTCTGAAATTAATGAAAATATATTTTTAAATATATCTGGCGTTCCAAAAGATAAGACCATATGACTAGGAAAGGGGGGGCAGACAATAGAAATAATTATGTGAGCCAATAAATCAGCCTTTCCGCTTAAGCCGCCTGGAGGTGGCCTCCATCACTCAGGACCGACGGTTCCTAACGACTTCATCCCAAGGTCTTTCCCGCCCCCTCCAGCCCATGAGCGTCACAGCAGCCGAGGCAGGACTTGTCCCAGCTGCTCTCATTCTTTATCCGGGTTTGAACCTGGATATTTTACTTTCTCAATATATTGTTATTGATTTCAGAGAGAAGAAGGGAGAGGGAGAGAGAGCAACATCAATGATGAGAGAGAATCATTGACTGACTGCCCCCGACTGAGGATGGAGCCCACAACCTGGGCATGTGCCCGAACCAGGAATCGATCCCTGACCTCCTGGCTCATGGATGGACGCTCCCTGACCTCCTGGCCCATGGATGGACGCCCCCTGACCTCCTGGTTCATGGATGGACGCTCCCTGACCTCCTGGTCCATGGATGGACGCTCCCTGACCTCCTGGTCCATGGATGGACGCCCCCTGACCTCCTGGTTCATGGATGGACGCTCCCTGACCTCCTGGTCCATGGATGGACGCTCCCTGACCTCCTGGTCCATGGATGGACGCCCCCTGACCTCCTGGCCCATGGATGGACGCTCCCTGACCTCCTGGCCCATGGATGGATGCTCCCTGACCTCCTGGTCCATGGATGGACGCTCCCTGACCTCCTGGCCCATGGATGGACGCTCCCTGACCTCCTGGCCCATGGATGGACGCTCCCTGACCTCCTGGCTCATGGATGGACGCCCCCTGACCTCCTGGCCCATGGATGGACGCTCCCTGACTTCCTGGCCCATGGATGGACACTCCCTGACCTCCTGGTTCATGGATGGGCGCTCCCTGACCTCCTGGTCCATGGATGGACGCTCCCTGACCTCCTGGCCCATGGATGGACGCTCCCTGACCTCCTGGTCCATGGATGGACGCTCCCTGACCTCCTGGCCCATGGATGGACGCTCCCTGACCTCCTGGCCCATGGATGGACGCTCCCTGACCTCCTGGCTCATGGATGGACGCCCCCTGACCTCCTGGCCCATGGATGGACGCTCCCTGACCTCCTGGCCCATGGATGGACGCTCCCTGACCTCCTGGCTCATGGATGGACGCTCCCTGACCTCCTGGTCCATGGATGGACGCTCCCTGACCTCCTGGCCCATGGATGGACGCTCCCTGACCTCCTGGCCCATGGATGGACGCTCCCTGACCTCCTGGCCCATGGATGGACGCTCCCTGACCTCCTGGCTCATGGATGGACGCCCCCTGACCTCCTGGCCCATGGATGGACGCTCCCTGACTTCCTGGCCCATGGATGGACGCTCCCTGACCTCCTGGTTCATGGATGGGCGCTCCCTGACCTCCTGGTCCATGGATGGACGCTCCCTGACCTCCTGGCCCATGGATGGACGCTCCCTGACCTCCTGGCTCATGGATGGACGCCCCCTGACCTCCTGGCCCATGGATGGACGCTCCCTGACTTCCTGGCCCATGGATGGACGCTCCCTGACCTCCTGGTTCATGGATGGGCGCTCCCTGACCTCCTGGTCCATGGATGGACGCCCCTGACCTCCTGGCCCATGGATGGACGCTCAACCACTGAGCCCCAGCAGCCGGGCTGAGCCTGGATGTTTTAGACGGAAAGGTTTCGATGACAAAAATCACCATACACGTTCGTTCTCTTTCAGCAGCAATAGCAACCATAGCTAGTACTTTGTACGAAACTATCACGTTACAAAATACTTCACATACATCACCAATACTCAAGGTCACAGGGTGTATTTCAGGTAAAAAAAAAAAAAAGAGTTTCTCTATTTGTAGATGAATTAACCCGAGTATGTGTTTATGTCTTGACTGCAGATGAGGAAGTTGAAGATGAGGGAGATTGAATGACCTGCCCCAGGTCACACAGCAGTCAGTGGCTCATGCTGTCTTGAACCCAGGCTTCCTGATTCCCCTGGGCAGTGGATCCAGAGGCCCTGGGTGCCAGCATTCCCTGGCTCTATAAGTGGGGACAGCAGGTCACCTCTCTGTGCCTCAGTATACCCACTGCCCCTCCGGACTTACTGCCTTGGACCTAGTATCTAGTCTGTGTTCCTGGCTTTTAGAGCAAAAGGATTTTACTGTGAGGTAGCTGGATGACCATTTCGGTGGATTCATTAACACCAGGGAATTGTAAATAAATTTCGCGTATGTGCACTCGGTGAGGGCACATGAGAGCCCTATGACCCCCCACCTCCAAATTTAAGAATCCCTCCTGAGAGCATGCTAGATGAGCAGCCACACATGGCATGCCTTAACAGTGTCCCCTCTCTCTGGCTGGGTTAGCACTTGAACATGAACTTGCAATGCCTAACCCAAGGCAATGATACACGCCCCAAACCATAGGCATCGGGGCAGGGTCAGCTTAGAGGGCAGGGCAGGAGGGGGAGTTTTTGCTTCCTTCGATAAAAACAGCGCTCACTGTTGCTTCCATTTTGTTTGGTCTTCACGAATAACGGTGCCTTTACAAAGGGAACAGACCTCGCGACCCCCCATTGTACAGTTTCCAAGAAGTGAAAAGAAGAGTTCAGGTTCAACAGTCAGTACCTGGTCCGAGGCAGGGCCAGGACGGGAGACGGAGAGTTTCTGAAACGGGAAGGCTGGCCCTGCGGGCTCTCTGTGCCCGCGGGGGATGGGATCAGCGCCTTCAGAAAGGAGGCCGGTGTCCTTGGAACACTTCTTCCTGCTCCCCCTCCCTATCTCCTGAAGCCCGGACTCAATAAACAGTCTACCCAGCGCCCCTCGAGGACACCACTCCCCAGGCACAGAGGGACAGCAAAAGCAGCCGAGATCCCTCGCGTGGTGTGACCAGATCACATCTTCTTACTAGCACACTACCCCCCCCCCCCCACATGTGTGTTTCTGGGCGTGCTGAGCACTACAAACCAAGTGCAGCTGGCCTCTCGCTGACGGCCAGCACTCGCGCGCGCGCGCACACACACACACACACACACACACACGTGTTCAGAGCACGCCCGCTGCCAACTTCTTGCCTGGCAAACGAGAAACATTTCAGTGGTTTATAAATACGATCCCAGTCCGTCTTGGACGTCTCAGGTTCAAGCCCATCTGTGTCAGGTGCTCAGAGGGCTCTGGGTCCCTTTCCGTCCACACCCACACTCTACCCCAACCAAGCCGTCCCCGTCCCAGGATGCACCTCGCTCCCCAGCACCAAACATCTGACCTGGACAGTCCACAGGCCCCATCGGTCATGTCAGTCTGGGCTTTTTTCCCCCTCCTGTGTTATGGAAATGTTATTTTTTCCACTCCTATACCCACCGCCTCTCACCCCTCCCACATCTGCCCGCTGGAAAAGATTTATTTTGCTTCGCCGTGGCATAATTTAATATCAGACAAGTGCATCTCTGCGGCAGACAGTCTATTCCAGGGACCTGCATTCGAGATTCTGATTGATCAGCGTGACACATCCGTCACGTGGTCTGGCACCCCGACATCATGTTTATGTCCTCCGGGCCCTGCCAGGGGCGGCGAAGCCTGTGGGGGGGGGGGGGGCTTTTCTCCGCAATACATTAGGATTTCAGAAATAGTTGGCAGTGCCTGAAACGAAGCCTGTTTTTTAACATGAGATAATGTATGTTTTCTTTCTACTTACTTGGAGGAGGTGGCCCTGGGCGCCACCCAAGTTCACTTTTAAATCATTCTTCTGCACGCTAGACGCGGCTTTTGAAGTCGTCTGCCCCGGCCCCCGGGGAAGCCGGAGCCCTGGCCTCTCCACCCGTGGCCCCACTGTGTGCCTGGCAGCCCGGAGCAGGAAGTGTGTCAGAGCTGGGTGGGCACGGGGCGGGTGGAGCAGGCTCACGGGGCTCGGTTGCACCGATCGGAAAATCCTCTGACGTGTCCTCGGTGTGTGTGTGTGTCTGGAGCCCGGCAGGTCAGATGTCACCCTTGCCTCCAAGTCTCAACACCCCCTTTGTGTCTGGCCCTCAGGCGAATCCGTGGCGCAACAGCAGGCTGTTTCAAAGCGCAGGCCACAGGAAATGGCATCTGGAGGGCCTGGCGGGGAGGGTATTTTTACACCGCTCACTTTTTCCCTTTTCTTTTCATCTGTTTTCTGCATTTTTTCAGCTCGCCTTTTCTCCTTGATTTATTGTTGTATTATTCTATTTTTAAACCAAGACACACTTTCCCATCAGACTCTAATGTAACTCATATGAAAACGGGAGGCGGGTGGGCCTCAGACGGGGCAGGGGCTGCAGCCAGTCGGAGCGGACTTTCCAGAGAGCAGATGCTTATCGGGGTCCAGCCCGGCTGCCGTGGCCTGGGGGGCAGGGCCTCCCCTCCCGGGGCGGCAGTGGGGTGCCTGGCCCTTCCCCTTGAACATGTAACCTATGGCACACTTGTCCCCCTCAGTTTGCCTCCTCTTCGGTGTAGAAACAGAGATGTCCCAGTAAGGACCATGGGGTCCCCAACGCAAGAAGGAAGAAAACCAGTCTGGTCCGATACGACTTGCCCACCTTGGGACTGGTTCACAGGAGCCAGATTTCAGAGCAGGATGGGGGTGGGGGGATCCCCGGGGGTTAGGGTCACTCTCCTCCTCTTTGAAACTCTCCCACACCTCAGGAGACCACCTCAGCTCTGAGCCAGCGAGACCAGGGCTAAGCCCCCCCGCCTGCCTGGAAGCCTGGGCTGAGTCTCTTCACTGGTAATGCCCCAAGTTAAGTCTGAATAAAACACTTTCCTTCTGTCAAGATTAAAGAAATAGCTATAAACGGTTTAGTTCAGTGGATAGAGCATCAGCCTGCAGACTGAAAGATCCCAGGTTTGATTCCGGTCAAGGGCATGTACCTTGGTTGCGGGCACATCCCAGTAGGGGCTGTGCAGGAGGCAGCTGATCGATGTTTCTCTCTCATCGATGTTTCTGACTCTCTATCCCTCTCCCTTCCTCTCTGTAAAAAAATCAATAAAATATATTTTTAAAAAAAGATTAAAGAAAGAGTTTTTTAAAAGATTAAAGAAAGAGTTTTTTAAAAGATTAAAGAAAGAGTTTTTAAAAAGATTAAAGAAAGAGTTTGTCTAACAAATGGTAGCTGGTCTCAGGATCCCAAGAGCAGTCCCAAATGCCCAGTTAGTCTTCCCCTACCTTCCCTCCATCACCCTCTATTTCCGGGGCGCCTTCTCTGTCTCTCTCTTCGCTCCGCTCCCATCGGAGAGGCTGTGGAAAGTACGGGCCACCCACCAGCTGGCCTCTCCGGAGCCACAGGGAAACGCCACCCTGGCAGAGCAGCAGCGGCAAATGGACAGCTGGGGCAAAGGGCTGGAATGACAATGACCTTGGCTCGGTCAGAAAACTGTGGATGGGGAAGAGAGGAATCCCAGACAGGGACGCAGAGGGCAATGAGACAAAGTCAGTTTGGTATAAACCGGGGTAAAGAGTTTAAATCTTAGTCCCCAGAACGTTAAGAGCGCAGGAGGGCATTGAGCAAGCGAGTGTGACATGACCCGATTGACGTCCATTCACGGGGCTGACCTCAGCTTGTTCACCTGTAATTACCTAGAACAGCGGCCGGCCGCTCGGTTGACTAACGAGTTTGCTGACCACTGACCTAGAGCTCCAGTGGGAAGGAGAATTTAATGGGCCCACGTGTGTGCAGTGCGCAGTACAAAGCCTGAAATACATTCACGCTGCATATCCGTTCACCATAAGCATTATTTTAACTCTGCGTCCTCACTCACTCTGCAGGGCCCAGAGCGAAAGAAGCATTTGCCTGTCCCTGGGTGTTCAGAATGGGCATAATGATGATCAAAGAGATTGCCATGTTATAGAAAATCATAGAGTTCTTGGGGTTTAGATGCCAGTCTTCCATCTTTAAAGGCTCCCCTCCTTTGCTAAGAGAGGGAAAGTGATATGTATCCTGTGAGACTGTTGTGAGCTAATACATGCAACATATATGTGTGTGGCTTCTGGACGGGGTGCAGTGGCGACTGAAGCATAGTTTCGATTTCCCAAAATCCCACAGAATAACAGGCAATGCAGTTAAATAGCAAAATCCAAAGCCCGTACATAAGGTTTAAAACCAAACTAAGTAAAATCAAATGCCCACAGATCCTAAAGCACCAGTAGCCACACGCCCTGCATGTTACTGACACCTCTGAGAGGGGGTGTCGGAGGAAGCAACAAGGCATCAGATGCCCTGAATACAGTGAATCCCAAAATAGCTAAGAGGCACTCATGAGAAAGTGCAACAGGCCAATTTGAAAATGGCAGTGGAAACGGGAGGGTTTTGCTGAGTCCAGTAGGGGATGCATGTTAAAGGCCTGAAGAGATGGGTATAGGTCAGCTCCCACAAACTCTCAAAATGGACTGGCAAGGCTCTTTTCTAGGTGAGGGTTCCACACTGAGGAGAAAGTTCTGGAAGTGTAAGAAAAATTACACAGGACAAGGAAAATAGAGACAAAGAAATGAAAAACTAAAGATAGAGAGAAAAACAGAGCGAGGAAATATCAAAAAGCAAGATGCTATATTTTTTAACTTACCATGAAAGTAACAGAAGAAAGGAGTATAAAGTTGCAAAAGCTTCATAAACCAATTTTCTCCCTGGAACTTTAGGGAAATCAAATTAACAGAAAAAGTATCAAGAACAAGTCCTATACAAAGTTACTATAAAAAGGGGCGGGGAAGGAATTAAAGACTAGAATAATATTCCCACAGATAATGAGAACACATCAGAAAAATTTTTTAAAAAGATAAAATTTCTATATCATTTCAAAATGAGTAGAAGTTATTAACAACATAGAGCAAAAATTTTAGAACCTCAGAAATGAAATGACAGAATTCAAATGAAATGACAGAATTAAAAATAAAAGAAAAATCATTTTATAAATTAAGACTAAACTGGAGGAAACACAAGTACAGACAATACAACAAATAATGCCTCAAGAAAAATATAATATGGAAAATTAAAATTTTAAAAATAAAAAATACGTATTTTTATTGCTGAAAGTATTGCAGATGTCCCTTTCTTTTCCCTCATTGACCCTGTCTATCCCACCCACCGCCAGGATTACCACACTATTGTCTGTGCCCATGGGTTAAACATATAAGTTCTTTGGTTAAAGATAAAAGAAATTTGAGAGAAAGTTACAAATACTGAACATAGGCAAAGAAGAACCAACATACGCATAAAAGAATTCTCAGAAGAAAATCCAAGCAAGAGAACAAAACAAATACTAAAATCTATGTTTCAAGAATATTTCCTAAACTAAAAAGATTTGAAACTGCCTACTGAATGAAGATGCTATATACCTAAGAATTTATTAACAGAACATGAGCAATACCAAGTCATACTTTAGTAAAAGTACTTAACTTAAACGAAAAGAAAACACCCTTTGGGCATCTGGGGGGCGGAGGGGGGAGGTGGTAGCTCATGACTTATAAAGGAAAGAAAATGTGACTGTAGACTATTTGATTCTAGTGCTTTATAGCAAAAGAAATAAATAGTAAGTCAAGGATTTTATATCCAGCAAAATTAACTTTCAGATATACGTGGCACAAACTGTTGTCAACTCAAATGAATATCGTAGAATCTATAAGAAAACAAGCTTCAGATGATCAAAACACCTGATGGGACAAATTATATGTCAAACTAACACTAAATGAGAGTTAAGAGAGAGGAAGAGATTATAGTAGGAAATGGTTCTTTGTTCTGATCATGTAGATATAGTACAATCATTCTTTAAATGAGGAAAAAATGCATCTAGTATATGAGAAAAATAACTATGTTCAGTAATCTCAATCAGTGGCGGTGGCATTCACATTGCATTTTGAGATTGCTATATGTATACAGTGGGACAAAGCAAGTGAGTCATTATGATATATTTTAATTTTACCATCTCTTGTATTCTCAAGAACCAGAATTCTCCATGTGGAAGAAAGCAGATTCTAATTAAAAGATGCTAATTAAAATCTGCAGAGTACTTAATTTGTATTAGAAATACCAGTATAAACACAAAAGGTATTTGTACAGAATGCCTGGCAAACAGGTGCTCAATAAAGAGCCGGACGGATGGACGGCTGTGTCTTCAGTGTGTCTGTCTACACAGCACGGGGGAGCACCTTGCTTATTCCCAGAGCACCTCCCGTTCTGAATCCCTGTGCTTCCTGTCTTCTGGGTTTTAACTATGCTGATGACACAAACTGTCTGCTTTCTTTTTCTCCAAATCCACCCACACTGCTCTCTAATCAGAGTTCCCCGATTAGCCCAGGGCGCCTGCAGTCCTCTCTCCTCTCAACTCCAAATTTCAGCCGTATTTCCCGTCGGCTTTCAGATGGTACCAAAGCCATCCCCGCCTGCTTCCCGCACAGAAATCAAGCTGTGTAGCCTGGCGCCCAGGGTCCAGCATGACCTGAGCCCTCAACCCTCGACCGTGTTGGTGTCCCACAGCCAGTTCTCAAAGGCGCCACGTGCTCTTCCATCCGGTCCCTCTGCCTGGGTGGCCCTCCCGCTCCAGTCTCCACTGGGGAGTTCCGTGGAGGGTCATCTCCTCTGGAGGCCTTCCCTGGAGTCCCTCTCCGTAGATTTCAGGCGGAGGTGCTTCTCTGTGGTCTCTGGTGCGTCTCACAGAGCCTATGCTATAGGCCAGTGGTCGGCAAACTGCGGCTCATGAGCCACATGCGGCTCGCCAGCCGAGGTTTGCTGCTCTGTTGACTGATGAGTTTGCCGACCACTGCCTTAGGGGAAAACTCTTAAAAAAACATTTTAATAATGTACTAATGTCTTTATCCTAAAGTTAAAACTTCTGGGTGAGGGGAATTAATGCCTGACAGCAGTGGTTGGCAAACTCATTGGTCAACAGAATGGCAAACTGCGGCTCTCGAGCCGCATGTGGCTTGCGAGCCACAGTTTGCCGACCACTGCTGTAGTGTGGTGGTCTGACCACAGGACTACCTCCCATGCAGACTGGGTTTGTCTCTGAATCCCCTCGTGCCCAACAAAGCACCCCCAAGCCTCCATCTCCCAATCCCCCAGAGTATCCTTCTCTCCCATCCCCATCTGAGACGATGAGACTCAAAAGGTGATGCTTCCCTGGGCCCAGCCAGTTTAACAAACTATGTCCCTGGTGGTCTTTGTGTAGATTTCAGCAGAGCCTAGGGCAGGGCTTGGCACTAACGGGTACCTAGAAAAATATTTTAATGGTTTTTTTAAAATATATTTATTGATTTTTTTTTTTACAGAGAGGAAGAGGGATAGAAAGTCAGAAACCTACTGGGGATGTGCCCACAACCAAGGTACATGCCCTTGACCGGAATCAAACCTGGGACCTTTCTTTCAGTCCGCAGGCCGACGCTCTAGCCACTGAGCCAAACCGGTTTCAGCTGGAAAAATATTTGTAGAAAGCAGCAAAGATTTAATAGGAGGGAAAGAAGGAATGAAGGGAGGGATGATAAAAGCAGATTGAGTACTGCGGATCGATAACGAATAAGTTGGCATTTGATCGCTATTAATGATTTCAAAAGGACGCAGAGAATGGTAGTTTGGATCGACCAATGTATATTTACCGGACTTTACCTTGGAGACAGCCAAGCTCTACCCAGCTTAATCTGTTAGCTCCAAGGCAGAAAAATTAACTTGCTTATCCTGAAAAGAAGTGAAAATGTATCCCCCAAAGTCCTATTTTTCATTTATCCATTCAGACACACACACACACACACACACACTCCCTTCTCGCCCTTGGTAGTGTACAGTTTCTGACTTAAAAAAAAAAAAGGTTGTTCCTTTCTGTTTTAAAAAAAAAACAACTGGATTCGCTATTCAGGGAATACTAGCCTTTCCTTGGACTCAAAAAAATATTTTATCCATTAAAATCTAACCAGGGTGTAGTAACCATAAAATCTTAGGAAGACGGATATCCTCAAAGATTTATGTCTGGCCGTCGCAAAGAAAATGTGTAAGATGGAGTTTTCTCAGAGACTTCCTGGCTGCCCTCCACCCCACACATAATTTCTGTTTGTATAAACCTCAGATCAAAACTCGGGAAGGGTTAAGGGAGACCTTCCTGAACCACAGGCCATGTCTGCTCACCATCCTCGGTGGACCGTTTGGAATGAATTAGCCGGTCCCCGACCAGCCCACAACTGGTTCTTGGATGAAACGAACCACCTCCCCGATCCAAATGGTCAAACCCTTTGGGGTCGCCGATCCGATCCAGACTTGGGGCGAGGGCAGAGCCGGAGTCATTTGCACATCCCTGTAATTGTGGTGAAAGATAATGAAAACACACCACATTATTAGTCTCCAGGATATGGTGGAGACCATTGGAAACATCAGGATTCGGGAAGGGGTGGAGAAGGGGGTGTGACTATTTTGAATGAACCTGAAAGAAAATACTTCGCAAGCCCTCTTGCAGAAGACGACTTCGGTTCCAATTTTTCATAAGGTTGGAAAAAGTTAAGTAAACGAGAACTATAGACACTTGTTTATAGAAGGTTTTTCTCTTTAATGGCTGTTTTTGTTTCATGAAAGAAAAGTCCCATAAAACAGAAGCTCGTTTCTGGTGCGGGGAGGCGGCGAGACTCCTGAGGACGCCACCGAAGGGCGGACTTGACCCTGGCCCCCGAGGAGCCCCGGAGACGTGAACGGCGCTATGTTTCCACGGCGAGGCGTGCGACTTTCCCACCCTACGCCCTCCGGCTCTCGGTCCATGTGAGACAGTTTCTAAACCCTGAACTGTGGGGCCAGCTGGTTGCTGGCAAGCATTCCAGACAAGTGGTTTTCTACGAAGCCAAGTTCTGGTTTGACTCTTTGATTGGAAAAGTATCTATTTCAATAAGGGTGATAGGCCCCTGGACGCATTCTCACCAAAAAGAAAGAAAGAAAAAGCCCGAAACCAATACTTGAAATGCCAGCAGCAAGTTGTAGGGAATTCTTTTGGTTTGCCGTCAAGGACACAAAACATCCCAAAGGTCTTCTCTTTGGCACAGAGGGGCTGGCGTGGAGACCTGGCCCAGGGTGTGTGTGTGGAAACAGTCAGACGTGGAACTCAACCGACCCGGGTTCAAATCCTGGCTTTCCCACCAGCAAGCCCGTCTGACCTGAGGCCAATTCACTCCCCCTGAGTCTGACTTTCCTCATCGGTAGAATTGGGGTCACGAACCTCAGCGTAGGGAGGTGGTGGGGCTCAAAGGGATGGTGTTTGAGGGATTCCCACCAACCACACCTGGTATACAGCAGGGGCTTGAAAGGGTGGGTTTCATAACCACCATCCTAGTAGCACGATGGAGGGGCACAACCTCTCCAAGGCCATGGGATTTCCCTCTCCCGGGACCTCTGTCCGGGCCCTTGAAGAAGGCAGAGGTTCTGATCCGCTCTCATTAATCCAATCAACAGACAATCTCAGGACCCGGGGCTGGCACTGGGCCCAGACTGGAGGGATTCTAAAATGGAAGGGGTTTCTCTCTCATCATTGATGTTTCTCTCTCTCTCCCACTCCCTTCCTCTCTGAAATAAATTTTTAAAAGGTAAAAAAAAAAAAATGAGAGCCAGCTGGTGTGGTTCAGTGGTTACGGTTCAATTCCCAGTCACGGCACAGGCCCGGGTTGCAGGCTCGACACCCAGTGTGGGAAGTATAGGAGGCTGCTGATCGATGATTCCCTCTCATCACTGATGTTTCTCTCTCCCTCCCTCTCCCTTCCTGTCTGAAATCGATTTTTTTAAAAAACGTCAAAAAATAAATGAAGCTAGAGGAGGCATTTCATCTACACTAGAGTTCATGCCCGACAAGGCAGACAGGAAAGCGCACGGGAAGCCTTTGCTAATAACCAAGGCGTTATTCGAAATCAACGTGGAGAGTGAGCTACACCGAGCTGCACACCTGCAGGGCCAGCAGCCACAGGGGGGCCCGGCCTGTCTGACGGGGCCACCAGCACCAGGGAGTGTCCTCAGCGGGAACACAGCTCAGCGCGGCCAGATTTCTCATTTCTCAGGCAAAGCCAGAAATCTGCCTTTATGTGTAGAGCCTCTGAATTTTTAAATATTGACAGTTTTAAACATTTTTTGACAGTCTGTTCCATGCTTCTTTGCCTCGGTACCTATTTTTATTTTCCCGTTTCTTTTCTTTAAAAAAAATCTTGCCTCTGCAGACTAGAAATAAACACAGGAGCGCAAGAAACGTTTGAGTCCCAATTTCAATGACCGAGAAAAGGAAACCTATGTACTACTATCTGTAATACTTTAAACAATAAAAAAAAAAATTTAAGCACAAAGATCCCTGTGGCTGGGGGGCTCCACCCAAGGAGGTGGGGCTAACGCCACGTCTTGACTTGGGGGGTAGAATTGAGATTTGCCTTTCTGGATATTTAGCGGGTGAATGCCTCTTAGGAGGTGGTACGGCCTGATGGTTATGGACCTGGGGTCTGATTCCTCGGGTGCAAAATAAGAAAGGTGGCGTCTATTCAGAGAGTGACAGTGGGGATGGAGGGAGGTCAAGTTCATTGGATTTGCACCAGCAACAGCCTGGTCTTAGCCTTTGCTGAACCAGCCATCGTGGCTGTTGTAATTGCTGTTTTTACCGAGAGAAGGGACCAATGGCATCGACGGCTCTGCCCCCTCCATCCAGCCTGTCCCAGGGGAGAGCCACGCTTGCCCAGTCCTGACACAATGGCCCCGAGACGTAAGGGCGATGATGTCCTCACCCCCCTTTCACAGATGAGGAAACGGAGGTGGCACGGAGCGTGAAGAACACGTGCAGGGTTACACAGAGAGTCCGCGGAGAAGAGATGAACACAGGAGTCTCCGGCCCCACAGCACTCCTCCCTCTGCTCCCTCCGCCCACACCCTCAGAGCCTGCTCCGCAGTGGCCCCGGTGCCCGCGTGCGCCGAGTCCAGGAGCCCCACACCCTGAAGCTTCCTGTGGATTCATCTCCCCTGGGCCCTGACACACCATCCCTGCCCCGTCCCGCCCCAGCCACCGCTTCCGTCCAAGGCTCCTTTGAACTGGGCTGCAGGCTCGTCCACAAAGCCCAGGAAGCCTCTGAGACGCAGAGAGGCGTTTCACGGTTTTCCTCCGAAAAGCACAGCCCGCTGTCAGCTATTGTGTCAGCGAGCCCGCCCGTCCCACTTGCCAGAAACCCAAAGCAGCTGACAACAAAAGAAGCCGGCTGGAGGGCGTGTCCACACACTCTCTCTGCCGTTACTGACTTGGTCTGGGGCTCCCAACGCACAGATCAGGGGCAGGTCTCCCCCGGGCAGACTCAGGCCTCCTCCGAAGATGCATGGGGAAGGGACACGGGACATGGGGTTGGGGACCGTGGGCAGTCCCCACTGGAGCAGCACTCTGGGGCCACAGAGTCCCAGACACGGATGCCGTGCTCTCATCTTAGAGCCACTGCAACCTGAGGTGGGGGCGAGGGTGTCAGAGGGCAGGTTGCCAAGCCCAGTCATGTCGCCGTGACAGACACAGAGCACCCCCTGTGTGCTGGGAAGTCCACGTACTTATCGCCTCTTTCCAGCGTCTTCCCGTCCCACCACCCTCAGCTACCCACCTCACGCAAGTTCAAGTTCAGCAGTGCCCCCTTGTCCACAGTTGCACTCTCTACATTTCAGTTAACCCGTGGTCAACCACAGTCTGAAATTATTAAGTGAAAAATTCCTGAAATGAGCCATTCATATTTTATTTTTTACTATACATCTTTTAATTCTTTATCATTTAAAGTATCACATAAGTCTCCTTTTCCCCCCATTGAGCTCTCCCCGGCCGCTCCCACCCCCCAGCACATGCCCTCTCCCCCTACTGTCTGTGTCTGTGGGGCATGCTCATGTGCATGCGTACAAGTCCTTTGGTTGATCTCTAACCCCGCTCCCTTCCCTCTTACGTTGGATGGTCTGTTTGATGCTGCTCTGTCTCTGGATCTATTTTTGTTCATCAGTTTATGCTGTTCATTACATTCCACAAATGAAATCATGTGATACTTATCTTTCTCCGACTGGCTTATTCCACTTAGCATAATGCTCTCCAGGTCCATCCATGCTGTTGCAAATGGTAAGATTCCTTCCTTTTATTTTACAGCAGCGTAGCATTCCATTGTGTAGATGTACCACAGTTTTTTTAATCCACCTGGGCACTTAGGCTGTTTCCAAATCTTAGCTATGGTAAACTGTGCTGCTGTGAACATAGGAGTGCATCTATCCTTTCTGATGGGTGTTTCGGGTTTTGGGGATATATTTCTAGGAATGGTATTACTGGGTCAAATGGCAGTTCCATTTTTAGTTTTTTGAGGAAACCCCACACTGTTCTCCACAGTGGCTGCACCAGTCTGCATTCCCACCAGCAGTGCAGTTCCTTTTTCTCCCCATCCTCGCCAACACTTGTCATTTGTTGACTTGTTGATGATGGCCATTCTGACAGGCGTGAGATGGTACCTCACTGTCATTTTGATTTGCATCTCTTGGATGATTAGTGACTTTGAGCATGTTTTCGTATGTCCCTTGGCCTTCTGTATGCCCAGCAATTCATAAGTTTAAGTTGCGTGCTATTCTGCGTAGCGGGGTGAAACCTCGCGCCAGCCCGCTCCGTCCTGCCCTGGCGTGAGTCGCCTCTCTGCCCGGTGTCTCCACGTCGTTAGTCACTCAGCTGCTTTCTCAGTGGTCAGATCGTCTCTCATGGTAGTGAGGGATCATGATCCCTATTTCACTCAACAGTGACCCCCAAACGTGAGAGTAGTGATGCTGGCGATCGGATATGCCAGAGAGAAACCCTGGAGTACTTCCTTCAGGTGAGAGTGTGAGGGTAGGGAGAAACATAGTGAATCTAGAGTTTGGTTCTATCTGTGGTTTCAGACATCCACTGGGGGTCTTGGAATGTGTCCCCTGTGGAGAGAGGGAGGGCGACTGTGTACACAGTCAGAGAGGAAAAGAACCATCCAGAACACACCAAACCATGCTGCCCTCGCCACCCTCCTCCAAGGGTTGGGCATCCCCCCTCCCCTCAGGCCCAGCTGCGGCGTGCCCCTCATCGGAGGGTGTCCGCCCCCCAAGGACAGCAGTGCCAGCGGAAAGGATCCCTTAGTTGATTATGAGCCGCAACCACGTGGAACGGACAAGGGTCCCTCCCTCCGCCTCGGGAAAGGAGGCCGCTGGACTCGGCAAGGACGCCGTCCCTTCCACCCGACCACATCCGCTTCCGGGCGCAGGAGCTTCCCTTTCAGTCCCCCCTCTTCACGTAACACAGCGGATGTGCGATCGCAGGTCCCGGGGCGGCCGGGATTCACGCATCACCAGCGGCGTGCCCTCTGCCGAGCAGATGGCGGTGAGCACCGGGAGAAGGAACACCAGGCACCCAGCTGCACGCCTGTCCCAGCTCCCAGCACTCCTTGGCTTGGGGCCGCATCACTCCATGTGCAAAGTGGGGAGCGACTGTCATCACCTCAGCCGAGAGCTCATCTGGGTGGTCTTCCTTTTCTGACACCATGCCTGAGGTGAGCACTGTTACCCCACCTTCCGGGCGAGGCACGGGGGCCTGGCGAGGTGGCATGTGCAGCAGGTACGTGAAGGACGGCGGGAGATTTGTCCCGCCTGACCCTACAGCCCGGGAGTCTCCCCACCAGTCCAAGGAAGTTAAAGGTAACGGTCAGTTAAAGACAGACAGCCCTGCGGGTCAGCTGCCCCGTGCCCTCTGCCTGCACCTGCACAAGCCCCTGCAGCCAACAGCCCGGCGCTCACATGACACTTCCAGGGACAGCCAGGTCGCAGACTGCACGCGGGCACACGCAGACCCTCCCACAGCAGAGGACACGTCTGCCCTTCCGGCCCCCCCAGACCCTCCCCGGGGTGCAGCGATGTCTCTCAGCCACCCCTCCGCCCACCAGCAGGGCCCTTCTCGCTCCTTGGCAACCTATGGCTCTTGAAAGCGAGGGGCGGGCCGTCCCGTCTCAGACTCCTTCTCCTGGGTGAATTTCCCACCAGGAGTCTCGGACTCAGCCCTAACCGGTGTGGCTCGGTGGGTAGAGCGTCGGCCCGCAGACTGAAAGGTCCCAAGTTCGATTCCAGTCAAGGGCATGCACCTTGGTTGCAGGCACATCCCCAGTGGGGGGTGTGCAGGAGGCAGCTGATCGATGTTTCTCTCTCACCGATGTTTCTGACTCTCTATCCCTCTCCCTTCCTCTCTGTAAAAAATCAATAAAATATATATATATATTTTAAAAGAGTCTTGGATTCAGGAGCAAGAGGCCTTAGGAATTCAACCACCCCACGGGGGTTTCTCCCTCGCCCCCCAGCGCCAGGCCCGGCGGAGCACACGGCTCACAGACGGGCGCACCCGGGCCCGCAGGTGGCGGCTGAAGTCATGTGCGGGGCGCAGGTGTCAGGGGCGTTCTCGGAGCCCCGTCGCTGATTCATTTGTCTGCAGACATTCTAGACTCCGCGTCTCCGACACAGGCCACGACAGAGTGCATGACGAGGTGAGCCCACCTCATTTCCCCCCCCAGCTCCTCTCCCCCTTCCCGTCCCTCCCCCCCAAAAAAACACTTTCTTTTTCCTTCTTGGCCTCGGGGCCCAGAGTACTCTGGACATATTTTTCATTTTTCCAAATATCAATTGCTCTTTTATTCCCTCTTCGAAGGAGTGAGTAATAAGAGTTGTGTCTGGTCCTGAAATTCCGGCTGAAATAAACGCGCCCAGTGGCCAACGAGAGGTGCCTAGAACAATAACGGCGGATACTTGGCATTTTACAAAAGAGCGCGCAAGCCGGCGTACAGTAAGTCGAGAAGCACACCGCGCGCCGCGCTGCCAAGACGGGGATGCAATGAGCCATCCAGGCAGCAGAACGCCTCATAAATTAACCCCGTTTTCTTTTTTCCTGCGTGGTCCACCGTGCACAGTTCTCCCAGCCCTCCCTCTGGTTGACGGGGCACGGAGAAGGGTATTTCTGGTGTGGCCCTCGCCCTCGGCTGTGTGTGAATGTCTGCATGTGCCCCCAACTCGCCTGGCATCCCGGGGGCCGTTGGCTGCAGTCTCAGGAGCAGGAGGGAACGCGGGCGTGGCGGTGGTGAGCTGCTAACGCATACTGAGCCCTTGCCGAGTGCCGGGCGCTGTGCTGAGCGGTGGGGGTGCCACAGAGAACCACGGGGCAACCGTGTCTCTGCTCATGGTGCTGAGAGTTCAGACGTGCCCCAGGCTGTCTGAGCTGGGTCTCCATCTCTGGGGGCAGCAAGCAGTGGTGTGAGCCTGGAAGGAATCGCTCATGGGGGGGAGGGGGCGCGGGCACAGCCCTGCCTCTCACAGCAGAAGCTGGAGCCCTGATGTGCACCTCCTGGCAGCCAGGGGCAGGCCTGTGACAAAACCCCGAGCTTTGAATCTTCAGGGATTGTCCTCCCAACTGTGGCAGCTGGGAGAGTCCCCCCAAGATACCCACGTCCTAATCCCTGGAACCCGGGAATGCTACTTTATTTTGCAAAATAAAAAGGACTTTGCAGATGTCATCAGATTTCGAATTCTGAGGTGAGGACATCACTCTAGATTATCTATCTGAAGGGACACCCCAATGCATCTGTATTCAGAGGAGATTTCACGCACACAGAGAGGAAGCAATGTGGCCGCAGAGGCAGCCACTGGAGTGATGCGGCCCCAAGCCAAGGAGTGCTGGGCGCTGGGACAGGCGAGGCACGGCCTCCCCTCCAGCCGGAGGGGTCACAGCCGGGCAGGTCCCCGATTTCAGCCCAGCGACACCAGCTTTGGACTCTGGCCTCCAGAACGGCGAGAAAGTTCGTTTCTGCTGTTTTAAGCCACCCAGCGACAACCCGTTACAGAAGCTCCAGGTCAGTGGTTGGCAAACTGCTCCCTGGCCCCTTGAGGGTGGCTCTTCCACTAAACACCACGGCCTGGGCGAGTCTATTTGGAAGAAGTGGTGTTAGAAGAAGTTTACGTTTAAAAAATTTGGCTCTCCAAAAGAAATTCCGATCGTTGCACTGTTGATATTTGGCTCTGTGGACTAAGGAGTTTGCCGAGCACTGCTCTGGACCCCAGAGGCAGGCACTTCGTGGCCCCGGAGTCCAGCCCCCCAAGGCTCCCCGTTCCCGGATGCACCTGATGTGCAGGTCCAGCGGCTCCCTCCCTCCCTGGATCTCCAGCCTCCCCGTCACCCCCGGGCGGTCGGCCGGGGCGCATCTGTGGCTGGCCGTCTTAGTACGAAACCCCACGTGGCAGAACTGCTACGAAGATGAGGAGCAAACCACAGGGGGACCCCATCCACGCACAAACAGTCAGAGAGCACAGACCACTGGCCTGCATTTTGCCCACAGGGTGCGTTTTTCCCCTAAGCTTGACTCTGTGGCCAACATTTAAAGGTCAGGAGAATGCACATCAAAGGCTGCATTCCCGGCTTTTCTTCACAAAGATTTCACAACGCCGGACCCCACGGTGTCATGGCGACAGCTGGCTGCCCTCTGGAACTACGTGGTATAACCTGCCAGAGTCCCCACCAGACCTTTGTCTGGACGCCCAGCCCACCCCTGTCGCTGCCCTCATTGTTCGGGGCCGCTGTGTAGTTGGGTTTGCAATCCTTGTTACAGATACCAGCCTTTCTTCCATCAGACTGAAGGTAGGGCGCTGGTGGGAAGTTGGGGGCTCGGGGGCAGCAAGCAGCCCATTGCAGGCCCTCCCCCCGCCCGCTGCCCACACCGGCTTCTGGGTACCCATTGTGAGGGCCAGGCAGGGACACCCCTCCCTCGGCTCCCTCCCTTCCCTGTCCGGAGACTGAATTCCCAGAAAACGGCCCTCACCGCTCATCGCAGAAACTCCCCGACTCATCACCACTCATCACCACTCGGAGAGCAGCTTCCTGGAAGAGCCCGCTGGGTTTCCCCGAAAACCTTCCTGGTCATCTTCTCCGTCCACGACCACAGCTCATCACTGCCGATGCCCGGACTGAGCTGAACGGGCAGTCCTGGAGGATCTGTCCACAGCCGGCATGTGAGACGTTTCGCCATGGAAAGCCCGAGAGGCCGGCAGCATAGGCAAGACCGCGGGGACGAGGCAGGTGGCCGTCCGAAGAGGCCCCGCCCCGGGGGGAAGCGAGAGATGGGCTCTGGTCCTTTTCCTCCAACCGGCTGGGCGGGTCCATCGCTTTTTCTAAACATGTTTTTGTTGCTGAAACCGGTGTGGCTCAGTGGATAGAGCGTCGGCCTGTGGACTGAAGGGTCCGGGGTTCGATTCCGGTCAGGGGCATGTACCTTGGTTTCGGGCACATCCCCAGTAGGGAGTGTGCAGGAAGCAGCTGATGGATGTTTCTCTCTCATCGATGTTTCTGACTTTCTATCCCTCTCCCTCCCTCTCTGTGAGAAATCAATAAAATATTTAAAAATAAATAAATAAATATGCTTTTGTTGATTTGAGAGAGAGAGAGAGAGAGAGAGAGAGAGAGAGAGAGAGAAACATTGATTGGCTGCTTCCTGCTCAACCCCTGCTGGGGATCAAGCCTGCAACCCAGGCATGTGCCCTGATCAGGAATCCAAGCAGCGACCTCTCAGTGCCTGGGCAACGCTCAACCACTGAGCGAGAGTTGGTCCCTTCCTTTTTCTAGCCTTGCCGTTTCCATGGAAACGGCCACCCTCTCACGGCAAACAAGAGCCTGGGCGCTGGGATCAGACCCGCAGAGTTCAGATCTCAACACTGCCTCTCACCCGCCGCGTGGCTTTGGGGAAGTGACGTAACCGCTGCGAACGAGCTTCTGTCTCCTCATCTGTGAAAATGGGATCGCCACATTGTTCACCACCCAGAGCTGCACTGACACGCTGAGCCAACCTACCTAAAGCCCTTCGCATCGTGCTGGGCGCCCATTCATTTCCTGACGTATCAGCTGGCGACGGTGATAATAGTAAGGACACGGAGGGAAAGCGGGGAAGAGAAGAAGTGGCGGTTGTGTGAAATCCCTGGGTGCCAAACTGTGGGAGTCATAAAGTTGAAGAGGGAAGAGGGGGTATAGCTACTTTTGATAATTCCAAAAAAAGCTTCATGGGACTCTCACGTCTACTTACCCAGGATAAAGCCACAAAATATACCAGGAATGGCAACTTCCTTTGCTTTGGGCTGAAATGGCTATCCTCCTGGGGTAAGCTCAAAGACTCTGGAGCTAAAAGACTCTGGAGCTCAAAGACTCTGGAGCTAAAAGACTCTGGAGCTCAAAGACTCTGGAGCTCAAAGACTCTGGAGCTCAAAGACTCTGGAGCTCAAAGACTCTGGAGCTCAAAGACTCTGGAGCTCAAAGACTCTGGAGCTAAAAGACTCTGGAGCTAAAAGACTCTGGAGCTCAAAGACTCTGGAGCTCAAAGACTCTGGAGCTAAAAGACTCTGGAGCTCAAAGACTCTGGAGCTAAAAGACTCTGGAGCTAAAAGACTCTGGAGCTCAAAGACTCTGGAGCTCAAAGACTCTGGAGCTAAAAGACTCTGGAGCTCAAAGACTCTGGAGCTCAAAGACTCTGGAGCTCAAAGACTCTGGAGCTCAAAGACTCTGGAGCCACATGAACCTGTGCTCGGGTCCTCGGGAGGGTATGTGACCTGAATAAAGAGAACAACGCCCAGAGAGAGAGGAGAGCAGTCCTTGAAGGGCAGTGCTGAGGGTTAAAGGAGATGATGCATGGAGAGCACTCAGCATGGGTCTGGCTCAGCGCATGCCCGTGGCTCACAGCTTTTCTCGCCGGCCTGGGCCTCCGCTCCTTCCCGGTAACATGAAAATCACACACCTGCTCGACCCCTTCGACAAACAGTCGCTGAGCCTCGGGCTGGATACAAAAGAGGGACCACAGTTTGCGGTTGCTTACTTTCCATCCACTCAACAAATAGCTTTACTGAACACCTCGTGGGCAACAGGCTGCCCCAGGGGCATCCGAGATACAGTGGGTAGTAAGGCCCACTCAGCTCCCAACTGCCTACAGAATCACGGCCTAGAGAAGGTGTGATCCACAATCTAGGGACGTGCCCAGCCTAGTAGATGCTCGATAAATAAAGATAATCAGAGGCTGTGCTGTGTAACTCATAGAAAGTATCCATTTCTTAACCCAGTCGTCGGCAGACTCATTAGTCCACAGAGCCAAATATCAATAGTACGACGATTAAAATTTCTTTGGAGAGCCACATTTTTTAAACTTAAACTTCTTCTAACGCCACTTCTTCAAAATAGACTCGCCCAGGCCGTGGTATTTTGTGGAAGAGCCACCCTCAAGGGGCCAAAGAGCCGCATGTGGCTTGAGAGTCGCAGTTTGCCTTGAGAGCCGCAGTTTGCCAACCACTGTCTTAACCCATGAAAATTGTCTGTTCGATGGGGACTTTTAAACTAGGAGGGAAGGCCAAAGGCAATCAAATTTCCATTATACACTTAACAAAACACGTTGGCGCTGTTTTGCTAAAAGTTACAACATGCTGATTTAAAAAAAAAAAAAAAAGAGGAGCTAAACCATTGCAGAGGCACAGTGTGTCCACGGAGTGGAAGACACACAGGGTACAGGTGGCAACTTTCCCCAAAGCGATCTGTGGGTTTAACGCAACTCCTACCGAAATCCCAGGCGGCAGGGGTCTGTAGACACAGGCCCCTCCGTCTAACGTTTGGAAAGGAACAGGGAAAGGAATGGGCCCGAGAGGTTCTGAAACCATCTTGGCAAAGAAGAACGAAGCGGGAGAAATTGATGTACTCGGTATCAAGATCATGTGCCATTCCTGGTGCAGGGATCAATACACAGATCAATGACCAGAGTCGAGTACCCATTCAATAAACCCACACGAATATGCTCAGTTTGACAACGGGGCGAAAGTACTTCAAAAGAGGAAGGGCAGCATTTTCCACAAATGATGCTGGAGCAAGCAGACATCTACCGGGGGGAAAAAATGACCTTTAACCCAAACCTCACACCTTCTACAAAAATTAACTCCTCACAGGTCACGGGCTGGACTGCCAAGCAAAAGAACTATCTTTTTTTTTAAGATAGGAGGAAAATCTTCTGTTTCTAGAGCCAGGCACAAAGTTCTTAAACTTTACACACATGCACGCACGCACGCACACACACAACACATAAAAGAAAAAATTGATAAATTCGACCTCCTCAAAATGAAAACTTTTCTTTGCAAAAGTCCACATGAGGAGGATGAAGAGACAAGCTGCAGGCAGAAAGGAAATATTTATAAAGCCTATATCCCCAAAAGGGTACATAAAGGACTCACAAAACTCTGTCATAAAAACGAATCGAGCTAGAAAACGGGCAGGAGACAGAACAGACCGAGCAGAGGAGCAGCTGCGGATGGTGACTCACCTAAACGCGCTCCCCGGGAAACGCAATTAAAGCCGCAGCCAGATGCCCCTGTTCGCCTGTCAAAGCGTCTAAAATGAAAACACCCAGTGCCGTCGGGGTGAGAAGAAACCAAATCGCGCATGTGCTGCTGGTGGAGATGGAAAACGGTGGAGCCCAGAGCCATTCTGGGAAACGGACAGTTTCTCACCCGACACCAGGCAGTTACCATACAACCCAGCACCCGCGCCCTTCGTGTTCCCGAGAAACGGGAGCTTCGGTTCACCAAAGTCCTGTAAAGTATGTCCCTCTCCGCCTTCCCCGTAAGAGCCCCAAAATGGAAGCCGCCGGACCCCATCAGAGGGTGAGCAGTCGACGAACGGCAGTCCAGGCGGGCCGTGGGCACACGCGGCAGCGAGGGGGACCCGGCGCCCGAGGCCGGCAGCGTCCGGCGGGTCCCGGGGTCCTGACCGCAGAAAGCCTGTCTCCAGAGGCCACGCGCGTTTGACGCCGCTGACGGGACACTCCTGAGAGGACAGAACTTTAGAAACGGAGAACAGACCCGGGGCGGCCGGGAGTTAGGCGCCGGGGGGAGGGCCACACGGGGGCTGCGGGGCTGGAACTCGGGATCTGGACTGTGGCGGTGAGCACACAGACCCACCCGGTGACAAATTATCCGGAATTAAATGTGCACACACATGAGGGCACGTGCTGGGGGGGGGGGGGCAGGGGGAGGCCACTGGGGGGCAAACAGGGAAACACATGTACTACTATTTGTAATACTTTCAACAATAATATATATATATATATATATAGTTTTAAAAAGTTAACAGAACTAGTAATGACTTGCAACTCTCTGACAAGGAAGAAACCATTTTTCAGATTTTGTAAAGCCTTTCAGGAGATTAAGACAATGGGTAATTGGAAAGAAACAGTGTTCCTAAATGAACCCAAGTGTAGTTTGAACAAAAAGTCATTATACAGGCACATCATTTTATTACTCTTGCAATGTATATTCATTAACTATGTTCACATTTAGGAAATCATTTTTCGATAAATGTATATTGAGCAGCAACCAAAAAAAATGTACACACACACACACACACTCACTCACACTCACACACACACACTCACACACACACACTCACACACACACACTCACATACACACACTCGCTCACACACACTCATTCACACACACACACACTCACACACACACTCACACACATACACACACATACACTCGCTCACACTCACACACACACACACACACACACTCACACACACACACTCACACACACATACACACACACACTCACTCACACACACTCACTCATTCACACACACACTCACACACACACACACACACACTCACACTCACACAAACACACTCACACACACACACTCACACAAACACACTCACACACACACACACACACACACGCTCACACTCACACAAACACACACACACACACACACACGAGGTCAAGCACGGCAGAGCTGAGCCAGGTGCACAGGGTGTGCGGACGGCAGCGTCCTGGGTGGATCCTGTCTGCGGCGAGGCTACCCTGGAAGGGAGGTGGGTCCAGGGCCCACCAGGTCTCCTGTATCTTTCCTCTCTGCGGACATGAATCCAAAATCACATCCACAAAAATCTCAGCTTACAAAAGCTTTTTATTGTTTTGTCATTAAAACTCGTATTTCATTAAAAACTTGCAACAATAGCGGGAAAAGATCAGAAAAATCATCGCCCTGACACATAATCTTGAAGCAACTGCCAACTGCGGTTCCTCTTTGGTGTTCCCAGTCCCTGGTGGGTTTTTGTTTGTTTTGGTTTGTTTACATTTTTATGAAGAAAAAGGGAGGGGCGGGGCTAAACATCAGGATGGTGACACGGGTGGGGCCTCGCTCTGCCCCTCTGTGACATCACACCTCATTGCCGGAGGGATGCCCGGCGAGCAGAGGACGCTGGGGGTGCCATCCGCCGTCAGGTGCGGGGACCTGGCTGCACCCAGGCAGCCTGACCGGGGCCATGGCGACCCAGCGGGCGGACAGCAGGGTGCGGGTGGCGGCCGAGCTGCTGGAACGCAGAAGGGACAGTCGCTGTGAGGACAAGAAGCAGGTGAGGCCGGGCCAGGTACACCCCGCTCCCCTCGGGGCTCGGACACGCTGCCAGGCCCTCAGAGCCTGTCACTCACTCTGCCCGGAGCCTGAGCTGGTCTCGGGTCTCAGGCGCTCCTTCCCGCAGTGGTGCCCACGCGCTTACCCAACCCCAGCGCTGCCAGCAGGGGCTACGCTCCCGGAGGGCTGGGATTCTTGTTGCTGCTGCTGCTGCTGTTAATCCTCACCCGAGGAGATTTGTTCCGTTTAAAGTTGATTTTTAGAGAGAGAGTGGAAGGGAGGGGGAGAGACAGACAGAGAGAGAAACATCGATTGAGAGAGACACATCGATTGGTTGCCTCCAACTAAGGTATGTTCCCTTGACCGGAATTGAACCCGAGACCCTTCGGTCCATGGGTCGACACTCTATCCACTGAGCCAAGCTGTGTAGGGCAAGGGGGGTTCGTTTAGTGTCCTGCTATATCCCTAGTGCCTAGAATGGTGTTTGATGATGAATGAATGAAGAACGAACTGAAATAAATAGGATAATACACCCGATTGGAGCTCTTAGAACATTTGTTATTAGGACTGAAATTCACACCTCCCCTGGGATTGCTGTCAATAGGAGACTCTCACTGTCCACAGCCTGCTGCTCCCATCTCCTCTCTCTCGCGTGACGTTTTACAACCTTCCTGAGAGGTAGCTGCTGTGGGCCTCACTCACAGATGGGTAAACTGAGGCCCAGAAGGGCAAAAAGGCCATACAGCCATGATATGCTGGGGTGAGAAGCCAAGTCTATGTGACTCCAGAACCCTTAGCCAGGCTTACACTGCACTCCACAGCCTCCCAGGTGGAGAGGTGAGGAGGGCCAGGATGGAGGCTGGGGAGGGCAGCTGGGCCTTCCGCATCATGGAGGCATGAGGTTTTATTCTGAGATTAGATGCCCAGTGCACAAAATTCGTGCACGGCGGGGTGGTGGGGAGGATGTCCCTCAGCCCAACCTGCACCCTCTCCTATCTGGGACCCGTCGAGGGATGTCCGACTGCCCACTTAAGCCCGATCCTGGCAGGCAGTGGGACATCCCTTTCACAATCCAGTTCTGCTGGCTCCCAACAGGTCACCTGTCTGCCTTCCTGACTGCCACTAACTGCTTCTGCCTGCCAGCCTGATCACCCCTAACCACTCCCCTGCCAGCCTGATCACCCCTAACCACTCCCCTGCCAGCCTGATCACCCCTAACTGCTTCTGCCTGCCAGCCTGATCACCCCTAACCGCTTCTGCCTGCCAGCCTGTTCGCCCCTAACTGTCCTCTCCTGCAGGCCTGGTCACCCCTAACTGCCCTCCTCTGTTGGCCTGGTCACCCCTAACTGCCCTCTCCTGCAGGCCTGGGTCCCCCCCAACTGCCCTTCCCTGCAGGCCCCGTCACTCCTAACTTCCCTTCTCTGCTGGCCTGGTCACCCCTAACTGCCCTCCCCTGCAGGCTTGGTTGCCCCCAACTGTCCTCCCTTGTAGGCCTGGTCCCTCCTAACTGTTCTCTCCTGCTGGCCATCTTGTGGTGGCCATCTTGTGTCCACATGGGAGCAGGATCTTTGACCACATGGGGGCAGCCATCTTGTGTGTTGGAGTGATGGTCAATCCACATTTTATTCTTTTATTAGATAGGATGGAGGCCTGGTGCATGGGTGGGGGCAGCTGGTTTGCCCTGAAGGGTGCCAGGATCAGGGTAGGGGTTCCCTTGGGGCATGGGGTGGATTGGGCGAGGGACCTGTGGATATTCATTCCTGATTGGCTGGTGGGCATGGCTGGGTGTGGCTTGTGGGTGTCAGGGAGGTATGGTAATTTGCATATTACTCTTTTATTAGCTATGATGATTAGTAAGAAACCATTGAGAGGTTCTAAACAGTGAGACGGATGACCAACCTACACGTCTTCAAAAGATCCGCTCACTTAATACTCTCGTGCCAGTGCCTCCTGGATGCTGGGCCTCGAGGCACGATGGGATGTGAGGGGCCCCTCATGCTGCACCTCTTCCTAAGAAGCATCTCACGGAAACCAAGGCCCGGGAACGCTCCTTGTCGGAGAGCCATTAGGAGGGTCCTGTGGTCTGGGATTACACGGCTCACTCGCTGACGGCGGCTCTGAGAAGTCCCAGCAAGGCCACTCCCTCACTCCGGTGGGCCATGCCATTTCCCCAGCCAGAGTCCCACCCCTCCTGTTTGAAAGAGGCACATTCCAAACCCATTCTGCCGATAACGAAACTGGGGCTGGGAGAGGAGAAAGGAGTCGGCTCAGCCCCAGGACGTCACAAAGAGAAAGACTACCATGTACGCCTCGGCCCAGCCCTCGCCTCGCACCTACACTTCCAAGGGACATAAGAGAAAACCCGAGCAGCGAGCACGCGGATGGGAAACAGTCCACCTGCAAGGTCAGAGGTGGAAGAGAGGGAAGAGCATTCAGACCGCTCGTGGGACAGTTTGGAGAAGGGGCGGTTCTGTGTGTTTCCCACTGCAGATTCCCAGGGGACGCTGTGGAGAGGAGGAAAAGCACCCAACCTCACCCGTACAGAGCAATGACTCCCACATCGCTGTCCCCACGCGGGCAGCCACCACCCAGAGCATTCTGGGCCCCACGCAGCCAGCACCCCGCCCGCAGCTAGCATCCTGACTTTTCTCATCGCCGACGAGCGGAGCGTGTGCGGGCTCTCCTCCCCGGGGATGAGCTCAGTGCGCACCTTTGTGTCTGGCTCCTGTCACTCGTCAGCCGGCCTGCAAGGCGCAGCCGCTGGAATCCGCTTCTCGTTTGGAAGTTAATAACGAGAGTATCGCTGCTGGGCTACACAGAGAACTGTCCGGGGGAGAGGCGACTTCGGCCGACCTGTGGTCTTCTTTGTCGTGGTGGCGGGGCTGTCTCGCCCCACCCACTCGAGTCCGTAAGAAATGCACCGTTTCACGTCAGATCCGATCCGGCTCGGTCCGCATCTGGCGAGTTGGAGGAAGATTGGATGTCAGCGCACACTGTCCGCCTCCACTCCCCCGTCCACAGCTGCTGGCCCTGACACCGGCACTGTCTCCCTCGCGGTGAAAGCAGGTGTGTCTGAACCTCCTGTGCCAGGGGAAGGAGGGCGCTGACCGCACAAAGGCATAAAGGAACGTTCTAGAACGATGGAAATGCTCTTTATCTTGATTGGGGTGGGAGTCCACAGGTAGAGGCGTTTGTCACAACTCATGAAACGGTGCATTTCAGAGGTGTGCGTTTTAGCCCGGCCAGGGTGGCTCAGTGGTTGGGCATCGGCTCATGAACGGAAGGCCACGTTCATTTTCTGATCCAGGGCACATCCCAGGTTGCGGACTTGAACCCCGGAGTGGGGCACGAAGAAGGCAGCCCACCAATGATTCTCTCATCGTTGACGTTTCCATCTGTCTCCCTCTCCCTTCCTCTCTGGAATCCATAACTATGTATATTAAAATGTATGTGTTTTGTTGCATGTACGCTATATCCTGTTAAAGTGGACTTCGTTTAAAGATCCTTTCCGACAAAGGGTGTGAGAGTGAGGCGAGGAATGAGGACAGAAGCGGGGCTTCATTCTCAGCAGAGAGAAAAGGGGGGACACAGCAGTGACGTGTCGGTTAGTTGCCACGCTACCTGTTTCTGCGGAGTTTGGGGGTTCTGTAGTGAGCACGTGACTTAGGTAACTAGGAAAACGTTAAGCTCTAAAGGCGATCTTGCCCTAACTGGTTTAGCTCAGTGGATAGAGCGTCGGCCTGCGGACTGCAGGGTCCCAGGTTCGATTCTGGTCAAGGGCATGTACCCTGATTGCGGGCACATCCCCAGGAGGAGGCGTGCAAGAGGCAGCTGACCGATGTCTCTCTCACCAATGTTTCTAGCTCTCTATCCCTCTCTTTCTTCCTCTCTGTAAAAAATCAATTAAATATATTTATTTTTTTAAAAGACCATCTTATCGCTGCCCCATGCCCAGTTCCCCCAGAGAAGCAGACGCCCATCTGCCCCCCAGCAATGTACGTGCCCCCTCCTCCTCTCGCCCGCAGACGCTGTTGGCGCTGATGGTCTTGGTGCTGTACGTGAGCACGGGGATATCAGGTGAGCTTTCTGGGACCTGAGGAAGGAGAAGCCGAGGCCACACAGAGTCGGGAGGGGTGTTCCGGGGATGGTTGCGTGCCAAGGTGGTCTCGGCGCTTGCTTCTCCCACCGCCCTTCCCCTCACTGCGGTGACCAGCCACGTTTATGTCAGCTGCCGTTCGTTTGCCCTTGTGCAGAGGTGTGTCTGTGCCCATTTCAGGAAGAAGTCGGGAGATGTCGGAAAAGATCAGAGAATGTAACCACCAGAACCCTGTGGCTTCCCAGGTAACACATCACGAAGGTCCTCGAGGGGGGACAGGCGTGGCTGAGGAAATCTGGGAAGGCTTCCTGGTGGTGCCATTAGCGAGCTGGGCCTTTAAGGATGAGTCGGAGCTGGAGACAACGGGGAAGGGTATTCCAAGCAGAAGGAGTAGCACCTGCCAAGGCTCAGAGGACTTTCTGAAACTGGTGGCAAAAAGGAGTCTACGTGGAAAAGCTCCAGACGTAACTTTGGTGTCTGCCTTTCAGGGATTCGAACACCAGACCAAGGATCTCTCCAAAGAGCCGCTGAAGGTCATCAGGACTTGGTTGAAGGAGAACTTGCATGTTTTCTTAGAAAAGCTCGAGAAGGAGGTGCGAGAGCTGGAGCAGCTGGTGCAGGACCTGGAGGAGTGGCTCGACGTCCTTCTGGGCGAGGGGCGCCCCGAGGAGTCCTGCTCCTCCTTCCGAAACCGTGTGTGACGGGCCAGGGCTGGGACCCGGGCCGGAGGCCAAGGAGACAGGGGAAAGGCTGGCCGGGGGCTCCCCTAAGTAGGGCTAAGCTGTGATCCCTGAAGTTCAAGGCAGGCAAAAAATATATAAAAATAGAAGAGTTGGGACTCTAAGAATGCTGTTGGTGCTGCTGCTTCCTGACCGCTCACACCCCAGGAGGACCGGGGCTCTGGGGGCTGTGCTCCCTCGTGAGGTGCTCTGGCCTGTGGGCTGTGCTCCCTCGTGCGGCGCTCTGGCCTGCGGGATCAACACGGCTCCAGAGCCAACCCCGGGCCAGGAGCTTTCTCTCCCACTCACCTGAGACCTGGTGCCAAATTCCTCAAAACCTCAAGACAAATTGCCTCATTAGTGAGAATCAGGGAAACAAACTGCCTCACAGGGTAACAGTGGGGCTCAAACATGTCGAGATAGAGCGTGTCTGGCACAGAGTAGATACCCTGTAGTATGCATGTGTTTATATGATATTTAGACATTATATTACATATGTGTATATATTTTATATGACATATAAAATACAGCTATAGATTTTTTAAATGAGTTTTCAGCTAATTAAGAGAGGAAGAGCAAGGGAGAGAGAGGGAGGGAAACAGATGTGAGAGTGGAACATCCATCCGCTGCCCCCTGCATGCCCCCTACTGGGGATCTAGCCCACAACCTGGGCATGTGCCCTGATCAGGAATTGAACCAGCAACCTTTCAGTGCAAGGGACAACGCCCAACCATCTGAGCCACCCCAGCCAGGGTATATAGATATTTTTACAAAACGTATACAAAAACTAGAAGCCACACTGTCAAATCTCAGACGGAAGGTGGGGGTAAGAGGAGGGAGGTAGAGGGGAAGAGATCAACCGAAGAACTTGCAGGCATATATGCATAGCCCATGGACACAGACAGTAGGGTGTATGGAGGCCTGGGGTGGGGGTGGGCTATACAGGGTCAAAGGGAGAAAAAAGTGGGACATATGTAATACCTTCAACAATAAAGATTTTTTTTTAAATAACAAATTAAGGGCTACATTTTTTAAAAAAGAAACTAAAGCCTGGATCCTTAAGGAATGGAATGACTCCAGTGGGAATGAGCAGAGCCTTGAGCCCAGAAGTCAATGCCCTGAGAGCTGTCAGATAGCACCCCGTGCCCCCCACACAGGGATAGCCCATGCTGGCGTGGGCCCAGACCCCAGCGCTTCAGTTACTCGTTTCACTGCTCTGTGAGCCCATATCACAGCCACCCGCTCCGGCGGCTCAGGCCATGAGGGTTCGTCATGGCCTGTCAAGGGCGCCAGAATCTCATGGAAATCAGGGCGCCCCATGTGGCCTGGGATGGTGGAGGCGGGAATGGGGGAGTCCCAGGCACCCTCGCAGCACGAATCTGGAAGCTGCCCTCGGTGTCCCACCTCCTGGACTGGCCACTGCCTGGCTTCTGCCCCCCTGTGTGTGTCCGCCCAACTCCTCCTGCTCCCAGGACGCAGAACTGTGAGAGGTGCACACTCAAAGGCTGGACACAGTGCTGGACCACTGGAGCCCCCACGGGAGCAGTCAGCCCAGCAGGGTTTTCACTCTCTGCTGTCAGCGGCGGGTGTGAAAGACACAAGGCCACACCTAAGAGGAGCAGGACTACCTTCCACAACTGTGAAGCCTGTCGTCGCTCGAGTGACGTTAGCAAAATGAATGCTGGATGTTGGGTGACATTTAATGCCCGTGGGTCTTGATCCGGCATCTAGAAGGATTCTGGAATCTGGAGAAGGCTGTGTGTAGATTAAATAAGCGTCCAGCGACAAAAGATAATTTTGAAAGGCACTGGGGGTCAGAGAGGCCTAGCTAAAGAAACTAAGTTCTTGTCTCGGGACCCCGTGCTTTTTATGAACACAGATTGTCTGAAGGCAAGGGGGAGACCATCACTTCAAAGGGTAGGTACAGAGTCCATTGTCAGACTGAGGAATAGCCTACGGCTGTTGGGGTGTTTGGCCAACAGGAGACAACAACGTGTAGATTGAGATGCCCTGGTCAGTCTGGCAGCCAACAATCAATTTAATGCATCCTTTTCAGGTTTGAGAAAATGCCTTTAGCCATTCCAACAGGTGACAACACATCTGACTCAGCCCTTGTTGAGTCCCCAAGCTCCGTCAACCTTTTGATGAAACTCTTGCAATTATGACACGCTGGAACCGGCTTCCGGCACAAAATGTTACCCAATGGGACCCCCTTTCGTATCCACAGACTGGGTTTCTTTCTGGAGAGGAACGACTTCTCCTCGAGAAGGCGCCTCCGGGTGCCTCCTGTCCAGAGGAGACACTGATGGGCAGCTGACCAGTGGGTAAAAGAGCCGTGGCACATTCACACCCTGGAACACTTTGCAGCAGTAAAAAGAAGGGTCTCTTACCTTTTGAGACCGCATGGAGGGGCCTGCAGAGTTTTATGCTAAGTAAAATAAGCCAGGCAGAGAAAGACAAGTATCACATGATCTCACTCACATGTGGAATCTAATGAACAAAATAAACTGATTTTAAAAATAGGTCCAGGGACACACTTGCATAGAACAGACTGCAGAACCTCCAAGGGGAAGGCAGGGGAGGGTGAATGGGTGCGAAGCAATCAACCAAAACCCTCGTATGCCTCTATGCATCGCCCATGACAGACAGTAGGATGGTGAAGGCTTGGGGCAGGGCGTGGGGGCGGGCTAGAAGGGGTCAATGGGGAAGGAAAGGGGACATATGTAATACTTTCAACAATAAAGATTTAAAGTAAAAAAAAAAAAAAGATATACTGATGAGGCCACACATGTGCAGCCCCTGGTGGACAAGAAGTTTACTGGCCGATTGGGGAAACAGAAAACAAGTGGAAAAGTCCAGACAAGGCCATTTCGGAGCAGGATGCGTGTAAGGAATCCGAGGTGACCACGTGCCCAGCGTGGAGGCTGGGGGCAGGGCAGAGTGGGAGCACCAGGGTGCCATCTGACAGCGCAGTGAGCGGCTGCTGATGGGGGTTGGGGGGGGGGGGCTGCAGAGAAGGGTCCCAGAGCTGCTCCCCAGGCCTCAGGACTCCCCCTCCTTTCAGAGGAGAGGATCCTGAGCCAGGATTCAGGTCCTGACCCAAGTAACCCAGGAGGCCCAAGTGGAGGGGCCAGGCCCGGGCTTGGCGAGGGGCGAGGGGCCAGCTGGAGAAACGGCACGCCTTCTCATCACCTAATGTTCCAGGCGCCTGGAGCATGAGGTCCGCATCGCCAGCAATAACTTCTAATTAACTTTAATTGATGGTCTCCCCCCACTCTCCCATTTAATGAAGAGATCTATTTGGCAGCCTTCCGAACGCCCCCCCCCCCCGCCCCCGGGGTGGTGAACACGGATGCGCCCCGCATCTGATGTTGTTGTGTCGCTTGGGGTCCGCTTCCTTTCTGTCCCTTCAGCTTCCAGAATGCGGGGGGAGCGGGGAGCACAGTCGTTCAGATGACACATGCGCTGAAGACGACAATGTGATGGCTCATCTGGACAAAAACTGGACTCGGTGAATTCCGCCTGTGTGTTAGCCAGGCGCACTTCTTAGAATATAGGAAGAACTCATCAAAGTGTGGCCACAGGAAACAGCTTCATCATTTTTTGTGTGTGTTTTTTTTTTAAATATATTTTATTGATTTTTCACAGAGAGGAAGGGAGAGAGATAGAAAGTCAGAAACACCGATGAGAGAGAAACATCCATCAGCTGCCTCCTGCACGCCCCCTCCTGGGGATGTGCCCGCAGCCAAGGTACATGCCCTTGACCAGAATCGAACCCGGGACCCCCTCAGTCCGCAGGCCGACGCTCTATCCACTGAGCCAAACCGGTTTTGGCAACAGCTTCATCGTTTAGAGAAAGCTCCCTGTGTTCCTGTTTCCAGGGCTTGGTCAAGGGCTATTGTCACTTCCGGTTTACGGAGAGGGAAACTGAGGCTTGGAGGGAGCTGCATCGGTGTTAAGCTCAGATACTCAATAGGACGCAAACCCAGGCTGCCTGGCGTCTGCAACCGGCGGGCTTTCCAGCCTCGCCCCCACGAAGCCCAGCCAAGATCTCGTCTTCCCTCTCAAGAAATCCTCGCCGTGTTGTTCAATAATCACATTCCAATTAAGTTTGTAAGACAGTAAACATCCATTGCATGCAACCACGTGTCAGGCAGCTGAGGGGAGAGCGGTAGGAGCTCCCTGTCCACACAGAGCTTGTCTTGCTCCCGGGAAGCCGAGGACCAAGGACGGGAGAATGAGACGTCTGCATTGTTCTAAGAGCCATTGGGCGAAGTGCCAAAGGCACCGAACTCATTGCCAAGTGGGCTGTAGATTTACTGGCCGACCTGAGGGTACAGAGAAGTGATAGGGTGCTTAAGTTGGCTCTAAGATGGAGAGCTGTTAGTGCAGTTATAGGAAAATGCTGGCACTTAAACGGAGCGATGGCCAGGGGAGATGGTGAGGCAGACGGAAGAGGAATGAATGGGTGGGTGCACAGAGGGGCCTTCCGCCAGAATCGCATCTCAGTTATGGGTGCTCCGGCCCAGCCCAAACCCAGGTCCCAGGTAAGAGGGAGCAGGCCTCCCACAGGCCTTTGCGTGAGTCCGATTTTTGAATATACTCTTGAGACCTCGTCGGTTTGGCTCAGTGGATAGAGCGTCAGCCTGTGGACTGATTCCCGTCAAGGGCACGTGCCCCAGTTATGGGTGGGATCCCCAGTGGGGGGCGTGCAGGAGGCAGTTGAGCAATGATTCTCTCTCATCATTGATGTCTCTGTCTCTCTCCCCCTCTCCCTTCCTCTGAAATCAATAAAAATATTTTTTAATAATACCCTTGAGAAGCAGAGATTCGGGCTCCAGCAAAACGATTCCAAGACCAGGAAGAAAGGTCCATTTGCCAGTCTGCATGTCATATTTCTGATGATGTCAAGTAAAAACATGGATTTAATTTGTTCCCTTAATCCACAAATTTGTTCAACAAAAATTATGAAATGCCCCACATGCAATTTGGTTCAGACGGGCTGTCGGGAGGATAGTCGAGGGGGGTGAGGGCTGGAGCCCAGGAGCCGCCACTCGGGAAGCCACCCCCTCCCAGGAGGCGATGACCGTCACTGTCGGCGGGCAGGGCGAGGAGGCCAAAGCGCCACCAAAACCGCGGCCTTCTTGGCGGAGTGGTGGGCCCTCGGCAGAAAGGACCGGGGTCACCTGTGTGCTCTGGCCCAATCACGTCCTCCCTAGAGCCTCGGTTCCCCCTAGAGCCTCAGTTTCCCCTGATGTAGGGGCTGCATCCCCCTGCGAGCGGCAGCTGGGACATTAGGGGGTAGTACTGAGGGCGAGCACTGTGCTGAGAGCGCTAGCAGACGCCCCCAAAAGGGAGCAAACAGCAAAGTCCAGGCAGATCCAGACCCACACAGGCCCAGGGACACCCCAGGGCGTTGGGCCTGGCCTCACGCCCTCCCTCTCTCAGCTCTGTCTGCCGAGGGGCGGCCCTTCTCAGGCAGGCTGTCCCCACAGAGGTGACCAGGTGGCCGGGGGCTCCAGGCGAGTCATCTCTCAGCTCCCAGAGCAAGAGCCATGGGTGCTCCCTGCCCCACGTCCGTGGAGCCCGGCCGCTCTCCGATCAGGCCACACGTGCACTCTGAGCGCGTCCTTGCCGCTGAGGGGACAGGGCTTACAGGGAAGCTCACGCGCCCCAACCCTCTAGCCAGGGAGAACCCCACGCATGAACTGAGGAGGGAGTGGTGGTTCCCAGGGAAGTCGGGGTGCCGTTTCCTGAAGAGGGGAAACAGGGGCTAGAAATACATGCACTTTGCTAAAGTATCAGTAGTAACAATCCACAAATTAAAAATGGAACTGCCCTTTCGCCCAGCAATCCCACCTCTGGGAATATAGCCTAAGAGACCCGAAACACCAATCAGAAAGAACGTGTGCCCCCTTATGTTCGCAGCAGCGCTGTTTACCATAGCTAAGGTCTGGACACAGCCAGGTGCCCGTCAGTAGGTGAGTGGATTCCGCAGCTATGATACGTTTACACCATGGAACACGATGCAGCTGTAAAAAAGAAGGATCTCTCACCCTGTGAGACGGCATGGAGAGACCTAAGAGGACCACACGAAGTGGAATAAGCCAGTGGGAGAAAGACCAGTGTCATATGATCTCACTCATATGTGGAATCTAAAGAACGGAATAAACTGATGAACAAAATAGATCCAGAGGCGTGAATGCCTAGGCCAGACAAACAGATCTCACAAGGGAGAGGAGGAAATGGGATGAGAAGAAATTAACCAAAGAACATATATGCATAACTCATGGACACAGACAATAGCATGGGGAAAGCATGGGGTGGGGTGGGATTGGGTGGAGGGGGGCAACAAGGGAGGAAATGGGAGACATGACATCTGCCATACTGTCAACAATAACATAAAATAATAATCTATATACAGAGAAATATATAATCTATATATATAAAAGCCTAAGTGATCCAGTGACTGAACGACCAGTCGACCGGTCGCTATGATGCACACTGACCACCAAGGGGCAGATGCTCAGTGCAGGAGCTGACCCCTGGTGGTCAGTGCGCTCCCGCAGTGGGAGTGCTGTTCAGCTGACCGAAGGGCGCCAGACCCCAGGGCCACGGCTGGCAAGTGCAGCTGCAGCAGCATAAGCCTCTCCCGCCTCCGCAGCAGCACTACAGAGTGGGGGCGCCCGGCACCCAGCCCTGGCTCGGGGTCCTCCCCAGCCACCTGCCGCTTCACACGCTACTGCATCCGCACTACTACATTCTTGGGGGGATGTCGGACTGCTGGTTTCGGCCCGATCCCCACCTGGCCCCTGTGGATCGGGCGAAACTGGCAGTCCAACATCCCCCGAGGGGTCTCACATTGCGAGAGGGCGCAGGCCAGGCTAAGGGACTCCATCGGTGCATGTGCACAAATCCCTGCACGGGGCCTCTAATAATCCTATCTAATAAAAGAGTAATGTGCAAATTGACCATACCTCTGATCAAGCCACGCCCACAGCCATGCCCATCAGCCAATCAGCAGCAAATTATGCAAATAAACCCCAACCAAGATGGCTGCAGCCACTGAGAACAGGAGAGAGGCTTGGGTTTCCCCAGCAATGGAGGAAACCAAGCTTCTAAAGCCCTAGTGCCTAGGCCTCCACTCCAGGCTACAAAGTTTCAATTATAGAATTTAAATAAACCCAAACAGAAATGGCTGTAGCCACAGAGCGAGCAGAAGGCTTGGCTCTGCTCCAGGCTACAAAGTTTCAACTGTAGAACATAAATTAATCCCAGGTCCCAGGGCCTCTGCTTGAGTCGCTGGGGGGGTGTGGCCAGCCTGCAAACCACCATAGGCCCCTCACCTAGGCCATTCCATGCCCCAAGGGAACCCCCACCCTGATCTGGGACACCCTTCAGGGCAAACGAGCTGCCTCCCACCCATGCACCAGGCCTCTATCCTATCCTACCTAATAAAAGAGTAATACACAGAGTGACCATCACTCCAACACACAAGAGGGCTGCCCCCATGTGGTCAAAGATCCTGCCCCCATGTGAAAACAAGATGGTCACCACAAAATGGCCAGCAGGGGAGGGCAGTTGGGAGGAACTAGGCCTGCAGAGGAGGGAACTTGGGGGCAAACAGGCTGGCAGGGTAGCAGTTAGGCATCAATCAAGCTGGCAGGCAGAAGTGGTTAGGGGGTGATCAGGCTGGTAGGCAGAAGTGGTTAGGGGCAATCAGGGAGGCAGGCAGGTGAGCAGTTGGGAGCCAGCAGTCCTAGATTGTGAGAGGGATCCCAGATTGGAGAGGGTGCAGGCTGGGCTGAGGGACCACCCCCCCCCTTTCCCGTGCACAAATTTGTGCACTGGGCCTCTAGTAATAATAATAATAATAATAATAATAATAATAATAGCAATCCTCTCGAATGCCCTCCTACTCTGGTGGGCACAAAGCCATCCCATTCATTTGGCTCTTCGCTCCTCCAGAGGAGAAAAGCAATCTTTCTGAACACCTGGTGCATGGCCAGCTACAGCCGAATTCACTTCCCCCGCCTGTGAGTCCAGGCAAAGGGCATGCCCGTGGACATGGCGTGAAGGGGAACTACAGGACAGGCCTAGTCCTGCCCTGCACACCCCCCCCCCCACATCTTCACTGTGACCTCAGACAGGTCCCTCCATGCTCCTGAACCCCCGTCTGCAGCTTGTAAAATGGGGTACGTCTACATGTCTCCAGGGCCTAGTGAGCAGATTAAGGAGTAACAACCAACTTTTATTTAGTGTTTACTGTGCTCCAGGCGCGCCTCTAAGTGTTTTACAGGCATCACCTCCCTTGCTGAACCGTCTCCGCAGATCCCTGCGCCGGGCAGTCAGAATCTTTGTTACAGGGAAACTGGGACGCGGGGGCAGAAATATTCCGGGTCACCGAGTGAGGTGATGGGGCCAGGACACACTCGGGCCGGCAGAGTTGGGGGCCACGTGCTGAAACCCCACCCCGGGCTCCTTCCAGATCAAGTGAAGTCATGCCCACGTGAGAGCTGTGTAAAGTGCACTGCGTTGTATAAACGTCACCCTCCCCCCCCCCCCCTCAGCCCCCAGCTCCCTGGCCGTGAAAAACCACGGGACCTCGAGCATCTCCGCTCACAGAGTTTCCTGGCAGCTGGGCTTGGACCCTGGGCTGCACGACCCCGCCTGCCTCCGACTCGAGGCTGCACCTCGACACCCAACCGGTTCCGTCCACGCGAGTCCCGGCAGAGAGGGGTCTCCCCCACGTGCGTTCATTCACCCCGCAGCCCCCCTGACCGCTCGGTGAGCTGCGGCCACGCCGGACGGTAGAAAGATCTTGGAGATCGGAGCCAACACGGTCACTGCCCACAGGGGCTCCCAGGTGGTGGGAGTCAGAGAACTGGGGTGCAGGAGGAGTCTCAGCGCCGGTGACTGACAGCAGGCGAGGCGGGCCTGAGAAGAGAAGGGCTGCCAGGTGCTGTGAGCAACACGGGCGTGGCCTCACTCAGGGGGCGCGTGGCACAGTCAGGGCCGGACACCGACTGTTGTCACAAAAGGGGTTCTACCATCTCACTCACATTTCTTGAAATTCACCAAACTGTACACTTTCAACCCATTTTCATTGTATGTATGTTTAATGAAAAACAATAAAATTACACACCAGCTGTATGACCCAACCATTTCACTCCTGGGTGTTTACTTAAGACAAAAGCATGTGCCCATACAAAGTCTTATGTAGAAATACTCATCGCAACTCTTATCGTAGCAGCCCAAAACTAGACGTGAACTAAATATTCCAATTGAAACAGATGACTAATCTGGATGTTTAAAAATGCATGTTGCTAACAAGAGACATAAATAAAAGGACCTAGGAAGGTTAAAAGAAAAGGGATGGGAAACCATAGCCAGTAAAACATCAAAAAAGGAACAGATTATCTTTAAAAGCAGGTACAGGCCTCCTACTAACACAGACAGTAAGACCAGAAAGTTGAACACAGAGAATAACATTTCATAATTATAGAGAGGTTATTTCAACAGGAATATTTCACAACGCTAAATTCAAATGAGCTTAATGGGACATCTTGAACACTGTAAGAACTGAAAAAAGAAATAATCTATAGCATAATCATCATGGAATGTCTCTAACTGACAATACCAGCAGATACAAAAATCAGTAAGTAAATACAAAGATTTAAATGACATGAATAGTCCTAACCGGTTTGGCTCAGTGGATAGAGCATCAGCCTGTGGACTGGAGGGTCCCAGGTTTGATTCCAGTCAAGGGCCTGTCCCTTGGTTGCAGCCACATCCCCAGTAGGGAATGTGCAGGAGTCAGCTGATGGATGTTTCTAACTATCCTTTTCCTTTCTTCTCTGCAAAAATCAATAAAACGTATTTAAAAAAATAAAAAATAAATGACATGAGTAACAAACTTGATCACACCACTCACCCAGATGCATACAGTCACCTGATTTATGGCAAAGGTACCGTAACAGTGTCATGTCTTGTTCATAAATGGTGCAAAATCAATTGCCCAATCTTACGGGAAATATGGACGCTGACTCTTACGTCAGACGCCGTACTCAAAATTCTCTCCCAGGGGAACCGCGGCCCAGATGTGGAGAGCACAACAAGGAAGCTTCTAGAAGAAAACACAGGAGCACATGTTTATGGCCGCGGACTGGCAAAGACGTCTTAAACAGAACACAAAGAACACCAGACATAAAGGAAAAGATCAGCGAGTCAGGTTACTTTAAAATCAAGAACTGCTTTATCAAAAGACACCATTAGGAGAGTAAAAAGGTAAACAGAATGGGGTAAGATATTTTCAATATATGTCTCTTACAAGGAATCTGTATACTGAGTACAAAGAGAACGCCTACAAATCAATAAGGAAAAAAAAAGTCGAAACCAGTTTGGCTCAGTAGATAAGAGCGCATTGGCCTGCGGACTGAAGGGTCCTGGGTTCAATTCTGGTCAAGGGCATGTACCTTGGTTGCGGACACATCCCCAGTGGGGGATGTGCAGGGGGCAGCTGATCCATGTTTCTCTCTCATCCATGTTTCTTTCTCTCTATCCCTCTCCCTTCCTCTCTGTAAAAAAGTCAATAAAATATATATTTTTTTTAGAAAAAGAAAAAAATGGGCAAAATCTTGAATAGGCTCTTCAGAAAAGGGCACAGTCACATGGACAACTAGCTACCCAAGAGCCACAGTGAGACATTCCTGCCCCCCAGGGGAGGTCAGACGTCTACGCTTTTTAAAAACAGACACGCAGGATGCAGGGTGACGGCACTCGCCTATCCTTCCACGCAGAGTCGGCTAAAGCTGAACGCACGCATGTCTGATGCTCCAAGAAAACGTTCCCCTCCAAACGTGTGCTCTCAGAAAGGCACCTGCTGCACACACACACACACACACACGTCTGGGGAGTCAACTCCAAAAATCTCACAGCAGCGTGGTTTTTAAACACTGGAGAATGGGAAGCCATTCAAAAGCTCGTCAACAATAGAGTGGAGAAGTAGATAGCATTCTGTCTGTAAATGGAGCACTATCCAACCATGAAAATCACCCACCAGCACCTGCAAATCCCTGGGTGAGTCGCACAGAAACGCTGTGACCGGAAGAGTACAATTCTCCACGACCCCATCCACGTGCAATGCAGAATCAGGTAAAATGAATCGACAGTGATTCAAGTCAGGAGGATACTGGCTCCTTTTGGAGGCAATAATCAGAAGAGAGTACAGCTGGGCTGGTGTAGCTCCATGGGTGAGCATCAACCCAGGAACCAAGAGGTCACTGGTTCAATTCCCAGGCAGGGCACGTGCCCAGATTGCGGGCTCGATCCCCAGTGGGCCCTATAGGAGGCAGCCAATCGCTGACTTCCTCTCTCGTCAAAGTGTCTATCTCTCCATCCCTCTCCTTTCCCTTCTCTCTAAAAGTCAGTGTTTTCCTCTTTAAAGAAGAGAGTACAAAAGAGGCTCCAGGATGCTGGAGATAGGCTCCATCCCGGACTGGAGGGAGGGCACCTACTCGCATTCACTTTGTAAAAATTCGTCAAGCTCTTCACTACTGTTTGTGCATGAAACTGCGTCATTATCCTTCAGTTTCGACGTTGAGCAAAAACATAGCATATGAAAGTCATTAAAGTTCATGCAACACATCGCCCTGTCTTTCGACTTTCAGGTAACACTGTGCCAGTTCCCACAGCATTCCAACCGATCCTTCCCCAGTGCGGAGCATTATCACCTTCAAAGGCATTCTTTAGCTTCATCTTAACTTGATTTTACCCAACACACCAGCAACCAGGGATCGCATCTCAGGCCACAATGAATCCAGATCAAACTCTCTCTCCACTCCCCACCCCCCAGCCCCCACCAAGGCAGTGGGAGCGGAGAGGAAGGGCTGAACGTGGGAGATGTGGGGGGCGGGGAATAGGACTGGCCTGCGTGGCACTCAAATCCTTCCTGAGAGCAGCCTTTGGAGAAAGGTGATGGGGGCTGGGGAGGGGCGGCCTGGAGGGGAGCGTCCTGGGCAGGAGTCAAGAGGTCTTATTTCTTAGCGCAGCTCAACCGCTGCCTCAGGGTGCCCTGGCAGTGCCTTCCTCTCCCTGGGTCTCCGCTTCCTTCTCTGGTTAGGTTAGTGGGTCTCCACGGCCTTTTCTGAATTGGTTATGGTCGCACATGATCGTGTGGGTCTCCATAGAACCGTTTTAAATGCTCAGGGAGGCACAGATGGATACACGCATGCCTGAGTGGGACATCGCATTGGCCAGAATTCTCCTTAGGGAGGGACATGTATTTGGTGGGGGAGGTGAGCCCCAATGGGCACCTGAGTGCGTGAGGAATGGGCGCCCCTGGAGGAGGGAGGGAAGTAACTGCTTCTTTCTCCAGAGAGGCAAGAAGGAAGAGCAAGGACAGAGCAGCCCAGACAGCCTCTAAAGCAGTGGTCGGTAAACCACGGCTCGCGAGCCACATGCGGCTCTTTGGCCCCTTGAGTGTGGCTCTCCCACAAAATACCACGGCCTGGGCGAGTTTATTTTGAAGAAGTGGCATTAGAAGAAGTTTAAGTTTTAAAAATTTGGCTCTCCAAAGAAATGTCAATCGCCGTACTGTTGATGTTTGGCTCTGTGGACTAAAGAGTTTGCCCACCACTGCCCTAAAGCATCATCAGCCATGTCACTATGTCCACGACAGGCCGGGCAGACTTCCTCGTGAAAACAGATGAAGGGACCCAGCAGCCTGCACAGACCAACCCCGGGCCGGTGCTGAGGCAGCTCACGCAGACACGGGGCCGTCGGTGAGAGGGACTGGCACGCGTGGCACAAGCACTTAGCTTCCTTCCTTTCTTTTTTTTAAAAATATTTTTTTATTGATTTCAGACAGGAAAGGAGAGAGAGAAACATCAATGATGAGAGTGATAGATCCTCCCTTCCCCCATCTGATGGACAAAGAATGACGTAGACGCCACCAGCCGCCCAGACATTCCTGGACACCTTGCCAGGCACCTTATATGGACTGGATATGAAACCACCAATCAGCACCTGCCAAATACCCGAAGCCCCCGATTCCTGGGTCCATGGGTGCCCAATCATGTGCCTTATATGGAGCCGCCAATCAGCACGTGCCGGGTACCCTAAGCCCTATCCCCTCCCCTCAAAAGGCGCCTTCACCCCAGCACGTGAGCTCTTTCTCCCTTGGGAAGGTAGCCGGCAGGGTCTTCCCCTCAATGAAGCCTGTGTCCTGGTCTCTGGCCCTCTGTCTCATCTTTCGGAAAGAAACAAGAATCACTGACCAGTATTGGAGGGTGTTTTTTCCTCTCTCTCCCTCCCATGTCCAGTGTGGAGAGAGACTGGGTTCAGTTTCTGAGTGGAGGAGCTGAGGATGAAGAAAAATGAAGAATAAAAGAGAAAGACACAGAAATAGGAATAAAAATCTGGGGCCAGGTGGGCATCTGTTCTCCCTCGCATGGAGACACAGCCATACTGAGCCCACAAAGCCGAGTTTATTTATATTCCACAATACAAAGGGGTCTCTCCAACATTAGGATCAAAGGAGTTTCGGTGAGCGCAGGCCCTATTCATCCCCCCATTCCCGGGGCAAGCCTGCATTTACATTTCAAGGCCCTCTCCCCGACACCTGAGGCCAAGTTAAGCCAAGCTGATAACATATCCAGCCTCATTGGTGAATATGTTTTTCCAAGACCTGGTTTTTCCAGGCGCCTTGAATTCAGCCTGACAAAGATTTAAAGAATGCTCTAGGTGTCTTGCCTGAGGCCGCCCCCCACAGACCAGCTGCCTCCTGCACAACTCCCAGTGGGGTTGAGCCCACAACCTGGGTATGTGCCCTGACCGGGAATTGAACTATGACCTCCAGGTTCATAGGTTGACGCTCAACCACTGAGCCACGCCACCTGGGCAGCACTCAGCTTTCTTAGCGAGGGCAGGAGCTGGGGCTTGCGTTTCATGGAGCCCAATATCCAGGGCACGGGAGCCCTTGGAGACAAACAGGTGACCGCCCTCCATCTGCATGAAATAACCTGGGGGACACCCAGGGCTCTTCGGACACCCCTCTCCGCCTTCCCAGCTGGAACCCCTGCCCTGGGGCCAGGCCTGCAGCAGCTGTGGCCGGCACCCTCACCCGGGCATGGTGAGTGCCCATGGTTGGCAGTGGGCGCTTTAAAAACACGGCCCTCTTCACCCATCGCACAGGCTTTGCGCCCTGGAAACCATCTGCCCCTCTCTCGATCGAAAACAAGGTTGAATTCATAACTTTACACTTTTTCAAAACTGCCTCACGCTGAGGGGGGAAAGGGAGCTTTCGGTAACCCCTATTCGGTAGCCAAGAATTAGCAAGGAAAACACTGCTTTCCACTTTCTAATTGATGCCTCTGCCAAGGCCCCCAGTCTGTGGGCTCCCCAACAGGCGTCTCTGGGGAATGAGTCTCGGGGAAACATATCCTCCCAGGCCATGGGCACTTCCTGTCACCCCCACCCCCCCAGGACTCCCGGGCCCCCTGGACCACTAATTTTCTTAATAGAAAACCATTTCTATGTTGGAAATGAAAAATGTCTGGTTCAACCCCTCCCGGGCCACGTTTCCCCCCCTCCTCCCAGGGAAACACATGAAAGTAAACAAACCCGAGATGTGAAATGAAAACAGGACCACGGCACCTGCAGGGCCCCGCGGCTCACATTACAAAGCGCCGTCTGAAGTGGCCCTCGCGCCGTTTCCATTACACACGGCCCGTCCTCCCGACAGCGGGGCCGGAGCCGAATTAGTCAGATTACATCAGGATAGATTTTCCCGCAGCAGGAGCTCTTTGGAAACACCTGCCTGACACATTTCAGACGTGTGCGCCCGGCCAGCCGGGCCCTCGGCGGTGGCGAGGGCTTGTCAAAGTCCCAACAGAACAAAACGGGGGGTTGGGGTTGGACTGAGTCAGACCGGCTGAGATGCCCGTGTGGAATGTGAGTTGCTGCAGACGGACGTGCTGGCACCTTTCAGCCAAGCCGTGACCAAGTCTTGCCCCTGCAGCGCTCGAGGGCGCCAAGATGGTCCTGGAACTCGGGCCCCTGTGGCCTAGCCTCGTTTGGAGGACGGCGGGGAGGTGCTGGTCAGGGAGGGCCGGGGGGCCGGTCCCCGAGAGCTGGAGGCCCGGCTGCATAAGGAGTGTGTTTTCAAGGAAAGAGGGCAGAGCTGTGGCCAGGCAGGGAGCAGGTGCTCCTGGGCAAGTGGTGCTCTGGGTCAAAGTGGGAAAAGGGGGGGGGATACACCCCCACTTCTTCTATATCCTAGTTAACTTTCCACCTTGACACCCTCCTCCTGAGTTAGTATTTATTTTGTTACCACTCGGTAATTATGGATAATTTACTTTTCCAGATGATCTGCCGTGGCTGGAACGCGATGCCCGGGACAGCGGGTTAAGTAAATGAGATGTTGAACTGTAATGTGGAATGCAATAGGCATGCAAATGAGTGGGAGCACGACCTCTAACCTGTAGCAAGCGGGGGAAGGGGGCCAAGCTGCAAAACATACAGGTACGACCTCATGTGTTAAAAGGGGGTGGAGGGAGCAAAGGTGCATGCGTATGCGCAAACCTGTGCAAGAAGGTGTGCAGGAAGCGGATGCGGAGAAGGACTAGTAAACTGCCAACAGTGTCGGCCCCGGGAGGGAACGGGGCCAGATGGATGAGGAGGGACTTCCGTGTCCTCTTCGGATTATGCTGGAAATGTGTGCAATGAGAATGGAGGTGCGTATCACCTGTGTAACAAGTGATGCCAATCTATGCTAATAAAAGAGTAATATGCAAATTGGTCACGAGGCCCTCACAGTAACAACTAAACAGCAGGCTGCATGGGGCGACCAGGCCAGCAGGGGGGTTAGTGAGGGATGACCAAACGATTGACCAGCAGGCTGTGTGGGGCAACCAGGCTGGCAGAGAGAGGGCAGTAAGGGAGACCAGGCCAGCAGAGGGGCAGCAGTTGGGGGCAACCAGGTTGCAGGGAGGCAATTAGATGTGATCAGGCTGGCAGGTAGAGGCGGTTAGGGGTGATCAGGCTGGCAGGCAGGCAGGTGAGCAGTTAGGAGCCAGTGGTTCCAGATTGTGAGAGGGATGTCCAACTGCTGGTTTGGGCCGAAACTAGCAGTCGAACATCCCCCAAGGGGTCCCGGATTGGAGAGGGTACAGGCTAGGCTGAGGGGACCCCCTTCCCTGTGCATGAATTTTGTGCACCGGGCCCCTAGCAGTAACATAAAACAGAACGTGTGTGTGTGTGTGAGAGAGAGAGAGAGAGAGAGGAGGCAGTGTCTCAGCACCAGGCGCATTCCTAAATCCTGCAAGCTTAAGAACCCACGCCTGCAACTGTGGGGTGGGCCTGGCCCTGGGACTGCTGGGCTCTGAGGCCCTGGATGTTCTCTTGCCCTGATTGGGCCGAAGGCCGGACAGCGGTGTGCGCTGTCCACTCAGGTCCTGGTGGCTGTCATCAGTGACACTGTCCGTGGCTCTCAGGCCCAGTGGAGTAAAAGCTCTCGGACCAACCAGCCTGGAAGGACATCCCGACATGGCCACTCACAAGCAGCTGGACTTAGGACATCACCCTTGACGTCTCTGTGTCTCGTTTGCTCAGCTATGAAAGGGGTGGAATGGGAGCTACCTAATAAGGTGGTCCTGGGAATTGGAGCAGGGGAATCAGGTAAGAGCACGTAGCACAGGGCCCGGCCGTGGGGAACTCTAAAATGTGAGTTGTTATTAATATGGTGCACACAGTAAAGTTTCCCTTTTTACATTTAACAAGTACCTGGTAGGGTCCAACTCAGTCGACCAGGGGTGGGGAACGTCTGGCCCTCGGGCCATATAAGGCCCGCAAAATCATCTGGTCTGGCCCTGCCAAGGCATTCAGGCTGAGTTAATGAAATGTCCGACCAAAGACAGCAGGCTAATTTTAAAGTTGATAATTTTGTACGGCCCGCGGATGATGTTATAAATATCCTAACGGCCCCTGGCAGAATAAAAAGGTTCCCACCCCCGCAGACGATGAACATTTCCCCAAAAAATAGGCACAGGATGCTGCCCACTGGCAGAGCAGGCCGCACCAACGCCCGCATGCCAGGGGAGCCGGGCTGGGACCTCTCTCCCTCATCACACAGCTCTTCTCTTCAGACCATATGCAGACACAGGACTCTGGTGTACCTCTGGTGAGGCAGCCCCGAGGGTCACCCAGGGGCCCGGGGGGTGGGGGGGGCAGACGGCGAAGCCAGGGAGGCGCTGAGCAGGACTCCAAAGGCCAAGAAAGCAGCCCGTCTGGAACCGGGGAGCTGGAGACCCGGAGGTTGGCTGGAGCGGCGTGGGGAGGGGCGGGAGGTGTTCCTCCCCCGTCGTGGCACCTTGCCAGGGCACACCAGCTGTATTGGAAGACCGGGGTCGAACGAAACAGCCAGCGCTGCTTAAAGCCAGGAAATTATTGACCTGGAGAGCACCCGTAGACGGTCGTCAAACGCAAGGCATGCCAGGTCCACCCGGTCTCCTCCCCCCAACCGGCAGGAATCTACCCGGGCAAAGTCTGAAACCAGCCCCCCGACTCCTTTGTCTCATACATCACAGCCCAGATCGTCAGCACCGCTCCCCCCAGGGGGGCTTTGATGGCTGGTGATGATGTAAGGAGGCAGAGAAAACACAGCTGGCGCTGCGTGCCGTTTACGGAGAGGGCGCTGGGAGGACGTGTGCCTGTCCCCCAACACCAGCCCTCACAGCTGCTCAGCTCCCGCCCCAGAGGCTGAGGGTCCCCACCACCTCTCATGGAAGGAAACACATGGCTCGGACCCACAAGACATGCCTTTAATTTTTAACAAAAACCAGGTGTAAACATTTTTAAAGGGACTGAGACGTTTGGGGTTCTCCTTCCCGGCCCCCATCATCAGTGAGTTCTCCTTCTCGCCGACTTTACCCATTAAGTACCACTCTCAAATCCCTCCCCTCTGCCATTTCCTGGGCTGGGTCTCAGGATCTCTCACTCAGTCGATAACCATCTTCTACCTGTTCTTCCTGCCTTCAGTCTTGGCCTCTCCGATCCTGTCTCCACCCAGTGGTCAGAGAGACTTTCTCAAACACAAATCATATCCATCTCTCTCCCGACTCTCTTTTTTAAAAAATACTAGTGGCCCGGTGCATGAAATTCATGCACATTAAAAGGGTATTAATTAGAGGAAATAATTTAATATTGCTATTTGCCCTTCCTCTATAATGGAAGTGTCAGAGATGAAAGACAATTAGTAAAATGTATATGAAAACCTTACTCCCGTCAGAGTCTGGAGCACACCACGGGACCCAGAGTCAAGTCCCCGCCCACCCACATAAACTTCAAAATTGCGTGAGACCCAGACCCAGCCATCCACCCCTCACTGGGCTAAATCCAGACCCGGCCAGTCCCATCCTTGCCAAGCCCTGCTGGGGAGGGGGCATAGCCTGAGGTCCCCCAGCCAAGACCATGGTGGGGAGGGAAGGTGCCTTGAGGTCCTCCACCAAGCCCCGCCAGGTAGGGAACACGGCCTGAGATCCCCTGTCAAGCCCTGCTGGGTGCGGGGGCACAGCCTCAGGTCACCTGGCCCAGTGCTGGGGCAGGGGGCGAGGCCTAAGGTCCCCTGTCAAGCCCCACTGGGCGGAAGGTGCAGTTTGAGGTCTCCAACCTGGTGCTGGGGTGGGAGACATGGCCTGAAGTCCCCTGTCAAGCAACACCTGATGGAAGGTGTGGCCTAAGGTCCCCTGTCAAGCCCCATGGGGGTGGGGGAGGGTGTAGCCTCAGGTCCCTGCTGATTGCTCATTAAGGCTTGTTATGGGAACTTGGCCTCACCTGTGAGTGCAGCCATCTTTGTGATGGAGCGATGGTCACTTAGCATATTCCCTCTTTATTAGGTAGGATATTTTTATTGATTTCAGAGAGGAAGGGAGAGATAGAGAGAGATAGAAACAGCAATGATGAGAGAGAATCATTGATTGACTGCCTCTTGGGAATCAAGCCCGCAACCCGGGCATGTGCCCTTGACCAGAATGGAACCCGAACTCTGCACGGAGAGCTCTTTCCACTGAGCCAACCCAGCTAGGGATCTCTCCCGATTAAAAGCCTTTGGTGGTTTTGCTTCCAGAACGAAGCCTGTACCCCTTTTGCTTCCAGAAAAACAGTGCAGTCTTATTATCCACAGTAGTCAAGGTAGAATGTCACCACGAACACGGAACCAGCAAATCATGAAACGCGCATCGTAAGGCAGTGGTTAGCAAACCTCGGCTCGCGAGCCACATGCGGCTCTTTGGCCCCTTGAATGTGGCTCTTCCACAAAACACCACGGCCTGGGCGAAGAAGTGGCGTTAGAAGAAGTTTAAGTTTTAAAAATTGGGCCCTCAGAAGAAATTTCTATCATCACACTGTTGATATTTGGCTCTGTGGACTGACGAGTTTGCCGACCGCTGTCTTAGGGGAAACACGGGGTTAGGATCCTGCAGCCTCGCCACAATATCCTCACCGACCGATCAGTACATCACCTTGTTGTGTGTGCTTCAGTTCGATTTTAATATCTGTTTAATATGTATGGCTGATTCGTTAACCATGGCCTCCTGGCAACAGAACCATACAACTCCCGCCGGCAGGAAGCTTCACTTTTTGTGGAGGGTTCAGGATGTGATGCCCCTGAGCTTGTGAAAAGTGGACAGCACTTCATCACCATGGTTGGGGGCAATTTAACCCGCGAAATCACCATCGAAAAGTACAACAATGGGACCAACGCGGCACTGGATAAATCATAAAAAGGACGCTGGTTGCCCTGGCTGGGTGGCTCAGTAAGTTAGAGCGTCCTCCCATACACCAAAAGGCCAAGGCACACACCTAGACTGCAGGTCTGACCTCCCGTCGCGGTGCGTATGGGAGGCAACTGATTGATGCTCCTCTCTCACATCAATGGTTCTCTCTCTCTCTCTCTCCTCTCTCTCCCTCCCTCCTTCCTCCTCTCTAAGAAAAAAATCAATGAAAGCATATCTTCAGGTGGGGGTTTCAAAACAAGGAAGCCTGTTGATGGTATGAGGGCTAAAACAAGAAGGCAGAGTGCCACCTTGCTCGTCCTCAGCTGGGAACAGGTCCACTGGGTGACTCACGTTCCTCATTGCTCTCCACATGTCCGTCAACAACTGAGAAGCACTGTGTTGATGAGGAGATTACAAATAAACTTTAGTAAGTGAATCTGCAAATACAAAATCCACAAATGAGGAGGATTAACCATATTTATTACCATTCACTGCCTGCCCGGTACCTCGTCGTCCTACTTCTGTCTGGGAGCAGAGTGAACACAGGGCAGGCACATGACCGCACAGAGCCGATCCTAATGTCCTCTCCCCTTGGCTGCTGTGATTGGTCCAGAGATTGGCATGTGACCCAATGCAGCCAATCAGAGACTGCTCCCGGGATTATTCTACTAGAGCTGGGAGGAAAGAATTTGGGGGATGGGTTTAGAAAGATGTGACCATCTTAGCCACCTGTAGCAGGAAAGCAGGTAACTGAGGATGGGAGAGACACAGAGAGAGACAGAGATAGACAAGGTTCTGCCGAGTCTGATTTTTCAATACTACAGGCCCTGCAACAGATCCCCTTTTTGCTTACCTTAATTTAGTTGCCTCTTACAACAAATAATCCAGACTAACACAGCCTAGGAGGCCCTTCTGATGTGGCCCCCATTTCCCTGGCATGAACTTCCTTCAAAAGTTATATGGAGTTCCCTACATGAGCTCTGTAGCTTCTCACCTCCACATCTGCCTAAGCTGTTTCCTCGACCAGCACCCACTTCCTTCACTCCTCAGCTCAGCTTTCCTGTCCTTCTCTCACCTCTCACCTTTAGCTACCAGCCTCTCTCGGAGAACTCTGAACTCTCTTTAGACTTCCTATTGCACCCAGACCAGCGTCCCCCTCCACCAGGTTCCCTCTGTGCCAGCGCCTCTCTTATCTCAACACCTGACACTGAACTTACCTGCTCACAGACCGTGAGGCCCTGAGGGCAGAACTGATTCTCACACCTCGTGACCTGGGGATGCCCCAAGGTGATAAATGGTTGCATTTCCAGCCTTAAGTCCAAAGTCCAAGCCTCTACCATCACTTCTCTCCGGAGGGTAAGTCAGCGTTGCCAAACAAAGCCCTTAATGAAACACTTCACCCTGGAGGATGGCTCGCTGTGCTTTAAAGCCATTCGACACGCACAAGTTCATTCTAGCCTCACAAGAGCCCGGCGAGGCAGCTGTACCCTCCTCTCCCTTTGGGGAAACCGAGACTCAGCAGGGCAGCGCTGACAGCAGGACGAAATGCAGGCTCCCTGGCTTTGGGGCCAGTGGCCTGGACCGCGGTGGAACGCTGGGCCCTTCTTAGATGGACTGTCCTCGAAACTCAAGACGCTTGTCAATCTCACTTCATGTGGATGAAGAATTGGGTGGAAAATTCGACAGATGGAGAGGAGAGTGGCCCGTCCCTGCTGTGGGAACTCGTGCTCTCTTGGAGGAAAGAACACCTCATCTTTTACTGGCCCCAGTCAACAGGTACTTGGTCAAAAACTAGACATATTTTCTAATGTTCCTTAAACATTCAGCCAGCCCTGTTCCATTTAACCCTCACAGCCTAGGTAACCAACTCGTCTGTTTTTCCTGAGGATGTCCCAGGTTTCAGAGTCAAGTCCCACATCTCAGGCACTCACTCCCGCCAGGCCAGGCCGGGCGACACGCTTGGTCTCCCTCCCCACCGATGACATGAGGCAGGTCCTGGAATGATTCCCATTCTACAGATGAGGTCACTGAGGCTCAGCAAGAGAACGGGACTGCCAAAGGTCTCACACGTTATTTATGAACAGCCAAGCCAAGAGACAAACCAACAAATCCTCTGACTCTGAAGCTCTTCACACCGCTCAGCAAACCCTCCCCTAGCAACCGTGCGACCAACCATCTGGATTGGATTAGCAAACGGAGGCGTCACGCAGGAAGAGCGGGTGTCGGGCCGTAAACATCAGACGGCCACGTGACAAAGGGGACGGGGCGGCTCACCACCATGTTCGCCGGGCCTACAGTTCTCGCCGGATCAATCCCAACCTCCCAACGGCGCCTCCACGGGGCTTCCAGATCAGCGAGTGGAACAACAAGCTGGACAGATGTTTTCCCCCACCGAACTGGCCAGCGGCTTGACTGTAATTGTGTCTGTACCCGACGCCAAAACAAGAGGCCAATTAATCCCAATTCCGTTGGCCAATACAGTGGAAAGAGAAAACAAACAAAGCCATTGTCTAAGAGAGATGACCCAACGGAGGACTGAATCTGGCCGGCTATTTCACTACACCGACCGGCAAATTTGGTTCTACCAGGCCACCTTCAGGCCCCTGGCAGACCCGGCTCGAAGCAGCTGAATTCACCAGTGCTGTTGGCAGGTGAATACACGGCCGCGTCTCCTCCCCCTTCAGACCAGATCAGCTTGACGGTGGGAGCTGTGCCGTCTCCGCGTTATGTAACGACAGCCATCCTCCGGGCTTGCTGGGACTCGCTCTCCTCAAAGGCCTCTGAGTCCGTTATGTAAGAGGCACGAGCTCATGCATTTGGAGCGGACCAGGGCAAAAATGACATTTAAGATATTGCACAAGCTTTTAAAAGTAGTGGCTCTACAAATAAACAGGGATTTTTTTTTTTTTAAAGAAAGGGGGTGGGGGCAGAGTTTATAAACCCAATAAATATGCAACAGGGGCCAAGCAAGATGAAAAGAAGTTTAAAGCTGTGGGTGAGCCACCTTCTGAGGCCTTAACACACGTAAATCCAGAAAATTCCTCACATAGAAGAAGGAAGGGGCGTATCCTCAAAAACACCAACCAGTCACTTACCCTCCTCCTGCCCCACCCCATCACCACCACTAAATTGTTTGGATTCAATGTGCAAAGTAAGAGGAAGCCAACAAAGGATTTCGTCAAAGAGGAACCCAATTGTCCACTCCTTCTCTGGCCCTTTAAGCAGACAGAAGCCCAGCTGCCCAGCCCAGCTCACCTCCGGAAGAGCTGAGAGCCCAGGGCAGCTAACAGACACCATCCCTACTCACCTGGATCACAGCACCTTACCCATTGGAGCAGCCAACAATGAGTAACATTTATTAAGCACTGGCTATATACCAAGCCCAGTCCTAAACACTTTATCTGCATTATCCTACACGATTCCCAAAAAGTCTTGGGTAGATGCTATTCTCAAGCCCAATTTAAAAGTGGGGTATCCAATATAATAAAAGGCTAATATGCAAACAGGCCCAATGGAGGAACAACCAAACAACCGGTCTCTATGATGTGCGCTGACCACCAGGGGGTGAGTGTGGAACACGTGAGCATTGGCAGCAGGCAGCAGAGCACAGAACATGGCGGCATTACCACAGTGGGATGGTGAAGCAGGTGAGCAGGGGTGCCAGACCAAGGCAGGGTGCTGGTTGCTGTCGTTGGGGCAGGCCTCTGGTGGTTACTGAAAATTCTTAGCTCCTGCATGTTGCAGTCCTGCCTGGCCCTCGCACCTGCTCACACCCACTCACACCCACAGCCAGTGTTTGTGCCCACTGATGGGACCAGCCCCGTTCGCACCACTGCTGGCACCAGCCCCAATCGCTCTGTGCCATCAGTGGGTGCGAGCGGGGCCAGCTCCATCAGTGGCAGCGGGAGCGGAGCTGCTGGCAGACAGGGAACTGGGGCTGTGGCAGGAGGGGCCGGGCAGGGGGGGTAGTGCAGAGGATGGGCCAGACCTGCCCCTGTGCCCACCACAGTTGCTTTCAAGGTGCACGAATTGGTGCACTGGGCCCCTCGTAGAGACATAAATGATCTTCCATCAGTCTCCCCGCGGCAGAGCTGGGATTTGGAAGCCACACACTGCATTCTAGAACTGTATCCGTTCCCAACCCCTGTGACAGAAGTTAAGAATGATCGAGAATAGGTCACAATGCTTCATTCACATGGCAATGAAAGAAAACCCAACTCAAACTGGCTGGGGAGAGTTCCTTTATCTGCTCACACAACAGCAAGGCTTGCGAGTAGTCAGGGGGACTTCAAATTCAATTGGCCCAGTGTCTCCACGTGGGTCTTTCTGTCTGTCCGTCACTGACCACGGTGTCAGCTTCAGACTGAGGCCTGTTCCCCAGTGTCTGTGGGCTGACCAGCCGCAGCAGCCATGGCCGCTGGCCCTCAGTGGATTTGCTGCGAGAGGCAGAGCGCTGGGCTCCCTGCGGTCCTCTCAGCACAGCAAGCATCCTCCTTTTCCCAGGAGGCGCCCTCCGCCGGCTCTGCCTGGAACTCGTCCCGGCCCCAGCGCTGAGCGAGCGCCCAGGGAACGCTGCCAGATTGACCCTGGGGGCTGCGGCTACAGGAACAGCAAGGTACCAGGTCCTCACTCAAACATCTCAACCTCACAGCTCATCGATGGCACGGCATTAGCAAGGCACTGCCCTCCAGTAGGTCTGGGGGCAGCAGACATTACTGAGCGGACTAGAGAATCATCTAGAAGAGTCATTTGTTAGTTCATATAAAAAGACACGGCCAGGGCTGACCAGGGGCCCAGTGTCCTGCCTGCTGTAAACTGCAGTAAACCTCTATGAAAGTTGGGTGCACGGGCACCGTGAAACGGGGGAGCCCTGAGGAAAAGTTCCATTTGCTTTAATGACCCTCTGGAAGCACGTACCTCTCCCTGACCCTCAGCCCGCCCCCAGCCTTCTTTGTCCCTCTGGCTCTCTGCACCGGAGCCGTGGGTAAGAGACGCCCTCCGCTGGAACGGCCCGTTCCAGCTGGGCAATTATCTCTGTTTCCCAGTCAGGGGAGAGGCTCAGACACCAATCAGCTCAATTTATTCATTACCGCGCACAGCCCACGGCGTGTAAAAGAACGTTGGCGTAAGTTACCAAGTTTCCAGTCTGGCTTCGAGCATTCCAATAACCCCGTTTCTTTTCCTTTTGGCCTGAGAGCCCTCTGCTTGACTCTGCCCGGTAGTGTTTATTCGGGAAGTGTGAAGCCAGAAAATGACCCTTGTCCCCAAAATAGGTCAGCCCGCCGATCTTATCAACCCACCCCCAGACAAGAGGTCAAGAGGCAGAGAGAGCCGAAACGGGTGTTGCTCAGTGGATAGAGCGTCGGCCTGCGGACTGAAGGGTCCCAGGTTCGATTCCAATCAAGGGCATGTACCTTGGTTGCGGGCACATCCCCAGTAGGGGGTGTGCAAGAGGCAGCTGATCGATGTTTCTCTCTCATTGATGTTTCTCACTTTCTATCCCTCTCCCTTCCTCTTTAAAAAATCAATAAAATATTTTTTTTAAAAAAGAGGCCGAGAGAACTGTAACATCGGACGCTGGTAGATTTGATGCTGCCTGCAAGACCAAGGTGCTTAATCCCCATACCTGCTGATGGCTCACAGCTGAGGTCCATCCTGCGGGTTGCCCTGGACCAAGACTCTCTCCTTGACCAAATTTTTTTTTAATCCTCACCCGAGGATATTTTCCCACTGAGTTTTAGAGAGAGTGGGAGGAGGGGGGAGATAGAGGCAAACATCGATGTGAGAGAGATACATCGGCAAGTTGCCTCCCCCATGCGCCCCGACCAGGCCATCTCAGCTTCAGAGTCCCCAGAGGGAGCGGCTGGATCCTCCGCTGCAGCCACAGCACAGGTCAACTTGTCGTCTGCCTAGTCTTTTTTTCAAAATATATATTTCATTGATTTTTCACAGAGAGGAAGGGAGAGGGATAGAGAGTCAGAAACATCGATAAGAGAAACAGTGCTCAGCTGCCTCTTGCACACCCCCCATTGGGGATGTGCCTGCAACCAAGGTACATGCCCTTGACCGGAATCGAACCTGGAACCCTTCAGTCCGCAGCCACACTCTATCCACTGAGCCAAACCGGTTTCAGCATCGTCTGCCTAGTCTTGCTTCCCTCTCTAGATAGGTGACAGCTAAGGGGGAGAAGGAACGATCCCCTGGAGGAGCCAACGTGGATGGACCAGCAGAAATCAGATATGGGACAAAGGGGACAGAACATAGTGAAAAAGAGAGTTTGCCATGTGGGCACACTCCCTCAGGATACGGGATTTGACACCCTGGCAAGGAGCTCAGCAGAAAGCGCTAGACACGCTACTTGGCTTTGAGATTGGCCACATGAAGTGAAGCAGAAATGCTAGCACTTCCTTCCTAGATGGCGGAAGAAGGGATCGAAGGATTCGGAATCACGGGCACACAGGAGTGGACAGGTTCTCAGCTCTGCTCTGCAGGTGGCCTAGAGGACGCTCCATCTCCTGGGACAATGAGGAACCCGCTGTTGAGAGGGACACAGGCATTAATGAAGTTCAGGGGGGCTGAGCTCATGCGCCGGGCTGATGGCAGGAGATGCTGTTACAGGACTCTGTGGCAGTGAGCGTCTCAAAAATAATGGGGCCGGGGTGGTGCTGAACCCTCAGAAGCAAGGTTGGTGTGACCACAGGAGAAGATAAAAAGACAGACAGGCAGAGAAGCGGAGAAGGAATACAGCATCCTTAGTAGCAAAACAGAGACACTCCCAAAACTAGTTCTCCAGCCAGGCATGGGGAACTTTTTTCTCCAAGGGCCATTTGGATATTTATGACATCACTACAGGCCCAGTGCACAAAATTCATGCACTCAGGGGGACGTGGGGGGGAATCCCTCAGCCTGCCTGTGCCTCTTGCAGTCCTGGAGCCCTTGGGGGATGTTGCTACCAGTCGGACATCCTTAGCACTGCTGTGCTCACCAACCATAATCCCAGCTCAGGGCTTCTGGCTGAGCAGCGCTCCCCCTGTGGGAGCACACTGACCACTAGGGGGGCAGCTTTTGCATTGAGCTTCTGCCCCTGGTGGTCAGTGCACTTCATAGCAACGGGTCGTTCCACTGTTTGGTCAGGTTGTATATTAGCCTTTTATTATATAGAATTCCCAGGCTGTCTAAAATTACCAACTTAAAAATCAGCCTGCACCCTAACTCGTTTGGCTCAGTGGATAGAGCGTTGGTCTGCAGACTAAAGGGTCCCAGGTTTGATTCCCGTCAAAGGCAGTTACCTTGGTTGCAGGTACAACCCAAGTAGGGGGTGTGCAGGAGACAGCTGATCGATGTGTCTCTCTCATCGATGTTCTGACTCTCTATCCCTCTCCCTTCCTCTCTGTGAAAATAAAAATCAATAAAATATATATTTTGAAAAATTAGCCTGCCATATTTGATCAAACATTTAATTAAGCCACTCCTAATGCCTTGGCAGGGCCAGACCAAGTGATTTCTTAGGTCTTATACAGGCCGGACGTTCCCACCCTTTAAGACAATGAGAAGAAATGAAGGCTGATTCATCAGGACACCACGGGAAGCTATGGCAATAAAAAGTTACGATTCCTTGCCCAGTTTCCAATTTGAAAGTTGTCAATAAAGGCAGAGTCCACAGCCCCATGAGGAAGAACCCTAGGCAAGTGCAGTGAGTATAGCCAACAGCCACAGCCCCCAATCATTCCACAAAGGGATCTGTAGCCATTTACTCATCTAAAACATCCAGACATTTCACAAACGATTAGACACCAGGTCGTTGGCACAGCCTATCATGGTCCCCTGGGAGTGTGGGGACAGCAGGGTGCCAAGCAATCAGGGGAGGCCTTGCCCAGGTCTGGCTCACAACAGACCCCCCTCATGGTCATTTCCCTGGTTCTCAAATGTGCGTGCGGAACGGACCTTCGCTGCAGTTAGGAAAACCTGCACTGTCTCCTCCCCACGTGGAGCCCGTCTGAGTGAGAAAGCCAAGGGCAAAGCCTCTAAAACTGCCTCCCCTCCCCCAGCTAAGGTGTTAAACTTAAAAAAGAGGATCATATCCCAAGAGGAGCTTCCAGGAGCCACCCTTAATGACTTGAGAAGCCAAGGTGGTGGTTCCTGTAACATCCCCACTTAGTTCCCCACCTGAACCTCATGGGAACCAGATGGATTCTGGAGGCCAGGAGACTTCCACCGACTCCAGCAGGAGCAGTTCACTCACGGCTGCTGGCCGGACACAGTGTATTGGCTAGAGAAGACTAACACAGCTCTGACACATGGTATGCAGCCCTGGCCCTGGGAAATGTGTGCCTTTCTGTCCCTGTCACCAAACGCGTGTTGAAAGCAGTTGGCACGCCCATGGGACAGACAGCAGTGTGAATGAAAGCCTCATGCCGGGCTATCGTAATGCTCCTGTTCTTTATCATAACACTAGGGGCCGGTGCACAAAATTCGTGCACTGGGGGTGGGTGGTCCCTCAACCCAGCCTGCCCCCTCTCACATACTGGGAGCTCTCAGGGGATGTTCAACTGATGGCTCATACCAAGGCTTTAGGCCTTGGGCACCCAGCCATCACCCTGCTCAGCTCAGCCCTGGCTGCCTGATCACCCGGCCTCGGGGGCTGGGCACTCACCGCCACTTCTGCTCACAGAGCCCGGGGGCCAGGTGCTCCCTCCCACCGCCACCACTGTTGCTGCTGCTACTGCTTCCCCTCACAGCACCCAGGGGCTGGGCACTCGCTGCCACCACTGTTTCATCTCCAACTCCGGGCCTGGCTCTCGTGCCACTTGGCCCTGTCCTTGCTCATGATTGGCTGGTAGCATAGCCAATCAGGAGCCAAGGTAGGGTCAAATTTGCATGTTTCTCTTTTATTATATAGGACAGGCCAAAGGGGTCTGGACCATCAGAACGCTCTGCAGAGTATCCCATTCATGGATGGCAGTATCACTACTCCGATGACATCGTGTTAATCAAACTGGGTAAGCAAGAAGTGGCAAGTGTGTGGGAGGTCCTGATAAGGCACATGAACGCCCGAGGCTGGGAAAGAAACCTTACAGGAACTCAGAGACTCTCTTCATCGGCAAATCCTCAGGGATCTTGTGGTCTGCAGCAGTCACCAACCAGTGGTCCGTGAGGTCCGAAAGCTTGGTGACCACTGGCTTGCAAGAGCAGATTTGCCGTAAAAGGACTATCTCCTAAGATATAAAGGACAGCTGCCGTGCCCACTGAGACCCTGACAGTGAGCAGGAAGCTGCATCAGGAAAATGCATCCTGACTGAAACCGGTGTGACTCAGTGGATAGAGCGTCAGCCTGAAGACTGAAGTGCCCCAGGTTGGATTCCGGTCAAGGGCATGTACCTTGGTTGCGGGCACATCCCCAGGAGGGAGTGTGCAGGAGGCAGCCGATTGATATTCCTCTCTCATCGATGTTTCTCTCTGTCCCTCTCCCTTCCTCTCTGTAAAAATCAATAAAATATTTTTGAAATATATATTTTTTTAAAAAAGGAAGTGCACCTGTCCCTCCACCCGCCCACCCAGAATTTGTTGAAGGCCACTCTGCCATCTGCTCCATGCCTGTGGTCAAGGTAGGGTGAATAGGGAGCCATTTGATATTGTCATCACCAGGGACCCAGGAATGCGTGGGTACCCTTACCACCACTCCCCCCCCACCAGAGGAAACCAGAGGACAGAGCAGAAGAAAAACAGGGGAACCATTCACAAACAGCACCCCGGAGGACCCTTATAAAATGCAGAGCACCCCAGACCAATCCAAGGTCAAAGGAAGGCCACCTATCTCTGCTCCAAATCTTCCAGTTGTTTACCCTCCTCTAAACCCCCTCCAGCAAACGCAGGGAGCGTTCAGTAAAAACCCAGACGGTCTCGAAGAACAGAGGGCTTCTGGGGGTGGGGCGGGGAGGGTGTACTCATCAGGAGAACTATGAAGTCAGGTCGGGTTTTCCCCCCTGAATCATGGGTATTTTTGAGGTTGGTTTGTGGTGTGCACACACCCTAGCCTCAGCATGCTTGGCCTGCGAGGGCTCCGCACCCTCTCCCCCAGTTCTGCTCGGTGGCTGAAACAACAAACATCCCTCCGCTCGTACACAGTGAGCGCGAGACGGGCCAGCTCAGACGGGGCTCTGCCGCTTCCAAGACTGCCAGCAAGCTCGCTGGCGCCGGCCCGCGTTCTTCCAGGTTTCGGCGGGGACAGAGGCTGGAAATTGGCCTCTTGAAGCACCCTTGGCTGAACTGTGCGAGTTCATGAAAAGAAAGAAGAAGAAAAAAGAAAGAAAAACTGTGGAGCAACTGCTCCAAAATCTCCCCACCGGGCTGCAGTGGTGTCACTTCACCTGCCCGTTTTCAGAGGAGGGTAACCCTCTTTACAGAATAAAACTACAGGCCCGGTGTATGAAATTCGTTCAGGGGGGGGCGGGGAGGCGGTCCTTAGCCCAGCCTGCACCCTCTCCAATCTGGGACCCTTAGAGGGATGTCTAACTGCCCGTTTAGGACGACTGCCCGTTTGGGATCGGTCCTAAACGGGCAGTCGGACATCCCTCTTACAATCCAGGACTGCTGGCTCCCAACTGCTCACCTGCCTGCCTCCATGATTGCCCCTAAATGCTTCTGCCTGCCAGCCTGATAACCCCCTAACCATTCCCCTGCCAGCCTGATTGATATCTAACTGCTCCCCTGCCAGCCTGTTTGCCCCCAACTTCCCTCCTCTGCCGGCCTGGTCATCCCTAATTGCCCTCCCCTGCAGGCTTGATCATCCCCAACTGCCCTCCCTTGAAGGCCTGGTCCCTCCCAACTGCTCTCCCCTGCTGGCCATCTTGTGTCCACACGGGGGCAGGATCTTTGACCACATGGAGGCAGCCGTCTTGTGTGTTGGATTGACGGTCAATGTGCATATTACTCTTTTACTAGACAGGATGCCCAAAGCAAGGAAACACCATGTGGGGATATGGGAGGTACAGAGGCGTTGGTATCAGAGGGATCCAAAGGCAAGCTCTACTTCTGTACGGTCTTGAGCCATCCATCTAGCCTCTCAGAGCCTCGGTTTCCCCATCTGCAAAACGGAAATGCCAACAGACTCCTCCCAGGCATCAGAGGAGAGAGTGGCTGGCAGCTGCCTGGCACCCAGCAGATGCTCTTGGAATCTTCTGGGCACAACTGCTTCAGCTTCCACAGACTGGGAGTTTGTCAGAGTTGGAAAGGGCCAGAGAGAGCCTCGTGTCCAACTTCCAGTTGACTATTCAGTTCTTACAGTCCCTGGGGCTTCTGCCCTATGGCTGACCTCACCCAAAACGGGGAGGGAAGTTTTAAGAAAAGAAACCAAGGCAAAACTCTCTGTGAAATAAAACAGCAGAAGGTGCATTCCCCCAGCCCAGCTCCTGCGATGTCGCTATCTCGGTCACCCGTGGTGGCGTGTGGGGCTGACACGTGGACTGTGACGGGGAGTGTGACGAGGGGGAGGAGCGGGTGCTTGGCAGCCATGCAGGGACTCATGGCCGCCCCCACACGTGTCCCCTGAGGCCGATGCGGGGGTATAAGTCAGAGCTGCCTCTGCAAGACGGCCGGGAAATGCTTCCAACAAGAACAACATGGTGGAGGCAGCAGCTCTCTGAATCACCAGGACCACCCATTCCCAAGTAGCACAAAACCAATGCGTTAAGACAGTGGTCGGCAAACCGCGGCTGACGAGCCACTTGCGGCTCTCTGGCCCCTTGAGTGTGGCTCTTCCACAAAATACCACAGCCTGGGCGAGGCTACTTTGAAGACGTGGCGTTAGAAGAAGTTTAAGTTTAAAAAATGTGCCTCTCCAAAGAAATTTCACTCGTCGTCCTGCTGATATTTGGCTCTGTTGACTAATGAGTTTGCCGACCACTGCATGAAGAGAATGTTCTGGCTCCTGCCACTGAGGAGTCCAGAGGCAGGAGAGCTTTCAGTTAGCCGCTCAGGGGAGGGTTAAGAGGGCCATTTCGCTCTCTGCACCCTGCCTCTGCCCATGTCTGCCCCATTCCAGGCGGCCTCCCCGCTGGCCCACACGGTGGCCGCCAGCAGCAGCAAGGGCACCTGGGTCCAGTGAGAAAACAGATCCTCCAAGATCGCTTCTGTGAAAGAACAAGAAAGGCTTCCTTCCCCAGCTCACTGCCCTCACGGAGACTGGGGTGCGGAGCTGCGAGCCCTTCTCAGGGCCACCCAGGATCCACGCCTGGAGCTCGGACCCGGCCTGCCTCCCCTTAAGGTTCACGAGCTCCGTGGGCCACAGCCCCGGCTGGGTGCACATGCCAAGATAAAGGGGGGCGCGGTGGGGAGCGGACAGCCATGAGCAGCAAGCACACGTCTCGCCGTCAGATGCTTTGCCTGCTGGACAGGACGTGAATTCGGAGACCCGGATTCTTCCACAGCGGCCCACGAAGGTGGACAGCAGATCTGACCAGTCCGTCTCCCCCGGTGGCCAGGACCCTGGCTGACTCGCGTTTTGGTGGAAAGGGCCCAGGGCTGCACAACTGTCTGGAACCTCTGTCTCCACCTTTGTTCCAACAAGTGCAGTTGTCCATGGTTCAGTCTTGGAGGGGGCGGGAGCGGGCATTATAATTGCAACAGAAAGGGGACCCGGGGGTGGAGGAGGCCAAACAGGCCAACCTCTGGGCTCCCTTCCATTTTAAGTGCACACATGTGACCCTGATACTCCCTTAAAACGGGTCGCTGACTCCCACTCACGATGAACAGCCCTCATTCTGGCCTTGGACCCTACCCCATTCTATGCAAAAGCCGAGGCCCCGCCAACAAGAGCCCAGCTTCCTGCTGGTGACTGAGCCCGGTCCTCAGGCTCTTTCCCTGACTCTGCTTCCTGTGGCTCTGAGCAGAGCCCTAGTCCTTCTATGTCACAGGGATACCACCTGCACACAGAGGGTCAACACTGTCACTCCCCAATCTGGAAGCAGCCCGCTTCAGCCACGTCCTCACCGTGTGACCTTGGGGGGCTCCCTTTAGCTCTCTCAGTCTCTGTTTTCTATTTCAATTGCAAGAGCAACTCACAATTTATACCAGCAAATACGCTGCTCACTGGGCCACTGGGTTGACGATTAGCTTTGCAGAATCTCTTTTTTTAGTATCAACTAGTGGCCCGGAGCATGAAATTTGTGCACATTAAAAGCGAATTAATTAGAGGCTATCCTATATAATAAAAGAGAAACATGCAAATTTGACCTTACCTTCGCTCCTGATTGGCTATGCTACCAGCCAATCAGGCATGGGGGTGGGGCCAAGTGGCATGCATGCCGGGCCCCAGGGGTGGAGATGAAACAGTGATGGCAGTGAGCATCCAGCCCCCGGGCGCTGTGAGGGGAAGCGGCAGCAGCAGCAGCAGTGGTGGCGGTGGCAGGGAGCACCCGGCCCCCGGGTGCTGTGAGCGAAAGTGGCAGTGAGCGCCCAGCCCCTGGGGCCAGGTGGCCGCAGGCAGCCGGGGCTGAGCTGAGCAGGGCAATGGCTGGGTGCTCAAGGCCTAAAGCCTCACCAGAGACTTTAGGCCCTGGGCAGGCTGTGGGTGAGCCATCAATTGGACATCTCCTGAGGGCTCCCAGTATGTGAGAGGGGGCAGGTTGGGCTGAGGGACCACCCACCCCCAGTGCACGAATTTCATGCACCGGGCCCCTAGTATTTTAATATTGCTATTCGCCCTTTTTCTATAAAAGAAGTGTCAGAGATGAAAGAAAATTAGTAAAGTGCATATGAAAATCTCCCTCCTGTCAGAGTCTGGGGCATGCTGTAGGACCCAGAGTCAAGTCCCTACCCACCAGCGCACACCTCGAAATCATGGGAGACCCAAACCCGATCAGCCCCGCCCCCGTCAAACCCCACAGGGCAGGAGGGTGCAACCTCAGGTCCCCCGTGAAGCCCCGCCGAGCAGGTAGCACAGCCTCAGGTCCCCTGGCCAGAGCGTGAGGGCGTGACAACCATTTGCATATTAGCTCTTTATTATATAGGATAATCACTAGAACTGCTTGACCTGCTCAACATTAATATTAATAGTATCCAGGCTCCATTAAAAAAAAAAAGCTCTTTATAAAGGGAATTAGAGGCCCCTAAAGACAGCACTTGCACTAAATGGGCTAGGAGTGGCCCCAGCCGGTTCCCCAGAGCTCCATAACCTTCTGGAGCCTCTCCGAATGGGATGCTTAATGCCAAGTCCCCATCCCAACTGGTCTGGTGACAAACATCCTGCCACCCAGCATCGCCTCCTGTGGCTGCTGCTGACGACAGCTTCCAACGCTGACGGCGACGGGGAGGCCCATCTTTTCATGGCCGCTCCAGCCCTCCTGCCTTTGGGAGCCCAACTGCTGGGCTCCACCGAGGCCCTGACGGTGAGCAGAAAGCTGATTGGAGGAAGCCCATGTCTCCCTCCGTCCACCCTCCCACCCAAAGCTTGTTGACAGCGGCTGTGGGCACCCTGCTCCAGGTCTGAGGTCCGGGAAAGATGCGTTGGGACTACGTGATGGTCTGGCTGCAGGAGAGCCAGCAACGCCTGGAGCCTGCCTTTTCCCACCACCACCCTCTCCCTCTGAGGGAACCACGGGAGCAAGAGCAGAGGAGAAACAGGGGAACCATTTCCGAAGCCACGTCTCAGGGGGCGCTTGTGAAATGCAGAGCACCCCAGACAAAGTTCAGACAACGTAAGACCCCATCTCTACCCCAAACCTTAATGTCATATCAACTCATGATGAGAATAAGTACAAGAGAGATGGGGGACAATGGGGGGGGGGGGGGGGGACAAGAAGGGGAGAGAGAAGAAGAACCATGAGAGAGAAACAGGAGGGACCCCACCCAGGCATGAAGAGAAAAAAGAGGACATATAAGGGTGTCCCCTGACCCCCGGAGCCAGGCCATGCCTATTCAGAAATGATGTGATGACATCGGCCAGGGGGATGAGGCTGGGAATAGTCTTCCAGGGCCACAGCATCGCACATACACAGATGCAGAGGGTGAAAAATCATGGCAGGTCCAGGGGATGCAAGTGGTCTTGAGTAGCTACAGCGGAGATGCCAGAAAGAAGAGAGAGGCGAGGCAGTGAGGTCTGCAGGGCCCAGTTGCTGTGGCTGTACCCCACAAACCCAGGGACCCAGAGTCAAGTCGCTACCCAGGGACCCACAGTCAAGTCGCTACCCACCCACACACACCTGGAAATCACAGGGGACCCAAACCTGGCCAGCCCCACCCCTGTCAAGCCCCGGCTGGGGCCACTCCTAGCCCACAAGGTAGGGGGACGCAACCTCAGGTCCCCCATCAAGCCCCGTTGAGCAGAGGGCACAGCCTCAGGCCCCCTCAGAGCCCCTTCACTCTGGGGTTAACTGTGTGACTTGCTTTGACTGGTGGATGCCAGCAGACGTGAGGGGAGCACAGCCTTGAACTGTGCTTTCCAAATAAAGGTCCTCCTGCCTTTGGCCATGAGAAGAACATGCTTCAGGCGATCACGGACCCAAGAGGAGAGGAACATATAGGGACTCAACACACAACCTGGATTCAAGTCCATTTGGGCCCAGCCGACATCAGCCACATCCCAGCCAACCTATAGATGCAGGGGCAAGAACAATATATGCTTATTGTGGTCCATCACCGAGATTGGGTGGTTACTGGTTACACCGCAAGCGCTAGTTTATTCAGCTTTGTGCGCTTAGGTAAGATATTTGGCATTTCTCCTGGACACAGAAGAAAATCTATACAATAAAAGCCTAAGTGACTGTTACAACAGGATGACCAGAATGATTGGTCGCTATGATGCACACTAACCACCCGGGGCAGACACCTAACACAGGAGCTGTGCCTGGTGGTCAGTGCGCTCCCACAGGGGAGCACAGCTCAGCCAGAAGCCAGACTCATGACTGGCGAGCAGAGTGGTGGTGGCGGGAGGCTCTCCTGCCTCCGCAGCAGTGCTGAGGAGCAGCGAGCCAATGCCGTAAGGAACAGTGAGCAGGCAGGTGGTAAGGAGCAAGGGGTCCCAGACTGTGAGGGGGATGTCTGCCTGCCAGCTTAGGCCCACGGGGATTGGGCCTAAGCTGGAAGGCAGACATCCACCAAGAGCTCCCGGACTGCGAAAGGGTGCAGGCAGGACTGAGGAGACGCGCCCCCCCAAGTGCACAAATTTTGTGCACCGGGCCTCTAGTAATTTAATAATTTTATGCAGACAGTCCTCTCACAGCATTAGCAGTTCACATCTGGAATATGAAAGTCACTTGCTCCTTGATCCCTCACACGGTGGGCCTGTGGGACCTGCATGCCATCCTTGTGGTTAGCTGACAAAACTGTGTGCTTTTGCTTAAGCTGGCCTCTCTGCCAGGAAGAGCTGCCCATCTTACTCACCTAAGAGGCATGTTTTGACTCCAAGAACCGCGTTTAAACCTTGACAGAGCCTCCCCTAGCTGGAATAGGGGCTCCCCCAGATATTCCACCACAGATGCAGCACCTCCTCTTCTAGACCATGAGCCCCTGAGAGCCGGGACAACGCCTCTTTTCTCCTGATTCCCTTGTGCCCAGGGCAGGGCCGGGATAGCGTCAGTATCTGCACATGTTGAACGAACAAACAGATGAACTTCCCAACGGCTCCTCACACAATGCCTGGGCCAGTGGCCCTCCGGCAATGAGTCCTCGGTTGCCTGGCTGCCAATGTTTGTCTAATTAATTCCCTCGCCTGTTATTTCTCTCCCCTCTCCTTTGGAATCCCGAACTCCCTCCCGCGTGCGCCTCGGCCTGTGCCACAGTAACCTCTTTATTCCATTGAATGATACCGAGGCTATGGACAGAGTGACATAAAGGAAACCCGTGAGTCCAAACAGCGATGGTAGGAAAAATACAGGTGACCCATAAAGAACTTCGCCGCCTTCCCGAAGACTTCACGCTCGGACCTTATAAATCACGGGGCCTGTCCCGCGCGAGCTGGAAGAGGCCGGTGCACAATGGCTTGTTGATGCTGGTTGTTTATACAGAACTTCCCACACGGGTCCTGGGGTAGAAAGGGAGGTGACGTCATCCGGCATCAGCTCAGGGGACGCTGGCCGTCCCCCCCTTTACCCCCCGCCCCGGGACCGTCACGCCTGCCTGTTGATCCAAGGGCGTGCGGATTGTAAGAGGAATGCCAAAGTGGGGTTCCAAAGACAAGTGGCCGTGCCCTCTGACCCAGGAATCATGCCCCTTCTAGGAATCTGTCCTCCTGAAACCACCAGGGCGGTGCCCAGAGAATGACGCTCGTGGGCTGGTTCCTGGAATGGCATCTAGAAAAGAAAGCAAACACACAGCCTCTACCGAGCAGGGCTGGGAGGTGGCGGGGCAAGCTGGGCTGCCTCCACGGAACGTCGTGGTTTGCAGCCATTAACAAGAGTCATTAGGTCTTCTCCCCTCCCCTTCCCTTCCTAGGGACTTCTGTCTAGAAACCGTCAGGTGTAGCTGAGCAAGGCCGGAGTCCGAGGAAGGGGAGGGCGGGGAACCTCCGAGCTGAGCAAGGGGAAGAGTGCGTCTGGACAGGGTGGTGGCGGGGGCAGTGGAGGCCTGGCCCAGGGTGCTGAAGCGGGGTGGCCCGGCACAGGGTAGCTCATCAAGCCGGTCACTCTCGGGAGGAGGGGGTGGTGGCAGCCTGAGCAGGTGGAGGGCAGCAGCTCCAGGGGCCAGCATGGACTGTGGAGCCTGGGGGGGGGGGGGGAGGGAGCAGCAGGAAGCTGAGACCCACACATCAGCTCGGAACCCGAGTGGTCAGGCGCTCACCGTGTGGTTGGAGGGTGAGCAGCAGGGGCAGTGATGAGATGGCAAGAGCATCAGCAGATAATATAGTCAGGGTTTCTCACGGCCAGAGAAGAGCGTGGCAGATATGAAAAGGCAGGAAACCGGAAAGAACCTATGGTATTCGATGGGAGTTGTTAGTGTGAATTCATGGAGACAGACAGGCAGGCACGTGTGTGTGTGTGTGTGTGTGTGTGTGTGTGTGCGCGCACACTCCTGCATGCGTGTGTACATAATTCCCTCGCTCTGTCTTCCGAGAGTCCCTGGGAGCACAAATAGCTCAAAAGCAATGAGTGCGCCTGACAAGTGACCACCTTGCCTTCTGAACACCGTTCTCCACTATCAGGGTCCAGGAGTCTGTGGAGAAATGGCTCCTTGAAAGAGGCAGTTTGCTATAGGCCTGAGTATCCCTGCAGAGTCTTTGTTGTTGTTGTTTTGTTCATCCTCACCCAAGGATATTTTTCCTTTGGTTTTTAGAGAGAGCAGGAGGGAGGGGGAGAGAAACTTCGATGAGAGAGAGACACATCAATCGGTTGTTTCCCCACACACACCCGGGCCAGGGCCAGAGATGGAGCCTACAACCAAGGTACACGACCAGAATTGAACCCAGGACCCTTCAGTCCAAGGACTGGCACTCTATCCACTGAGCCAAACCAGCGGGGGCTCCTGCATATTCCTCATTGGTGTGCTAAGAATGGAAGGATCTGGCCACTCTTTGCCAGGTCTGTCTCGGGGCTGTGTTTGCGGTGAGAAACTTTGCAGAATGAGTATGTCTCCTGCCAGGATGAAGAGAAGGCTTGCTTAGTGCTTGCTATAAAAGCAGTGGACTCCCCATGCTCAGTGTTCGTTAGCCATAACGCAAACACACGGCCACGCACCCATCTGGGCCATGTCACATCGCTGGCATTGCACTTGGGGCAGGAAACCCCATTCTGTTTTGGGCAGGACAAACAGAGCCTTTTGTCTCTGGCTCAGAAGTCTCCTCGACTCTGCCAGCATGCATGACAGAGTAACAAGCCCTCCTTCGTTTGTAAGTAGGGCCAAATCCAACCGCAGACCCAAAGATTGCAGGGTCACGCCAGGAAAAATGTGAGCCCCCCCCCCCCGTAAGTAAAGCTGTTGCATGGATTCATCGTGTTCTCTAGATGCCCAGTGACTTTTGAACATCTGTGACATAAATACTATGTGTGTCCTACAAGTTGAAAAAACCCACATAACAGAAATGAAGCTACAGTGCCAGCAGGAAATTGGGTCAGGGCTTCGGGTTGTTGTCTAGAACCTTCCCTTCCGAGTCCTCTGTCCAATAAAGGGGAAGCACCAACATGCAGAGATCAAGTGAAAGGAGGTGTCCCTCCACCCTAGGTTACTATTTTAGTTGTTTGTTTGTTTTAGAGAGTGAGGGGAAGGAAGAGAGAGAGTAAAACATCGGTTTGTTGTTGTTCTTATCTATGCATCCATTGGTTGCTTCTTTTATGTTCCCTGACCGGGGATTGAGCCTACAGCCTTAGTGTATCGGGACGATGCTCTAACCAACTGAGCTACCAGGCTAGGGCCCCCAGGTTTCTATTTTAAATTGCTCCAAAGAAACAGCCAAGCAAGGGCTGGAGAATTGGGCAGAGCACAGAGAGAGTAGATTAAAGGGACTGGGCTTAAACCTTCTGCTCTGGTTACTTCCACACGGAAATCTCTGAAATCAAAGACTGGACCTCTATTTCATGTTTGAGGGACGCATATGTCCAAAACAGTTCAACGGCCTATGGCTGTTGAACCCTAAACATAATCCTTGCCAGTCAAATTCGCATCAAGAGGAAATGGGCTGCTCTAACTGTGCAGCCCCCAAAAAAGACACCTACCCTAACACCTGTCTCAGGTGTAGCTAAGATAACAGACAGGCAGTGTCCTCCCACCTCTGCACCTGGAGGGTGGGCTGCCCTCACTACTCAGACATCCAGACTTCAAGAGGGATGCAGCGGCTGGCTTTGGAGTTGGGACTATTCTTTACTACAGAACATAGAGAGAAAAGGCATGTGTGGAGGTTGGGCAGCTGAAAATATGAACATGGGGCAGATGTTTTCCATTGGCCACCCAACTACCACAAACAACTCTCTTCTTTCCTCTTCTACCAAAACTAAAAGCAGTTCACCTTGTCAGACTCTTTTGCAGCTAATGGTGACCATGTGACCCGAGTCTGGCCAATACAATGTAAGGGAAACTGTTGGCTGGACTTCCAGGAAGTCTTTTTAAGCCATAGGCTCCTCTGACACATGTAAGGCAATTAAACTTTCTCTTTGAAAAACATCAAAAACATTACAGACCACGCTAAGTCTCCTCTGACCACCTCTCAAATCTATCCTGTTACCCTCCTCTCCTCTCCTGTTAGCAGCTTGATGTACCCCCTTCTAGGCCTTCCCCATGCACCTTAACATATTTGTGTTTGTACGTATGGAATATATGTGTTTGTCTGTATACATATACACACACACAGACAGAGTGGCCAAATTATTATGATTTCTGAATGCATAATAATCTGGCCACTCAACATATATCCTATATAATAAAAGGCTAATATGCAAATTGCCCCCTCAACCAGGATTTCGACCAGCAGACAGGCCGGCCAACCACTCATGTCCCTCCCACTGGCCAGGCTGGCCAGACCCCATCCGTGAACAAATTCATGCACCGGGCCTATAATATAAATATATAAATATATAAATATACAAATATATAAATATATATACTAGGGGCCTGGTGCACAAAATTCATGCCCTGGGGGTGGGTGATCTCTCAGCCCAACCTGCTCCCTCACACATACTGGGAGCCCTCAGGGGATCTCCTACTAACCACTCACTCCAGCCTGCCCAAGGCCCAAAGTCTCTGGTGAGGCTTTAGGCCTTGGGCACCCAGCCATCACCCTGCATTGGAGCCAATGGCTGGCTCCATCCCAGCCATATTACCCCCCGCCCAGGCCTTTGCCCCAGCCAGCTCGAGCCTGGCTAGCACAGGCCTCAGCTCTGCCCCAACTCCGTGGCCCGGGCTGCCTCGGCCCTGCAGCCCCCGGCCCCAGCCACCTCAGCCCCACCTCCCCCACCCTGGCCACCTCAGCCCCAACCCTCACTCTTGATTGGCTGGTGAGCATGGCTTGTGGGTGTAGTGAAGGTACAGTCAATTTGCAAATTGCTCTTTTATTAGATAGGAGATATATATATATATTCACACATATATATATTACACACATATACACACACACACACACACACACACACACACACACACACTGAGTGGCCAGGTTATTATGCGTTCAGAGATCATAATAATCTGGCCACTCAGTGTGTGTATACAACCTTGGTATATGATATGTAATACTATGTTGTGTTAAGGGTTACAAAATGGTCTCCGACTGTGATTCTCATTCTGCAACTTTTTTTTTTCATTCAACAACACGCTGCAGGGAGATTTTCATGCCATACTACAGAACTACCTCATTCTCTTTACCCGCTTCCTAGCGTTCCATGGTTTGATGCTCCGCAATGTATTGAGCCATTTTTACGCGGATGACCATGTAGCCTGCTTCCAGTTGCACTGTTTACTGCTTGCTCTTGGAAACAACGCTGGAATGCACGTTCTCGTCCACGGCTCTCTGTGCACATGTGCAAGCATTTCTCTAGGGGAGACACTCAAAAGTGTAATAGCTGGGTCATAGGCTATGCACATTTTTTATTTTTATGTCCTTTTAAAATTTTAATAGATCCTGCCAAATTTCCCTCCAAAGTGGCAGTACAAATTTATAGTCTCTCAGCCGTGCATGAGAATTCCCCACACTCTCACCAACTTAATTTTTTTTTTTTTTCCAATCCGATGTGTAAGAAATGGCTCCTGGTTGTGTTGCCTGGCAATGTTCTGGTGCGTGGTGCGTTTGGCTTCATTTTTCTGACTCCTCTCTCAGCAGGGACTTGTTGGGGCCCCAGCAGCTCAGCGGGGTCAGGTCAGGGGTCTGCACCGTGGAAAGGGAGGGTCCCGGGAAGGGGAACCCCTGCGTCGGCCCCGCTGTCTGTGCTGCCGGACCTCAGGGAGATGAAGGAGCCCTCCTGCTTCCAACGGCAGTGCGGGGAGTGAGACAGTGCATGGAAGGGACCAAGCCCAGTGCCTGGCACATCAAAGCACCCATAAATGCCATCTCTCATCGCCAGCCTCGTTACTGGTGTTATGACTACCATCTCCCCTTTTCTGATGTGGGAGAGGCCGCTCTGACATGGCTTCCGGGCGATCCCGCCTCTCGGTTTCCACACCCTCGGGTAACCTCCTCTCCTGGGGTGTGGGCTGGACCTGGTGCCACGCTTCTGATGAAGACAATACAGCAAAGGTGAGGGGACAGCCCGTGTAGCTCAGTGGTTGGGCGTCAACCCATGAACTAGGAGGTTACGGCTCAATTCCCAGTCAGGGCACGTGCCCAGTGGTAGGCTGATCCCCAGTAGCGGAGTGCAGGAGGCAGCCGATCAATGATTCTCTCTCATCATTGATGTTTCTCTCCCCCCCGCCCCCCTCACTCCCTTCCTCTCTCTGAAATCAATAAAAACATATTTAAAAATAATTTTAAAGCGACCCAATCAAAAAAAAAATGACGGATATCACAGTCATGCTTAGGCTATAAAAGACGGCGGCTTCCATCTTGGCGACGCACTCTCACTGCCTTAACCATCGGCGTGTACACTTGGATGAAGCAAGCACCCTGCTGGAGGGGCCCACATGTCAAGAACTGAGGGTGCCCTGGGGCATGAGCCAGTGAGACCCCGAGGCCCACAGCCCAGGGAGAGTGAAACTTTCCACCAACACATGAGAGACCTGAAAGCAGATCCCCGTCGGGCCTTCTGGTGACGACAGGCCAGGCCTGCTGCCTGAGAGGGCCCTGAGCCGGCAGACCCAGCTGACCGGGCCCAGACCCCCCTACTGAACCCGTGCGGTGGGAAATGTCATTCTCTCGAGACACTAAACAGATAACTAACACACGACGTGACATTCTGAGGCCACCGGCTCCACCGAGCACTTTTCCTGCTCCAGAACAGGAAACTCAGAACCTCCCCTGAAAACACGGCAATGATGTATATTGGACTGAAAACACCTGTTGGATTGTTCCCTTAAGATAAAGATGCCGGGGGCTATTTCAAAGGTAACAGCATCTGGATATTTTCAGAGCCGCGAGCTTGATTTGCCGCCCACACTGAGACAGGAGGAGCGAGCGAGGGCTTGCCGGCCGGGCGGACTTGGCTTTCAAGGTCAACTCTGTCACCTGCCGGCGGGGCCGCCTTGGGCATGTGCCCTCTCCTCTCCGAGCCCCCATTCCCTCAACGGTGCCAAGAAATTGCAAAAAGAAAACACCCTCCCTGACTCCACCTGGCTGCATCGGGGGACGCAGAGATATCTGACATGTCCAAGCTCCCAGCGCACAGTAGGTACGGAAATATTACTCTCTTCTCCCAAGACTCTCCCGGCCCTGGAATTTCTGCTCCTTCACAGCCATAGACAACATTCAGATCATGCGTCCCCGCAGTGGTGAGGAGGAGAGACCAGCTCTGTGGCGCTCGTACAGAAAGAAGAGAGAGAGGGGCCCTGGTCCGCCTGCCTCGGGTGCTGGAACACAGTCCCAGGCTCGCTCACTTCGGGGTCAGGGCACATGCCCAGGCTGTGGGCTCGATCCCCAGTAAGGGGTGTGCAAGAGGCAGCTGATCAATGATTCTCTTTCTCCTTCCCCCTTCCTCTCTCTCTAAAATCAACAAAACCTTTTCTTTTTTTAAAAAAAGAAAGGCCCACAAATGGACAATGTTGTACGAGAATATTATCAAAATGGCTGTGCACATTTGCCCTCTCTTCAGCATTAGAAAGGGGAAAAAAGAGAATCTGGAGTGTTTCCTAAAGGCTGAGAGTTGCTTTTTCCTTTAGGTTCTCCGATAACCTTTTCAATCGCCTCTTCGGTCATTTGGGGCTGCCAAGTCAAAGTCTGTTGGCTCTGGGGGGGCCTTATCTGGGGCACTTTTCCTTCTTTTTTCCAAAAGAAATACTCTCTCTAAAACCACAACCCTGCACCTGTTTCCCTTGGTTTAAGGACTCCCCCAAAGTGACTTTTTTTTTCTCACTTAGTAGATGCTTCTCTTTCTAAACTAGTTTCTCAGACCAAGTTTTATAGCAAAAATAATCATTTTCTCTCAGCACAATGATAAGAAAGAGAAGGAAGCATCCACTCTTTCTTACTTTTTGTTAAATCTTCTGAAAACTCAAGCTTTTCTTTCAGTGGAAGCGCAATCCTTTGAAAGCGAAGGGAGACACAGCGCGGGCTGACTGGCTGGGGCCGGACTGGGGGTCTGAGGGCGGTTAGGGAGGATGAGCGGGAAGCGTTTGGGTTTCACCTGCTTCTGTCCGCCCCGTCTAGACAGCCGGCCCCATAGATGGTTCCCATTTCACTGTAGCTCCTTCCTCCACCTGCCCCCAAACACCCATTGGTAAGGACTTCGGGGCCCTTTCAAAAAAGACCCTTGAACCCTGGCCAGGTGGCTCGGTTCGTTGGAGCATCGTCGCATACAACAAAAAAGGCTGCAGGTTGGATTCCCGATCAGAGCCCACACCTAGGTTGCAGGCTCTATCCCTGGTTGGGATGGGTATGGGAATATGATCTCTCTCTCTCTCTCTCTCTCTCTCTCTCTCTCTCTCTCTCTCTCTCTCTCTCTCTCTCTCTCTCTCTCTCTCGTCCCCAGCCGAGGAAGGGTGGGAAGGAGGCGTCTCCTGTTATGAAACTCGGGCCCGGAAAATGAATGAGCGCGTGAGTGAGTCATTCCTGCCGTCCGTCCGTCCAGGCCTCTCCGGGTAAAGGCGTCTTTGAAAACAAACCGGGCAGGTGACTTTTTAGAGAGGATGTTTTGAGGAATTGCAGCGAATTTGGCTTTTCCGGAGAGCCTGCTTCCAACAGCACAGTGGACCCAGTCCCGAGCCTGGCACTCACGGCAACAGCGGGAGGCGCAGCTGGGCCTGCCCTCCAGCCCCAGGCCCAGCGCAGCCCGCCGGCTAACGGAGGGGAGTTCAGGAGGCCCTCCCTCTTAAACTTGAATTTCAGGTAAACAACCCTTTTTTTACTGACACTTTTTTTCTTTGTTTTTTGTAAATCTGAGATGCCAAATGTAACTGGATGTCTGTCCTGAGTTTTATCCAGCAGCCCAGCCCGTGAGAAATTAGACTCCGCAGCCTGGGTGTAAGGGACCATCCCTGGGCACCGACTTCTCTGTGCCTCAGTTTCCCTCTCCCGTCCAAGGCTCATGCTTCCCCTCCCTCTGGATTCCCAGAGCTATCTGAGATTCATCCAAGAAATTCCTGTCCTCATCACGTATTTTCAATGGTAGTTTTCCCAAATGTACATCCTTTCTCAATTTTTTCAAAGAGGGGGAGAGCGAACCTTACCAATTTGGCTCTGTGATAGAGCGTCGGCCTGCGGACTGAAAGGTCCCAGGTTCGATTCCGGTCAAGGGCATGTACCTTGGCTGCGGGCACATCCCCAGTGGGGTGTATAAAGGAGGCAGCTGATGGATGTTTCTCTCATCGATGTTTCTAACTCTCTCCTTCTCTCTTCCTCTCTGTAAAAAGTCAATAAAATATATTTTAAAAATAAAATAAATAAAAATAAAGGGGGGGGAGGACACATGACTGTCCCCGCTCCCCCAGGGCAGCCACCCGGGGCGTCACCGTCTGGGGCAGGGCCAGCTCCCCCAGCCCCTCCCCCAGAGGGCCGTGCTTGGCGGCCTCGGCCTCGCTGCGTTTCTCCGCTGTTTGTGGGTTCACAAGGAGAGAGGCCGTTTATGGGGCGGATTATAGGGCAGCCGGGCGCTGCCATCCCAACACGGGCGTGTTTTATTCGCCTCGGAAGGCGGGTGCTGGCAGGGGCAGGGCGGGTCCTGCCCTCCACCCTCCGCCGTAAAGAGCCCCTGGGGTCCCCTCGTGACTGGGCCCAGGCCGATGCAGCCACGTGCTAAAGAATTCAGGGGGGCACAGAGGGGCGGGGTGCAGCGCCCGCCGCAAGGGAGGGCCCCTGTCCTTGCAGCTTGTGCTGGCATTCTCACCACAGCTACCCTGTCTGAGCACAGGAGCTTGGGGGGAGCGGTACGAACCCGGGTCTGAACCCGGCCTGTGCCGCCCCCCGGCAGTGGGATCTCTGACGCTGTCCCTCTCCGGACCTCGCTCTCTCATCTGTAACTCACATCTGTAACTCACTAGCTTTGGGGTACGGTCAGCAAGCAGTGAGGGGCTGAAATTGTGCCCCTGGCCCTAATCCTTGCTCTTAGGCCATGTGGTTCGAGGGGACTCCAGCTAGACCCCAGAGGCGGGCACATGACTCAGGCTGGGCGGCCAGGACAGTATTAGCTTCAGCGTCAGGCTCAGCTGGATTCAGGTGCTCACTTGCAGAAGCAAACTTTAACCCGTGGACGGGGGGGGCGGGGGGGGGGGCGGAGGGGGGACCGTTTGCTAAGCGCCCGCTGAGGTGGTCTTGTCTTCTGTGCCTGGACCTCAGCCCCGCAGACAAAACCTGAGGGGGCCGCACAGAACGCTCAGCCATTGCCCGGCGAGCATGGGTTGTAATAAGCACAATACCGGCTCCCATTTCTTAGCGTCCTTACATCCCAGGAGCGGCCGTGGGGGTTTAAACGAAATGAAGTGACAAATCCCTCGTCCTCCTGAGGTTTACACGCTTCATCCCAGCCAGGCCTCGCCTTCGCCCCACGCAGTAAGTCCCATTGCTATGTCAGTTTCACAGGTTGGGAAAATGAGCCTCAGAGAGGGCAAGTGACTTGCCTAAGGTCACACAGCTTGGTAAGCAAGTAAACTTGACATTCCAACCCAGGCCCTAGGGCCCCTCCCTTCCTCACTAGTTGGTGTCCCGGAAGCTTCATGAGTAGCTGTGCCACTGAGGTGACCTGGCCCCACCTGCCCACGGTGAGGACAAGAGAGGCTGAGTCAGGCTCGTCGCTCACCCCAAGTCATCAGGTGAGTCAGGCCTGCAGAGGGCCGGCCCCCAGGGAAGGCACCTGAGCGTTTTTTTAAATCAGTGTCCGCTGAATCCGAGGCGCCAGGCAGTCACGTCTTGGAAACACATCCACCAAAAAGGCTGGGTGACTTATCAGTACTGACTTTTAACTTGCCTCAGGTGTCGGGGGGAGGGCCCTTGAAAAGTAGATTCAGCGGAGCCCCAAGAATGAGGGAATGAGTGGGGCCTAGGCCCACTTAAGCTCCTTTGATTTTAAGTCTTTTCATGTAAAACTTCTTTCTATTTTAGTATAAATAAATACACAGTGGTTGGGTCGGCATTCTCTCTCTCTCCATCAGAGAGCAGAGAGTCCACCCAGCCCCAGCTTTATTTCTACTTCTGTGTCGTCTATTCTTTTCTATATTTCTTAATCCCCAGCCCCTCTACTCAGTAACTGGACCCACTCTTCTTTCCACGCTGGATGTGGAAAGGAGAGGAACCCCCTTCCAACACAGGCCTAGAGCTCTGAGTGAACACTGGTGTGTCTGAATCGGGGTGCCCTCACCTCACTTCCAGAAGGCCCACCTCCGACATCCCTGGAGGCTGCGTGGCCTGGTTCGGAGCAGGCCCCCCACAAACCCGCTTTTGTTGGAAGAGACTCAGCTGTGATGAGAATGGCAGAGCTGAAGGCCAGGGGGAGTCACGCTCACCTCAAGATGAGAGGAACCCCGTGTCGCATGCCCCCCTCACCCAGTTCTGCTTCTCTCCCCGTTTTGGGAGGCCAACGGGGACCGAGTCAGCCATGCACCTCCTGTCCTGCCACCCCACCTCCACACGAGGTCCCAGAAGCCGGCCCAGAGGCCTGTTTGTTCAGCGACTCCTGCCTGTCAGCTGCCAGAACGACACTGCTCCTTCGAGTTTGTTTTTTTTTTCAATAAATTTTTTTGATTTTTTACAGAAAGAAAGGGAGAGGGATAGAAAGTCAGAAACATCGATGAGAGAGAAACATCGATCAGCTGCCTCTTGCACACCCCCTACCGGGGATGTGCCCGCAACCAAGGTACACGCCCTTGACCGGAATCGAACCTGGGACCCTTCAATCCGCAGGCCAGCGCTCTATCCACTGAACCACACCGGTTTCGGCTCAAGTTCTTTTTTTTTTTTTTTTTAATCCTCACCCAAGGATATTTTTCCCATTGATTTTTAGAGAGGGCATGGTGGGGAGAAGGTGGGGGTGGAGAGAAATCATTGTACAAGAGACACATCAACTGGTTCCCTCCCACATGGGCCCAACCAGGACTGGGGACCAAACCTGCAACCGAGGCACATGCCCTTGGCCAGGAATCAGCCCTGCTCTAGCTCCTGAGCCCAACGGGCCAGGTGCTCCTTGGCGTTCTGACGGAGCACCTCCCAGCAGCACCCGCCGGCCTGCGAGGGGGAGGGGGAGTCTGGCTCGTTTTCACAGCCTTTCTGAAATCTTGAAAGTCTTTTTAGACCAAACTACCTTCGCCTGTAACGTGCCAGCACCCGGCCTGTGCCATGCGTTCAGGACGCTGGTGGTGGAGCAGTTTCTCCAGCTCAGTCCTGCGTGGCTCTGGAGCCGCTTGCCACGGGGGAGGCGGCTGGCTCCCTCTGGCTCGCCTCTGCCTGTCTGCTACCTCCAGCTATTGGAACTGGACAGTCAGACACTATCCTCGTGTGCTGTGATTTCATTACCGGCCGGCCGGTTTACTAGCTGGTTCCCCTGAGTATTCCTCAGGAATGTCAGGTGTAATAACTAACAGAAAAGCAACTCAACTAGTTTAAGGAAAAAGGGGGGGAGTGGGGCTTAGGTATTTATTGTCTCATAAAACTCAAGAGAATGCAAGAGTCCGGGATAGTATTACCCTGTTTCCCCCCAAATAAGACAGTGTCGTATATCAATTTTTGCTCCCAAAAATTGTGCTAGATCTTATTTTCAGGGGGATGCCTTCTATTATAGCGAGTAGGTCTTATTTTCGGGGGATGTCTTACTTTCAGGAAATAGCGTAGGTTGAAGTCCTAACCCCCGGTACCTCAGAAAGTACATGGTGATGGAGCTTTGAAGAGGTAGTTAAGGCACAGTGAGCTCACATGGGTGAGCCCTCATCCAATGTGACTGGTGAACTTACAAGAGGAGAGAAGACAGACAGACAGAGGGATGGCCCTGGGAAGAAACTGGAAGAGGGCAGTCATCCTTAAGCCAAGGAGAGAGGCCTCCAAGGAAACCAACCTTGTTGACCTTGATCTCAGACTTCCAGCCTGCAGAGCTGGGAGGAAACGCAGCCCTGCTGGTTAGGCACCCCCATCTGCGGGCTTTGTGGGGGCTGCCCTGGTAAAGCAGCACGGCTTCACTCTCGTCTCACACAGCGACAGTGTGGCCCCTGCAGCCCCAGGCGTACCCCCAGCTCAGCTCAGCAACCTCCGTAGAAAGCTTCTCTTTTCCCTCACAAGACTGACAAGAATCCCAGGACGGAGTTTCATTGGCCTGACTTGGGTCACATGTACACTCCTGAGCCAATCCCTGTGGCCAGGGGAGTGGAAGAGGCTGATGGGCCAGATCCTGAGTCACGTGCCCACCTCTGGGGTCTAGCTGGAGTCCCCCAAACCACATGGCCTAAAAGCAAGGGTGGGTGGCTGTCACAGGGAGGCTCGGGCCAGCAGGTGAAACAGCAGGTATCCATTCTGCTTGCTCTTAACGCCGTGGTCGGCAAACTGCGGCTCGCGAGCCACATGCGGCTCTTTGGCTCCTTGAGTGTGGCTCTTCCACAAAACACCACGGCCTGGGCGAGTCTATGTTGAAGACGTGGCTTTAGAAGTTTAGGTTTAAAAAATTCGGCTCTCAAAAGAAATCTCAATCGTTGCCCTGTTGATATTTGGCTCTTTGACTAATGAGTCTGCCGACCACTGGTCTAACCCAGCCAACAGTCCATTCTCCACTCGGCTCCCTGCGAGCTCCTTCTCCATTAAAACCAGACCATATCACCCCTCCCACAGGCAAGCCTCCCCTTCACTCCCCTCTCAGGCCGCACCCAGCCCTGCAGCTCCGGCACGTGGCAGGCACCCTCAACCTTGGGGCTTTGGGGTGCCTCTTCCTCTACTTCAAAAACTCCCCTACTTCCTCCCCAAAACCCAGACTTTAAAACTCCCTCTCCGCCGAAACCGGTGTGGCTCAGTGGATAGAGCGTCAGCCTGCAGACTAAGGGTCCCAGGTTCGATTCCAATCCAGGGCATGTACCTTGGCTGCAGGCACATCCCCAGTAGGGGCTGTGCGAGAGGCAGCTGATGGATGTTTCTCTCTCATCGATGTTTCTAACTCTATCCCTCTCCCTTGCTCTCTGTGAAAAACCAATAAAATGTATACTTTTTAAAAACTCCCTCTCTGGGCCACTCTCCCTCTGAGGCAGACCCACTCGTCTCCAGAGCTGAGTTGGAGACACGGCCTCGGTACAGAGCCCTCTGCTGTGTGGCCTCGGGTAAGTCACGTTTCTGGGCCTCCCTCTCCCCAGGCCCTCGCGCCCGGGACTGGGGACAGAGCAAACAGCTTCCTACGTGGGACGCGTTCGGAACAGGGTCTGGCACATGGAGACACCTAATGAGTGCCAACTGCTAGCCTGTGTCTCCACACGGCTCACGGGGACCCTCGCGGAGCCGGGCCCTCCCTCCTCAGGGCACAGGTGCCTGTTCCTCTTCATCCCCGTGGGTCCCCGGGACGCAGTAGGGGTGCCGTATCCCCAGCGCAGAGAGGGTCTGAATTTCAAAGTTCTAGATGCAGAGGCAGAGCAGCATCGACCAGACTGCCAGACCTCAGAGGGATGGCGGGGGGGGGGGGGGGGGGGGAGATCAACCAAAGGACTTGTCTGCATGCATGTAAGCCTAACCAACGGACACAGACACGGGGGGGGGGGGTGAGGGCATGAGTGGGGGGAGGGTTGGGGGGTTAATAGAGGATGAGGACACATGTAATACCTTAATCAATAAAGAAATTAAAAAGAAAAAAGCTCTGGATGCAGAAGTGAGGGAGGGAGCAAGGAAGCGAGCGAGCGAGCGAATGCACACGGAGGAAGAGCCTCAAACAACGGAACGGCATCCTCCCTCCCCCAAACCACCACCTGTCCGGGAACTGCTCGCCTCTGAGCCAGCCCCGCCCGTGCCCTCTCCACGCCCTTTCCTCCGACCCCCTCCTCCTGCTTCCTTCAGACCAAGTTCAAGCGCACACTACCAGGAAAACCCAAAGAACGTTCGTCGGATAAATCACCCGATTACTAACCAAGTCCCCCGTCCCCCATGAACCACTATGTTCCCCGCGAAAAGCAAACACGCCTCCTCCCCACCGGGACAGCCAGGCCAGTAAAGCAGGCAGGGTGCGGCTCCCCGCAGCAGAAACAGCCGGCAGTGGAAAAGTGGAAAAGTGCGGTGGACTGGCTCCGTGGTCCCCACACAGCCGAAGGTCTGCTGTCGGCTCCGGGGAACCCTCCCTCTCCCCCGTTTTGTCTTCTGAGACCAGATGCGCGGAGCCTCAGAAGACACCTGGACAGGTGGGCTGGCTTTGTGCTCCCCCAGGTGAGTGTCTCCCTGATTCCCAGGAAGCTGGGCCTGGAGGTGCCAGAGGTGCCCACGGGGGCAGGTGAGCCTGAACAGCGCCCCCTGGAGGAAGGCCGAAGAGGCACTTGCGAAACCAGGGAGCAGGGCCCCCAGCACTTGGGCGACACATTTGGCTCCGGCTCCTGGCAGCGAAGCAGAAAGAGAAACACATCGGGCTGCATAGTTTTCATTTTCCGACAACAGAAAGCATGTTCAAACCTCGGCAGAGACAACATTTTTCCTGGAGCCGGGCTCCGGCAGGAATGCACCGGGTCGCTGCGGGGATAGAGGACGCCGGGTGACAGGGCCATGAGCCCGGCAACCGTGGTTTGATTTGTCCCCACGGGGGTTCCTTCACCCTCAGGGGGTTCCTTCACCCTCACCTGCTGAGCCTGCCTGCGGGGGCCGGGGCCACAGAGAGGCCACAACACACACCCCCCTGGCTGCCCCGGGGGTCCAGTCTCTCCCTCCACTTCAGCACTGAGGGTGCCCACTCTTCAGTGTCCCCTCCACCCACCTGTCAGAAGCAGCCAGGACAGCACTGCGACCGGACGGGACTGCCTCACTCACTTCCGGAACGGAAGGAGAAGAGGCAGGGCCAGAGCAGCCCACACACCTAGCTGCTCCCACCCCCAACAGCCACACTCCCTATTATCGTTGCTAACCGAACCCCCATCTGACAGGATGTGCCCAGCCCTAGGGGACACAAGATCCCCCTAAGAAAGCCACGGTGCCCCCAGCCCCCTGTATTTTATTCAACACTCACCTTCCCCTCCCCTGTAGGTAAGGCTGATCATGTGACTTACTTCTGGTCCAAGAGATGCGTGCTCATCTGCCTAAGAAACGGAAGCCCCCCCTGCTCTCTGCCTTGACCATGGTGAGGAGGTGACGCTCGGAGCTCTGGCAGCCACCTTTAGACGATGAGGTGACAAGGCCGGGTTCCTGAAGGAATACATGGAGGACGGCAGAATAAAGAGAGTCCTTGATGTTGACCTTGACTCACTGAATCAACCTGGGACAAAGATTTACGCCTGCATCTGCATCTAGCATAAGATGCCTTCACTGCGTACATGCCTGCGAGTAATCCTATATAATAAAAGCATAGTATGCATTGTTTTGCTAAATCTCACAGCATTCAGTTGACGAACACCAGACCAGCGTTTGTTTCCCTCCAGCGTCTGATCCCGCAGCCTCCTCGCTGGAGTTCTCTCCCGCACGAGGAAGCCAAAGCTTCGTGAGGTCACTTGGTTCCCCAAGGTCATTTGCTAATCGATGGATCAAAGGACAAAAGGCTGCTGACCATGACCATGGCCTCTCCATACTGCCCGGTGAGTGGGGGGGGTGGGGGAGGGGGGGCATGGGTGGATGATGGCAGGGACCCCAGGCCTCTCCTCCCAGGAAGCTCTCCTCTGTGGCAGCCTCTGCCATCCCCCCCCGACCCCCGCCTTTCAGGTCATGCTCCCACCGCCCTTCCCAGCACTGCCCTCTGGCTTGGACGGCCCGTGGCTCCCCTGAGCCGGGCGGCCCCCCGGGCTTCCGGCTGATTCTGGGTTTGAAGAGGGTGTTGATGAAGGTGGACTTCCCCAAGCCACTCTGCCCTGGGGGAGAAAGGGCCGCCGCGGGCATCCGGTCAGGGGGCTCACAGGCCCCGCCACTCCGCAATGTCTGGGCATCCCCCCCAGCTCCCCTCCGTGGGGGGCTCTGGTCAGGGAGAGCCAGGCAGCGGTCAAGCTGCCCCAGCGCATGCTTGACACACACCCCCCCCCCGCTTCTGACCACAGGGGGTCCAACCACCCCTGCGAGCCCACGGCTCCCTCCTGAGAAGGGCGAGACGTGCCGGAACACGGCTCTGCAAGGACAGGAGCTGGAGCAGGCGGCTGGGGCGGGGTGGGGGGACGGGCGGGCTGGGCCGTGGGGAGCAGGACAGTGGTGGTGTGGTCTCCAGGAGGGAGGGGGCTCAGGGGGCTTGTCCCCTCTGGACAAGCAGGAAGCCGGGCCAGGTGCTGCCTTGGAGCCACAGGGCGGGCGCCTCACCTGAGCCCCCCGCGGGCGATGTCCTTGCCCAGGCCCGGGAGCTTCCTTCCTGCAGGGAGAGGCCTCGCCGGCTTTCGGTGGAGAAATGATGACATCCAGTGGACAGCCCGGCCTCCTCCGGCTCCCAGTGGCCTCCCGGCCGGCAGCCACGGGGAGGGGCCCTGGGACGCTCTGCTCTCAGCCCGGCCCTGGGTCCGAGCCGCGTGCCCTCGGGCGGGCTGGTCAGTTCCGTCAGGGGCCGGTTCCCTCCAGGAAAGTGGGGGGACTCCAAACGCCGCTTCGTAAGCGGACAAGGTCCTCTGATCAGACCTTGGGTTTCTTGCTCCCGGTCGCCCCGAGGCACTGCTGCCAGCTAGAGATCAGTGTCAGAACCAGACGGCCCAGGGTTCGAGGGCCGACTCCCACCCGAATGCCTGAAGCCGGTCACCCCCTCCCTGGGCCCTCAGTTCTGCAGGGATGGCCCAAGATGGGCGCACAGGGGACAGCTTCCCTGGAATCTGCGAAGGCGGCGGCTGCCCCCTCCAGGGGTGCGGGGGCTGTGCTGGCTGCACCCTGAGGAAGCGGAGGAGGGGGTCAGGCCCCGGCGCCCCGAGCGGCCCCAGCAGGCCTCTGCCGCCTCCAGGCCTGCGGCTGCGGCCTCCCAGGCCTCCAGGGTCCGCGCCAGCTGCAGGGCAAGGCCACCATCGGGGAGCAGCCACCAGCTGGAGAGAAGCGGACAGACGCCGGGAGAGGGGGACCTGCCCCCAGCACCCCCACAGGGCCTGGCAGGGAGGGCCTGGCAGGCCTGGACGGACGGTTTGTTACCCCGATCCCCAAAGCTGAGCCCCGTCCTGGAGCGAGGCCGGAGAGCACTGGTGTGAGGGGTCCGTGGGGGCCCAGGGGGCGCTGGGCAGCAGCAGAGAGGTCAGCGGGTCCCAGGCGCCCTCAGGGCCGGCCTGCCTCCCGCTCGCCTCTCCTGGAGCTGGCTCCTGACCGCGCCAGGGCTGCCCGAGAGCCTGTGCGGGGCCGGGTCGCTTCCCCGACTTCCCGGAGGAGAGGAACCGGGATGGCCCTGAGCCTCGGAGTCTGGCCCGCTGGAGGCAAATCTTTTTTTTTTAATTTACAGTTTTTTAAAATATTTTATTGATTTATTACAGAGAGGAAGGGAGAGAGATTGAGAGTTAGAAAGATTGGTGAGAGAGAAACATCGATCAGCTGCCTCCTGCACACCCCCCACTGGGGATGTGCCCGCAACCAAGGTACATGCCCTTGACCGGAACCGAACCCCGGACCCCTCAGTCCGCAGCCGATGCTCTATCCGCTGAGCCAAACTGGTTAGCCCTAATGGGAAGCAAACCCTTCGTGCTGATAACAGATAAGAGTCCTCTCTAGCGGCCAGCGGATCAGCAAGGGGAGTGTCACCCCCCACCCCTTCCCCACCAGCAGCCGTGCGCAGCCTGGGCGGGGTGCACCCCAGGCCTCCAGGCAGGAAGCAGAAGGGCCGGAGGTTGAACCTGGCCTCTGGCCACTGCCTCCCCACAGGGACTCTGGCGGCCTTTGCAAGGCCTCCTGCCCAGGCTTCGCGGGGAAACAGAACAAGTCGGCCCCGAATCCAGCCCGTACTGCAGGCCGCGCCTCCCCGCTCCATGTCCTTGACTCCTCACAGGTCCCCATCACAGCTCTCCCCTCTCGCACCCCCTCCCACCGAGCGGATGAGCAAACTGAGGCCGGGACGGGTACCGGGACTCGCTCTGGGTCCCCCAGCTGGGCCGGGCTCAGCCTGCCGACACGATGTCCTCACGCCTCCCCAGGCCGCGATGCCGGCCGAGGGGTCAGGTGTGACGGAGGCCGCAACCCCCGCCCGGTGACGGGGCCTGCACCCCAGATCCGTCAGAACCCTGCTGCGCCTCTCAGCTCCTGTCAGCACATCGGGACCCTGGGCCCACCCTTCCGCGGACACAGGAAGCCTGTTCCTCCTCCCTCTGCCCGTCTGTGAACTGGATCCGTGTCCTCACGCATCGGGGGGCCTGCAGGTCTCAGTACGAGTGTGTGTTAAGCTGTTGTTTTTACCCCCAATTTCTCTCCGCCCTTAGCACACCTGTGAGGTGCCCTCCACTCCCCCAAACCCCCACAGCCTGATTGCAGCCACGGGTCCCCCAACCTGGCTCTCAACGCCGGGCCCTGCAACAGGCCGGAGCATCAGCCCGAGCCGGGCACTGCCACAGAGTTGAAACAAGCAGAACCGGCAGAAACCAAATGGGCTGTGGGTTGCGAAGGGTGGGGCCTCTCGCTCAGGCCCGGGTTTCTGATAGTCCCAGCGATGGCTCTCCGGGGGGGGGGTGGGGGGGGGGACCCAAGGCAAACGCTGCCAAGAAAGTGGCCCCGATGGTCCATAAACCCAGGATGGGGGGAGAGAGGAAGTGGGGCTCTGGACGGAAGGAAAAGAGGGGCTTCTGGCCAAGTCTTCTGCTGCCCAAGTCAGACCTTCACCCGCGAGAGACGGCCCCACTCAATTTGGGGGGAAACTTCTGTGGTCAGCAGTGGGAGGGCACCTGCGTGGGGACAGGGGCAGCAGCTCCGATGCCCGGGGGCCCCGCAGGGAAAGCGTGAGAGCATAAAGGAAACAGAACACACACCCTGAGTCACGCCAACAACGCAGCTTCGGTGGGGGAAGGCGATAGGGAGTGGTGGGGACTGCGGCGCCGGGAACAGCTGGGACGGAGCCACCAGCTCCTGCCGATCTCTGCCAGCAGGCATGCAGGTGGGTGTTGCCAAGCCTGGGATTGTTTTTTTTCTTCAAGAGAAGCAGAAAAGAACAGATTTTATTATTTAATGGGCAGGCTCCCAATTTGTAAACACTGGCACCTGATACCCGTGTTTTCTGACGTGTTATGTGGGTCTGCAGCCGCCGGCGCTGTGTGTCATGGTAAAGGCAATGGGGCGCCTGGATTCAAACCCTGCCTCTCCCCCCGCCCCCGCCCCCGCCCCCCAAGGCTCAGGGCTTCATCTGAGCACCCCAGCACTACTCCCTCCTCCCCTTGGGCACATACTCCAACGCCTTTCTGGGCTTCAGTCCAGTCTGCTTAGAGCGGGGGCTCTCGCGGGGAGGGGGAGGCGCGCTGCCGCCAGAGGCTGCGGCAGTGTCTGCAGCAGGTCTGCTCGTCACAGCGGGGCCGGGGCCAGCGTCTGTGCCACTTGCTCTAGTGAGTCAAGGCCAGCAGGCTGCCAGACATCCTGCAACGCGTGGGACGGGCAGCCTCCCCTCCCAGCAAGACGTGACCCACCCCAGTGTCAACAAGAGAGGCCGAGACACCCAGAAGGAATACATCATCCCCTGTTTTCCTCCTGCCAGCCCCCCCTGCTGCAACCAGAGCTGCCCTGGGGTCTGCGAGCACCCCGCCCCGGAGCCCGGAGCCCGGAGCCCGGAGCCCGGAGCCCGGAGCCCGGAGCCAGGCTGTTGGGAACCTCATCTCCTTCACCTTCTCCTCCAGGAGGCAGCATCGCTCTGGCTCAGCACGTTCGGGAAGACGCCCCAGGGTCACGCACAGGTGAGGCGTGAGCCCCTCCTGGGTCTGCAGCCGCCCCCCATCACCACAGCAACCACAGCCCGTCCCTGGGGGCCCAACAGGAAGAGCAGGCAACCTGCCCGAGATAAACAGTCTCCCCGGCGACACACGCACGGCCTCCCACGTCCAGGGAAAACGGATCGGCTACGTAGGCAGATCGCGTAAAGCTCGCATGTGCCGTAAAGGGGGAGACAGCACCCCCTTTCTGTCCGGAGTAGCATTTCTCATGCGTTGCTCCTCAGGACCCTGGTCCTGGGGGGCCTTCATGGGGGGGGGGGGTGATTCCAAATGCCTCCATTACTTAACAGCTGGGAGATGCGGTAGCACATTAAAGGCTCTGATAAGTCCAGCAGTTTTTAAAAAAAAAACAGAAAGAAAGGAAAAGCACACAACCAAACTTGTTTAACTGGGGTTTTAACTGGGTCTTTCCCAAACTCACTGGGTCGCAGAATCCTTCTCCACGTGTGCTACTTACGACACTTACTTAATGTCCCATGGAACCCTGGTCCTACGGGGGAGAGGGGACTACAGAAAGAGGGGGTGGGAGGTACAGCGAGGTGTAAAGTCTGGCCCAGGGAAACCGGGGAGTCGGGAAACAGACCAAAGCCCTTTGGCCCGAGGATTCCGCCTTCCACTTTTCAGTGTGGCTCTTCCCAGTGTCACCTGAGCATCCCTACAGTACTCTCAATTTAGGATTGGGAGGCTTTTGGGGGGGAGAGGGAGAAGAAATGGTCATGGTTATATGGTTGTCTTGAAAATAAGATCATGCTGCCAAGACCGGTGTGGCTCAGTGGATAGAGCCTCGGCCTGCGGACTGAAGGGTCCCAGGTTCGATTCCGGTCAAGGGCATGTGCCTTGGGCTGCGGGCACATCCCCAGTTGGAGGTGTGCAAGAGGCGGCTGATCGGTGTTTCTCTCTCATCGATGTCTCTGACTTTCTATCCCTCTCCTTCCTCTCTGTGAAAAATCAATAAAATATATTAAAAAAAAAAAAGAAAATAAGAGCATGCTAACCAAGCTTCAGGAAAAAGAGGCCAAGGTCAAGTTCACTTGCCTGACTTCTGTCCTGCAGCCCACAGGGAGCAGCACAACCGCATCGCATGCCCTGAGTCGCACCCGGGCTGTGGGGCCGAGGCGGCAGCCATCAGCGCCGGGCCCTGCGTGCGCGAGGCAGTGTGTAGGGCTGCCCCTGGGGGACGAGGCAGCAGGCCAGACCTCCGGCACGGCAGCCCGGGGACCGCGTCTGTCAGACCACCGAGCGAGACTCGGCTCCATCCCCCCCCGCCCGAGCCCCACCCCGTGCTGCACGCCGTCCGCGGCCCTGACTGTGGGCTCGCTTGCGTTCTCCCGGAGCAAACGAGTCTCCGGACACGTGTTAAAACTGCAGCGTGAGGCTGCGTGCGAAGCCAGAACGCAGTGAACCTCGCAGGCAACTGAAAATCCAGAATTTACCGTTCTCTCTCCTCCTCCTCCCGATCGTTCCCTAAAGAGCAGCATCGTTTGAATGACCACGTGGGTGCGTTTCGACGTGGCCAGCTGGGCGGTGCTCACACCCCAGCGCTCGGTCCGGGGACACACACCTGCGTCCTGCACTCCATTCACACCTCCGAGGCATTCAAGAGTCTTTGACTCTATGGTTTTGTTTTTTGTTGTTTTAAATATATCTTATTGATTTTCTTTTTACGGAGAGGAAAGGAGAGGGACGGAAAGCTAGAAACATCGATGAGAGAGAAACATCGATCAGCTGCCTCCTGCACACCTGCCACTGGGGATGTGCCCGCAGCCAAGGTACACGCCCCTGACCGGAATCGAACCCGGGACCCTTCCGTCCGCAGGCCAATGCTCTATCCACGGAGCCACACCGGTTTGGGCAGCTCTGTGGTTTTTAGTAAAGTGCGGCCTTGGCACCTGAGTGCCCTGAAAGGGAGATCCTGTCTCCCTTCAAGCTCAGAGCAGGCCCAGGAGGGACCGAGTGGAAAGCAGTGTCTTGTCTGTGGCTACCCGGCCAATAAAGAGCAGCGATGACGTCTGAACCCGATCCCTCTGACCCCAAAGGCGGGCTCTTTTACCCTCTCCACCCCGGGGGTCCCCAAAGTGCACGCGAATAGCTACAACACTGAGGAAAGTTGCCGAGGCGCGGGAGGAGCTGGCGGATTTAGCACCTGCTCAGCGGATCGGGGAGGAGGTGACGTTTGAACTGCATCTCAGAGAAATGAGTCATTTCCCATCGGGCAGAGGCACGTCTGGTGACAGGAGCAGGGGACACTGGGTTTTGTCTCCCCCGTCTCCCTTCCTCTTCTTTGTGGATCTCAGCACCCCGATCTCCCTTTGGGGGTCTCCCTTCCTCCTCACGTGTTTTGTGGGGGGGGTGGATGCCAACCCCGGGCTCTGGGCTGGCTACGTGGCCTGGACCTGGCCCCTCAGAGCGGAGACCTGCATGAGGAGGAGGAAAGAGCCATGCAAACGGCTGGGGCCGTGCATTCTCGGCAGAGAGTAGCACACGCAAAGGTCCTGGGGCAGAAACAAAGGCTGAGAAGAAAGCCAGCCAGCTGGCGTGGCAGTGACCGAGGGACGCAAGACACAGAATGACGGTGGAGAGGCAGACAGGGGCTAGATCACTGCAAACGGCAGCAAGGCGTTTGAACTTGATTTAGCTGAGCACCACGGCGACTCCTGGAGTGGCAGAATCTGATCGGTGTGCTCACGACAGCCCCCTGGCCGCTGTGCGGTGGCCGGGGTTCCGCAGGAGACAACGCATGCCACACGCAGCGCCTGGCACAGGAAAGGTGTTCCCTGAACACACGCATCCACCGCTATCCCGATGCTACACCCCCAAAGGGCTCCCGGGTTCAAATCTGTTCATCATCGGCTGCTTCAGGCCAAGCAGCGGGTTCAGGCTCTAGCTCCCCCCTGGAGCTCTGATGGTCAGGGCAGAGCCAGGAAACCCTGCTCTGGGGGAACCCCTGTCCTCCTGGTTGGTTCTGGCCGGGGAGGGGGGGGGGAGATAAGGCGGGCAGGTGGGGGCGGCGGAGCGGGAGCCTTCTGTGGAATGTTGACTTGCTCCCAACATGCTTTTCAAACACGCGTGTGCCGCTGCCCAGTCTCCCCGGTAAGAGGCACGCTTTCGGATGTGTTTTGAAAAATATTCCATATGCTAATGGAATGTCACCATCTGCCAAAGGAGGCAGAGCTGTTTTTAAAGGAAAAACTATGACAGGGCCGAGGTATTCACAGAGGGGCACTCAGGAGCCCCAGCGCGGCTGCCCCGAGGCTGACCTGGCCGCCTCCCACTCCCAACATGAAAAGGGAGTGCGAAACCTGAGGCCAATTACCCGCCTGGCTCGCCCGGCCCCTGCCACCCGCCCCCTCCGTTACCCCTCCCCTGCTTGGAGACATGATGAAATTTCCTGAAACAAAAACTCACAGCCCGTTCTATAAAATGCCTTCGCCCTCGGTGGAAACAGCCCCGATGGCCCCTTTTATCTCCTCATTCCTGAGGCGCAGACCTGGCCCCGGTCTGTTTGTGCAGATGGGCTGCAGGGAGCGCGCCCAAGGACGGAGGGGCGGGCGCAGGGGTGCGGCGGGGCGCTGGCTGGGAAGGGGCGTGGGACCGGGGAGGTGTCAGTGGACACACATTGATCCCGGGAGACAGCTGGGAGGCCAGTGTTTGCAAAGGATGGTTTTCCGAGTTCCGGGAGCGCCCCAGCCTCGCCAGCTCTGCAGAGGGTCAGGTCCCTACCTTCCTCCATCGGTGCAGGCTGTGGTCCCGGGCCCTCTTCCTACGGCCCCCGACGTCCTTCGGGCCTCACTAAGCGGCAGGCTCCCCAGCACCAACGGTCTCCCGGCACCTGCAATGTCCAGTCCCCACGCATCACCGTCCGCCGCTTCCACCGGCCCTCCTTCCCCTCATCGGGGGACCAAGCACCCTCCGGCCACGGTGGACCAGGGCATCCCCACCTCCAGGCCTCTGTGCCTCCGGCCCCCGCCGCCTGGGACCGTCACCGTCTGTTTATCCCGCGGGATCGTGGCGCCTGGGCGCACCTGGGCGCACGAGCATCACCTGTTCCTGCGGGAACGGAAGCGTCCTGAGAGCAGGGCCGGAGCCCTCCCAACAGCCCCACCTAGTGGCGGGCGGGAGACTCGCGCTGAACCCAACCCCCTGGGCCCTCCGGGAGCACCCCTCAGGACTGGGGGGGGGGGGGGGGGGAGATATGGGGGGGGGGCTTCCGCCTTCCGGACCTCAACGTTTCTCCCCTGAACCTGCACACCAACCTCCTCCCTGGTCACCCCCAGCGGACAACCTGCCCGAGGCTGCCTGCTGCCGCCAGAACGGCCCCCACGCCTCCATCAGCGTGGGCTGCGGGCGGCCCCTGGTGCCCGACCGTGGCCGCTGTGTGCATTGCGGAAGGCACGCGTGTGCACTGCGGAAGGCACGCGTGTGCACTGCGGAAGGCATGCGTGTGCATTGCGGAAGGCACGCGTGTGCATTGCGGAAGGCACGCGTGTGCATTGCGGAAGGCATGCGTGGGCACTGCGGAAGGCATGCGTGGGCACTGCGGAAGGCACGCGTGGGCACTGCGGAAGGCATGCGTGGGCACTGCGGAAGGCACGCGTGGGCACTGCGGAAGGCATGCGTGTGCATTCATGAATGATCAAAGAACGGTCGCCGATGGGAGGAGGAGACTGCAGAGGGACTGTTCACGCAGGGGACGGTCCAGTGTGAGGCCTGGCTCCTCAGGAAGCCGCTGGCACCGTGATGCCCATGGAGCATGGAGGCGTGGGCACCGCCCTCTTCTCTGCATCATCCTCTTCCCTGCATCATCGTCCCGTCACTCCCCCCCACCCCGCCCCACCCGCCACCTACACACACCCCAGGACATGAATGTCTCTCCTGGCATGCTGAGGTCTCATTCCCTTCCCAGAAACTCCCCTTGGGGATACGATCGGTTGATGCTTTTAAAACTGAATCATTCTTAATAAATTAACAAAAATAACTCCGTAAAAACACTGCTCACCGGTCCGTCTCCCTCTGTTCCTCCACTGAGCAGCCCAGGCCCTGGTTACTAACCCGAGTCCTCCCCGTGTTTTCCCTGGAGAAGCTGACCCCCCACCCCCACCCCGAACCCTATGAACAACGTCCTCCGCTCAGGACGTTCTGTTCCATCAGTTTTAGTGCCCCCAAGTGCGGGCTGTGTGCAGGGCGCTGTGGGTTATGCCGCTCACGAGTAACCCTTACACTGATCTTAAAACACGGTCTCCACTTCCTGGACGAGGGAGCCGTTTCAGGGCGGGATTGCCCTTGCCCGTGGGCCTGCTGCCCGCCTGGTGCCCGAGTCCAGGCTGAGGAAGTTGGGGGGCCCCAACGCTCAAGCTCTCTCCTCTCTGCCACCAGCCGACCAGGGGCCGCTGCGATGGTCTCACCCAAGACACAAGGCTGTGGTGTTCTGAGGGCGGCCCTGCCCCGCCCCCGCCCTCCCTCCGCACCCCCAGCTGCAGTATTGGGAGTGAAACACAGCCCTTGAGAGCGGAAAGGTCCTGGGATAGAAGACAGAGGTGAAGGGCGGAGGGGGCTTCAGGTGTCCTCCCTCCGATCCCAGCACACACCGCTTTATGCGGTTCCCGAGCCTTCCCCGCTACAGTGTCTCCGCCTTTGCTGCGCCCAGGTCCTCCCAGCCCAACATGAACATACCTCCTCGGAGAAAAACGGTGCGTTTGGGGTGCGGGGCCCACCAGCAGGGAAACACCTGGGTGGTCACCTGCTCCGTCACCCTAGACTTGTTGGCTATCTGGAAGGGGTCAGGCCCAGCTTTGTGCAAGCAAGCAGCTGGGGCTCAGGGGGGGAGCACCCGGCGTCCCTGCAGCCGGAAGACCTGGTGGCTCTCAGGCCTCCCTCCCGCCTCGCTCCGGTGCGAGACCAGTGCCCGCAACAGCAGGCAGCTGGGCTGAACATGTGACCGCCCACAGGGCCCCGCGCCCGGCTCCTTCTCCCCCTCACGTCTCTTCCAGCACCTCCCCTTAGCGGCCAGCTTTCGTCCGCATGTACTGGGCAATGCACACGCACTGACCACTTGGTCACGAGGTGTATCGCTTGATCCATTTCTCTGGAATCTCTTTGGTCCTTCAAGAGCCCGTGGTCGGCAAACTGCGGCTCACAAGCCACATGCGGCTCTTTGGCCCCTTGAGGGTGGCTCTTCCACAAAACACCACGGCCTGGGCGAGTCTATTTGGAAGACGTGGCGTTGGAAGACATTTAAGTTTAAAAAATGTGGCTCTCCAAAGAAATCTCAATCGTTGTCCTGTTGCTATTTGGCTCTGTGGATTAACGAGTTTGCCGACCACTTGGCCTATGCCCTCTAGGACTGAACTAGTGAAACCTGGGAGATTCAGACCCAACTGGGGCTATTGCCCACAGCTAATTAGTAACAGGAGTATCAGCCAGACGGTCCAGCTTCCTTTCTCCTTAGCAACGGGAAAACAAATAGGCCGACATGGCAAAGCACCACGCGCTCTGATTATACATCCAAGTTCTACAAAACCTCTCTTGGAACCTCCATCATTATTATGGGATGCCTTCAGAGCTGTGAATGCCTTGCAGTTAACACCTCCCGTATGGAGGAAGATAACTACTATTTACTGAACACCCACTGTGTGAGGGTAGGAGCCGAGGGGAGAGATGAAGGCTCAACCAGCAGCCATGTGGAGCGTGAGCCCAAATCAAGTTCTGAGCAGGCAGGCGACACCGCCACAGACACCAGCTCACCATCCGGAGCAGCGCTGGGTGTGGGACATACGAACAACCGCCCAGCAGTGATGGAGGACCGAGCACCAAGGGCAGAAAAGAGAATCACTCTCTATCCATCCTTATCTGGTGTGTACTGGTCAACTGGTTGTTTTTCTTAACCATATGCATGTTACATATTTCTTAAACTTCTTTACAAACACATGCGTGAGCCCCCAGCCAGGCGGCTCATTTGGTTCGAGCATCGTCCCAATACGCCAAGGTTGCGGGTTTGAGCCCGTCAGGGCACATACAAGAAGCAATGAATGAATGAATGAATGAATATATGGAACAAATCAATGTTTCTCTTTCACTCTCCCCTTCTTATCTCTCTAAAATCAGTTTTTAAAACTTAAGAACAAATGTGGTGGGAGCACTACTGTATAGAAATACACTAATTTCATTCCCAGAGTTCACAGCATCCATTCAGTTGACGGATGGGGGGCAGAGCTAGTCACCCCGAGAGCTCTTGCAACTTCTCAGCACCTTCTGAGCAGAACCTGCAGGTACTGGCGGGGTTCTTCCTGATTTAGAACTCGAGCAGCGATGTGTGCATCTGCCGGCACGATCGTGTCCGATGCTGCTGCTGTGTCCTTCTCAGCGCCCCCCCCCCCCCGCCCCCCTTCTTCGGAAACCAGAGATCCACGCACAGAGGCACTGGGGACACTTCGCCCTTCAGTAGGTGGGGAAGTGGCGAGCACTGTGGGAAGCGACAGCGGGGGCGGAGTCGGAACCAGTCCCAATGCCTGAGGTTCAATGGCTCACGGCACAGCCCCCAAGGCCGGGGCTGGTCTGACGTCATCCGTGTTCTCAGGCCAAAAGCAATTTGCTTTCAACCTCAGTTCACAGAGCAGATGATTCCGTAAGTCTACAAACTTTACTTGTATCTCACTGAGTTACTGACATAGCACATGGCAGGTTCACTCTTTGTGTGTGTGTGTGTGGGGGCGGGGGGGTTGGAAAAATTTCTTAAGAGAACAGCGGAGCATCACAACACTTTATTAAGAGCATTGGCTTTGGATTAGTGGCTGAAGTAACAATTGCACGAAGCCAGGTTAGATGTGCTGCATAATACTCATACTTGATTTATTGACATTACTTAGCAATTTATTGGACAAAGGTCAACTTCTTGTTTTTTATTAAGCACATTCCACAGTACAAAGCTGTCATGAATAATATCTGTACAATTTAACAGTTTCAATAGCTGTCCAGACACAAATTTATTTCCAACAGATAATTGGCAAACATAATTAATTACAAGTTAGAATCAGACTATCCCAGTGCTTTCAAACATTAATATAGCAGTAATTTACAGTTGCTCAATTACGGGTTAGCAAAACAAAGTCCAGGGTTCGGCTGGGCATTCGGACTACACTCCCAGAAAGCCGGGATTCCTTGGGTGCCAGAGTCCCTGCGATAGTTTGGTAGGCACAATTCCAAGGTCGTGTGCATATTCAAAGGCCATGATCTCCCAAGGAACAGGGACGCTTGAATTAAACATGCAAAAACAACAGCAAGTCCATCCGTCCACCACTGCCTCCTCCCCGCCCCGCCCGCCGGCTCAGAGCGCATCACTTTCACACCCTCTGTCACGCTTACAGCGTCCCCCTTATGAATGGAGGCAATTTTTTCACACGTCAAGGCTCAATTTCTCAAAAACAGAAATTCAGTGATGCGGGGGGGGAAGGGCGGATTAAAAAAGGAAGAGCCGAGCCAGCCGATACACAGACCACACGCGCATTGATCCCCGCACGGCCCCGCGCACCAGCACCGGGGCCTCCCGCCGTCGTGGTGTGCTTCCACGGGAAGAGGTTTCACCACCAGGAGGTTCTATTGGTCCTTCAAATGTCACTGACGTTCCTTGATCTTTGGACACAACGGCGAGGGGCAAATCAAAACCTAAGGTGGGGCGAGGGCAAGGAGTGGCAGCTGGCCGCTCGAGTCCTCCCCGCGCATCAGCATGATGGGGCCGTTCGCACGGTCGGCCGCCGAGCACGCGAGTCCGTGAAGCTGCCGGGGCCACAGCAGCCGACGACCCCAGAGGCTTCGAGTGGGATTCGGGAGCCTGAGGCTTCGCACCAGGTAGGGTACCCCTCCGCTCAGAGAGGCCTGCCGCCGCCCCGCGAGCCAGATGCGTGCTTTCCAGGGCCTCCCGTCCCTCCCTCCCCGGGGCTGCTAGCGCACAGCATCCTGGGCTTTGACAGTGGAGTCAAATGAACACTCTGGGAGGGGGCCGCTAGCGCTCAGGAGCCCTTATGAGGAAAGGAAAAGTTCTCAGGTACCTCTCTATTGTGGATGCTACACAACAAATAAAACGTTCCGTGTTCGACTTTAGAAATTACATTTTAAAACAAGATTCCCATTAAAAACACCACACACGCACACACACACACACACACGCACACACACACGTCGGCGACAAAATAAAACCCCATGTGAATACTGCAGGAAGGGTTCTCGGTAATCCACATTCGCCCTGGCGTCAGGCTCTCGGGCCCAGCCCACGGCGAAGCGGGCACACACTGGTATTAGTGTCTCAGGCACGGGGCCGACTCCAGCAACCTTGAGGTTAAACTGTTATGTACATTGTATCTACATGCGGGTACAGTATTTAAATTAGGAGGCAAGCACACGTGTAAGGGTGTTCCTCTAGCGGTGTCAGCAGCCGGTGGGGCACGGAGAACAGTTAATGAAAGAAAAGGGCCATGTTACCTGTCGGGGGATAACAGAACCCGGCGGACAGTTCTTTAAATTAAGAGAAATGATACAGAAAGAAGGAGAATCCAAAAAATAGCACTAAAGCAATCCAGAGGAATTTTCCCGTTGTCCAACATAATCCTAATACAAGTCAGAATTCAGAACGGCGTGACGGTCAAAGGGAAACTTCTGCAAAGGAAAGCCCTGGGAATTCTGGGTAGGTGTTTGGCACCCAAAATTTCACCAAAGAATGTTGTTTCTTAGCATCAGACCAAAGTGCAAAGCAATATAAATTAGAGGCCAAGTCTTCTCTCGACTGTCGCTTTACTTCCGGAAAACAGGCCGATGTTCCTTTTGTGTGACCGGGTTCGGCTCGCTGCGGGGAGGAAACGGGCTTCGGTCCTACTTGGAGTCGGTGAGGCTAAGGTGTCCTTCTCCGAGCGGAGGCGGAGCCGGAGGTGAGAAATGTCGGTACTTGATTAGGCTGCTTTGCATCTACCCAGCGTCTAGAACCAATTCCAGCTTCGAAACTCAGCTGTGAAGAACCCCTTAGGCATCTGGTAGCCATGTAGCCAGTAGTTCAAGAATGAGAAACCCTGAAAAGAAAACAAACGCAAGCGAGTTCAGATGCCTGCCCGGGCCACACGTGGAGGTGACGCAGCAGCCCCCCCCCCCACACAGCACACGGCTGGTCTTCACGTGAGCAACCAGCCACAAGCTGTTGGGAGCGCTGCCTACCAGGTATCCTGTCCACTCGGACCACCAAGTGGTCCTATCCACTCGGGCCCACGCGCTAGTTATGGAGGAGGGACTCTAAGGGACACCTGACCCTACAACCCACGGCCTTCGGTGCTCCTGCTAAAGATGATGCCTTTGGCAATATGCTAATGTCAGATTTCATACTTAGCATCACCTTTTATCACATCCAGCGCCTACAAGAGCCGGTCACGTGCCTCCTGAAGGCACTGTCACTGGGAAACAAAACAGGCAAAGCTAGTAAGTAAGGGGGGGTATAAGTAGAATGCTGACCATCAGAAAGTACTCTGAAATAAATCATTAATGAAAGGACAACAGCCTCTTAGAGGAAAAGACTACTAACTGGTCCATACTGTTTTGACCAGGATTTTGAGTCAGGTACACATTTCAGTCATAACCTTTACATTCATCCGTGTCTATACATGATACACACACCCACACCCCCCCACACAGAACACTCATGAAACAAGGCTTATTATTAGTGTGTTCAAAGCAGGTTGACATTTTCTGTGCGAAATTTCGTCAAAGTCAAATGCCATTAAAATGATTTCACAGTTACTACCCTTTCCAAACAATGCACTCAGCTACTGGTTAGAAGGTCTGATCCTTTGGGTCTAAAATTCTATTGAGGAGGGAGAAGGGAGAGGGATGATGACAGAGGTACATGTACATGGAGAGGAAGAAAGGAGGGGGGAGGGAGAGAATGTAAGTGTAGTTTCTTTAGCTTGTCTGCTTTTTTAAAGGAAACTTCTCTAAAAGGTTGTCCATTTTCATAAAGATCAAGAACTCAATTAAGTTTTCTAATGAATTCAAGATCCATTTGCCACTGTCTCCCCACGAAGGATACGGAGGAGTCCTGGATGCGTTTACAGGAACGCCGAGACCAGCAGGCCCTCACACGCCTGAGCTCTTCCGGGGGGCAACTCGACTGTACGTACCCGAAGCCTTTAAACGTCACACCTTCTCATACAGATACTCTATAGACTTTTCTGGAATTGTATCCAAAGGTAATAAGGGGATGAGCAAAGAGTAAGCAAAAAAAACCAGTAATGTGTTTGGTTTTATATGGCTAAAAGCTAAAGAGGTGGGGAACAGGACCTATCCAGATAATTAAATATTATTTTGCCATTATAATGATAACTCAGGCACGCAATAACTTTACAACACAGAGAAAAACAGCTTTTAGTGACGTGCGGTTATGTACAGAGGAGTTAACAATGTGAAGCATGAGTAGGGTTTTATTTTCTTCTTTTGGTTTACCTGTGTGTCTTTTAATTTCTTAAATGATCATGTTGTCTTGTTCTAAGACAGCGGTCGGCAAACTCATTAGTCAGCAGAGCCAAAAATCAGCACAACGATTGAAATTTCTTTTGGGAGCCACATTTTTTAAACTTAAAACTATTTCTAACACCACTTCTTCAAAACAGACTCGCCCAGGCCATGGTGTTTTGTGGAAGAGCCACACTCAAGGGGCCAAAGAGCCACATGTGGCTCGTGAGCCGCAGTTTGCCGACCACAGTTATAAAGAGCATCTTCAGCTCTTATGAGTTAGTAATTTTTAAAAATGACTCGGCAAATCAATCTGTTGCTGCGAGCTTTCCTGACATGGAAGTCCTCTTACCTAATGTTTAGGGGTGACTATTTTACTGCAAGGTTAACTCATCATTAGGGCAGTGTTTCTTATTATGCATAAATCTTACAGTATCACATGGTAATAATTTTTTTCATGTTACAATAAGTGAAAAGAATTTGGAAAGGAGCAATAGGAACCATGAAGCTGACTGCCAAGGCCGTCAGAAGTAATTCACTTTGAAGAGACAAACACATCAGAGGTTTCAGTGCTTGTGCTGCTTAAGACGCAGATAAGATTTTTCCACTGATTTATAACCGTGGGCCACAACAGGCCGCTGCGCTCAGTCCCCTGGCAGGGCTGGGGAGGAGGGCCCGGGAGCGGTTCCGCCAGTTTCCCTCCCGCCTCGCCAATGAGAGGCCGGCTCTGCGGACATTACTCACCCCCAGCCAAAGGAGTCTGGTGGGGGACCCTTTTACGTGAGATGCAAAACTGGTCCAACTTATGAATGTCCACTCTGGTCTACATCAATTAAATAGGCCGGGGGGGGGGGCGCGGAGAGTGGCAGAGAGCACACTAGGGGTGTCTTGAATTTTATCACGAGCCTCTCTAAACACATATCCAAGGTACAACAGGGGTGCCCTGAGGCTGTTCTGTGACGCCCCTACTCGCCTGAGTCTGTCCACTGCACTGCTGCTGGCCATGTTCTCTCAGGGAAAGAAGCCAGACGAGGCTGGCTGCAGCCAAGGCAATGCCGGGAGGGGAGCGCCCCGCTTACAGCGGGCAGAGTCGGAATGGAGTAAGTCTAACAAGACATGTGCAGGACCCTCAGATCAAACTGCAGACTGCGTAAGGAGCCTGAAAACGACCTCAGTAACAGCGCGACACCGCGCCATGGACTGGAAGACCCGACAGAGCGTTAAGACGAAAACTCTCCCCCAAAATCACCTTTAGATTCAGTGCAGTCCTAACCATACCCCCACAGCCATGTGCAGATGCTGTGACAATCTAATTCAAAACTGAATGTGAAAACCTGAAGGACCCAGAAGAGTTAAAAGTTTTTCTTTTAGGTTTGGAAGACATATGACATAACATGGTATTGGCAAAAGGACAGCCACACACGAGAACAGAGTCGGGAAACGGGGGCACAAACAAGAGGGCACCTGATTTTGGACCAAGGTCGTCAAAGCAATCCGCTGGGAAGAGGAAAGCCTTCGCTCAGACAGCTGGACAGCGAGCTAAGGGCACGGAAATGAGGACGACGACCTCCTTACCCCCCCCCACCCCCCCCAGTGACCCTACACGGAACAGAACCCGGGTGAGCGTTACACAGAGCACTACACTGGCCCCAACGGGCACTAGCCACGTGTAACTCTCCAGATCTGAGTTTAAATAAAGTACAACGAAATATCATTAAAACATAATTAAAAATTCCGTGTCCAAGTCGTCCTGGCCCCACTTCGAGAGCCGTGGCTAGCGACAGAGAGCCGGCCGGCGTGGGCTGAGCCCGGGGTAGGCGCAGACCCTGACAACCGAGGACACGGGCCACTCTCTGGGGTCACAAGGAGGTTTTGATCTTGATTGTGGAGGGAGCTGCAGAAATGCACGTTTGTAAAAACCTGTCAAACGGTACAATCTATTTTACACGAATCATCCCTCAGGAGCCTTGACTGAAAAGCTCAGAGAGGCGGAGGAAGGTGAAAGGGGCAGGACAGAGGGAGGTGGGCACACCCTGGCACCTGCCTGGGTGAGGGAGACAGGTAGTGGCTGACCGTGCCAGTTTGGGCACTTGGTTTCGATGGCTTCCTGCAGTCTGTCTTTGCTGCACTAACTGGCACCTCACTTGGCTCCCATCACTGAGAAAGGAGCCACGCCACGCCATTCCCTCCGTCCCGCCCCGAGAGGGCGGTTCCGAGGAGCAGGAGCTGCTGGGGACACTCACCTGAAGCGGGTAAAGTGCAGACTGTTATCTGGAGATGTAAGTGTATGTTCTGGAGGGAGAGCGGGTCTCGTTCTGGGCACTGGGAGGCACGTTTAAGAAATCCCAAATCAAAATAGTGTCATCGTGAGAGCTGCTGATGATCTGAAATTCATCAAACTGTAGCCGAAACACGCGTCCAGAATGTTCCTGTGCGAGAGAAGGCTGATGAGGAAAGTGAGGCCCGCCCGTCCCTCCCCCCTCCCCCCGCAGAGGGCACAGGTGGGAAGGCAGCTCGGGCCCAGGCTTCTAAAGCCTCCGGAGCCCACAGGGGTGGTCCTTCGCCCTCGGCACACACTCTGCCCCCCCCCCCCCAGCCTTTTCTCTAACCAGCCTCCGCACCCCGCGTCCTGGCCCCTCAGTTCGTCGGAGAAACACTGAGATGGGCCCCAACGGGTCCGAGAAAGCTCTGGAGGGTGTGCAATGCCCTTTCTTGAGACCCGGTGCCAACTGGGACGGAGAGTGGTTTGAATGGGACCGAGAGAATCTCAAACCACAGCCAACATCAGAATGGACGATGAAACATTAGAAGCATTTCCGTTAAAACCCAGAAGATGAGAATGGCCCTGACTACGGTTCTGCATGTTCCAGGCAATGCCGGGAGTGAAGATGCAAAGCGAAAAGGGAGATCTACTGGAAATAAGAAAAATATCCACATTTCCAAGCAACTGTCTCTCAAAAAATACAACCAAGGCGAGCAGACAGGGAGAAAAAAGTAAGATTAACATGTAAAGATAAAGCACCCCTGTAAGCCGAGGCGATAATCCAAAGGATGCAGAGTGGGGGGAAGCCCGCCCTGACGGTACAGAAACGCGCTGTCAGAAAGTGACATGAACAAGCCCCACGCCGAGCCCCACCTGCAGGGAGGAGCCGGTTTCACTGCGCGGACATCAGCCCGCGGTGAGGGAGGCACCCGCTGGCACTGCGCACGCCGGGGGCCAGCTCCTTAGGGGAGGCTCCGGTAACGGACAGGCCAGTCCCTGACACTGGCCAGACCGAGGGACAGAGCGGCGCCTTTCTCCGAAGACACACACGGCTTCCTAGCGCCCCGCCGGGCGGCGCCTGTGCCAGCGGCCACCCCCGCCCGGGACCACCGCCCCGCCGGGCGGCGCCTGTGCCAGCGGCCACCCCCGCCCGGGACCACCGCCCCGCCGGGCGGCGCCTGTGCCAGCGGCCACCCCCGCCCGGGACCACCGCCCCGCCGGGCGGCGCCTGTGCCAGCGGCCACCCCCGCCCGGGACCACCGCCCCGCCGGGCGGCGCCTGTGCCAGCGGCCACCCCCGCCCGGGACCACCGCCCCGCCGGGCGGCGCCTGTGCCAGCGGCCACCCCCGCCCGGGACCACCGCCCCGCCGGGCGGCTCCTGTGCCAGCGGCCACCCCGGCCCGGGACCACCGCTCCGCCGGGCGGCGCCTGTGCCAGCGGCCACCCCCGCCCGGGACCACCGCCCCGCCGGGCGGCTCCTGTGCCAGCGGCCACCCCGGCCCGGGACCACCGCTCCGCCGGGCGGCGCCTGTGCCAGCGGCCACCCCGGCCCGGGACCACCGCTCCGCCGGGCGGCGCCTGTGCCAGCGGCCACCCCCGCCCGGGACCACCGCCCCGCCGGGCGGCGCCTGTGCCAGCGGCCACCCCCGCCCGGGACCACCGCCCCGCCGGGCGGCGCCTGTGCCAGCGGCCACCCCCGCCCGGGACCACCGCCCCGCCGGGCGGCGCCTGTGCCAGCGGCCACCCCCGCCCGGGACCCTCTCCCCGATTCGGCGGGTCACGTACCACCAATGTGCGCAGACACAGCGTGCTTGCGGGGGCTCGCGGGTCGAGAGCAGCTTGCAAGTCCCAAACTTTAATTTTCCTGGAAAGGACAAGAGATTGCGGTGAGTGGACATTTTAAATACCGTCAAGCGTTTCCTCGACCGGGGGTGCCTTGAACTGCCCAACAGAAACCTTAATGGGAGCTTATGTCCTTACAAGTTACTAAACCCCCACACGGCCCGGCTGCAGGGCGGCCCAGGAGGGCTCTTACCCCCCACACGGCCCGGCTGCGGGGCGGCCCAGGAGGGCCCTTACCCCCCACACGGCCCGGCTGCGGGGCGGCCCAGGAGGGCCCTTACCCCCCACACGGCCCGGCTGCGGGACGGCCCAGGAGGGCTCTTACCCCACACGGCCCGGCTGCGGGGCGGCCCAGGAGGGCCCTTACCCCCCACACGGCCCGGCTGCGGGGCGGCCCAGGAGGGCCCTTACCCCCCACACGGCCCGGCTGCGGGGCGGCCCCGGAGGGCCCTTACCCCCCACACGGCCCGGCTGCGGGGCGGCCCAGGAGGGCCCTTACCCCCCACACGGCCCGGCTGCGGGGCGGCCCAGGAGGGCTCTTACCCCCACACGGCCCGGCTGCGGGGCGGCCCAGGAGGGCTCTTACCCCACGCGGCCCGGCTGCGGGGCGGCCCAGGAGGGCTCTTACCCCCCACACGGCCCGGCTGCGGGGCGGCCCAGGAGGGTTCTTACCCCCTACACGGCCCGGCTGCGGGGCGGCCCAGGAGGGCTCTTACCCCCCACACGGCCCGGCTGCGGGGCGGCCCAGGAGGGCTCTTACCCCACACGGCCCGGCTGCGGGGCGGCCCAGGAGGGCTCTTACCCCCGCACGGCCCGGCTGCGGGGCGGCCCAGGAGGGCTCTTACCCCCCACACGGCCCGGCTGCGGGGCGGCCCAGGAGGGCTCTTTAAGGGAGGCCAGAAACAACCCCGCTATCTCCGGCCAGCCCCTGACCCGGTCCTGTCAGCAGAGGCGGAGCGGGCTCTCCGCGCTGAGCGGGTGCTGGGACGGGGGGGCTCTCTGTGACATTCCCAGATGCCTTTTCCCAACAAGGCAAATGCCCCGTTAATCACCGAGCGTGAACGGACCGCCCGACCCACTTGGGAAGGCAGAGAAGGCCATCTTGAAAGGTTTTCGGTTGCCATTTGCTCACTTAAAAAGTGGTGACGCTTTTAAAAGAGGATCTGTTCAATTCACCCAAAGGGCAAAAGAAATGTATCCCTGAGCTGGGGGGGATGGGGGAGACGGGGGAGAGGACCCCACGCCTGGCTTAAGGGCTAAGGCGAAGAACGGAATTCCTGCACAACCGAAGCTGCTCCTGGTTCGGTTCACAATAACGGTGAAATAACGGTGGAATAACGGTGAAATAACGGTGGAATAACGGTGAAATAACGGTGGAATAACGGTGAAATAACGGTGAAATAACGGTGAAATAACGGTGGAATAACGGTGGAATAACGGTGAAATAACGGTGGAATAACGGTGGAATAACGGTGGAATAACGGTGAAATAACGGTGAAATAACGGTGAAATAACGGTGGAATAACGGTGGAATAACGGTGAAATAACGGTGGAATAACGGTGAGAGGCATTCAGCGAGAGCCTCGGAGGCTCTGCTACTGTGGGATGTGGGGCCCGGTGGCCCTGCCTGACCGGGTAGTGTGGTCACCCTGCCCAGCCCGGCCCGCACACTCAGAACCTGCCCGGCCCGGCCCGGCACGCACACTCAGAACCTGCCCGGCCCGGCCCGGCACGCACACACAGAACCTGCCCGGCCCGGCCGGGCCCGGCACACACACACAGAACCGGCCCGGCCCGGCACGCACACTCAGAACCTGCCCGGCCCGGCCCGGCACACACACACAGAACCGGCCCGGCCCGGCACGCACACTCAGAACCTGCCCGGCCCGGCCCGGCACACACACACAGAACCGGCCCGGCCCGGCACGCACACTCAGAACCTGCCCGGCCCGGCCCAGCACACACACACAGAACCTGCCCGGCCCGGCCCCGCCCCGCCCTGGGAGACACGCACCCGTCGTAGGCCCCGCTGACGATCCTCTTGTTGTCGAACCGGATGCACCGCACCAGCTCCTCATGTCCCTCCAGGACCCTCAGACAGGCGCCGCACTCGATGTCCCACAGCCTGGGAGGGAGAAGAGCACGTGACTGCCCGCCGCACGGTCCCCTGTCTGCACACAGGCCCCGCCCTCCGCCGGAACCCTCCCTCCCCACGCCCCGCCCACACCCACATGAAAGCACACTCCGCCACTCGTGTTTTAAGCACTAACTTGGGAGGAAGCCTTCCTTTTCATTATATCTCCTTTTACACAGCGTGAGACTTTAAAATCACACGCGTGTTACTAACAAATAAGAGGACCTCCCCCAGGCACTTCCGGGCCGGTGTCTCCATCTCCCGACGGCTCAGGGACCCCTCTCGGTATGTGCTGCATCCTGGGGCTGCCCAGGTTCAAGGTCAAAGTGGGAGACTCATGAGCTATATGCAATGCCTTGGAAATATAAACCAGGTATATAAATATACACAATTAGCCTTTTTTTCTGTATATGAACTAAACAACAGTTCTGGAAATACAATTTGTTCCTATTATCATTGATTTTTCTGTATTCGCAAAAAAAAAAAAAATCACAGCAATGGAACACACACAAAACAGAGGTACAAGCAACTGAACTTCTAGTGACCATTTCACCACAGCCACCCCCAGCAATCTCTCCATCAGTGTCATGACGACGGCGTCTCTACCCATTGTGAGCAGCGCTGAGCACTGCCCCAAGTCCACAGTGGGTCCCTGCTATGAACTGCAGCGCAACACACAGTTATTTTGTAAAACCTCAGAGATGCCAATGAGGAACCTGAAGATCGTTTACTGCTGAAATACTGATACAGCACAATGAATACAGCAGGACCAAGACTCAAGTATTAAAGTGACTTTTATGACATCCTAAAACTTAAAAGAAGACTGATCGCAGCCCTGGCCGGTGTGGCTCGGCTGCTCGGGCTTTGTCAATGCGCTAAAGGTGCCAGTTTGGTTCCTGGTCAGGGCACGTGCCCAGGTTGCAGGCTCAATCCCCAGTAGCGTGTATGCAGGAGACCTGTTCTGTTCTCACACTGATTTCTCCCCCCGCCCCCAGTAGGGTGCATGCAGGAGACCTGTTCTGTTCTCACACTGATTTCTCCCCCCGCCCCCAGTAGGGTGCATACAGGAGACATGTTCTGTTCTCACACTGATTTCTCCCCCCGCCCCCAGTAGGGTGCATGCAGGAGACATGTTCTGTTCTCACACTGATTTCTCCCCCCGCCCCCAGTAGGGTGTATACGGGAGACATGTTCTGTTCTCACATTGATTTCTCCCCCCGCCCCCAGTAGGGTGTATACGGGAGACATGTTCTGTTCTCACATTGATTTCTCCCCCCGCCCCCAGTAGGGTGTATGCAGGAGACATGTTCTGTTCTCACACTGATTTCTCCCCCCGCCCCCAGTAGGGTGTATACGGGAGACATGTTCTGTTCTCACACTGATTTCTCCCCCCGCCCCCAGTAGGGTGTATACGGGAGACATGTTCTGTTCTCACACTGATTTCTCCCCCCGCCCCCAGTAGGGTGTACGCAGGAGACATGTTCTGTTCTCACACTGATTTCTCCCCCCGCCCCCAGTAGGGTGCATGCAGGAGACATGTTCTGTTCTCACACTGATTTCTCCCCCCGCCCCCAGTAGGGTGCATGCAGGAGACATGTTCTGTTCTCACACTGATTTCTCCCCCCGCCCCCAGTAGGGTGCATGCAGGAGACCTGTTCTGTTCTCACACTGATTTCTCCCCCCGCCCCCAGTAGGGTGTATGCAGGAGACATGTTCTGTTCTCACACTGATTTCTCCCCCCGCCCCCAGTAGGGTGCATGCAGGAGACATGTTCTGTTCTCACACTGATTTCTCCCCCCCCCCCCAGTAGGGTGCATGCAGGAGACCTGTTCTGTTCTCACACTGATTTCTCCCCCCGCCCCCAGTAGGGTGTATGCAGGAGACATGTTCTGTTCTCACACTGATTTCTCCCCCCGCCCCCAGTAGGGTGCATGCAGGAGACATGTTCTGTTCTCACACTGATTTCTCCCCCCGCCCCCAGTAGGGTGCATGCAGGAGACATGTTCTGTTCTCACACTGATTTCTCCCCCCGCCCCCAGTAGGGTGTATACGGGAGACATGTTCTGTTCTCACACTGATTTCTCCCCCCGCCCCCAGTAGGGTGTATGCAGGAGACATGTTCTGTTCTCACACTGATTTCTCCCCCCGCCCCCAGTAGGGTGCATGCAGGAGACCTGTTCTGTTCTCACACTGATTTCTCCCCCCGCCCCCAGTAGGGTGTACGCAGGAGACATGTTCTGTTCTCACATGATGTCTCTCTCCTCAGCACCTCCCTTCTTCTTTCTGTAAAAATCAACTTTTTAAAAAATCTTAAAAAAAAAAAAAAAAAGCTGATAGCAGTTAGAGCCCTGCCCTTTTTCCATTCGCTCCCTCCCTTTCTCAAATAATTGAGCTCAATCTTTATTTTGCCCAAACATTAGATAATTTGGAGATATATATATGGCATACACTGGGGTAGGGGGAAATGGCTTGAGTTACTTAAATAGATATTTAAGACAAACTCTAATAAGAAAGTGTTTAAGGATGGTCGGATTTATTAGAAAGCAAGGACGCTGAGTGTTGGGAGGAAAAAAGGAAATGAAGTCGATGACCACGCAGGAGTGGATGGTTCTGCACTGCGGTGCTGGGAGAGACGGGAAGGCACCCGCCCACGTGTCAGGGAGGGGGCAGGGCTCAGAGGCAAGGGCAGCAGAGCCAGGCCGGACGGAGCGTGCTCTGCTGTGAGCGTGCCGGTATTGAGTGGTCTAAGGCCATACAGCCCTGTGTAGTGGGGGAATCTTGGAAGAACGTAGTTTACCCACTTCAGAAAGCAGAGCCAAACAGATGAGTAAGAAGTTACCTCCAGTTTTCTTATCTGAGGCACCCCAAAGCCGCTGTGTCTCTGGAGCGTTCGGAGTAGGAGATGAGCCGACACTACGGCAGAAACCAACCCGCCTGCCCGCTGGCACCGAGCTTCTACCCACCTGATGGTGTTATCTGACGACCCACTGACAACCAGCCGGTCCCTGTACTGCAGACAGGCAATGCCTCGCTTGTGCCCATTCAGGGTCCGGACAAATTCACAGGTACTCGTACTCCAGACCTGTAACACATTAGCAACAGAATGAATACAAAGAGTCCCCTCACAATATACCTCTCTCAAAGTCAGAGCTTCTGGGAAGGATCAAAATACCTGATTATGAAATACGCTTGTGGGGGGGGGGGTTAGGGGAGATTAGACAGAACACAGCTTTCTCGGCTGCTGAGTGATAAAACCGGAATGCAGCACAAAGGGAGCCGATGAAGTCTCCAAGCTTGAGATCGTCACAAAGAGAACATCTCCTGGAGGACTCATACACTCAGCGGCCCGGACTTCATGGTTTATACCAGCTGACATGTCAAACCCAAAGATCTGGGCAAGCCCTCCTCTCCTCGGCACAGTTTCGTGAACAGCTCCATTTGTTTCGAGACATCACTCCTAACATTCTGAATGTGCAAAAGATCATCTCTCTTTTGTGAAACCATCTGCAAGCCTTAGATGTTCACAGTCACACAATATGTTACCAGCCAAATAATGAGACACACAGCGAACACAGTGTCTGGATTATTTTACCAGCTGCACTTGTAATTGAATGGGTTAACTAGACATCCACATGCAAAGAATGAGGGTGAATCCCTACCTCACACTATATATAAAATTTTAATTCAAAATGGACCAAAGACCGAAATGTAAGGACCCAAACTATAAAGCTCTTTGTGACATTGGTTCAGGCAATGGTTTCTTAGATGTAACACAAGCAAAAAAAGAAAAAAATTGATAAAATGTAATTCATCAAAATTAAAATAGGTCTATGTTTCAAAAACAACTATCAAGACAGTAAAACCATTAAAAAAGGGAAAGTGAAAACGCAGCCCACAAGATTAAAGAAAATATTTGCAAATATTTATCTAAGGACTTTACTATCAGAGCATAAAAAGAACTATTGCAACTAAACAATAGAAAGACAAATAATCCAATTTGTTAAATGAACAAAAGTTTTAAATAGATGTTTCTTCAAAGACATAAAAATGGCCAACAAGCACATGAAAAGATGATCCACATCATTAGGCATTAGAGAAATGGAAAACAAAATTAACAGAGATCCCACCACACACCCACTAGGATATCCTATCTAATAAAAGAGTAATATGCAAATTGACTGTACCTCCGATCAAGCCATGCCCACAAGCCAATCAGAAACTGGGCTGGAGCCAGCCAGCAAGCTTCAGGACCCCAGGGCCAGGTGATGGCTGGCCAGGGTGAAGGTCTGGGCTAGAGAGTTGGGGGATGCAGGGCCAAGGCAGGCCAACGCGAAGGCCAGGGCGGGGGGCGCGCGGGACGGGACTGGGGCGGAGCCAGCCATCGGCCCCATTACAGGGCAATGGCTGGGTGCTTAAGGCCTAAAGCCTCAGCCAGAGGCGCTAGGCCTTGGGCAGGCCAGGGTGAGTGGTCAGTAGGACCTCCCCTGAGGGGGAAGTATGTGTGAGGGGGCAGGTTGGGCTGAGGGATCACCCACCCCCAATGCACGAATTTTGTGCACCAGGCCCCTAGTCTATAATAAAAAGACAGACAATACCAAGTGCTGACAGGGATATGGAGAATTCCTCCAGGCTGCTATTATGCACGAGCTGGTTAAGGCCCAGGTCCTCTTGACTTCCAGGCACTGGTCTTGTATAATGGTGTGGCTGAGCAGTGAGTAAATTACCGCATACAAATCCTTGCTGTCCACACAATCTAATGTGTGATGCAGCCTAGCCTGTGATCTGTGATATTAGAATGCTGCTTAGTGCAGGTCATAAAAAGAAGGGTGTTTTTTTCCCCAGCCAATTTCAAATACTCATATATTGCTGGTGAGATTGTAAACTGGTGTAGCCATTTTGGAAAACAGTTTGGGAAAACTTAAACACAGAGTTACCATCCCAAGAGAACTGAAAATATATGTCCGCACAGATGTTTATGGCAGCGTTGTTCATAATAGATAAATGTATAAACAACCAAAATGCCCATCAAACAAAATGTGGCACGTCTACCCAAAGAAATTTTATTCATTCATTAGAAGAAACGAATACTGTTACAGGCTACAGTGTCTATGGGTGAACCTTGAGAACAATACACTAACTAAAAGCCAGCCACAAAAGGCCCCACATTGTCTGACTCCATTTGTGAGACCTGTCCAGACTGGCAATACATGGACTGAATGAATAGACTCGGGACTCCCAGGGACAGGGGGAGGAGAGAGGGGCTGACTGTTAACGGGCCTGAGCTCTTCTGGAGGGGAATGAAATGTCCTGCAACTAGTTCTGGTCACACAACACTGTAAATACACTGCAGGCCACAGAACTGTGTGCTTTAACAAAGAGTCCCATGGCATGTGAATTATTTTAATAAAGTTGTTATAAAAACGTAAGAAAGCTAAATATTTCTTTAACTAAATGGATATCAATCCTGTGGGTCGCCCTAGACTACAGCAACTGCCTGTCACCTGTCTGCTGTCCACATGCCGAGCTCCCTGAAGACATCGCAGCTCCAGCAGCCAGCCCAGGGTCTCTGCCACCGGCTAGCTGTGTGGCCTCCGGTGTAGTTCTTCCCTCACTGAGCCACATCTGCACACGCGGGCGACACCTACTCAACAGTGCGCAGGAGGGCGCCGGGTAACGACAAGCCCCGAGCACACGGGACCTGTTCAGTAGGTCAGTGCTTGTCCCCTTACAGAGGCCACCGGCAAGGTGACTTCAGGAAACGGAGGACTGCTCTCCTCCCTGGTCCCATGACCCTTTCCTCCTCCCGTGCCTATACCTTCAGGAGCGGGTAGCACCGGGTAGCCTCAGGGGCTGCCAGGCGAATGGAGAACAGAGACCCTGAGAAGCACCGGCCGGGACAGCCACCCCGGCCTCCTCTCCGTTCTGAGACAGACAGAAGGAAGCAGATCCGCTTACTTTGATGGTTCTGTCACCAGAGGCAGACACGATGTACTTGTCATCGAAGTCCACGACGTTGACAGCAGCGCGGTGGCCGACGAGGACGCGGCGCAGAGTGATGTCGGTGGCAGAAGCCATGTCCCACACGGCGATGGAGCGGTCCTTGGAGCAGGTCACCATCAGCCCGTTGCTGAAGCGCAGGTGCAGGACAGCCTCGTTGTGATGGATGAGCGTGTTGAGAACCTCGCCCGTGTTCACGTCCCAGACCCTAGAAGAGAACAGGACGCCCCAGCTGACCTCCGGAGAAACGGGAGAGCGTGGCAGCCGTGCTCCGGGCCGCCTCGTAGCGGGCGGGAGTGTGGGCTGGGCTTGTGTTGGGTGACTGGGGCCTGACACCCAAGTACAAGCTTAAAAGGGGCAATGGCTCTGTGGGCTGAGAAGCGTTTCAAAAGCAGGCGGCCAGGTCCGCTCAGGCGCAGGTGCAGGGACCAGCCGGGGTTTCCGGGTTGTGCCTGCAGGTTTGTACTGATGGCAAAAAAAAGACTCTTCCAGTCAGTGGGGTGCTGCAGTGAGTCCAAGACGATGGGGAAGGGGCTTGGTGGATGGAGAACTGAGGACAGTTAAGGTTCTTTCTGACCTCTGAGAGGCCTGGGCCTAATGGGCTGTCGGTCATGAAGTCCCATCCACCTCACCACCACGCAGTCACCCGGTGGCTTTGTGGACAAAGCCGGTGTCCCCCAGTTGGTCCCCCCTGAGAGATGGGTGCTCAGGGGCAGCCCTTTCACATCACAGCTTTTCTGCAGCCACGGCCGCCCGGGAGGCCGGCTGACCCAGAGCAGAGGAGGGAAAACCGGGGCTCCGCAGGCTGAGACGTGCCTGCAGCAGGAGCGGGGGCCCGGCAGCACTGGGCCCGGGAGAGGAAATGGGTATCAGGAGACTGACTGCTCCAGGCCCACGGTGTGTGTCCCCGTGGCAAATCCTCTTCGTCTCTGACTCAAAGCTGCTGGTGAACAGATGCTGTGGGGCTGATGAGACGGCATGACTCCCAGTCCACAGGAGAGGTGTGCCCGCGGCTGAGGACCCGCTTCCCCAGCCACCAGCAGCAGCCAGGGCTCTGCCCGTGACCCCAGGCCCTGGTGACCTCCTCACCACACCCACACCACGGCCACCGGGTGCGGGCAGTGTCCTCACCACACCCACACCACGGCCACCGGGTGCGGGCAGTGTCCTCACCACACCCACACCACGGCCACTGGGTGCGGGCAGTGTCCTCACCACACCCAGTGTGTGAGAGTGTCCTCCTCCCAGTGTGTGAGTGTCCTCCTCCCAGTGGTGTGAGAGTGTCCTCCTCCCAGTGTGTGACAGTGTCCTCCTCCTCCCAGTGTGTGAGAGTGTCCTCCTCCCAGTGGTGTGAGAGTGTCCTCCTCCCAGTGTGTGACAGTGTCCTCCTCCTCCCAGTGTGTGAGAGTGTCCTCCTCCCAGTGGTGTGAGAGTGTCCTCCTCCCCGTGTGTGACAGTGTCCTCCTCCTCCCAGTGTGTGAGAGTGTCCTCCTCCTCCCAGTGTGTGAGAGTGTCCTCCTCCCAGTGTGTGACAGTGTCCTCCTCCTCCCAGTGTGTGAGAGTGTCCTCCTCCCAGTGGTGTGAGAGTGTCCTCCTCCCAGTGTGTGACAGTGTCCTCCTCCTCCCAGTGTGTGAGAGTGTCCTCCTCCCAGTGGTGTGAGAGTGTCCTCCTCCCAGTGTGTGACAGTGTCCTCCTCCCAGTGTGTGAGAGTGTCCTCCTCCCAGTGTGTGACAGTGTCCTCCTCCCAGTGTGTGAGAGTGTCCTCCTCCCAGTGTGTGAGAGTGTCCTCCTCCCAGTGGTGTGAGAGTGTCCTCCTCCCAGTGGTGAGAGTGTCCTCCTCCCAGTGGTGTGAGTGTCCTCCTCCCAGGGGTGTGAGAGTGTCCTCCTCCCAGTGGTGTGAGTGTCCTCCTCCCAGGGGTGTGAGAGTGTCCTCCTCCCAGTGGTGAGAGTGTCCTCCTCCCAGTGGTGTGAGAGTGTCCTCCTCCCAGTGTGTGAGAGTGTCCTCCTCCCAGGGGTGTGAGAGTGTCCTCCTCCCAGTGGTGAGAGTGTCCTCCTCCCAGTGGTGTGAGAGTGTCCTCCTCCCAGTGGTGTGAGTGTCCTCCTCCCAGGGGTGTGAGAGTGTCCTCCTCCCAGTGTGTGACAGTGTCCTCCTCCTCCCAGTGTGTGAGAGTGTCCTCCTCCCAGTGGTGTGAGAGTGTCCTCCTCCCAGTGGTGTGAGTGTCCTCCTCCCAGGGGTGTGAGAGTGTCCTCCTCCCAGTGGTGTGAGTGTCCTCCTCCCAGGGGTGTGAGAGTGTCCTCCTCCCAGTGGTGAGAGTGTCCTCCTCCCAGTGGTGTGAGAGTGTCCTCCTCCCAGTGTGTGAGAGTGTCCTCCTCCTCCCAGTGTGTGAGAGTGTCCTCCTCCCAGTGGTGTGAGAGTGTCCTCCTCCCAGTGGTGTGAGAGTGTCCTCCTCCCAGGGGTGTGAGAGTGTCCTCCTCCCAGTGGTGAGAGTGTCCTCCTCCCAGTGTGTGAGAATGTCCTCCTCCTCCCAGTGTGTGAGAGTGTCCTCCTCCCAGTGGTGATAGAGTGTCCTCCTCCCAGTGTGTGAGAGTGTCCTCCTCCCAGTGTGTGAGAGTGTCCTCCTCCCAGTGTGTGAGAGTGTCCTCCTCCCAGTGGTGAGAGTGTCCTCCTCCCAGTGGTGATAGAGTGTCCTCCTCCCAGTGTGTGAGAGTGTCCTCCTCCCAGTGTGTGAGAGTGTCCTCCTCCTAGTGGTGAGAGTGTCCTCCTCCCAGTGGTGATACAGTGTCCTCCTCCCAGTGTGTGAGAGTGTCCTCCTCCCAGTGTGTGAGAGTGTCCTCCTCCCAGTGTGTGAGAGTGTCCTCCTCCCAGTGGTGATAGAGTGTCCTCCTCCCAGTGTGTGACAGTGTCCTCCTCCCAGTGTGTGAGAGTGTCCTCCTCCCAGTGTGTGAGTGTCCTCCTCCCAGTGGTGTGAGAGTGTCCTCCTCCCAGTGGTGAGAGTGTCCTCCTCCCAGTGGTGATAGAGTGTCCTCCTCCCAGTGTGTGAGAGTGTCCTCCTCCCAGTGGTGTGAGAGTGTCCTCCTCCCAGTGGTGAGAGTGTCCTCCTCCCAGTGGTGATAGAGTGTCCTCCTCCCAGTGTGTGAGAGTGTCCTCCTCCCAGTGGTGTGAGAGTGTCCTCCTCCCAGTGGTGAGAGTGTCCTCCTCCCAGTGTGTGAGAGTGTCCTCCTCCCAGTGTGTGAGAGTGTCCTCCTCCCAGTGGTGTGAGAGTGTCCTCCTCCCAGTGTGTGACAGTGTCCTCCTCCTCCCAGTGTGTGAGAGTGTCCTCCTCCCAGTGGTGTGAGAGTGTCCTCCTCCCAGTGTGTGACAGTGTCCTCCTCCTCCCAGTGTGTGAGAGTGTCCTCCTCCCAGTGTGTGAGAGTGTCCTCCTCCCAGTGGTGAGAGTGTCCTCCTCCTCCCAGTGTGTGAGAGTGTCCTCCTCCCAGTGTGTGACAGTGTCCTCCTCCTCCCAGTGTGTGAGAGTGTCCTCCTCCCAGTGGTGTGAGAGTGTCCTCCTCCCAGTGTGTGACAGTGTCCTCCTCCTCCCAGTGTGTGAGAGTGTCCTCCTCCCAGTGGTGTGAGAGTGTCCTCCTCCCAGTGTGTGACAGTGTCCTCCTCCTCCCAGTGTGTGAGAGTGTCCTCCTCCCAGTGGTGTGAGAGTGTCCTCCTCCCAGGGGTGTGAGAGTGTCCTCCTCCCAGTGGTGAGAGTGTCCTCCTCCCAGTGGTGATAGAGTGTCCTCCTCCCAGTGTGTGAGAATGTCCTCCTCCTCCCAGTGTGTGAGAGTGTCCTCCTCCCAGTGGTGATAGAGTGTCCTCCTCCCAGTGTGTGAGAGTGTCCTCCTCCCAGTGTGTGAGAGTGTCCTCCTCCCAGTGTGTGAGAGTGTCCTCCTCCCAGTGGTGAGAGTGTCCTCCTCCCAGTGGTGATAGAGTGTCCTCCTCCCAGTGTGTGAGAGTGTCCTCCTCCCAGTGTGTGAGAGTGTCCTCCTCCTAGTGGTGAGAGTGTCCTCCTCCCAGTGGTGATAGAGTGTCCTCCTCCCAGTGTGTGAGAGTGTCCTCCTCCCAGTGTGTGAGAGTGTCCTCCTCCTAGTGGTGAGAGTGTCCTCCTCCCAGTGGTGATACAGTGTCCTCCTCCCAGTGTGTGAGAGTGTCCTCCTCCCAGTGTGTGAGAGTGTCCTCCTCCCAGTGTGTGAGAGTGTCCTCCTCCCAGTGGTGATAGAGTGTCCTCCTCCCAGTGTGTGACAGTGTCCTCCTCCCAGTGTGTGAGAGTGTCCTCCTCCCAGTGTGTGAGTGTCCTCCTCCCAGTGGTGTGAGAGTGTCCTCCTCCCAGTGTGTGAGAGTGTCCTCCTCCCAGTGTGTGAGAGTGTCCTCCTCCCAGTGTGTGAGAGTGTCCTCCTCCCAGTGGTGTGAGAGTGTCCTCCTCCCAGTGGTGATAGAGTGTCCTCCTCCCAGTGGTGTGAGAGTGTCCTCCTCCCAGTGGTGAGAGTGTCCTCCTCCCAGTGTGTGAGAGTGTCCTCCTCCTAGTGGTGAGAGTGTCCTCCTCCCAGTGGTGATAGAGTGTCCTCCTCCCAGTGTGTGAGAGTGTCCTCCTCCCAGTGTGTGAGAGTGTCCTCCTCCTAGTGGTGAGAGTGTCCTCCTCCCAGTGGTGATACAGTGTCCTCCTCCCAGTGTGTGAGAGTGTCCTCCTCCCAGTGTGTGAGAGTGTCCTCCTCCCAGTGGTGAGAGTGTCCTCCTCCCAGTGGTGTGAGAGTGTCCTCCTCCCAGTGGTGAGAGTGTCCTCCTCCCAGTGGTGATAGAGTGTCCTCCTCCCAGTGTGTGAGAGTGTCCTCCTCCCAGTGGTGTGAGAGTGTCCTCCTCCCAGTGGTGAGAGTGTCCTCCTCCCAGTGTGTGAGAGTGTCCTCCTCCCAGTGTGTGAGAGTGTCCTCCTCCCAGTGTGTGAGAGTGTCCTCCTCCTCCCAGTGGTGAGAGTGTCCTCCTCCTCCCAGTGTGTGAGAGTGTCCTCCTCCCAGTGGAGTGAGAGTGGATCCCAACAACCTTTCCTTTCTCCTCCCCCAACTTCCAACCAGCAGTCACCATCCCCCTGAAGGGAACACCCATCCCCAGCCCATCACTCTGCCCGGGGGTGGCATCTGAAAATGGTGCTGCCCTTACTGGAAAGTCTACCAATAGGAAGACAGTCTTCAATTCAAGGTTCAGATGAACTATGTACTCTGAGCAAATCGCTTAACCTCTCCGATCTGTTCCCTTCTACATCTACAGGAAAAGCAGACAGTATCTACCTACTAGAAAGGCTGGTGTGAGAACTCGATGGGATAAGATTCCCCAAAACAGCTGGCACTCTCTGTGGCCGGGAAAGGATCCCCAGAGCTGTTGCTGGTTCTTTCGGGCTTTGGAGGCTGTGCCCACTCGGAGCACCTGCTCCTCTCTCTGGAGCGCGGCCCCCGGGCAGCCGGCCCGGGGCAGGCAGTGTGCTCTGCGGGAAGCACGGTGCCATCTCCATCCCACACACCGATGGGGACAGGACCTACTTAACAAAATGCAGCGACACCCACGCCCGACGTGCTCCTGAACACAGCACACGACGCGGATGGAGAGGAGGTGCGGCTCTCGGTCTCCTCCTGCGAGGAGCTCAAGCTCAGGCCACGGAGCCACGCACTCACCTCACTGTGGAGTCGGAGGAGCCGGTCACGATGACACGCTCATCGTACTGCAGACAGAGGACGGAGCCCGTGTGCCCCGTCAACACCTTCAAACACTCCAGGCTGGTTTTGTCCCAGATCTACCGAGAGAGGATCAGATCAGCGTTTCCGTCCCACCTTACTGCTTGAATCATGACATGAAACCCCCTGTGGCAGAAATAAGGGCGCTAACCAGCAAGCAGGTGGACAGAGGCAGCGCTGAATGGCCTCCCCGGTGGGGCTGCATGAACTAGCAGCAGAGGCAGTTACAATGGGAGCTAAACCATTCTTCCTGGACAGAGGGCTGGGGAAAGGGGTCCCCGGGCCCAAAGTATGTGTGGAGGGCCCCGTTTTCCCCTCTTCTCGCGTGGCTTTGCTTTTCAAGAGCAGGCCCGTCATGAAGACGCACCCCAGAGCCGTGGCACAAAGAAAAGTCCAAGAGAAACCCTATCTTCTAGCCAGAGAAAAAGGTCAAAAGGATCCTTGCGGGCAGAAGAGCGAGGGAACTCCGAAAGAGCAGAGATCTTGGAAGAAAGGGCCCTGTGAGCCGACACACGGGACGGAGCTGTGGACACACAGGACGGACTGGACAGCGCAGCAGGGCTGAGGAGTGAGCTGACAGTGAACTGCTGCTGAAATCTCAGACGAAGCCCTGGGTGGTGTAAGGCCAAGTCAGACGCCCCTGGTAAGTGTTAAAGGCTTTGAGAAGCAGAGAGATCTGAATCCTTCTCAACCTCCTAACTCCCTCTCTGCTGAAGTCACAACGAAATTGAAATTCATGTTCAGAAGCTGACTAGGCTAACCAACCTGCTTAAAACACACTGACATTTGTTCCAGAGGCTTATGACAGGTTGCAAAGTCTTTATGATGTAACACCCATACTGTCCAAGCTACGACCCAAAATTGGTATCTTACAAAGCCCGAGAAACGTGATCGGTTCTCGGGGGAAGAGACAGTCGGCCGCACACCAGGCTGGAGATTGCCCAGAGGTCATGGCCAACACTCCGAGCAGCCGCTGTACCTCTCCCCTGAGGCAGATGGCATGCTCCACGTGAATGGCGAGAGAGACTACTGGAGAAGAAAAGATACTGAAAAGGTAAGAGCCAACAACTTCTGAGATTTGGTGACTGGAAGACATAAATGTACAGATTCAAAAAGCTCAGTGGAAGACTTCTTAGCACGATCCAGAAGAGAGAAAAAATGGTAAAACTGGATTTCATCAAAATTAAAATCTACCATTAAGAAAATGAAAAGTCCCTGCTTGTAAGAATATATCTGCAAAATTTATCTAACAAAGGACTTGCATGCAGAATATGTGAAGAACTCTCAAAACTCAATAGGAACTCAAAGAACCCATTTAAAAGAGAGAAAAGATCTGAACAGAAACTTTACCAGTGAACAGGTGGATGGTAAACAAGCACCAAACCGAGGCCTCTCCACATACCTCCGAGAATGACTAACGTGAAAAAGCAAGACTGCCGAGTGCTGCCAGGAGGCAGAGCGGGGAGCGCCCCGCACGGCAGGCTGGAGCGGCCAACGGCACCGCTCCTTCGGGACAGCAGTTCCTTAGCAAGGAAGACACCACACTCAGCATCTGCGTCGGCAACCTTACTCCTGGTTCTTCCTCAAACGGAGTGAGCGCTTTATGTTCTCACAAAGCCTTACATGCATGTGTACGGGGACTTGACTCCGAACTGTGAGAACGAGACACACAGATGTCCTTCACCGGGGAAACGGATGGGCGCACTGGGATACGGCCACACAACGGAGCACCACCCAGCACCGGAAAGGAACCAACCGCTGCCAAGTGCAGCCGCACAGATGAAAGTCCCAGGCACCAGGCTAAGTGTAAGAGCCGCACTAAAAGCGGACACACTGTGCGGTCCAGGCTATTCCTGACAAGCCGAGCCCACAGGGACAGGAAGACCCGTGGTGGCCAGCGCCACGGGGAGGAGTGGGGAGCCGAATGTGAGGGGCAGGAAAGGGAACTTGTGGGGACGGTCACACTGTCCCGTATCTCGCGTATTGTTGTGGTCACACCATTACTTCTGTCAAAATTCGTACAGCTTTACACCAAAACCAGCGCATCTTCCTGGGCGTCAGTTATGAGCTAAAACAACGCCCAGCAGCCCGGCAGTGTTTTCTTAGAGAGAAAAGCTATAAACGATGCTAAACAAACCTGTCGGATCCGAGCCAAACACTGAACACAAAATAACCCAGTCTATCCACCGCGGAAAGCAGTCCAAATCGCTCCGTCACTCCTGTGTGTTATCGCCTGAGCCTTTCTCAGAAGCCATAAAAGGTAATGACCGCTTTCCAGGCAAATCAGCACACCTGTGCCAGCACACAGAGTCATCAAGAGCCCTGCACTTCTGAGGTCTTTTCCCCAAGCGCCCTAAGACAGAACACACAACATACGTGTGCTTAGACAAGGGCGCCCTAATGCAGAATACGGAACACACATGTGCTTAGAGAAGGGCGCCCTAATACAGAACACGGAACATGTCTGTGCTTAGAGAAGGGCGCCCTAATACAGAATACGGAACACACGTGTGCTTAGAGAAGGGCGCCCTAATACAGAATACGGAACATGTGTGTGCTTAGAGAAGGGTGCCCAAATGCAGAATACACAACATACGTGTGCTTAGAGCAGGGCGCCCTAACACAGAATACGGAACACACGTGTGCTTAGAGAAGGGCGCCCTAATACAGAATACGGAACACGTGTGTGCTTAGAGAAGGGTGCCCTAATGCAGAATACACAACATACGTGTGCTTAGAGAAGGGCGTCCTAATACAGAATACGGAACACACGTGTGCTTAGAGCAGGGCGCCCTAATACAGAATACGGAACACACGTGTGCTTAGAGAAGGGCGCCCTAATACAGAATACAGAACATACGTGTGCTTAGAGAAGGGCGCCCTAATACAGAATAGGGAACATGCGTGTGCTTAGAGAAGGGCGCCCTAATACAGAATACGGAACATACGTGTGCTTAGAGAAGGGTGCCCTAATGCAGAATACGGAACATACGTGTGCTTAGAGCAGGGCGCCCTAATGCAGAATACGGAACATACGTGTGCTTAGAGAAGGGCGCCCTAATACAGAATACGGAACATACGTGTGCTTAGAGCAGGGCGCCCTAATACAGAATACGGAACACACGTGTGTGCTTAGAGCAGGGCGCCCTAATGCAGAATACGGAACACACGTGTGCTTAGAGAAGGGCGCCCTAATGCAGAATACGGAACACGCGTGTGCTTAGAGAAGGGCGCCCTAATACAGAATACGGAACACACGTGTGCTTAGAGCAGGGTGCCCTAATGCAGAATACGGAACACACGTGTGCTTAGAGCAGGGGGGAGTGAGAGGACCAGGGCGCGGTGTGATGCAGGAAGATGCTCTGCCTCCAGTCCTCCGGAACCACCGTCGGGAATAAGGAAGAGAGGGTCACTTTAGGGTCGTCACCCCCGGAACCCGTCGGGAACAGACGAAGGGAGGGTCACTCTGGCCGTCCCCGCGCCCACACTGTGGCGGTGGCGCCCTCCCACAGCGCTCACCTTGATGGAGCTGTCGCGGAGCCCGCCCACAGCGCTCACCTTGATGGAGCTGTCGCGGAGCCCGCCCACAGCGCTCACCTTGATGGAGCTGTCGCGGAGCCCGCCCACAGCGCTCACCTTGATGGAGCTGTCGCGGAGCCCGCCCACAGCGCTCACCTTGATGGAGTTGTCGCGGAGCCCGCTGATGATCTTGTCGTCGTCGTACTGCAGGCAGTAGACGCCCTTGCTGTTCTCGGAGCGGCACTGAATCCTCTGCAGGTTGTGTCGTCCGCACCGCCAGTTGGACTCGATGGTCTGGGGGAAGGAGGCAGCGGTGAGTTCCTGTGAACCAATACGCTAGAGGCTTCCGGCTCCGCCGCGGCTTCCAGAAACGGCACACCGCGCGGCCCCACCCTGGTTTGCGCAACTGTCTGTGGAGAGGAGCCATGTTCCTTTCCAAGTAAGACATCAGCCCAACAATGTTTTCTCTCGAATGTTCCCTGCCCTTCTGGCAGCTACCGCAGGATTTCCAATGAGTTTGGGTTAGATTTTTAAAAAAGAAAAAGGCCTAGACAGAATTCAGAATGTTTCAAGAATGCCATTTGCATCCAAAACATACAAATGAATAGTAACTCACTGGGTCCCTCTCTAACACCGATGGAAATATTTGGCGGGAGACCCCCAACAATATTAAGCTCATACTGAGAACTCTGTGTATCCATCCAAAGCATTGTCTCGATCGCTGAGAAAAGGTACTGGAAACTACGGCAAGCCAACTATTATAGAAACAATTTTATGTTATCCACTTTCAGTCTTCCTCCAGACTGCAGCTCCTTTAAACAGGAATGGCACATGGCAGGCGAGGCCCTCACCTTTCCTCATTCACGCCGCACTTCCCGCCATGCCAGTGTATTCCAGGTGCTGGCTGTGCCGGGCCAGACACTGAATGATCAACAGGAAGCACACTGCTTTCGAGAGAGGCACTGCTCCAGGAACTGGGCACCCGGCATCTGGAACTGGGGATGCTCCAGACATGCTTATTTGGTTAAACGACCCACAAACTGGCCTTAGAAGAAAATTCTTATTATTTCCCTTTTTAAACAAGGAAGGAGTTTAATTTGCTTAAGCCCATAAAACTAGTAATGGGATGAGCTGGAAATCACGCCCATCCTTCCTTATAACCGTGGTTTTGAACTCTATGTCCAGTCGTTTTTTTCCCTCCATTTCTTTCCCATCTGATTTCTTCCATGTCTCTGCACGGTGGCTGCTCTCCTGAGTTGGTCCATTAGCGGTGTGTGGTGGACGTCCTCTAAGGGACAGGGGCTCGGCCTCCCCAACACACCCAGCCTTCCTGACTCTAAGTCCATGCTTCTCCCACTAAGATATGCAGCACTGGCCGGTTTGGCTCAGTGGTTAGAGTGTCGGCCTGCAGGCGGAAGGACCGTGGGTTCGATTCCTGATCAAGAGCACATCCCTCAGTGGAAGGTTCCCAGCCCAGGTAGAAGTGCATGCAGGAGGCAACCAATCCTGAGCCAGCAGCATCACCTCTAGTGAGTCTGTCAAGTGTCAGACATAAAAGCACATGCTCAACCAAACTAATGTGCACTACTTCCGCCACTGCTATCAAGGCAGACAACAGTTCTGTCTGTGCAAGCAACGTTTTTAAAAAGGGGTCCAGAACATAAAGAATTTCTTACCCTGAACTCAGTGCTTGGAATCATTCAGAGAAATCATGTCTCTTCGGGTGAGTCTTGTGACTCTCGGCAGCGGTTAGAGTGTTCAGGCTACACTCATGGGCTCAGAGCCGCGGCAGAATGCATTACTCCATATGAACCCAAAGTATTCCTGAGATGAATACGTAACTATATCTACCTCTCTGTCTCTCTCTGTCTCTCCCTCCCTCTCTCTCTCTCTCTCTCTCTCTCTCTCTCTCTCTCTCAAACACACACACACACACACACACATCCCAGGTGTTATTTAAAAAATTCATATAACTGTTCTTAGTTCAAAATATACACAATTATTTTTGAAAATATGACTGAATCAACTAAAGGCCCGGTGCACGAAATTTGTGCACAGAGTGGGGGATGGAGGATGGGGGTGGGGAGTGTACCTCAGCCCAGCCTGCACCCTCTCTAATCTGGCACCCCTCGAGGGATGTCTGACTGCCCATGTAGGCCCAATCCTACCAGTCAGACATCCCTCTAACAATCCAAGATTGTTGGCTCCCAACTGCTCGCCTGCCTGCCTTCCTGATTGCCCCTAACTGCTTCTGCCTGCCAGCCTGATCACCCCCTAACTACTCCCCTGCCAGCCTGATTGATGCCTAACTGCCCTCCCCTGCAGGCCTGGTCACTTCTAACTGCCCTCCCTTATAGGTCTGGTCCCCCTTAACTGTCATCCCCTGCAGGCCTGGCTCCCCATCCAACTGCCCTTCCCTGTAGGCCCAGTTGCCCCCAACTTCCTTCCTCTGCTGGCCTGGTCACCCTTAACTGCCCTCCCCTGTAGGCCCAGTTGCCCCCAACTTCCTTCCTCTGCTGGCCTGGTCACCCTTAACTGCCCTCACCTGCAGGCTTGATCATCCCCAACTGCCCTCCCTTGCAGGCCTGGTCCCTCCCAACTGCCCTTCCCTGCTGGCCTGATTGCCCACAACTGCCCTTCCCTGCTGGCCTGATCATCCACAACTGCCCTCCCTTGCAGGCTTGTTCCCTCCCATCTTGTGTCCACATGGGGCAGCCATCTTGTGTGTTGGAGTGATGGTCAAGCTGCCTATTACTCTTTTATTAGATAGGATAGAGGCCTGGTGCATGGGTGGGGGCCAGCTGGTTTACCCTAAAAGGTGTCCCAGATCAGGGTGGGGATTCCCTTGGGGCATGGGGCAGCCTGGGCGAGGGGCCTGGTGGTTTGCAGGCTGGCCACGCCCCCCAGCAAACCAAGCAGAGGCCCTGGGATCTGGAATTTATTTATCTTCTACGATTGAAACTTTGTAGCCTGGAGCAAAACCAAGCCTCCTGCTTGTTCTGTGGCGGCAGCCATTTCTGTTAGGATTTATCTTCTATAATTGAAACTTTGTAGCACTGAGTGGAGGCCTGGGCCGGCCAGGATGTGCGGAAAGCTTGGCTTCCTCCATTGCCAGAAAAACCCAAGCCTCCCTCCTGCTCTCTCTATGGCCACAGCCATCTTGGTTGGGATTAATTTGCATACTTGCTCCTGACTGGCTGGTGGGCATGGCTTGTGGATATAGCAGAGGTTCGGTCAATTTGCATGTTACTCTCTTATTAGGCAGGCTGATTGGCTTTGTTACTCTGCATTTCAGTGACTGAAAAGACACATGTGCCATCACAGGGAAGTTTGGGAAATTTTTAAAAGGGCCCGGCCAGCATGGCTCCGTGTTGAGCTATGAACCAGGAGTCACGGCTTGATTCCTGCAAAGGCACACGCCTGGGCTGGAGGTCTGATCCCCATGGGGGCCTGTACGAGGCAGCTGATCCTTGATTCTCTCTCCTTATTGATGTTCCTCTCTCCCCCTTCCTCTCTGAAATCAATTTAAAAAAAAATTTTTTTTAAAAGAGGGAGTGGGGGGCTCCTCAAAACAAAAAAGATTTCCTGCATGTTATGGCCTCCCTTTACTCTATGTTTTCTAAAACTGGGTAACCTGATGATAAGCTTTGCACTAGAGCCGCACAACAGAGAGGAACGGGGGGAGGCTAGCGGGCGGCCTGTGCCTGGACAGACAGAGGGCACAGGCGACAGGAGGCGGAGCCACGTCCTCCGCCCCCGCCCGCAGACGAGAGGCCGGCGCCGGCCTCGCGGAAGCTCCCGCTCCAGTCGAACCAAGTCAGAAAGTGGCTCTGTGCTCAAGCCTAGAAAGAGCCGAGCTTCACACCCACACATCTGCATTTTAAGAGAGAAGGTCTGCCAAGTAATTCTTGGTGGTCATTTTAGGAAGCCCCTCTCAGAGCCGTTTCCAAAATCATTAGGTTTCTTAATCCCCAAACAAGTGTCTGTCTCAGAACGCCAGGAGAGCCGCACGAGAGCCGGCCGGGAGTGGGCCCGCCCGCTGCAGGCCGCCCCGACTCCGGCCCCGCTCCGGCCCGAGGCCACCCACGGGGGCACGTCCTGCTGACCGAGCCACCCAGACACGCCCGCACCCGTCTGACAGCCTCAGCTCTCGCCCGAATGCCCATGAGCCGGGTCTTTTTAGAAAAACGAGACCCCCGGAAACAGCCGGCGGCCGCTGGGGTGGAAAGTACCCGGGTCAACTGGCAGCTTCGGCAAGTGACTCGGGCAGTCTGACTGCAGCCCGCTCCTCGGTAAAAAAGGCAAAAACAGTATCTACTTCCTCCCACCTGCTGAGAGGATCAGATGAGACGGCACGGGCAGGGGGTCACCACGGGGGCTGCAAATGGCAACGGCAAGCCTCTGCCTCGTCTGCACAGGACAAGGGCCAAGAGGAGTAGGCTGTGACCCCCAAAATCTCCCACCCAACTGCCGGGATTGGTGGTCTCAATCTGGGCTGCTAGTCAATCCTGGTAACCCCGAGTCCCACCCATCCACACCGAGGAAGGGGCTCAGCCTTCTAATGCGATTCAACGCCCCCGTCCCGGCAGCGGCCCCCGGGACACACGCGGGTGCACCTCCGCAATGATGCGGACACCTGCCCTGTCGCGGGGACATCGTGTGGCGTGGCTACTGTAGAGGACCATTTCGTGTTTCTGAGAACTTGTAAAATCCCCTTACCCTGTGCAAATTTTCAAAATACTGGGAAAGTGGCCATGATACACAGAGTATGCAGCGGCATTTAAATTGGCAACAGAGTGAAAACAGATGTCTGAGTATGGAGGGATAACATTATTTTTAGAAGCCTAAACACAACTGGGTGGGTGGGCAAGTTTCAGCTTCTCTGGTCGGGACAATGTTAATATCAAGTTTGCAGACCACAAAAAAGCTCCCCACTTTGCCCGAATAAAATGCGGTTTATTAAAAGGTGCGACGTGACACACCATCCTTTCACCAGAGGGCTGTTCCCAGGAGAGCGCTTCAAAGGCCTTAATCCAGCCTCTACTCTGAGAGGCAGGAGACAAATCCCAGCTCAGGACACCGAAACGTGGCGGCTACAACCAGGCCGACCCAGCCCATCGCCTCATGCCCTCTTTCCGGAGACAGTCCAGGCCCCCGAGCACGCACCCCGGAGGAAGGCGAGCTCACCCCGAGGTCTGTAGGAACGTAACAGCATACACCTTTCTCCTTTCTCCTTCACTTCTTGAGGCTCCCGGTTTGAAATGACAACACTAAGCCCCCCTCTCCTACATAACCACGTATCCAGTTTTAAAATTTCCCTTAGTCTCGGCTTCCCCCTTAATACAGATGGGGATGTGTATCTTGTTGAAATTAAATGCAATAGCCTATATAAGTCACACAACGTAGTTCAAGGTACACGCCAAGGGCTCAAACAAGAAAGGTCCGTGTGACTTATATTCTGCTTCTGGGGGTTTCATAGCAACCGTATGGGCAAGAGCCACGCCTGGGAGTCTCCATCTGTGTGACCCCCGGACCACAGACCAAGTTCTCTGCCTGGGTGTCCATCCCGAACGGAATTAAACACCCTCCCGAAAGAGAGGTGAAGAACTCCATTTTGATGGGGTGAGTACAGAAAGTTATATGAAATGCAGAATATATGGTTGATCGCAGCTACTCACTACTCTCAGTTATTGTCCAGTGTTAAGTGCTTAACAAAGGATTGAGCACAAGGGTTTTTATTATTATTACTATGAGTGAATATACCGGTGTAAAACATTGTCCCTTATACTGAGAGATCTAGCCCACAAAAATCTGGAGGAGACCCTGGTGGCCAAGCAGCGGATTTTTCCAGACCGCACTGTAAGAACCACTGGGCAGACCACCATGGTGGAGGTTCTGTGTCAAACAGGGTTTCCCCCCACAGCTCTATTTCTCCTCACATCTGCCTCCTCTGCTGACTTAAACATGTTATTTCAGCCGAGGAAATGGACACGCCAGGTGGTGTCACATACTGTCATGCTACAGAACATTAAGTTCATTCTATAGATTACAATAGCACTCGTTGGGGGGCGGGGGGGGGAGGAGGTAAATAAAATAATCCCTGTCACCAAATCTTCAACCTGATCCTAGTTCTTCCAAAATTCCTACTTACCAATTACTGACCTTAAACATCATGCTTCTCATAATAAAGGATTTACTAAATGATTCAAGGAAATTGAGAGCTACTTTGAAAAGAATAATTGGGAGGGGGCAAAAAGTAATATAGTTCCCAAGATGCTTGAAAAAGCAATGTCTTAGCGTAAGCATCTAAGGGGAAGAGACAGCCCCTCTCCCTTGAAAACACCCCAATCTAAGATTCAAGTTAGCACAGTCTCATCTACTAGCACTGTAGGTAGGGGCAATTTATTCTAAGTTCTGCCAATGGACCAATTAATTCCTAAACACTTTGATGGTCCACCAGCAGGTTAAAATTATTTAAGCCTCCCTAGAAGGTTACTTTATAGCTCATTTTAGGGAGAATACTCAAGACAAGGGCTTTAAATAATGACATTCCAGTCACATTCAGATTTCCATTAACTGAATGATTCCATTTTTTCACATCTGCCTCAAAAAAGGGGTGTGTGTGTGGGGGGGGTCCTCCAAAAAGCACATGTGTCTCCATTAATGAATTTTGGCACAATAACTTTTATGTCTATCACCTGGGGGAGAGGATTACTTCACGTTTGGGAAACCGAGTGTAACTTTATGGGCGATACAGCACTGCCCAGAGAGGGCTGGAGCCTTCTGCCAAGGAGGAAGCAGTGGAGTAACCAGGACCGGCCGGGAACACATGTGAAAGAGTTAATGAGAAATGCCTGTGCATGTCTTTCCCGGTTCAAGGAAAAGGGCTAAACCATAAAACTGAACCGATCAGAACACACGAGCAGCATCGAACGCCGCCAGAGGTGCCTGTCAAGCTGATCCGCTCCGGTCGAGTCCCGCTCGCATCCAAACGGTCCGGCAGCGCAATCTGCTCTACAAAACCCACTCAGTTGTTGCTCCCCGTCCTATTCTGAGTCCTTTGCGTGAAAAAATATGGGAAATTGACAGAGGAGACGAAGACTATGCCCTCTCTAGTTCTCAAGATGTGGCTCCAAAAAAAAAAAGAAAACACAGAACTGCTTGCCTGAAAACCTGGGCCTCGGGTTGGGAAACTGTAACAGATGAGAAGGAGAACTGGACTTTGGGCTGTGGATTGGATGACAGCAGCCCTGCAGAAGCGTTTCGGGGCTAAAACAGTCAGATCTTTTTTGTAAGAAGTTGCGGCACGTTCTGAAGAAAGCTACAGATTCTACATCGAGTGTGACACTTTTGCTCTAAGAGTTCGACTTAAAACAATTACTTGTCCCATGATTTTAGATCAACAGAACACGCAGACAACATATAAAGGTGAGAACAAGACACACAGCCAGAGCCCATAAGAAGAGATAAATCGTAAAGTTACCTCTATGTCCTGGATGATCTTGGGGTACAACGACCTATAAAAAGAGTTGGGAGGGCCATCTGTGGGTCTGTTTTTAAACAGGTACTGGTCCCTGGCAACAAAAACAAACAGAGGTTATGTTCTGCACATAGAGGGTGAATTTTATGTAATCATGGTGCCTACCAAGACACTGTATCATTCAAGCCTTCTGACATGTATCAGGCTTAACAGTTCAAAAGCAGGATTTCTGAGTCTGACTGTGTCAAGCACAAGTTTACTTCGGTTTACAGCTAACATGATTCCGCACTTTTAGTTTCTGAATACCCAACGCACAGCAATCTAGCCTTCCATTCTACAGTTTGACAAAAGAAGTGCTAATGTCACTTTGTGAAAAACCTAACTTGGTACATGTCAAACTTCCTCCCGTAAAGAAAACACGGCCTTGACCCTCGCTCACACCACTGCCACCGTCCTGCACCTGTGCTCTTTCTGGGCGCTCCCTCGGCCAGGCTCCTGATGAGTACCAGGCAACAGAGCCGGGTTTCGGTCAATGGGTCTCTTCGAAGAAAACAACAAAAAGAGCCCTGGCTGGTTTGGCTCAATGGATAGCGCGTCAGCCTGCAGATTGAAGGGTCCCAGGTTCGACTCCAGCCAAGGGCACCTGCCTGGGTTGCGGGCTTGATCCCCAGGGGGCGTGCAGGAGGCAGCCCATCAATGATTCTCTCTCGTCACTGATATTTCTCTCTCTCTCCCCCTCCCCCTTCCTCTCTGAAATCAATAAAATATATTTTTACAAAGAAAAAACAAAAAGAACCGCCTGCTGTGCTTCCCATTATCTTTCATCTGGAACAATAACCAACAGCAAGATGGCATCATTCGATTTTCTCGTATTTTCTTTTTTCTTATCTATCTCTTGGTAGTGAATGGTATTATCGCTTAGGAAAATGTGAAAGGAAAAACATATATACAAGGTTTGAAAAGCCAAATCACTCAAACAATAAAAACTTCCTAACAGTTAATAAATACAAAGAAAATATACACCTCAGGAGGAAAAATTCTTAACAGCTTTAACTTCCCCATCCAACTCCTGACCACTCATCTTTCCGCACTTGTTTAAAATAGGCAAATGTGGCCCTAACCGATTTGGCTCAGTGGATAGAGCGTCGGCCTGCGGACTCAAGGGTCCCAGGTTCAATTCCGGTCAAGGGCATGTATGGACCTTCGTTGTGGGCACATCCCCAGTAGGGAGTGTACAGGAGGCAGGTGATCGATGTTTCTAACTCTCTATCCCTCTCCCTTCCTCTCTGTAAAAAATCGATAAAATATATTTTAAAACAATAAAAATTAAAAATAAGATGGGCCAATGCCTTTGGCAAGTATAACGGCTTTCTTGTGTCATCGAAGTGACCCCAGGTCCAAGACACCTCTGTCCAGGGAAGAGCAAGCCCGGTACTCACCAGCCTCTCCTCTCGGACAGCCCCTTCCACAGGGGGTCGGTGCGCACCATGCGCTCGATCAGCTTCTTCCACAGCATGCCCTCGGAGATGACGCGCTGCCACTCCTTGCAGACCAGCTCCGCCGCGCACAGCGACCTGGCGTCCAGGTAGGAGAGGATGTTTTCTGCTATGTGGTCCAGGCCTTGCTCTGCAGCACAGAAAAGGCGGTGGAGAGACGGGAAGGGAGATGGGAATGAACATCCTTCCGTAAGGATGACAGGACCAAACAGACCCCGAACCCGGGCACACGCTTGAGTACCATCAGTAGTTCTGCGGATACACCTGTGCACACAACATACACCTTCTTTTTGGTTCTGACCTTTTTAAGATAAAGCAATTTAGGGCAACAGTTACTAGGTGTGAAGGCTGAACCCGGACAATTCTCGATCTGTCAGGTGATATGACAAAATGCTTGGACATAACTGAAATGTTAAAGCCACTATGGAATGGTGACTCCCCAAACTTGACAGACGAGGCACAGAGAGGCCCAGCACTCAAGATTTCACAACCGCACACAGGAGCAGAGCCAAGACGGAAACCCGAGCTCTTTCCCCAAAGCTTGTGTTCTTGCCCCTCGGATTTTTCTCTGGTAACCTACGATCCTATTAATCTACAATTTATGTCAATCCCTGGAGCTAAGGAGACAAAAAGGTAAAATGCTGACAGCTTAAGAAGCTTAACGTCGGCTGAACTTAGATGTATTTTTGTCAATAATTTCATCATCTCCTTCTGGTGGAGGTAAAATTCTCAAAAGAGCCGCATGTCTACAAATTCTAGAATCTTAAAGAGGTTTATCCCATACAATGCAAAGGTCCTCTTAAAGACAACCAAGAAGAGTGGGTGTTCCACACCAGATCTGCATGATGGGCAAATGTAGTAAGACTTTACCTCAAGGTGGTGGGCGACCATGTTAAATGGGTCAGAACCAAGGACAGCACCCAAAAAGTCTACCGATTTGCCTCCAGGCTGTCCTTGACCCAGTTGTTAAACGCTCACAAGGCAGCACAGTGAGACACTAGAGCCTCCTGGCTGTACTACTGTCTAGTCCGCATCTCTCTATTCAGTCTTCAGGGATATTTGGAGAAACTCTGCCCCATGACGACACTACCACCTCTGTATCATTTTTCTAGAAGCACTACTCTAGTCTGGTAAAACCTTATCCAGAAAGGAAATAGGTGACTTTGGTATGGTTACCCTGTTTCCTTGCTGATGTTTATCACATAAAGTTGGGATTGCATTTTTTGTTTACAAATTGGCACCAGCTGTTTTATGTCCCTTTTTAACATATGAGATTCAAGCACTGGGGCGGGGGGTGGGGGGGTCCCTCAGCCCAGCCTGCACCCTCTCATAGTCCCACACCCCTCAGGGGATGTCTGACTGCCGGCTTAGGCCCGATCCTCCCAGGGGATTCCCCCAGGGATCGGGCCTAAGCCAGCAGTCAGACATCCCTCTCGCAGTCTGGGACTCCTTACTCCTTACCACCCGCCAACAGCAGAGGCTGGAGAGGCTCCACCCACCACTGCTACACTCACCAGCCATGAGCCCAGCTTGTGGCTGAGCAGTGCTCCCCCTGCGGGAGCACACTGACCACCAGGGGGCAGCTCCTGCATTGAGCATCTGCACCCTGGTGGTCAGTGGGCATCATATCGACCAGTTGTTCTGCCATTCAGCTGATTTGCATATTACTCTTTTTATTATACAGGATACCAAGTTCATTTCAGAAATATTATAAACATTCAGATCACTAAATCCCACCTCTCAGAGACAACAGCTTTTAACATTCTGTGTATATCCTTCTAGGCTTGCTTACACAAACCTACAGTCTCTCGGGTGCTAATTAACATTTAATAATCCATTTAGGAATTCTGCTAGAGTATAACAGCAAATTTATCTGTCCATACCCCCAAATACACCTTCTCCAGCTCCTAGAGCCGGGCACTCTGCACATCAGTCGCTTCAGAGTCCAGCCAAGCACAGCCGACAAGCTGGAGGGGCACGGCTCGGCCCAGGCGCGTCCCGTGGTTCTCGGTCCTCCACCCCGAGAGCCAGCTCCGGCTCTGCCGCCTCCTCACGGGCAGGCGCATCTCTGGCCGGCTTGTTTACAGGAGCCTGTGCTTCCTAAACATCTCCCGCTTTCTTGGACTACAATTCTTCCGTCCTTTCGGTTTCCAACCCATTATTCTCAGTGGGGGAGAAAAAGAGGTAAGTGAAAATATGCTGTATTTTTACTACACAATCTAGCCCAAAGGAGACAGACAGTCCCCTCATTCTTCATACTGATGCTGCAAATACTTGTTTGTCCCATCTCTCCCAGATTACTTAACCATTTTGGACAATTTTACATTACTCAGGGCTTTTTTGCCCTCTTGATACCATTCTCAAAGGTTCTGGCTACTATTTAGTAATTGTGTCCCTTTTTTCCCATCTTTCTGACCACATGTATAATAATAAAGGGGTAATATGCTAATTAGATCGAATCTCCTTCCGGACCAAGCCAGACGGAGTGAAGCCCGGGCCCCGGACACCTGCCGGCGGCGGTCAGGGTGAGCCCGGGCCCCGGACACCTGCCGGCGGCGGTCAGGATGAGCCCGGGCCCCGGACACCTGCCGGCGGCGGTCAGGGTGAGCCGGGCCCCGACACCTGCCGGCGGCGGTCAGGGTGAGCCGGGCCCCGACACCTGCCGGCGGCGGTCAGGGTGAGCCGGGCCCCGGACACCTGCCGGCGGCGGTCAGGATGAGCCCGGGCCCGGACACCTGCCGGCGGCGGTCAGGGTGAGCCCGGGCCCCGGACACCTGCCGGCGGCGGTCAGGATGAGCCCGGGCCCGGACACCTGCCGGCGGCGGTCAGGGTGAGCCGGGCCCGGACACCTGCCGGCGGCGGTCAGAGTGAGCCGGGCCCCGGACACCTGCCGGCGGCGGTCAGAGTGAGCCGGGCCCCGGACACCTGCCGGCGGCGGTCAGGGTGAGCCCAGGCCCCGGACACCTGCCGGCGGCGGTCAGAGTGAGCCGGGCCCCAGGCCCCAGGTGCCGGAGGGAAGCCAGTGCCGGCAGCCGGGGAAGGAAGGCCTGCTCCTGCATGGATTTCATGCACCGGGCCTCTAGTTTGTTTATAACCAGGGACATAAACCCACGGTAATCGCATGGCTTCTCCTTGTGCCTCTTACTCCCAGGACTGACAAAGTATCCATCAGAACGTCTTAGCAGCTTTCACCATGTTTTCTTCTAGCATCTTCACCCACGGGCTAGTGAACTTGGGTCGGGGAGGCTAATGAGAGGCTATTAAGGGGCCAGACACCGAACAGGTAACTCAGTAAGTGTCAACCTGCTATCCTCTCGTCCCCAAGTCCCCAAAGGCTTATGAGGCCGATACTGTTGGTCAAGGAAGCTAAGCAGTGTTGCCTCCTTTGCTATTTTCGGAGAAAAAAGACTACACATCCCCCCAGCGCAGTGCTGAGGCCCCCCCCCCCCCCCCCCCCCCCCCCCCCCCCCCCCACGCATCCTGGCCGCCCCGGCCGCACGCAGACCGGTCCCTTTCTGGATCCAAGTCTATGCAGGCGTGGGAGGCGGTCTGTGTGCCTGGCTCAGACATGCCTGCAGGGGTGAACCCCGCATTCTCTGCCACACTGCCTGCCTCTCCCTCACCCTGTCTGGCTGAGACTTCCCACCACCACCCCCTTTCCGAGGCAACGACACGCTCGGGCCCCAGAAAGAAGGCGAGGCCGGGGCGCTGTGGCTAATTACAGGCACCAGATGAAGGTCTGGAAAAACGTCAACAATAAATTAAAACAATTAAGAGGCACAGATTTCAAAGCTCAATATATAAATAACACTGTATCAAAACGAAACTCAAATGTGTAATGTCAGTTCAATGCCCTTGACTACAGCCAGTTCTAATACAGCTGCTTAGATCACACAATCACAGAAACTTTTATTATTTTAGAAACGCGTTTCAAATAACAGCTGCAAAGAAGCTTGGTGTCCCCCCCCCCCCCCCCCCGTCCCTTCCCCCTTTCCCATCACAGTTCTTCACCCTGGTGAAACCTGAAGTCAGGAACCAAAACAAAAACAACAACGCAACTGCTAAGAGCAGCCCCTCAAGGGAGCCTTTCACCGGAACGCAGGGACCTAAGCGCCCGGGCACAAATGAAGGGCAGCTCTGCTCAGGCCACGAAGCCCAACATCTGCTGTCTCAGCAAAGTGCCACTCGCGCCCGCCTATCTGATGTCAGGATGAATCAATACGGAAAGCAGTGGGTGAATAATTAAAACTTCCTGGCAATAAATCTTATTACCGGAGAAGCAGGTGCTTCCATTCTCTCTGGACTTTCTCTTCCTCTAATTTTCTCGAGCTGCCATCCTCAGAATACCCACCAGATGCCAGGAATATTATATACATTCTTTCATCTTCATAATATCCCATCAAGTATTACTGTTATTATTATTACTACTAGAGGCCCGGTGCACGATAGGGGCGGGGGAGGGACCACGGGAGGACTCCAGGGCATGCCCGGCCCATCTCGCCCAGTCCTGATCGCCGGACCCCAGCAGCAAGCTAACTTAGCGTCTGAGCGTCTGCCCCCTGGTGGTCAGTGTGTGTCATAGCGACTGGTCGAACAAATGGTCGGACACTCAGCATATTACTAACGCGGCTTTTACTATACAGGAGGATTATCCTCATACAGACAAGGAAACTGAGGTTCTGACAAGTGGGCTCACACACCTACTAAGTGATTCTCAAGCCAATGACCACTGCTGTTCACTGGGTTGGGCTGGGTCTCAGCCCAAAGCCTTAGCTTCCCTCTGGTTCTTCCACATCCCCAGAGACCTTTGATCCAGTCTCTGTCACACTTCCAGGCCACCCTGATTTATCACCCTCACTTGGGGATAAGACAAATGAACAAACCACAAACGACGTGAAATGTTTCGAAAGTCTTGACTGCTTAGACACCTCACCGAAAGGATCGCCAGTGCTCACCACCCTCTAAGCACAATCGGCCTCTGCTTCAAACGGTATGAAATCCCCTCCAACAACAGTTCTCACAACCCACAAACTCGGCCTGCAGAAACTGACATTGCAGACTAAACATCCACCATGATTTCTAGAAAAGCATATCGTAATTATCACTTTTTCCACTGAACCAAATGGAGCCAGAGACCACAAACATTTTTCCATTTTCTCTGCACTAACAGGTATGCTGTTCACACAAGCAGCAAAAAGTTAAAATGATAGACAATTTTTACAGAGTTCTGACAACCGAAAGAAGTCTTACGTTGACTGTCAATGTCAACAGAGTAAACGTTTAAACTCAAGATGATCTACGGTAAAAGTTAACACCAAAGTAGAATAACGCTAAGCTGCTACACACATTATTAAATCCAAGTATGAACATACACGTGGACGGGTTTCTCCCCGAAACGCTCTTAAGTTTGGGTCTGTGTTAAGGAACTAATGCCAGGTTTAATTCAAGTCTACCAGACACTAACTAACACAATCGACTGGGCCAGCTTGTCCCCAGCTATTAGAGTCCTACGTCTGATATATACTGACGTATGTATATATGTTCAGATCAAATCCTGTTGAAACGAAAACAAATAGTATTTTAACAAAAATATTTCCACGTCCTAGCCAATGGTCCATTCACTTCACGTAATAGTCAACACCACAAAGTTCCACTTGAACAGAAATAGGGACAATACCTTAAAATTCGCCGTAATGAAAACTAGATCGTGTGCAATTAGACTGACCATAGTGACATACATAACACGTGTTCATCTGCTCTGTCTCTTGTCCATTACTGTCCACTCCTCAAGGAAAGTAGTGGCCTCTGAACTCTGCAAGTCGGGAGAACAACAGTGCCACCTCGTGGCTGCTCTGGAAACATGCCTGAGAATCAACTACAGGCGAAAAGAAAAGAAGACCCAACCAGTAGAAAGCAAACAAAAAATACCCGATAAACAGATTTGCTTGAGAAAAACGGAGGCCTAGCTCCGTTTCGCTGGAAGCACTTCTGAGGAATAAGCACAGTCACCAACTTCAGAGTCAGCCTGACCTTCCTGGTGCGAGCGGCGGCCTGAGTCGGCAGGACGGCCTGAACGCGGGGGTTCTGGGCCCGGCACCGCCCACAGAGACCCGTGTCACACGTCCACTCCGCTTACCAAACCCGCCTGCGACTCGAATTCCCTCGGTCTCACACGATTCCGGGCTTGCCTTGCTCTTTCTCCCCCATAACTAGTAGGTGCCGCTGAGTTACGCTGTACTCCGTACTCCAGGCCAACGTAGGGAAGTGTCCAGAGCAGTCTCGGCCACAGGTCGGTTATTTCAGCCCCTGTACTTACGCGGGGACTGACCTCACCGTCACCGACACGCTCCGCACCGTGACCGAGACGCGGGCGAGCTCCTGCGCGTTTCCCGTTTTCTCTGAGCCGAGGCTGCCCGGGCCGCACAATGAGAAAGGGGACTAAGCGGCAGCTAGGATTCCTTCCTACCATGAAGAATTTTTTACAGTTCTAGAAAGAGAGGGATCATATTTTGCTTTTCAGAAACACTGATGAATGAAATGGGGCAAACGGTGCTATATCGCAGCATAAAAACAACAAGAGTCAAAATCCCCTAAGCTCGCCCCCTTACCCTTAAGCACGCCGACGGGACGCCCGCTGGGAGGGGGGCTGGAAAGCAGAAGCTGGCCCGCCAACGTGCGGCCACGTGTCAGGTCTGAGACCTGGGCCCGGTCCCATTGCCGGGACAGTGCCAGGAACACGGGGCGCGGAGGCACTGCGCCCCACAGACAGGCCAAGCTCCGGCAGGCAGAAGTGGTGGCAGGGGCACTGGTTCCCCCCGGCTGTTTCTAGGCCTGCCCTGACGGCAGGAGTCACTTCCACACGACAATGACCGTGGAGGAGAAAAACGCTCTGGCCAGCGCTCTCTTCGGGAATGAAATATTTCTATCTGACCTGGCCAGGCATAAATTTAAAGATAAAGATGAAGATGAAGAAGAAGAGGTGGAGAGAGAAAAAGAAATAGAAATGAATGAATGAGTGAGAAATAGACAATCAAAGGGGGGTGAATAGGCAGAGAGCGATTTGCAGAGCATTGAAACTGTTTCGTGTGACACTGTAATGGTAGATACATGTCAATAAACATTTATCAAAACCCACTCAATCAAAACAGCAAGAGTAAACCCTAGCCGAAACCGGTTTGGCTCAGTGGTAGAGCGTCGGCCTTGGGACTGAAAGGTCCCGGGTTCGATTCCCGTCAAGGGCATGCACCTTGGCTGCGGGCACATCCCCAGTAGGCGGTGTGCAAGAGGCAGCTGATGGATGTTTCTCTCTCATCGATGTTTCTGACTTTCTATCCCTCTCCCTTCCTCTCTGTAAAAAACCAATAAAAAAATATATATATAAAAAAAAAAGAGTAAACCCCAACTTAAAGCATGGACTGTGGGTGACAATGACTAGTGTAGGTCCTTGTATTGTAACAAATGTACTGCTATGGCATGGGAGGCTGACAGCGGTGAAGGCTGTGTGTGTGTGGGGGGGGGGGGGGGATACGAGAATTCTCTGTACCTGAAACTACTCTAAAAAGTACCGTATTTCCTGGCATATAAGATGACCTTTTAACACAGGAAAATCTTCTCAAGGGGGGGGCGGGGGGGGGGTCGTCTTATACGCCGGGTGTAAAAATGCCGTAGCTTGCAGTTATGATGGGCGTTGCTAACTCGCCAGGGACTTGCCTGGCACTTCCTCTCTATTGTTTGTTATCTTCCTCCTATCATCATCATCATCATCATCATCACCGTTCCAGTCGTCTCACACGCCGGAAAACACGGACTGAGCTGCAGAGGGGGTCAGAGCCTCCTGCCTCGGCGAGACTGTGCTTCTCCAGCATCGCCTCATGAAGAGGGAGCCCGGTCTGTTCCCTGAGGCGCCTGAGCCTGTGGGACCGCAGGCTGCTCCACAAATACTCCTGACACCGAGTCACCGGAAACGTTTCAAGGTGCTGATGAAGGTCCCTTCAATTTCCCGTCTCTCCGGCCACCTGGGACCCCGGCGAGACTTTCCGAAACCGAGCTTTGCAGTCTGTGGGCCTGACGCCTCTGCCCCCTGCCCTTTGGAATCGGTGTCATTACCTTTCATCGCGCTTCTCTGCAGCAGTCACGGAAGCGCCCCCTTAAAGGGAACGAGTCTAAGTCTGCTTTTCATATTTTGACTGCCACGTTGTTAAAATGACTTGAAAGAGCTCTTATTTAAAAAAAAAAATAGTAGTCTATTTCTAAAAAATTCAAAGTAAACTTAACGGGAAGAGTGGGGGTAGGGAGCATGCACGCAAGCAGGCTATTGAGGGAGGATGCAGAAATAAGTTCTGGGAAATGTGATGAAGACATGCTATCTATCAGTTTTCCCAGTATGTTGTTGCCATTCCCTAAGTGTTACTTTATTCATTTATTTTTAATACTCACCTGAGGACATGCTTTTATTGATTTTAGAGAGAGGAAAAGGAAGGGAAGGGGGGGGAAGGGCGGGGAGGGAGGAAGAGAAAGGGAGGGAGGGAGGGAGGGAGGGAGGGGGAGAGAGAGAGGGGGAGAGAGAGAGAGACATCGATCAGCTGTCTCACGCCTGGGATCGAACCTGCAACCTGAGTGGGAATGAAATCCAAGACCCTTCACGTCCGAGACAAACGTTCACACCAACGAAGCCGCACTGGCCGGGCCCTAAGTGCCCCCCAGATACCAATGGACACCCCAAACCTGCCAACACGATACATACAGGACAAACTGTTCCTTAAAAAATTAGCTATGAAGACAAAACGAAGATTACAGATATATACCACATCAAAATAAACAGCACCGCATCAATCATCAAACATAATGTTGACCATGACCACACCGTTCATCGCAGAAAGCGCCTTCATTCCCCGGAGACGCTAAACCTGACTGGCCTCCCGAGCGCCCACGGGAGCGCACCGGGTCCCGGACGGGCTGCCTCGCACCGCCCTTGCACCCTCTCCCGGGCCCCCGGGCACAGGGCTCCGGGGCTGGGCACCCTCCCGCTGCCCAGCTTCAGGGGAGACAGGCGGGTACCTGGTAGTGCGGTAATGAAGTCCCGCTGCAACATGGGCTTCAGGTACGAGTTAATATGTCCATGCTGGTAGTGACACATCCGGGATATGAGGTGCTCCACAAACTCCACTTGATCCGACTCAGACCACTGGTCAAAATACTTAATACACAAGTCTTTCTCCTTCTGGTAGTTTCCTTCCGACGGCCTCTTCCGGGGGACAATCACCGACGACGGGCCGTTACTTATCTGTTTTGGAAAAACACGCAGAAACGTAACTGGTTTGACGGGAAGAAGAAACACTTCCTTAGAAACATTTTTCACTCTGGGTATTTCATCTTAAAATGCCAGGTCTACCCTGAAGCCACTCAATCCTTTATTAATTCATTCAGAAAATAATTAAAACTCTATTCAGAGCCCATATCCTCTAATGAGCCTCAGAGGTAAATGGCAAAGTGACAGCCACTGCTAAAGCTTTGTGGTGTCTTAAATCTTCATTTTCTAGTGCTTATTCCCAAGCCACGCTGCTATCGGATAAATATGCCAGAGATGACCATTTTAGGAAAACTGCCCAACTTGGCAAAGTGGCAACTGATTGACTATTAATAGTTTTACTTCCTCACAGCTGAAAGTTGATGCTTGATTGGTCTATGCCAGTGGTCGGCAAACTCATCAGTCAACAGAGCCAAATATCAACAGTGCAATGATTGAAATTTGTTTGGAGAGCCACATTTTTTAAACTTAAACTTCTTCTAATGCCACTTCTGCAAAATAGACTCCCCCAGGCCGCTAAGGGACCGAAGAGCCGCATGTGGCTCACAAGCCACAGTTTGCCGACCACGGGTCTACGCAAAAGGGCTGAGTGACACAGGGCTGGTTGGCATGCAGAGTCCTGACCCCAGGTCTGCAGTGGAGCCCACGCATCTGCACTGCGAACGCGCCCCCAGAGCCGCTGCCGCCCGAGGACCACACTCTGAAAGGCCCCGGTCTGTCCAACAGAGAAACGGGAAACAACGGCATCTAAAAGGCCTCACTCTATTTACCGTGTTGTCCGGCGTATAAGACGACCCCCAACTTTTCCAGTTAAAACAGAGAGTTTGGGATATACCAGCCGTATAAGACTACCCCTCTTCCAACGCACACCAAATAAAAATTTAAAAAATACCAGATTTGATTCCGACCCCCGACTTTTGAGAAGATTTTCCTGGGTTAAAAAGTCATCTTATATGCCGGAAAATACGGTATTTTGTTTTAATTTTACTGTTCAAAGCATTACATATGTCCCCCTTTTCCCCCCAATAATTCCCTCCACCTTGGCCTTCACTACCCTACTGTCTGTGGCCATGGGTTATACATGTATGCACACAAGGTTAAAAACTTTGTTCCACCAAACAGTCTGGATCTCCATATTGTTGCCAGGCCCCAAAGCCGCTGGCTACACTGTAGCCTGTCACTCCCTTCTTTAGTTCACCTCCTCAGAGGGTGGGCCCGGGTGAACCGGGGAGGCCAGAAAGGTTCTTGCCTTGTGCGCTTACATAGCAGGCTTATGGACATCTCAGACTCCCATACTAACTGCCTTTCTCATCAAATCTACACAGTCCTAGTGTAAAACCAGTATTTTTTAAGATATATTTTTATTGATTTCAGAGAGGAAGGGAGAGGGAGAGAGAGACAGAAACATCGATGATGGCTGCCTCCGGCATGTCCCCTACTGCGCTGCAAACCGGGCATGTGCCCTTGACCGGAACTGAAGCCTTCAGTCGCAGGCCAACGCTCTATCCACTGAGCCAAACTGGCCAGGGTGAAAAACGAGTACGTTTTTTAAAAATTGAAATTCAATACAATGCATCTGGATAATAGCATAAAAAAATCTAAATCCCTAGAAAGAAGCCACAACTGTCACTGATCTATGAGGCTCAGTAACCCCCCCATTTAAAAACAAAGTAACCCCAACGCTTCCATCAAACACTGGCCACGCTATCTGCTCATCACTCCTCTGATGCTGCCTTCATGCGTGACACCAGAGGAGTAACATGTGAGGACCGACAGAGCTGCATTACGAACACCATGCCTTCAGGAGCCTCTCTCAGAAGTCTTCCAGAGAAAGAAGCAAGAGCTTTTGCTACAATCTGTCCCCTAAAAGAAAGTACTGGTCCATTCCAGAAAGACAGCCTTTGTAAATTTCCAAAGGCGGCTCCGGCCTTCCATGATAAAATCTCAGAGACCTTTCCTGTAATAAGAAAGTGCTTATGGCCACAGGCAGAGGTATGCAGTGGGAAGCCGTGGATCTCCATCATTTATCCTAACCGCCCCCTCGGGGAGGAATGCTGTTCCCTTGTAAACTGGGGGGGGGAGCGCTCACTCACACCAGCACCACCAGAGGGCAGCATTCAACAGAAGTTTCGGACGTTCCTTTTAATAAGACACCCAGAACAAACAAAATCGACACTCCAAACAGATCAAATGAAGTGAAGATTCTTCGGTGTGGTCAACATTGACTGGTATGAGGACATCTTTGATCCTTTTAAGCATAAGGGTGTTCACCATAATGTTTATAATGCAGAAAAATCAGAACTGCCCAATTACAGGCAACAGGTTTAAGCAAATCATAATACATCTACATAAAGTGCTATACGGTAGCCATTAAAATTAAGTTTATCAAGTAAGATTTTAACAACAAGAGAACACTTTCCCAAATAATATTAAGGAACAAAAGATGAGATTGCAGGATTTTATATAGCATAATCACAATAATTTATGTAAAGGGGAACGCACCAAGGCAGAGTTAAGAATATTTTGAATATGTTAACAGTGTCTAATCTTGAGAAAGAAAGCTATGTTTTCCTTCCCCTCCTTTACTGTACTTTTTTATAATAACTTGCCAAATAATTGTTTTCACAACAGGTTAAATATAAGGATGGTAATGAAATGCATTTATGTACTGCTTTATACTTTACAAAGTTCTTTCATAGCCGTTATCTCATTTGATAAGGAAACGGGTTATTATTTCATTTATAGAAAGGCTCCCAACCATCTACCCTCCCTAGCATTGGTGTACCATTAACTGGTTGACTCAAAGACAGATAAACGAAAAACTGAAAGCCAGTGTTAACACTGAATTGCAACATCAATATTAAATGAAGATAATCCTATTGCAGACACAGATGTGAAGGAGGAAACAGAAGGCACTCTGCACCCAGTTCCCCAAACAGCGGCGAGACTCCTAACCATCTGCGGGCCCAGAAAGAGCTGCCTGGCATTGTTTAATTTTGTTTCATTTCATCTGAAATGTGGGGGGACACTTCACTCTTCCTAACTAACCCACCCTTCCGTTTCAACTCCAACAAACCTAGAGAATCTTGTCAGCATTCTTCTCTTTAGAGGGAAAATGATTTGTACCAGAATGACTGATGGAATCATCAGATCACAAAACTGGGCCCGCCCCGCCCCTTTACTCCCCCACAAAGAACGACGGGGTCGGGAGGGAGCGACAGAGCCAGGAGAGGAGGAGACTGAGTGTAAAAGGAAAGGGCCAGCCAACAAGAAATGAGGGAGAAGGATGGGACTAGGGAGAAGCAGGCATCACTGCATATCAACTGGTGTGTGGTATGGTGCCAATCTGGCGACAAAAATGCCGCCACCGTCCCCCTCTGAGACAGCGGACACAGAACATTTCGGGCTACAGTCACTTCAGAATGTTTGTGAAAATTCCAAAATCTTTACTGTTCATAATGACACTCCCTACGGATCAGAAGGTAAATTAGGGCGAGTTCTGAAACTGGTCACGTTACACGCGACACACACAGAGCCGCTCGGCTCCTGCTTTCACGGGGTCACGAGCTGAGGGGCGTCTGGTCTAGAGCGAGCCAGCTGCTCTCTCTCTGATCTGTGCGCGGCCATTCCTACCTGCCAAAGAGTACTTTTCTTGGGGGACTCATCTTCATTCTGATCCTCCATAACTGAAGTGTTCTAAGGGGGGAAAAACAGAGGATGTGAATTATGCCAAGTTCCGCAAATCCTAAATAACGACCCCCCAAATACAGTCTGGACGCCCAACCCAGAGTGCGCCAGCTCACCGACAGCGGCGCGGCCTGTGGCTAACGTGCCGGCTGGGGTGCGGGGGCTGCGGCTCGCCTTCCTAAATCAATGCCGGAAAGGGGGCACGGGGTCTCACTGAGCCGAGACAGGCTGGCTGACGGCGGTGGGAGCTCTACCTCCGCCATCACTGCGATGCTTCCCGGCGGCCAGACGCCCCCGGAGAGCCCCCCAGTTCCTGCCGCTGCACAAAGCGCTCACTGGGACGCCTGCCACGCACTAACGCCCGACCGCAGCGGTTAGGGCCGACAGAGCCCCCCTCTTTCTCTCTCCTCCCCGGGAGCCCTGTTTTTCCGGAATGGCTTTGGAGTCTCCCCTAGAAGCATGGGGGGTGCCCCGATCTTTTCCCTGAAGGGAGGGTGCGGCGAGCCGACAGCAATCTGGCTTGCCTTGGGAATGCATTAGCTTCGGACTCTGTGTTCACTGCACAGAGGCGCTGTGCAGCTGTTCCTCCCGGCGACCGAGGCGCTCAATAGATGCCCATTACCTGGCGCTGGTCCAGGACTGGGTTTTCCTTTTGAAGCGTCTATCTAATAGCTAAATGGAAACTTACTGAGTTGGGGAAATGGGAGAGTTGAGCTCAGAAAGGAGTAACAACTCATTTATAGGTGCAACCCTCTCAGATCCCTTTCAAAAGCTAAAATTAGAAGATTGGGGTGTAACATTTAAACTATAATATCTGTGCCATAGAATTATTCAAAAGGATCCCATAGACCTGTTTATCAATATTCACGGGATCCTGTTTACTACCGCCTTTAGGGGAGACGCCTACAGCTGAGATTTTCCCTCTATGTTCCAGCTGTAAAAGGCTGGACCCATACAGTATTTCCGAACATGCCCGAGGCAGGGGACGGCAGAGTCAGCACTGAAAACTGTGCTCTGCTCTGCCGGCCACACAGCTGGTTCTGAGCAGGAATGGAGTTCAAGATCAAGGGAAGGCCAAAGGCTTTGAAACCAGAGAGAAGGCAGATCTGGTCTCTGATCTGGTGTGTGTGTGTGTGTGTGTGTGTGTGTGTGTGAGAGAGAGAGAGAGAGAGAGAGAGAGAGAGAGTGAGAGAGAGAGAGAGAGAGAGAGGAGGGGGAGGGAGGAAGGGAGGGAATCTTGAGCAAGCTATGTTAGCCATGGAGAGGGAGAGAGGGAGAGAGAGAGAGAGAGAGAGAGAAAGAGAGAGGAGGGGGAGGGAGGAAGGGAGGGAATCTTGAGCAAGCTATGTTAGCCATGGAGAGAGAGAGAGAGAGAGAGAGAGAGAGGAGGGGGAGGGAGGAAGGGAGGGAATCTTGAGCAAGCTATGTTAGCCATGGAGAGGGAGAGAGAGAGAGAGAGAGAGAGAGAGAGAGAGAGAGAGAGAGAGAGAGAGGAGGGGGAGGGAGGAAGGGAGGGAATCTTGAGCAAGCTATGTTAGCCATGGAGAGAGAGAGAGAGAGAGAGAGAGGAGGGGGAGGGAGGAAGGGAGGGAATCTTGAGCAAGCTGTTAGCCATGGACAAACACCACAGAGTTGTGGGGGCGGAGGCTGCCCAGCACAGAGCCGTATGCTGAGCAGGTATTAAATCTGGTCATGCCCTGCTCTGGAGATGCTACTTTCCCCCAAGAGGCACCTCTAATGCTTTCCGAACCCCACACTTGGACAGAACGGCTCCCTCCAGAGAAGACCCACCACCTCCTCAGTAAGTACTTACTAGTGTAAGCCCAGAGCACCGGGGTCTGCGCTGGGGGAGGGGGCGGGAGAGCGGGGCTCCACATGGGAAACCAACCATGAGCTAGTGGGGAAGGCGGTGCCTCCAAGTGTCCAAAACGGGGCTAGAGTGGCGGCAGCAGGAAATGGTCCTGAATGAGGAGGAGGAGGAGACGGGGGTAACGGGCGTAGTGTTCTTCTCTCTCCATGTAACTTTCCTTTTTCTGCTCGCTTGAAGGCTCCAGAGGTTAATGAAGCTGGCAGGTTTCATTGTGGAAATGAATAAAGGGGGACAGTGACTCGGCACATCAGCTCCTCAGTCTGACTGGCAGCTACAATGCCATCCTTGCAATGTCACAATGTCCTGGGTTCTGAGAGTGGCCGGAAGGCAGGATGGCTGGACACAGAAGAGCTGAGCGTGTGAAGTGGAAGGAGGGTGAGAAGGTCCTGCCCCGGGGTCGCCAGGCCCCCCAAGAAACGTACAAGACGTATGTATACCTGTATAACGTTTTCAACTAGAAACTTCTGGAATAGGAGCCTGAATAAGCCAGAGCAACACCAACCTAAGCCACCTGAATAGTTTCCTCAGGGAGAGGACGAAAAAAGTCAGAAGTCCCTATAGACTGACTACACAAGACACAACTGGTTTTGCCGTAAGAAAATTTGGTTCTTCCTCTCATTCATTCCGAAACAGACAAATGGTTTTTATTTATGTAGTGGAGAGGAAAACAACCCCTCTGATCAAAGAACTGCCACTGTTTTTGTAAGACTTGATAAAAGTGGATAAATATACACAATTTTTCAAAAAATCCTCACCCAAGGATAATTTTCCCGTTGATTTCTAGAGAGAGGGGGGAGGGAGTGAGGAAGGGGGAAGACAGAAACATCCAGGTGAGAGACAGCTCACACGTGCCCTGACCAGGGCTGGGGAACCTGCAACCAAGGTGCGGGTCCTTGACCGGGAACCAAGCCTAAGGCCCTTGGATCCGGAGGCCAACACTAACCACTGAGCCAGACCGGCCAGGGCTCAAGATACACAATGTGATAAACTCGTACTCAATAAAGCCCTGCGGGGCAGGAAGAGGCCCTCAGCACAGCTCTCTTTTCAGCTTCTCTTCCAGGGCCTCCAGGAGCCGCCACAGGAAACGCTGCTCAGCGATGCTGATCAGACCATCACTCCACACACAACGCCAGGGGAGGCAAGAGATGCTCAGAGAAAAAGGGGTCTAGTTACAATTAAGAAATGCCATGTACCTATGCGTGCCCCTCTCCCATGCCCCCCACTACACTTCAGTGAGATGTTAAAGGTTCTGGAAATCTCACAGTTTAAAATCGGCTCCAGTTAGCTTTCCTGAGTTGTTGGCCAATGGACCCTCCTTTTATAATAATACTAGAAGCCCGGTGCATGAAAATTCATGCACTGGAGGAGGGAGGGTCCCCCTCAGCCCAGCCTGCCCCCTCTCACAGTTCAGGAACCCTCAGGGGCAGGAGGTGACCTGGCGATGAGGGGAAGGCAACACCCCATCACACCTCTGCTGCTGCCACTGCCGGCAGCGCAAACCTTGGCCGGCCCTGGGCGGCTGGGGGATTGAGGGGACTGGGGGACTCTGGAGGCAGGCACGTGGAGTAGCCGGGCCTATGCCTGGCCTTGTTGTGTGCCTGCCACCCTGGCAGGGCTAAGGAGACTGGGTACCGCCATCTTTGAGGGTATGACAGTCAATTAACATATTCCCTCCTTATTGGCTGTGGGCACCACCATCTGTGCAATGGCATGAGGGTCAATTAGCATAGTCCCTCTTTATTAGATAGGATCTCTTAATAACAGCTCAGCATATACTGGCCAACACTGGACTGGAGCAATAGCAGGGCCGAATTCCTTCCTCCTCCCACTTCACAGGACAAATACTTCTGGAAAACAAAAGAAAAGCTCACTTTCGGTAAATAAAATATATACCTTTTCTATCCGCATCATCTTTCCCAAATTGCTGTTTGAGGTTGTGGGAATAAGGAGAAGCGGCAAAAATAAAAAATCCCCTTAGAGAAGCCATACTTTGTACTCCTTTGGCATTTACTCCTTACAGGTATAACTGGCCAAAGGTCACAGGTCAAGAGTGACGTTAAGAGAAAACAATAAACTTTCCATGTGAAAAAGAAGGTGGTTTCCTACATCCAAATTCTCACATGGAGCCATGAGGTGAGCCCATCTGAGAGCTGACAGCCTCTTTAAGTCGCCAGCATTTCTGGGAAAGGAACGTTCTTGGAAAAACCAAGCTGGCTTATTCACTGCCTACCCATCTCATCATCATCTCTTTCCTCCTGCACCTCTACCAAGAAGCGTAACATGTAAATAAAACGCAGAGCTTCTTACTCTGACACTGCCACGGATGGAAGGTACAGGCTAGGAAGCAGCAGCTGGACTCAAAGGCAGATCAACCTTAGTCTACTGACACTGGCCCCGGGTCATTCTTTGTGGGGTGGGGCTCTCATATGCGCTACAGCGTGGTCAGCAGGCTTCTACCCACCCTGCCCCCACCCTCATGGCCACAAACAAAAATGTCTCCAGTTGACAAATGTCAGGGGAGGGGAGTGGGGGTGGAACTTGCCCCCTTCCCTTGAGAGCCACTGCTCTAAGGGTATCAGCTCCTTAACTTGCCTCCTTGGGAAGAGACACTAAATCCCCACCATCTGAGGACTGGCTTTCTCTCTCTCCAGACTTCTCTGGCTTGTGACAGTATGCAATTCCCTCAAATACAGTCTGACCTCACCAAGGCCAGCCAATGCCCGGAATACACAGATATCTAAAGTCTGGGCTCAAGTCCTGCTTGCCATTGAATTCGTATTTGGGGAAATTTAATTCAGGAGTTCTTACTAGAGATCCATGGGCTTGGCATGTGGGTGAGGGCTATAAATATCACGAAGTCATGAACAAAAGTTGGCACGTTTGCATGCCTCCAGGAAGACAACGCAGAGCTCTCATTAGATTCTCAAAGGCGCTCCGATGCGGTGCGGACAGCACAGCGCGTCTTTGAGCAAACATGGCCTGAGTGGACAGAGCCTCGGCCTGGCTGCTGTGTTTTGTTGCCCAGGAAGTCCATGAGCACCTGTTTTAAAACCGCTACTACGGCCAGAGGATGTGGTCCATGTAGTGGCACCATCCTAAGTAAGGAGTCTGCACTGGCACCATGACAACAGACTCCGGCTAATGCATGATCCGAAAGAACTACCAAATCCCGCGAGAACTAATGCCTGCTCCTCTTACTGAGCCTTCAGGGGATGCCAACGGCAAATGCTGCTCTCAAGCTACACTGATCAGAGGATCGTTTCCAAAGGAATTCCAGTGACACAGAAATGTTCGGAGGAAAAAGGGTCCCTGGGTCTAATTAAGTTTGACAAATGCTGTGTGCTGGGTGAGCGGTCTCCCCACCCCTGACCAAGTCCCACCCCCACCCCACTTCTAATAGACTTCTCACGAAGGCAGCAAGGGCTCTGTAACATCTCCTAGTTAAAGTCGGGGCGAGTTGGCTGAGCCTAGCTTTCCCAAGTTTGTTGGATATGGACACCCCCACCTTATAATAGCTCAGCACATATTGGCAAACACTGGAGTAGGGCAGTGGTCGGCAAACTCATCAGTCAACAGAGCCAAATGTCAATGGCACTACGACTGGAATTTCTTTGGAGAGCCAAATTTTTTTAAACTTAAACGTCTTCTTATGCCACTTCTTCAAAATAGATTCGCCCAGGCCATGGTATTTTGTGGAAGAGCCACACTCCAGGGGCCAAAGAGCCGCGTGTGCCGACCACGGGACTAGGGCACCAGCCTGGCAGAATTCCTTCCTCCTCCCACTGAACCAGACAAATAGATCCTCGGGGACAAGGAAACGCCCGCTGTGGGCAAGCAGCAGCTCTCTCTCCCGTCCCCACCACCCTTCCCGTCCCGGCGGCGTGGGGGGCGGGGTGCCTGTAGGCACAACAGCTCTAAGCAGTGACCCAACTCTGCCAGTAGGTGCCACCAAGGAACACAGACTACGTTTCATTTAGAAAACTGTGCTTGAAGAGCTAAGAGGAATAAACTTCCTCCTCCTAAAGTGCTGCAGGGCCTGCGTCTGAGAGGCACGCAGCTGTCAGCTTCTCAGACACGGGACTTCTTTCCGCCCGAGAGGCAGCGGAATGAAACCCGCAAAGGCTGCGGAGGCCGCGGGGGCACCCGCCCCTTCCCGAGTGTTTTAACTGTGGGGGTTAAGCCGCATGCGGCTCTCGGGCCCCGAGTGTGGCTCTTTCCCAGAACACCACGTGCGGGTGCGCATGCACAGTGCGACTGAAACGCCGTGGCTCATGCGCAGAAGTCGGTTTCGGCCTGGGCGAGTCTATTTGTAAGTGGTTCTAACACCAAGCCACACTCTCAAGGGGCCAAAAAGCCGCATGTGGCTCGCGAGCTGTCGTCTGCCGACCACTGACTTAAGACATTAAGGATGGTAGATACGTAATGAAAAATGCTATTAAAAATGCTAGTAGCTAACTTTATTAAGTATCTGTACTAGGCTTAATATATTGTCTTTTAATCTTCAAAAAATATATATAAGTAAATATTCCAAATTTACAAAAGAAGCAGGGTCAAAGAAGTAAGTAACTAGTTAAGAGTCACAGTTAGTAAATGAGAGACATGACGACACCCAAGATCTAGGCTGGGTCGACTCAGAACTCACTGTGCTTTCCATACAGAAAAACACATGCAGGTGTTTTCCCACTCCTGGCTACAGCCGACGAAATCAATGGAGTGGGCGGCAACCAACATTGTTAGATAAAATGAAACTGAATCTGGGCATTCCCCTGGCCACAAAGACAACCATAACACAGATCACACCAAAAGGCTAAAAGGAATGAGCAAAAACACAACGGGAAAATTCAAAGTAACAGAAAGCAGTCATCACTGCAGGGAGACCTTATTCCAGTCAAACCACTGAGTAAAGAGCCTGAAGAGCGATTCAGAGTCACTAGAAGGCGAGATGTATAGAAAGGACAGTGTGTGCTTTTATGCACTGAATAAAATATCACAATCAAGGAAACGCAATTTTTAACATCTCATATTTAACTAACCAAGTAGACCAAACCATCTGATTTCCCATGGCCCGTTTTTTAAAAAACTAATAGAGCATTCTAGGATACAGAGGAAATCTCGAATATAATTAGAAGTCAGGTAGAGATTATTATATAATGAAGATCAAGCGAAGCAGAAAAGTCTAAATCCAGTTTGCCAGCTACAACTTGCCAAAACTGCCGAAGTACATAGAATAATGACTGGCAGAGGCAAAGTAAACAACTTGGTTTTGTTCTTCTTTTTTTTCTTTTTTTAGAAAGCAGACCACCCGCCTGTGAACAGGAAGTGCACACTGTGCTGTACATGTGGCTCCTATGGTCTCTGCATTGCATCTGTATTTTTTTAAATACATTTTATTGATTTTTTTTATAGGCGGAAGGGAGAGGGAGAGTCAGAAACATCCATGAAAGAGAAACATCGATCAGCTGCCTCTTGCACCCCCCACCCCCCACTGGGGATGTGCCCGCAATCAAGGTACATGCCCTTGACCGTAATTGAACCTGGGACCCTTGAGTCCGCAGGCCGACGCTCCATCCACTGAGCCACACCGGTCAGGGCTGTTTTGTTCTTCTTAATTCCACGAAAGCCCTAAAACCCTTTCCCCTTACAACTAACCCTCACCAACACATTGCTGAGACAAATGAGGCCATGGGGAAGCCAAACCTCCATTTGGAAAAAGATGGGACGAGCTTAGACGAAAAAGCAGCCCCTAACTTGAATATTAATCTTTCAACTCAAGAAGGAAGAAGGCCATGAATGCATCGATGTACACCTGACTTTTTATACGATAACTCTGGCTACCACTAAACTCCATCAGAAATCTCTTCTCCTCCCTCCACACGAATACTATCATGGGGAGAAAGAGAGTTTTCTTTTTACAATGTAATAAAAATAAAAAATTATGACATTTAAATCCATTATAAAAAATCATGTAGCAGCAAAATAATTAAGAGGACTTCGGCAATTATTTCCTTAATTTTCCTAAGGACAGTACAGAGATACTATCCTGTTAGTTCTGTATGACAGAAGTGATCTTACTGTAGACAATGTAAGCCTTGGTGCCATGGTCAGCAAACTGCGGCTCTAGAGCCACACGCGGCTCTTTGGCCCCTGGAGTGTGGCTCTTCCACAAAACACCACGACCTAGGCAAGTCTATTTTGAAGAAGTGGCATAAGAAGAAGTTTAAGTTTAAAAAATTTGGCTCTCAAAAGAAATTTCAATCGTTGTACTGTTGACATTTGGCTCTGCTGACTAATGAGTTTGCTGACCACTGCCTTAGTGCATCATGGCATTATGCATTTATTGAATCTGATCAAAAAGAGTTACTCCAAACTGATTTAAATACACTCCAGCAAGCATTCAATGTGGTGCACAAATTCGTGCACATTGAAAGGAAATTAATTAAAAGAAATATTTTAATATCACTATTCGCCCTTTTTCTATAATAGAAGTGTCAACCAAATTCATGATCGACAATGACAAATAGAAAAACCTGTGCAATTGGCAACAGCAAGACATATATATATATATAAACTTGCTTAATTAGATAAACCTGCTTTCTAATTTAGCTAAACTTTTCCCAGCCCAGTGAAGCACTCCAACTTCTCTTTCAGGAAGATGTCAGCAACACAGCAGTAAATATCAACACAAAGCAGATTATTATTGTAGATCATGCAGGGAAAAACAAAGGGTAAAATATTTAACTGCAACAGCGTTTGACTATATTTTGTGCAGTGAGAAAACCTGAAGTCATTTTCAAGTCTTACTTCTTTTCAGTTGGGTCAAGTTTCTAAACTCTCTAAGTCTCCGTTTTCTGGCTAATGAAAAGAAAATAGGATTCCACTGAGTCTCTAATCTACCTACTCACTTCTGTGAGGATCATATGAGATGAGGCATGTGAAAACATTTCACAGACATTTGTAAAATGTTTGCACCTGGCTATAAAGCAAGTTGGGTTCCTGGGCTGAAGAAACTCCAAAGAAGCTAGTCGACAGGGAGAGGAAGCCAGGTGTTGCCACGTGACATCATTACCTGGCGCCCACAGCCATCATTTCCGGGCTAAGGGGGCCGCATTTTGAGCTACAGGTCTTAGGCAGCATTGGCTGCGATTTGGTGGGGTGTCGCTCCGGGGGTGTGGTGGGGCCTGTGTCCCACTCAGGGGAAGTCGAGTGTTACTTTGTCAGTGCCAGGTCTGCGGTCCCATTTCTTTGTAAATGGCCAGTGCGTGTCATAGCAGCTCCTGCATTGAGTGTCTGCACCGTGGTGGTCAGTGCACGTCACAGCAGCCAGTCAGATGGTCGAAGGGACACTTAGCATATTAGCAATATATATACTCACACTAAGTGGCCCAGTGCATGAAATTCGTGCATGGGGGGAGGGGGAAGTTCCCTCAGCCTGGCCTGCAGCTTCTCCAATCTGGGACCCCTCGGGGGATGTCTGACTGCTGGCAGTTAAACCTCAGTCTCACAATCCAGGACCACTGGCTCCTAACTGCTCAGGGTTCCCATGCCTGCCTTCCTGATTGCCCCTAACCACTTGGCCTGCTGACTTCATCAACCCCAACTGCCCCCCCATCTGACCTGATCACCCCTAACTGCCCACCCCTGCTGGACTGATTGCCCCTCAACTGACTCCCCATCTGGCCTGATCGCATCCCTGCTTCCCCTGTCCCCGGCCTGTTGGCCTGCTTGTCCCCAACTGCCCCCGTAACGGCCTGCTCACCCCCAACTGCTCTCTCCTGCTGGCCTGATCACTCCTAATCGCCTCTGCCTCAGCCCCGCCACCATGGCTTGGTCTGGAAGGATGTCTGGAAGGTCTCTGGAGGGTCTCCTGGTCTAATTAGCATATTATTCTTTTATTAACATAGACTAGAGGCCCAGTGCATGAAAATTCATACACTGGAGGGGGGGTCCCTCAGCCCAGCCTGCCTCCTCCGCCTGCCTCCTCTCCAGTCTGGGAGCCCTTAGAGGCAGGAGGGGACCAGCAATCAGAGGAAGGTGACGCCCCCATCACACCTCTGCTGCTGCCAGTGCTGGCAACCCAAGCCTCAGCCAGCCCTGGTTACCTGCACCTCAGGCAACCCTGGGCGGCTGGGCAGTTGCCATCCAAGGCTTGCCTATGCCTCGGCTGGCCCTGCTTGCCTGAACATCAGTCAGTGGGGGGTGCAGGAGGACCAGAGGACCCCAGTGCACCTGACGGGACTCTGGCGGCAAGCGCACATAGCAGTTGGCTCCACCCCTGCAGTGGGCACCACCATCTTGTGATAGTGTGATGGTCAATTTGCATATTACTTCTTTATAATATAGGGGGTATATATATACATATATGTGTGTGTGTGGGTGTGGGTATGCATATATGCATATATATACATATACACACACACACACACACACACGCGCGCGCGCGCCTGGAATCATATATTTAAAACTTAAGAACAGAAATGTACCAAAATTTGCAAAAAGAAATGGGGGGGAAAAGGTTTAACTCAAATAAGTAATTAAAATATCTACATATATAAAAGGCTAATATGCAAACTGTCCCCTCAGGAGTTCGACCAGGAGTTCAATCGCTTGCTATAACATGCACTGACCACCAAGGGGTGGCACAGAATGAAGGAAGGCCCCGACTGGCAGCCAGAAGGCCCTGATCAGCCCTCATCGCCAGGCAGGCCTACGGACCAGACCCTACCTGTGCACGAATTCTGTGCACCAGGCCTCTAGTTACAAAATAAATGAAAGTATATTACAATGCCCAAGAAAGATAAATTCAAATGGAAAATATAACAAGGCATTGATGAAAAGCAGGAAAATAATGTAAGAGAATAAAAATGAGATAAAGCAAAAAGGGACAAAGATAAAGTAGTTGACATGGAAGACAAAGAAGACCCTATTATATAATTGGAGTTTCTACACACACACACACACACACACACACACATACAACCACACAAATGACATTTAGAATTATAATCCAAGTGGTTACCAAGGGTTGAATGAGAGGAAATGAGGAGAGTGACAACTAAAAATGTTTCATTTGGGGTAATGAAAATGTTCTAAATTGATTGCAGATAGTTGCGCAATTCTGAGTATACACTAAAAAATCAATGAATTGTATACTTCGAGTGTCTAAGTTGTATGATATGTAAATTATATCTCAAATAGAGGCCAGATGCATGAAAGTCATGCACTTGGAGAGAGGGGGAGCGGGATCCCTCAGCCCGGCCTACACCCTCTTGCAGTGTGGGAGCCCTCAGGAGACATCCCACTAACGGCTTAGGCCCATGGTCAGACATCCTTAGCACTGCCTCAGAGGCAGGAGAGGCTCCCGCCACCACCCTGCGCCATCAGCTGTGAGTCCAGCTTCCGGCTGAGCGGCACCTCCGCTGTGGAAGCGCACTGACCACCAGGGGGCAGCTACTGCATTGAGCATCTGCCCCCTGGTGCTCAGTGCACATCATTGCAACTGGTCATTCCGCGTTCAGTCAATTTACATATTAGCCTTTTATTATATAGCATTACATAGGATAAAGCTGTAACACCTTTAAAAACAGACTGTATGTAAACAGGGTCTCCAGATACTAGGAAAAATTAGCCACAGCATTAAACTCCAAGAGATAGGCTAGGGAAATTAGATTTTAAAGATAAGAAGAAAAAACTCCTCACAGTCTCCACTCCCAAGTAATTTAAAAGAGAGAGAGAAAATGAGAATGAGAATGAGAATGAGAATGAGAATGAGAATGAGAATGAGAATGAGTTAACTGGCATCAAACTACTTGAAAACAACAATCAAAGCAAACCATTAGTGGAGCAGCATGCTGCAAAAACTGTAGTAAAGAAAGTGTGAAACAGTGATTTTATATCCAAAGGCAAAAGAAAATAGTCTTTAATAAAGTAACAGGGCAGGGCATTTTGTATCTATTGAGCCCTTCTTGAGTCACAAAGAGAAGACTTGGAAAACTTTAGCAAAAAAATTAATGGTACACATTTAAGATAATTATGGACTTAAGAATAAAGCAAAGATGAAAACAAGGGCAGAAGAATATTTCATACATTCTGATAAAGTACAAATAATGCAACTTAAAAATTGAAAGAAGGGATCAGAAAGAATAAAAGTAAACTCTGATTATTGCATAGGAAATCGGTGACAAGTAAAGAATCTGATTAGAGACAGATAAACTTGTGAAGAAATCAAACAAGGAACCAAGAATTAGAGGCATTTAAAAAATTATTAAGTAAAGGCTAACCAATAGAAAAATGCAAACCTTCCTAATTTTCAATAGAAATTTCAAAAATAAAAAGAGCAAAGAAAACACACCCTGAAAAGAGAAACCAAAGGCTATGCAAAATGACATGGACTAAAAATACACTAATAGACTACTCCCAACAAGACAGAGCAAGAGAACAAAAAAATAAAGTTCAGAAGAATGAGCATAATCAAGAAGGTGGGCAGATCTTAAAGATGTCAACCGGCAAGCATTAAGAGAGACTAAACCTGCTTTTCCCGCACACATGAAAAATTATTAAAACTAGTCAGGTATTAGGTCACAAACAACTAGTAACTTTTATAAGGAGAAAAGTCAACTAATAATGGTCTCTGATCAAAAGATAATCAACTAGAAGTAATTCCTATAAAAAGAATTAAAGTGTTCCTTCAAAATCAATGCTACGGGCCGAAACTGGTTTGGCTCATTGGATAGAGCATCAGTCTGTGAACTGAAGCGTCCTGGTTCAATTCCAGTCAAGGGCATGTACCTTGGCTGCGGGCACATCCGCCCCCCTCTGGAGGCGGGGTGCAGAAGGTGGCTGATCAATGTTTCTCATCGATGTTTCTGACTTTCTATCTCTCTCCCTTCCTCTCTGTAAAAAAATCAATTATATTATATATGCGCACACACACACACATACACACACACACACTATATAATAAAGGGGGATATGCAAATTGACCATCACACCATCACAAAGATGGCGGCACTCATAGCCACAAGATGACGGCATCCAGTCCCCTCAGCCCTGCTGGAGTCCCACAAGTCCTTTTAGCCCAGCTAGGGGGATGGGGGGGAATAGCAGGTGTACAGTGTGGCCGGACTCGCCCTCAGCCCCCCAGCCGCACAGGGTCGGCCCAAGGCACAGGCAAGCCTCAGATGGCAGCTGCCCAGCCTCCAAGTGCTGCCCGAGGCTTGCACTGCCAGCAGTAACAGCAGCAGCCGTGTTTGAGGGCATCACCTTCCCCTGATCGCTAGGTCGCCTCCCTCCCCTGAGGGCTCCCGGACTGTGAGAGGGGGCAGGCCTGGCTGAGGGAACCCCCCCCCTCCAGTGCATGAATTTTCATGCACTGGGCCTCGTGTGTGTGTGTGTGTGTGTGTGTGTGTGTGTGTTTAAATCAATGCTACAGAACAATTTCTGAAGCTCTGGCTAGTGTCCTCTGAAGATCTGCTACGACTTCCCTGTGAAACTGGTAGGTTTGATGTTGTGGATTGGTTACTTCTCGGATAAGTTTCTCCATAATTTGTTCTTCAGCAAGACAACTCAACATTATAAAAATGTCAGTTCACCCTAATTTATAAATATCACACACGCCCAACAATCGCACAAAAAGCTCCTATGGAAAAAGACAACTTGATACTCAAGTTCACATGGAAAAAATAAACGTGTAAGACTACTCAGAAAAAAAAAAAAACATGGAGAAAGAAAAGCTACAAGGGGAAATGAAGTCCTACAAGACATTAAAATGCGCTGTCTGGCACTCTAACTAAAATGAGGTACTTTTATGGTATGTAAATACACGAGTACTTCAGCGTGGGGATGGGCGAGCCTTTTCTGTATTCAGAGGGTAAATGTTTTAAGCTGGGAAAGCCTCCAGTTCCTACCACTACTCCCCTCTTCTGCTGGGCCCAGGGCAGCCGCAGACAAAGTGTGGCGGAAGGAGTGTGGACACGCCCCAGCTGGACATTAGTCCCCAAAACAGGGCTGGGTGTGGCCAGCAGACTACAGTTGGCCAAATCCTGCCCACATGGAACAGAATGCCCATAAATAGATTCAAGTACACAGGAGATTTAGCCCATGATAAAAGTGACATCTCTGATCACGGGAACCTTTTATAAGAAGTTCTGGGGCCAATGGTTAGCCATTGGAAAAAGATAAAATCAGGTCACACGTAACACAATATACATGAATAGACTCCAAATTGATCAGAAATATAGAGAGTGAAACTCTAAGTACTGGGAAAAGGCATGTGGATTTCTTTAAAACCTGGGCGAAGGGAAATGTTCTTTAACTATGAGTCAAAATTCAGATGTAATAAAAGAAAAGATAGATTTGGCTAGATAAAATATTAAGCCTTTACATGGCAATATCTTTAAAAACGCCATAAATAAAGTCAAGAGGTAAGTGAACTGGAAATATTCATAATGTATATATATATCACAGATGAAAGGATTTACATGCCTAAAAATTTTTTTTTTAATTGAAGGGGTCAAAATTACCAAAGTCTCAATAGGAAATGAGGAAAAGATATAAACAGACCTTTTAATAGATATAAAAAAGACCTTAAACAAAAGCTGTTCATACTTGTAATTAAAAGAATGCACACATTCCTCACCTAACATTGGCAAATTCCCTGTCTCTTGAACGGGGAGGGAACAGGCATGCCCAGAGGAGCGTTTGGCAATGTCCAACCAAACTGCATAAGTAGCTTCAAACTCTGACCCAGCACCACCTTGATCCTGCATCTACCTTCTGGCCCAGCAACCCCACTGCCAGCAATTTCCCCTGAGGTTACACTACAATTAGGTAACATGAAAATACACACGCACAAGGTTATTCGCTAGAACACTGGTTGTAATTTAAACACACACACACACACACACACACACGCTACTGGAAACAAACCACACGCTCAGACATTAGATACCGGCTGAGTAAACCATGGTATCAAAGTAACAGAGAACTATGGAGCCTGAAGCCAGAATAAGTAAGGCCTTCATGGACTGAAATAGAGTAGTTTTCAGCGTATATTTTGAGGTGAACAAAGTAAAGTGTTCAGTATTGCATCAAAAATAACCAGAAAGGCCCAGCTGGGGAAGCTCAGTGGCTGGACATCGGCCTGGGAACCAGAGGTCACAGTCTGACTCCTGGTCAAGGCGCATGCCTGAGTTGTGACTCAATCCCCCCCATTCCCCGTAGGAGGAGTGCAGGAGGCAGTCAATCAATGATTCTCTCTCATCATTGATGTTTCTCTCTCTCTTTCCCTCTCCCTTCCTCTCTGAAATCAATAAAAATATATTTTAAAAAAACAACCCAGAAAGGATAAACCAGAAACTAATGAAATTGGTTATTAAGTGGAAATAGGATGTGAAGAATATAAGAAGGGGAAATGACAGAATGAATTACTTTTTGTGTTGACTTCATTCTGAGATGCACATTAAATGCTTTATATACTCAAATAAAATTAAAATCAACAAGAACTGGGAGAGATGGGATATCAGCAGAAATAAATGAACCTAAATATATTTCAAATGAGTAACATGAACACACTTAAAGGTAGAAGAAAACTAATCCAAGTGACTCTTGAACTCAATAGCTAGACTATAGCCACAAACATGTTCCAACTGTAAAGAAACTCAGTATGGTTAGCACATTTATTTTTCAGTACAATTCTAAAACTAGTTAACATACATTCTAGCACTTCTCAAGTATATATATTGTGGGAAATAGGAGCCATGTTTCTCATTGTTAGAGAAAGGAGTTATGAATATGAAAAGGGTTACTACCTTATAGGAGGCTAGAATGGAGACATCACTGTGAACTTGGTTTTAATACACAAAAAAGGAGGGAGTTATACATACGACATCCCAAATAGCACACGAACACACACACCACCCAGATCTAAAGCCCACTCTTCACTGAGAGAACCAGGGACCCCTGGAGAACTGACGGACTCCAAGGCTGAGGATGGGGAATGCAAGACGAGCCTGGACAATGTCTGAGGCAGCAGAAAGGAAGAGCTCCAGGAATCAGGAGGACAGATCACAGAACACAGACCCAGCTTGTGAGGGCCCCCCTGGACAAACTCTGACCGCAAATAAAATGACAACAGACGCTCTCTCTCTGAATAAAATAGGAAACCACAAGTCTGCACAGATAGACCAAATGAATAAAATGAAATTTTCATGAAAAGAAAACATTTACACCATTTCAAAGTACCTCTCCACAAAAACAAAACTCTTAACTACAAAAGGGAAAAGAATGAGTTTAGAGTGAAGAAAGCTGCTAGAGCCGAAACGGGTTTGGCTCAGTGGGTAGAGCGTCGGCCTGCGGACTGAAGGGTCCCAGGCTCGATCCCAGTCAAGGGCATGTACCTTGGTTGTGGGCACATCCCCAGTGGGGGCTGTGTAGGAGGCAGCTGGTCAATGTTTCTCTCTCATCGATGTTTCTGACTTTCTATCCCTCTCCCTTCCTCTCTGTAATAGATCAATAAAATATATATTTTTTAAAAAGCTGCTAGATACCAGCTAGCTCAAGGAATCGAGATGACCACCATTTGTAATGAGATAAATCAAAACCAGGTGCCACCCAGCATTACCTTTGTGATGTTTCTATGGAAGATGAATAACCTAACCCTAATCACAAGGAAGCAAGACAAATCCAAATTGGCAGACATGCTACAAAATAATGACCTGTAATTAAGTATCTAGGTCACAAAAGTCCAGCAAAGACTGAGAAGAAACTCTCCCGGACCGAAAGAAACTCAAGAAGTCTGACAGGCAAAGGCGACACGCCATGCTGAACCGATACCGCTGCTCTGATGGACATCACTGGGACCTCAGGTGTGACCGAGCGGAGACTGAGGGCTGGGGGCAGCCACGCACCGATGCGAATTTACTGAGTCGACGCTCATGTTATGATCACGGGAAACACCCTCCTTTGGAGGAAATACACACTGAAACCTTAGAGCATGAGAAAGCATCCAATCATTAACTTACAACTAAGCTTGAACCCTCCTCAAAATAAATGAAAAGCAATCTTTCAATAGATAGCTCACATTGAAACCCAACACTTCACATTACGGGGTCAGGTCCCCAGGAAAGGGGCGCTGCAACCTTTTGTGCCCCTTCTCCCCACCGCCATCAGACGGCCTTAGTAAACATCTCAGCGCTGACCTGGGACACCACGGGGCCCCGTGTCTTCCCCAAATGACACCCCCCCCCCCTTTCAGCCGCTGAGCAATGCTGCTTTTGGCAAAGTCTTTTCTTGTAATTAATCAGGTGACAGTCTCTTCTGCCCAGCATTACTCTAATCCTGATCTGTCAGGATGAAGGACTTAACATTTGCCTTTTACTCCAAGTGACGCCTGGTTCTCCGAGTGGGGACGGGGCAGGAGGAAGGTGCCTTATAAGAGGGAAATGAGTCTTCCCAGGCGATCCACCCACAAAGGTTGGCAGCTGGTTGTCTGTATTAACAGAATGTGCGGCGCACAGTTGGTAATCAGAAACTTGTAAAAGATGTCGGAGTGATTCTATGCGTTAAGTAGTTTCGGAATAACCCCTAATGGGATGATCTTGATTTTGAACTCTAGGCAGAGCACCCGGGCCATCCAACAGGAGAGCATAGGCTGGCACAGCTGCTGCGCGTCTGCAGCTCCATTGCTCGGCCCCGCCATCCAATAGTTTGAGACCTTGTTTTAGGAGGCCAGGCCTTAGCTGACTCAACATATCCTCAAATTGCTCAGAGAGGAGAGCCGCCCTTTGGAAAGAGGCTTGTGAATTTAGAACATACTGCTGAATCGCTTTTCAAAAAGGCTCGCTGGACTTGTCCAAAATAATACTGTTCAGTCCCAGTGAGAGTACAACGAGATGGACACCGGCTGGAAGGCAGTCCGACAAGAGATATGCGGCATGTCTCCTCTGCCACGGCCTAAGCAGCTCGAAATGCAGGCAACACCTTTGTGCACACAGATGGCGATCAGTTTTTCAATAAAAGATGAAGACTCTAAGCACTCAGAAAAATGGCCCATTTGGGGACATTTGCAAAATACATTATATAGTGCTTTCACATTATGTTATGAGAAATTTTTAATAATAGAACATTAACTTAACCATCCTGAACAAGTGCACAAAGCATATAAAGTGTAAAATACAGCATATACAATGACAGTTGACCCTTGAAAAATGCAGGTGGTAGGGGCGCTGTCCCCTGTCACAGTCAAAAGTCCATGTATAACTTCTTTTTTTTTTAATTTTATTTACAATATAACTTATATTTTATAGTAGTACATATGTTTTCCTTCCCCCATGTATAACTTCTGACTCCCCCAAAACTCAGTGTTCACAGGGGACTGATTTACAGGACCACCTCGAATATCAAATCCAAAGATGCTCAAGATTCAAATAGAAAATGGTGTAGATCAATGTATACAGTTGACCATGGAGAGAAAACAGTATTTGGGGGCGGGGGGGAGATTCATGTAAAGGTAGACCTGTGCAATGAAAACCTATGTTGTTCAAGGGTCACAATATGTATGTGTGTGCACATGTACATATAAAAACATACAAAATATATGTAAAATAATCTCCACTTGTAAAACATATGCTGGCTTGTCACCAGTTCAACTCCCGGTCAGGGCATGTGCCCCTTACTGGGGGGCTCAATTCCCAGTAAGGGGCATGCAGGAGGCAGCCGATCAATGTTTCTCTCTCTGTACCCCTCTCCCTTCCTCTCTCTCTAAAATCAATAAAACCATAGGGTTTTTTTTAAGTTATTTTAAAGATCTTAAAAACAAATAAAATAAAACATATGCACAGATTAAAAACTAAAGCTATGCCAAAATATTGAGTGGCACTCCCTAATTGAAAATTACTTGTCATTTTCCTTTCCACCTTCACCCCAACATTTCACAATACGCATGTATTGTATGACCAGAAAGAGTATTTTTTTAAGCAAAATGAAAATACGAGCTAGTCTTCAAAGCAAACAATTTATACTCCAGGTATTCTTTCAACTCATATGAATACATAAACTCAAAAGAACTCAGAACTGGTGAGGGAGAAAGACGGGAGAGAAAACAAGCAAACATGGAATGTAATTGCAGGCAGTGCTGAGTGCCCTGAAGAAAAAATAAATAAAGCTGGGAGGGGAGCCGAGTGGACGCAGAGTGGGTTTAGATCGGGCGGTGAGAGAAGGCCTCTGAAAACAGACATCTGATTGTGGAAGCTACAGGTATAGTAAGTTGCGTTCCTATTGCGTAATTGTTTTAAGGTTTAGAAAACTGTTTAAACTTAAAGTAATAATCTCTATGAAAACAGTGTCTACTGTAAGGTATATTGGAGACTCGGGTTAAAGCCTTAGTAGGTGTATAGCCTTAGGCAAGTCACAGCCCTCTCTCTCTCTCTCTCTCTCTCTCTCTCTCTCTCTCTCTCTCGCAGAATTTGCTCATTTTCTCTCTCTGTGACTCTCCCCCTCCCTTCCGCTCTCTAAAAATCAATGGGAAAATATCCTTGGGTGAGGACTAACAAAACGACGACGACAAAAAGACACTAAAATACAGTGAGATTATGCCAACGAAAAGGGTTGCTCTCATAAACGAAACAATTAAACCAACAGGAATACATAAAACCAGCATTTGCTCTGCAAACACCTGGAGTGGTTGGAGTAACATGAGGCAGAACACATTTTTGCTGCAAAAAGCAAAAAGACATCTTTTCATGTGGCCTGAGCCCCACTGACTCGCGTCCCTAGCCGCAAGTCACACTGCTGCGCCTTATCCATCACCCCCGTGTTCTGGAAACCGTGAAAGGGACCATCAGCGAAGCCGGTTTCAGTTCTCATTTTCCCCAGCAGAGGCTCCCCCCCCCGGAACATGCGTGTGATTTCTGGGAAGCCCGGCCGGCCTGGTGGCCCCGTCAGAACTTTCAGCGAGACGGGAACTGACCTGCTGACCGCCCGTCACCCTGACTTCAGCAAATACGACATGGAAACGATTTTTTAAAAATTCCCAATTATATATTGAAACTGACACTCAAACTTTTTTGCTCTTATACGTTTGTTTCTAGTATGCAGAGGCAAGATATTTTTGAAGAAAAGAAACAGGGGAAGTGATTGATATAGAGGCAGGGTGGCCTCGAACAGGCTGTCAAGCTACAGGGGGAAGGCTGGAGTGGAGGGGAGGTAGATGCTGGGGGAGATCAACCGAAGGCTTGTATGCATACATATGAGCATAACCAATGAATGAAAGACACGGGGGCGGGGAGGGGGGCAGGTGGGGACATGTGCTCGGGGGTAGGGGAGGCTGGGGGGAGGATATTGGGGGGGGGGGGGAAACATATGTACTACTATTAAATATAAGTTATATTGTAAATAAAATTAAAATAAAATAAAGAAAAAAATAAAAAAATAAAAATAAATAAATAAATAAAATTCCCAATTATAACAAAGGACAGATAAAAATAACTCTCTTCGAAAAATGACACAACGAAACTTTGTTCGGATTAAACTTTCAAAGCTCATCACCACGAACAGGACACGCCGAAACAGGGATCTATGTAAAAGCATAGCCAGCGAGGGCCCGCAGGCCTACAGGGGTGAGGGCTGGTGACCCCAAGGAAGGCCGGAGCCTGAAAGACCTCTGCGAGGGGCCCCACCGGGCACAAGCAAGTGAAGCGTGAGCAGATGATTTCAAACCAACTGGAGGAAACCTGTCAGAAAGCAGGATGGCCACTGAGAAACAATGTGGGTCCCTAAAGATAGCCTAGACCAGCGTAAACGACAGAGAGACTGAAAGAGCTACATGCAAAACAAAGATACACTCCAGTGAAGGAAGGCAAAGGAGTAGGCGTATATAAAGAGGTGATATGCAAATTAGGCCAGGACACCGTAACTGTCACAACCAGCTCAGGAGGAGGCTGCATGCAAGACCTAGCCCCAGCGGACACACCCCAGGGGTGAGCGGCCGCAGCGCAGCTAGGAGCATGCCCCCCCACCTCCCCCTCCCCCACCGTGGGTGGCACTGGCAGCCAGAGCAAAGCAGGCCAGGTCCTGGGTGCCGGAGGGGAGCCGGTGAAGGCAGCCCGGGTCCTGGGTGCCGGAGGGGAGCCGGTGAAGGCAGCCCGGGTTCTGGGTGCCAGAGGGGAGCCGGTGAAGGCAGCCCGGGTCCTGGGTGCCGGAGGGGAGCCGGGGCCAGCAGCCCGGGTTCTGGGTGCCGGAGGGGAGCTGGGGCCAGCAGCCTGGAGAAGGAAGGCCCACTCTTGCATGAATCTTTGTGCGCTGGGCCTCTAGTGATTACATAAAAGTTAACATTTCTTTCAAAACTTTCTTCAGGGCAAAAAGAATTATAAGCAAAACTGAAAGGCAAGTGTCAAACTGGAGGAAATATTCGCAGTAAGATATCCTACAAATCATACTTTAAAAAATAAAGTCACCAATTAAAAAATGGGGGAAAGGAATGAAGAGATAACTCATAAAACAAGAAACAGAAATGGCAATAAATAAATATATATGTGCATTCCACCTCACTAGCAAGCAAACAAATGAACATTATGACATTATATCCTTTTTACATTTTCATTCATCACTATGGCAAAGACGCACAAGATTAAAATACCCAATGCCAGGTAGGGCATGTGAAAAGGATGAGTGGACTCCCATCCGTTGCTTTTAGGAATATAACTTGACCCAGCCCCTCTTTTTTATTTTTATTTAATATATCTTTATTGATTTCAGAGAAAAAGGGAGAGGGAAAGAGAGACAGGAACATCAATGATGAGATATCATTGATCAGCTGCCTCGTGCAAGTCCCCTACTGGGGATCAAGCCCACACCCAGGCATGTGTCCCCAACCGGAATCGAACCCGGGACCCCCTCTGTCCTCAAGCTGAGGCTCTATCCACTGAGCCAAACAGGTAGGGTTCTTTTTTGTTCTTGAGCCAGCCTCTCCAAAGTCTAATTTAGCAACCTAAAGTGTGTTCATTGTGCACACTTTTCACCTGAGAAACAAGTATATTTAGGTGTAAAAATGATGTACTCAATATGACTTTATACAGAAGAGAGGGTTTCTTAAAATCAGTAATGTATCTATTAAGGGGAGTGTTGTGCAGTGATTTAAGATGATAGCAGAAAGTCTTAACGCATCATGTTAATAGTCATTTTTTATTATTAGCTGAAATTTAAACAAGTGCAGGTATTTTTAATCATATTTTAAAAGCAAAACTTAAACATTCTTAAAGCTATCCAGAGCTATGACAATGACTGAACTAAACTGCTCTACCCTCCATGAAAACAATTTAGCCATAAATGGCGCACTGCCCACTTTGTGATGAATCACTTAAGATTGCTGCACTTCCTATGATATGCTGTAACTCAAAAAAGAAAAATCACAGTCCTCTCCTTCACCCCTCCCAACCTACGAAGGATGAAGGTGCCATTGGCGGGAGACTTACAGACTTTATGAATCTGGGGACAGGTCTGCAATACAGTATTCAGGAAAAAGGCCCTGGGCAGGTAGCTCAGTCGGCTAGAGTGTCGGCCCCAGACGCCAAGCCGCAGCTCAGTCCCGGGTCAGGGCGCGTACCACAACCAACCAATGACCGCATTAAGTAAGTGGAACCGCAAATTGATGTTTCTCTCTCTCTCAAAGCAATAAAAATAAATTTAAAAAAGGAAATAAAGAAAGCTGCATTCTGGTTATTGTAGGGTGAGCCCAAAGGGGGCGGAGGCGGGGGGGGGGGGCGGGGGCGGAGGCAGGGGCGGGGGGGGGGGGGGGGCGGGCAGAGTTACATATCCTCCCAGGAACAAAGAGAACAAATATGCAAAGAAAGGCAGACAACAACCCGCTGGGGTGGGGTAGGAAAGATTATTAAACTTTTGTGCATACGGATAACTGAATAATAAAATACTGATATTCCTTGACCAAGCAATTATACTTCTAGGAATTTATTCTACAGACATAATCTGCAAGCCAAATATGTTCAATGAAATTAGTAAAGTGCTCTCACACACACACTCACACTCACACACACACACACACACACACACACGCTCACACACTCTAAAGCCTGAAGCTCCTCAAATAAGGAACTGGCACAGGAATACAAAAAATAAAAAATCCACAGCCTGGCTGGCGCGGCTCATGGATGAGTGTCAGCCCATGAGCCAGGAGGTCATGTCAATTCCCGCGCAGGGCACATGGCTCGGGCTGCGGGCTCCATCCCCAGTGTGCGGTGTGCAGGAGGCAGCCGATCAATGACTCTCATTACCAATATTTCTATCTTTCCCTCTCCCTTCCTCACTGAAATCAATAAAGATATATATTACAAAGCCATATGATAAAGTACTATTACATAGCTATAAAACAATATGGTTTTATATGCTGGTATGAAAAAATGGATCAATGTATATTATTAATTGAAAACGTTATTAATTAAAAATAAAAAATATGTAGTATGATTCTGTCTGTTTGTATTTTTTAAAGCTTTTTTTCTGAAATAATGGGAAACCAGCAAGTGAGACCTGGGGTGGAAGGAAACTTGACCTGTCTTTTATAACCTTCAGTACAACTGTATTATTTTTAAATCTTTGAACCTTGTTTAAAAATTGTTGAATGCTGACATAAAACAGTGATTTGTCAAACCCCTTTTTTATTTAAGCTTTCTAAGATTTGCTCCAAGTTGGAGAAGGAAAGGGTTGAACTAAGGACAGTTTAATTTAACAATTTGTTCAAGGTTGATTTGAATTTTTCTCTTTATGTGTGTGTGAGTGAAAACTTCCAAAGGAGTGAAGATTTTATGTAAAAAATTCTCAGAGCTCTGCTCTATAAAACAGATAAATGCAGAGTTGTTCTGGGCGAGGTGCATTCAAAACACCACAGCTATACTCATCGCCATCGGCTACACTCATCGCCATCGGCTACACTCATCGCCATCGGCTACACTCATCGCCATCGGCTACACTCATCGCCATCGCCATCGCCATCGGTTACACTCATCGCCATCGGCTACACTCATCGCCATCGCCATCGCCATCGCCATCGGTTACACTCATCGCCATCGCCATCGGTTACACTCATCGCCATCGGCTACACTCATCGCCATCGGTTACACTCATCGCCATCGGCTACACTCATCGCCATCGGCTACACTCATCGCCATCGGCTACACTCATCGCCATCGGCTACACTCATCACCATCGGTTATACTCAACGCCATCGGTTATATTCATCGCCATCGCCATCGCCATCGGTTACACTCATCGCCATCGGTTACACTCATCGCCATCGGCTACACTCATCGCCATCGCCATTGGCTACACTCATCGCCATCGGTTACACTCATCGCCATCGGTTACACTCATCGCCATCGGTTACACTCATCGCCATCGCCATCACCATCGGCTACACTCATCGCCATCGGCTACACTCATCGCCATCGGCTACACTCATCGCCATCGCCATCGGTTACACTCATCGCCATCAGTTACACTCATCGCCATCGGCTACACTCATCGCCATCGGCTACACTCATCGCCATCGGCTACACTCATCGCCATCGGCTACACTCATCGCCATCGGTTACACTCGTCGCCACCGGTTACACTCATCGCCATCGGCTACACTCATCGCCATCGGTTACACTCATCGCCATCGGTTACACTCATCGCCATCGGTTACACTCATCGCCATCGCCAGCACCAGCGCAGCACAGAGAACCTGCAGGGCTGGGTGGAGTCTTCCCTGCCCAACAGGCAGAGCGGAGACAGACCGAACGTCCCTGCGGGTGGTGATGAGTGGTGACATTCCCAGTGGATTTTATTTAATTATTTTATTTTATTTATTTTTATTATTTTCATTTTTATTTTTATTTGTAACCAAAGGAGAACACCTGGCAGCAGGCCCACATCATGTGCACGGTCTTAATTTTCCTGTCCTTACCCTGCCCTGGATCTAAGACTCTAAGCCTGACATGCTCACTTCTTCTTTTTTTTTTTTTTTTTTATTGATTTTTCACCAAGAGGAAGGGAGACGGATAGAGAGTCAGAAACATCAATGAGAGAGAAACATCGATCAGCTGCTTCCTGCACACCCCCCCACTGGGGATGTGCCCACAACCAAAGTACATGCCCTTGACCGGAATCGAACCCGGGACCCTTCAGTCCGCAGCCCGACGCTCTGTCCACTGAGCCAAATCAGTCTCGGCATGGAATTCTCACTTCTTGAGTGGGGAACCAGGAAAAGAAATAGATTTTATCCCCAAAAGAGTAGGCGGTCAGCAAGACAGGTTGCTGCTGCCTCCCTCTACTCGGCAGAACTCTGTAGGTAGAGAACTACCCCCATTTGCGGGGAGGGAAACTGAGGACAGGAAGGCAGATGACATGCCTAGTGTCAGAGCTACGGAGCAGCAGGCACCAGACAGAATTCAAGTGTGTGGCTCCAGAGGCAGGACTCTTCCTACCAGCTGGCTCCCTTCTCTACAGTGTATCCCCTCAGGTTGGTAGCTGTAAGCTCCGAACGCGGGGTTCTCAAACCACTGCGGGTCCCTGTCCGTATCCCACCTAAGAAGAGAAACAAGCAAAGCGGCTGCCCAGAAGGTACGTCACTGTCCTGCACTATCTCCCCTGGAGCCAGGAAGGAGGCACTAAACTCGACTCTCGTGGTCCACGCTGGCATTGCCAGTAATGTGTCCTGCCCCTGCAGGAAGCCAGAACACCCGCTCCAGGGGGAGCTGGCCGGGGGCATTCCCCAGACAAGCTGTCAGCCCGCTGACACTGACCCTCTACATTCCAGTCCATGAGCTCTAGGCTCTGAACACGAAAAACAGAGTTGGCAAGTTGATGTCACCACAGCATGCTGACAGATTAGCTTTGCAGTTACCAGACCTCGGTTTATTACTCAGTTCTGCCACTTAAAATAAATGTGTAGCCTAGACCAGTGGTCGACAAACTCATTAGTCCACAGAGCCAAATATCAACAGTACAATGATTGACATTTCTTCTGAGAGCCACATTTTTTAAATTTAAACTTCTTCTAACGCCACTTCTTCAAAACAGACTCGCCCAGGCCGTGGTATTTTGTGGAAGAGCCACAATCAAGGGGCCAAAGAGCTTCATGTGGCTCGCGAGCCGCAATTTGCCGACCAGTGGCCTAGGCGATTCAATTCAACTTCATATACAAAACAGGCATGATAGACAACTTCCTTATAAAGGGTGAAATGAGATGACTTTGCGCCGGCAGCCCACCATAGCCATGAGCAGGTGGAAAATAAGCGACCAATCCTGTCCTGGCCTGGACACTGGTGTCACTCTTGGGCCACAGAAGTCTTGGAGTCTTAGAAAACATCCTACACGGCCTGCACTCCGAGTATCTGATGCTAACAATCAACTGGTTGAATCCGGCTGTCTGGACCAACTAAAACGGCAATGCGGTTCAGCTTGGTTCGGGACATCTAGACATTCCAGGTCAACTACTGGAAAGAATGCTGAGGGTTTGGTCCTAGTTTGAACTGGTTCCCATTTCTTATGAGCACATGCAGGTCTGGCTGACTTCCGAGTTTCATTGCGCATGCACACCGGACAGACACACTGTGTTCAGTCTGGACTTGTGTTCACAGGCTTCTGGAGAGCAGGCACAAGCCTGTGCTGGCCATCCCTGCGGGCCCAGCACCAGGGCAGGCCCTGCGCATCCCAACGGCCAGTCACCAGCCACGGAACCCAACTCCAGAAACGCCACCGAGGACCCTCACCAGCTTTCGGGTTCAGAGAGCTCCTTCTGACAAAGGGAACGCAATCTCCCCTCCCGCAGGCATTTCACTTGTTATTCTGGAATAATGACTGAGCACGTTATACACCAGATATCAATAGTCAAATTTCCATGAACGAAACGAAGATGGAAAAAACTCTAGAAATAGAAGAAAAAAAACATCCCAGGGTAAAACTGTAGAATCAGACACATCTGGAGCTCAGACGCCAGCCCCATCACTTCACAGCTATGCAAATCCTAACTTGGTCCCATCACACACATTGCCCGAGACTCACCTTCCACACTGAGAAATGGGGACGATAAGGCCTACACCTCACAGTTATCACCAAGCTAATGTCTGTGAAGCACCAAGCTGGGGGAAAGTGATTTTTTTTAAAACAGATTTACTGAGGTAAGTGATTTTTATTTTTTGTGCCTTTTCCATTCTCATCTCCAACACTAACCAGAGGGATTGCATTAGGCCTAACGATATCTACATCTTTCTTTACTGCTGCTTCTCAGAAAAGTCTTTCATCCAGTCACATAAGGAGGCTAACTGGCTGCAGTTAAACTGTCACTAGGAGCCGTGTGATCATGTGAAGGGGGACCCTTTCATGCAACCCAGGAGCACAAGCAAGCGGACCCGGCTCTCAGGTGGCCTGTTCCGCTCACCTGGACTTGCTGTGCCATGTCAAGCAAGTCGTCATCGTGATGAACCACACACACAGCACACACGCAACAGGCGTTCTCTGCCAGCTCAGCCCCGGCTCCGGCACCACATTGCAGCACAGGCGGAGCCCGGAGAGGGGGAGGAAGTGCCGGTGCGGAAACGAGACGGAGGCCGTGAGAGAGACAGGCAGTCCCCGGGCTCGTAACACGTTTACTTCCCAGTCACCGATGGACAAAACGGAGCGGTCACGGCCTCCTTCCAATCCACTGAGCACGTGTTTCATCTGACACCGGGGCAAACAGGCCTCACACAACCCCGCTCCCCCTGGAGACAGCGTTTGCTCCATCCACCTTTTAGTGAGTTTCTCTCACTCAGTAGTTCACCTTATTTCAAAGTCCAGTCAGGGCAAAGTTTCCATTTTTCTCTCTTAAGCGATTTTCACTGGGAGAGATGAGTCAGAGACAAACTTCTAACACGTTTCGGTTTCCATTTCAACAAGGGGGGGCCCCCACTGCCTCCCGCTCGCCCACCTGCACAGCCCAGTGCCGTTCGGAATCCACTCAGATGCCTTTCCGCTCACCGGCCGGTTACTCGTGACCGTGCGAGACCTTTCTGCGCTTCCAGACCTCACAACTACAATTCTCCCCTTCTTAAACTCCTTTCTGCCCCTCCTGAAAAGCACCTGTAACATTCAGTAAGCATGTTGTCAGAAAAACGGAGACGACGAGGCACACTGCTGCTGTCATGCAAACCCCCGTACTCAGCGCCAGCGAACACATGCACCGCCCCCGCCCTGAAGAAAGTTGTTGTTCAGGTGACATCGCATGCAGAGAAGCTGCTTTTCCAGAATCCTCATTACCCCGCAGCCTCACTGAAACGCCCAGTCTCTGCCCCCCCCCCCCCCCAGAGTTATAGCCCCGGAGTCCACTCTCTAGTGAACGTATTAGTGAAATTACGGTACATGTGTCTACAAAAAGCAATCTGAATCAATAGCCACACAAATGCTAATCAGAACACTTGCCAACAAGTACATACAATCCCAACGTGAAGGAAGTGCTCCTCCCTCCGGGCTCCCCAGGTCCATTTACAGACCGGAACCTGGACAGAAAGATGACCTTGAGAACAGCCCAGTCACCCCTGCCATTAATGACAGCCCTCTGGCTCGCTTCCTGATTTTACTCTTTCCCTGACACGGGGCGGCCTCCCCAGGATGCCAGGAGCGTAATGATGCTTTTGAAAGACATAGCCGACCGTCTGGGATGTGCAGGGATGAAAAGAGAATCTGCCACTGAGACCGCCCTCCGGGAAGCACACGCTCCCCTGCCAGGGCCGCCCCAGGGCCGCCACGCTGGCTCCCGCCTGGCACTCAGAATCGGCCCCAACGTGAGTTCGGTCACCTGCACGCCTGCAAGCAGTTTTTTGTTTTTTTCCTGAGCAACCTCTCCCCGCTCCCCGCCCCCCAAAAAAACAAAACTTTTACTTTTCTCTGTGGAATTCTCTGCCGGCCTCGGCCTGGAAACTGGGCGGGCCCCGAGGACAGGTGTCGAGCTGGCCTCTGGGAAGTGGCCCGCACGGACAGTTGTTGGCAGCATAAAGCTGTGGTCTTCGTAAACTTCAATTTGAGGCTTTCTACCATCGGGGAGTCTCTCCCCCACTCCTTTTTTGAAGGAGGGCAAGAAAGCAAGCCCAAAGGATGAGTTTCAAAATAGGGAAAACCGCCACTTGGATAATAAAACCCTCCCGGTGGCACCAAGAGCTTTTAGAAGTAGCCAAATGGGAAATGTCAGGGTTTGGGGGCGCATGCACAACTATTAAACGTGAGAATCACAACTCAGGGGGGCAGGGTGAGAATTAAAAGCAGGAGCAGGAAAAGAGGAGACCCATCTGCGCAGAAGGGCCCCCCCTTGGTCCTCACGCCTCCATGTGGGGCACCCAGGCCGGAGGAAAGCAGAGGGTTACACAGAACATTTAGCAGACTTAACATTGGATTAAACACGCTACTGCAAGTTTCAACAAATGTTCATGGCATACGTAAAAAAACACATTTACAACAAGAAAGAAGAGAGGCACCTGGAGACATCTGACACTGGGCATGCTCTGCAGGCAACTCAGTGCGCACATGCTCTCTAGCAGGCTGGCGCAGCCTAGCCACAAAGACCTGGGCACAGAACACTGCAGGGTGACAAAAAGGAAGGAAGAGAAGAAGCAGTTAGAGGCCGCAACAAATCACTCCTTCACACAGGCAACGGGAATGTTAGTGGGGGGGGGGGGGGGTGTGCACCCGGGGCGGTGTGGAGGGCAGGGAGGGCGGGGACGGGCAATTCACTGAAACCCTGGGAGAGGGCCACCTTGGGTCCTGTTAAAGGGTTTACTGCTGCGCCCACTGATCCTCTAGACGCGGTGAATCAAGAAGGGAAGAGAGTGGTTCAGGAAAACCCAGTAAAGGGAACTGTGAAGGTTTGAGAGCAAAACGAGATCAGTGGTGAGATTTTTGACTACAACTTCATAAAAGGAAGCTTATGTCGAATAATTGCCACCAACACAGGCACTGTAAGTGTGTTCTCTAATTCCCACATCACAGAGGGAGGAAACTGAGGCTCAGGGGGTAAGTCATCGGCAAGGGCACACAGCAGAGGGCAGAGCCAGAACTCCAAACCCTGGTTTGTCTGTTATTAAAACCCACATTCAAAAAAAAACCCCAAAACCCCACATTCATTCCATAAGACTGGTGCCTCTTGGGTAAAAACTTTGATCACCTGAATTTTTCTCATGTGGTTAGTTGTGCTCTTCCCTAAATAAAATCACAGGAAACCTAGAGACAGTAAGCAATAGGAACAAGAAAGATGAGTGACAGATTGATAGAGACAGGCAATTAAAAAGAGCTAATTAAAAACACATCTGAATTTTAGTGCCATCCACATGTTGCCTTCCCAAAGAAAAAACTTGGGAATATCAGGATTTTCACCTTGGACTTCGTTTACAAAGTTCATTGGACATGAGCAAGAATTAAAAGCTTATTCATTTACCTACTCCATTCTCTTTGGAAAGCTTGCTGGTTTTCAGGGAAGAAAAAAGATAAAATATAAAAATAAACATGCATTATGATTAGTATTTTAAAACCAGTGGATTACTTATGGTATTCAAGGTGCTTTTTCATATCTAAGGTCAATTAATTTACTATGGCAAAATCAATAATCATGCCCCCAAAAATGTGAAGGTGGGTATTTGGGGTTTAACTATACTCCAGAAGTCTTGGCCCCGACCTCATCAACTGTTTATGCCAGCTCTAATTAGGAGCATCACACATCCTCATGTCTATAAACAAGTCCAGGTTTCTACCTGTTATCCCCACACAACCTTCCCGTTTTGTTCGGGCTTGGCAGGTAAATTCGGTGGCTGCCCCAGAGGGGACACACAAAGACTGCTATGCTTGGAAGCAGACACACCTGGTCCTATCCAGCATCTGCCACTTCCCAGTGACATCTCACCCACAGTGTAACCAGAACACGGAGGTTATTCTGAAAAGGCAATTGGAGAACACAAAACTGAGGAATCAAGTGGAATTTTTTTAAAAGCTAAGCAGTTTTTGATAACGATGAAAATGCCATACATTTCCAATGTGTGCCTTTATTCCAAAGCTTATCAGAGCCCAGTGGTCGGCAAACTCATGAGTCCACAGAGCCAAATATCAACAGGACAACGATTGAAATTTCTTTGGAGAGCCACATTTTTTAAACTTAAACTTCTTCTAACGCCACTTCTTCAAAGTAGACTCGCCCAGGCCGTGGTATTTTGTGGAAGAGCCACACTCAAGGGGCCAAAGAGCCGCATGTGGCTCGCGAGCCGCAGTTTGCTGACCACTGCCATAACCCATATAGTAGAAGTGCATCAATGATACTCCAGGCAGACGTATTCTGTCACCCCAACACTTTGAATCGAACGCCCCAAAAGCTGCTGCATAAGTGCCTGGATAATGAACATAGCTGCCATTTATCAAGCTCTGTAACACCCTGGGCAGCTTCCACAGCAAGCCCTCAGCTTGTAAGACAGGCAGCACGCACCTCACAGAAGAGGAAACTGAGGCTCAGGGGAGCTTGGTTTGCTCAAGTAGCAATTTGTCCAAGGGGCAAGAGAACAAGGACTGACTGAAGGCAGAATGAGGGCTACAATCAATCCTGTCCGACTCTCAGCAAACGTGTTATCTTCGCACTACAACAAACTGTCCAGAGATGTGTAGCAAATGCTTATTAAAAGAATACGTACATCAACACGAATCAGAAGTAAATGGCAGAGAAAATGCCTGAGCCAACACATAGCTAGCTAGCTATACATAGATTATACAGATTACTTGATTTACATAAACTCCCAACATCCTCATAGTTCAATTTAAGTTTTTTTTGGGGGGGTGGGGAAATCTTTGCAATTATCCAAATCATTGAAGCATTTGGATCTCAGAATAGAGTTTAAGGATTACACATGCATTCAGCAACTAATTCCAAGTTAACACCAAAGTCACCTACAAATCAACGTTCATTTATTCAGTAAAAATAGTCAGATGCCCTCTATATTTGCCTCGACCCTTGTGGGGTACTCAGTTGGTTAGAGCCTCATCTGGATATACCAAGGTTATGGGTTTGATCCCCAGTGGGGGCACATACAAGACTCAACCAGTGAATGCATGGACAGATGAAATGACAAAATTAATATTTCTCTCCTCTCTCTCCCTCAAATTAATAAATATAAATTTTAACAAATGTTTGCCTCAAAGGTTAAAAACCAAGAAAGCATAAGATACTGTACCCTGATTAGATCCTGCTAATAACTTGGGATCCAAAACTTTTAAAACTAAAAGCTGATAAATTTTCATTCAATAAATCAAAGAATCATAAACTATGAAAATAGGAAGATATTTAGTCCAAACTTCCACCCCTATTAGAAGGGAAGACACTAACTACAGTGCAAAGGAAAACAATGATCTTCCCCAGGTTTTCTAACCATCTAATGATCTAACCAATGCGTACCAAAATATGGAAAGCAATGAACAGAAAATTTTGAGACTTAAGAAAGTTCTAAGAATTTAATTTCAAAACATTAACTGTTGTAACCAAGGCGCTGGCCCGTGCTCCCCTGAGGCAGACCCGCGGCCTGTGGACACCCGGGCCGCAGCCTCCCTCCAGGGCTCTGTGGGTGCTGCTGACCAAGTTCTCTGTCTCCTCACTTCCAGGCCAAGTTCAGTCACTGGGTCTGACTCTCTCTCTCTCTCGCCAATCCTACCTATCTTTGCTTCTTCCTCTCCTCTCTCTCTTCCCTTTAGTGTTCAATAAAAATTTCTTCAAAAAAAACACATATATTGACTGTTTATTACAGGGGTTTTTTAAAGCTTGGTATTGAACTTCAGGAAAAACATTTTAAAGGACACTTTCAAGGTCTAATTTCCAAGAATGTCTCTTTCTATTATCCACGGGAAATACTGTGGGACAGAGGGCGGTGCCAGTATTTATAAAAGGCACTGTAACTGCCCTACCTGCACACCCCAGTACCGTGCAGCTAAGTGACCAGCCACAGAGCAGAAACCAGTCTTTTCAATAGGAAACGCCACTCCCCCACCTTTCAATAAGGAAGACCACACTGCTCGTCTGAACAAGGGTTCTCTTAGGTCTAATAACCCAATAGAATGTTGATTTAATTTGAAAATTAAGGGTAAAAATAAAAGTTCCACATTTATCAACCTAAGAGCCTTAAAATGCAACTCGGACCACAGCAGTAATTGATTCTTGAAGCTTCTAATTTTAAATTTAGAGACCTCGTTGGAAACCCATGTTGACGATTGCAGAATATTATCCATCAGTCTTTTTTTAATATATTTTATTAATTTTTTTTTTACAGAGAGAAAGGGAGAGGGATAGAATGTCAGAAACATCGATGAGAGAGAAACATCGATCAGGTGCCTCTTGCACACCCCCCACTGGGGATGTGCCCACCACCAAGGAACATGCCCTTGACCGGAATCAAACCTGGGACCCTTCAGTCCACAGGCCGACGCTCTAGCCACTGAGCCAAACCGGTTTCGGCAAATCCATCATTCTTTAACTGAATAATGTCAAGACTTCTCCATAATGGCTCTATTTACAATGTATACGATTGTCTCTCTCTCTCTCTCTCAAAGCCTATTTTTAAAGTAGTCTATATTTAAATGTCCAGAACACTATCTCATTGTTAAATATGTCTAAAGAACCTACCCTGACACCTTGGGTGTGCCCCAATTTTAACAAATACTTACTGACCTACTTATTAAGCTAACAGCAACACAAACTAAGCTCTTTCAAAGCGTCAGCCTCCGGCTCCAGAGAAACCCAGGGAGCTCACAATGGACACACTTGAGGGAGGCTTCTCATGGGTTCAGCCCCTAAGAAATGTTTGCTCTAACTCCACATTTAGCCCACGCTGGTTTGACTCAGTGGACAGACAGAGCGTTGGCCTATGGACTGAAGGGTCCCGGGTTCGGTTTCGATCAAGAGCACATGCCTGGGCTGCAGGCTTGATCCCCAATAGGGGGCGTGCAGGAGGTGACCAATCAATGACTCTCTCTCATCGCGGATGTTTCTGTCTCTCTATCCCCCTCCCTTCCTCTCTGAAACCAATTTTAAAAATATATTTAAATAATAACAGTAACAATAACTTCACATTTAGCTACTTGTGATGACCAGTATTCTGTCTTAGGACTGTTCATAGCGAACAGAAAACTATTCACACGGGGTCCTAATATTAGCAAATATCCAATTAGACAGACTATATTTATAGGTTCTGTAGCCAAGGACTATCACATTAATTAAGGAAACTACTAGTTTATTAATTTTGTCATATCTACTATATAACCCAAAACCAAAACGGGCCACCATGCTGAGAAACAGTCAGTCAGTGTGGACAAGAAGAAGAAGGCCTTTGGGCATTTTCTGAAAGCAAACGGTGACGAACAGAGGCGGAGAGGAATCCTCGGGGCTGTCTGCAGGTTGCCATAGGAACCACAAATCAAAAGGAAAATGTGGTTGCGGGCAGGGCAGCTTGTCTTCTGATTGGCTGGCTGGAGAACTCAGAAAAGCTAATGCTGGTCTGTTTCTAGATGGATTGTTTTGAATAATCTGCCCTGATTGCTTCTCAAAGAGGCAATTCTTTTAAAAGCCAACCAAAGAGGTATTTTATGTTTTATGTTGTCTTCCTCATATCGCTCTGATTTAGAAACGTCTTACTGTAGGTTTTCTACAAAGCCCGTGAACTTTTTTCTTTCAACCACTTCCCACAGAATCAGCACCAGCCTCTTCTGACTCTTCTCATCACGCCTGAGATGACCAAGTTGAATGGTTTAATACCATCCCATTCAACAAAAAATGTATCTGAACTTAACATCTATCTGTAGACAAAAAAGCAAGACATTCTCGCCATTCTCTCTCCTGCCCAGCTCAGAGGAGGGAACCTTAAGAATGTGGAGTGTAAACACACACACACACACACACACACATACACATACACACACACACACTCACACACACACACACACACACACACACACACACATACACACACACGCACACACACACACACACTCACACACATACACACACACACACACATTCACACACACACACACACACACATACACACACACACACATACACACACATACACGCACACACATACACACACATACACGCACGCACGCGCACACACATACACACACACATACACGCACACACGCACTCACACATACACACACATACACACACAAACACGCACACACACACATACACACATACACACACTCACACACACACACGCACACACACTCACACTCACACTCACACATACACACACACACACACACACACTCACACACACACATACATACACACACACACACTCACACACACATACACACACACACACATACACACACACATACACACACACTCACACACACATACACACACACACACACGCACACGCACACATACACACACACACACACTCACACACACACACACACACTCACACACATACACACACTCACACACATACACACACACATACACACACACGCACACATACACGCACACACACACGCACACACACACTCATACGCACACACACACACTCACACACATACACACACACACACTCACAGTCACACACACACGCACACACACACACACTCACACACACGCACACACGCGGACAGACGCAGCCCACCCAAAGGACAGGGTGCCGGAAGTATGCCATCAGGGATGAGCGGGAGGCGGGCGGGGAAGAGAGAGAGACATTCCAGGCGGAATAAACAGCATAAGCAAAGCCAGGGAGCTAAGAAATGGCATCTTGTTTAAGGATGCGCAGAGGATTTAGCATTACTAAGGTATTCAGATGTGAGATGAGGAGATGTTGAGAGAGAGAGAGAGAGAGAGAGAGAGAGAGAGGGAGGCAAGCCAAATCACAGAGGTCTCTCCTGTACCAACCATTCTGTTGAACTTGGGACTCCATCCTGCAGGCCAACAGCGCTCACCACGTGTGCCATCGCGCACATAAACCGCCAGTCCCTCCCTGGTGTGCGACCAGTGTTTAGGGCGTGAACGAGACCCTCATCCCGCAGCTCAGCGCCCGCCGCTCCGCCAGCAGCTGTCAGAGGACGGGCGCGGGCAGCGCTCTGGCGGGTGGCGGGGTTCTGGCTAAGGTGGGGGTAGAGCTGACTCTCAGCCAACAAGAGACCCCGTGTTTGCCAGGACATGTGGGGGAGCCTCCGCATGCAAGAACAGAGTAAAGAGGCCTGCCCAGCAGTGACCCCGGGGTCAAGAGAGGAGGGGAGCAGTCCGGTAGCCATGCACGCTGTTCCAGACACTGAGATAAAGTGTCTGAATCTTTTAATGCCTTCAGGTGAGACACCAAAAACTTTTACGTTAGAACCACTGGTAGAGGCAACGAGGAGACACTATTAAACTGTTTCAGCAGAACAGTGACCTTTGGCAGCTGGAGTGAAGCATGTGAAAGAGAAGGTCGGGCTCTTAGAACCGTGGTCGGCAAACTGCAGCTCGCGAGCCACATGCGGCTCTTTGGCCCCTGGAGGGTGGCTCTTCCACAAAACACCACGGCCTGGGCAAGTCTATTTTGAAGAAGTGGCGTTGGAAGAAGTTTAAGTTTAAAAAATGTGGCTCTCCAAAGAAATTTCAATCGTTGTCCTGTTGATATTTGGCTCTGTTGACGAATGAGTTTGCCGACCACTGTCTTAAGAGAAACTACCCAACAGTCTCTGGTTTCTGTTTTATAATCAGTGCGCATCTCTTTAAGGGGCTACCGGGACCCGGGTGGCAGCCCTGACTCCGGAAACATGGCTGGAGCCCATTTTCACACTCAGCCGCGGTTCCCTTTTCCAGCAGCAGACACCACGGTCGTGGCATGAGCGAAATAAAAGGTCCATGTTACGGCAACCACTGGGCTTCCGCCCTCTGCACTGGGGATCTCTCCCCAGGAGCGGGGCTGGGTCCTGAAGAATCAATCCCACAGTGCGTGGCCTCGAGGAGACACATACAGGCAGCTCTCTGATGCCAGGTGTGAAAGCGACACAGGATCTATTTCTCTCCTGGGGGCCGTCCTCAGCTCAAAGCAAACAGGGCATTCAAGTTCATCCAAATCAGGGACTGTCCTGTTGTCGGCTTCTCAGCCTTGCTTTTCAAGTAGCAAGTGGCACTGAAGATAGGGCCACGGGACTCTAGAAAGATTCAGAACGTAAGCTTCTGCTGTTCAAATGCTTGATGGCGACCTATAAGAAAGCACTCTCACCAAAATTACTATATTTTGGTTTTTAAAACTAAAAGAATCATAGTAACCACAGTAATCAGGTTGTAAAATAAAAGTTAATTCACAATTTAAAGGCATCTTCCAAAGCCCTTTAAAGAACTGACCGGCGGCCTCTGCCTTCATTTATAAATGATTTTCTCCTCCTTATAATGGTCTTTTATTGTAAAGAATTTGACAGTAACCATGTGATAAACTAAAAGAGGAACTATGCTTTAATTCTTAGCAACTGTATACTCTAGGACTAAGTTAGAGATAATTCAACCCAAGGTGTTTTCAGGCTAGAACAGATGCTAAAGGAAGCAAGGGCCTGGGGAGAAGGGGGCAGTGGAAGGAGGAGGGGAAAAGGTAAGAGTGAGGAAAACTGAAGTTTACTCTCTGTCAAGGTTTAGACATTCAACCACAGCCAGACAGAAATTCTGAACTCAAAACCAGACCCCAAATTTTCATTAAACCCTACAATTAAGAAAACAAAACTTTTAATTCGAATTATATTATTTGGAATGATTATCTGAAATAAAATTCCAGAACCCAAAAGTTAGCAAAATCAAGATGGATCTTTGGAGTTATCTTTGGTAAAGGATGAAGGCTAATCTTTCTTTTTAAATTTTTATTCATCCATATTATCTGATTTTTCCCAAATGAACAGGGGATATTTATGGCATGGCTAATATTTTAATACTACCTTCTGTGATTTTAAGTGATGCTTTATTTTGTTTAATTACATAACTAATGATATAAACACCTGTAGTTGAAAGGGGTTAAAACGCTGGCTGCTAGAAAATTATTTTCCTTGTCCATTTCACCATTACCATCTATGAATCAAAAATGTCACCAGGTTTTCCAGAGCTCCAGGGAAGCAGGAGAGAGGAAGGGTTTAGAGGTATGGGGTGGGGGGGGCAGAATCTCCATTCTAAGCAACACCAGGGAGAACAGAATGTCACAAAATAATCTGTTTCTGACATAGACACAGGATCCAGGCATTTTCTCCATCTTCTTAAAACGTCTTTCTAGACCAGGGCCTCTACATCCCTCACAGGCTTTGTGGGATGTGTCCCCTTGAAAGCATCTGATCACAACAGCAGACAATTGTTGCTAAGTACCTGCTGCAGCCAAGTCAACTACCAGGTTCAGACTACAGCCCTCCCGGTCCGCACAGAGGAAGTAACGAAGTCAAGACGTGGAGGCCCAGTGTTCATTTAAGAGGCGGGGGCGGGGGAGAGGGAAGGGAGGGAGGGAGAGAGGGGCGAGGGAAGGAGAAAACAAAAGATTAGCAGTGTCAACTCCTTCAAAAGGACAGCAAAAGCATTAGTGAGAGCCACGCAGGTTAAATCTGGTTTAGGGTTAGAAAGAATGTTTTTTGATCTGAAAGGAGTTTCTAATGCCAAAGCTTAATTTTCAGGATCAAATCATTTTAAAATTAAGAGATATTGAAAAATAGTACCAAGAGTTTAAAGGGTGAATGTATTCACTTTACAATCACATACAAACTTCTGATACAAGATGGTAATTCTCTTTGCCATCCCCAATTTATTCCCTCATTTAACTGGGCAATAGTCGGCATACACTGTGCCAGATGCTGGGAATATGCTGAGAACTAAATATGACATGACAGATATGATCTTTGTCCCCACGAAGGTTACCTTCCAATAAGGGAACTGATTGTTCAGTGAGGAATTCTGCCATACGTGTATCAGCTGTAATTCCGTTAACAGCTGTAAAGAAAACTGAGTGTTATAAGAACACGACCAAGGAATCTAACCTGTAGGGGGACTCAGGGACCCCAGACACACCCTCTGAGGAATTCCTGCATGAGCGAACCTCGAAAGGACATGCAGAGGAGGAAGGGGGAAGCCACCCTGATAACAAACCATGAAAATGCTTGAAGGTCAGGGCAGTACCTGGGGCGGGGGGGGGGGGGGGGGGGGGATTACTGAGACTGAAGGACAGAAAACTAGGGTGAGGAAAGCAAAGCCAGACATGACCCAGGAAGAAAACAGGTGTCAGGATAGGGGTTTCTGACGGTGCAACCGAAACCATCCAGGGAGGACCCAGCAAAGGGCCGGTGCGCATGCGGATGAGTCCAAGCCATGGACACAGACAGCAGGGGCTGGGGCGTGAATGGGAGGTGGGAGGTGACGGGGAATAAGGACACATATGTAATACCTTAATAGAGAAATTAAAATAAAATTAAAATAAATAAAACCACCCAAGGACTATCAAGATAAAAGGCCATCTATGCTGGCCCCGGAAACTGACAAGGGTGCCCTCCTGGCCTGGAAATGGGGTTCGCTGCAACGGAACACACAAAAGCCTCCCCAAAAGTGCAGGGATTCCCCGCCGCCTCGCCTCCAGCTCAAGCAACAGAGGCCGGCAGGAGGGGGTGTCCCTGCCGCAGCAGCCCGGCCACAGAGGCCCAGGGCCCCCCAGGGCCTCGCAGGCTGGCAGCTGGTCCTGGATGTGTGCCGGGCACAGCAGACCCACCTCAGGGTGGCCGGCCCAGCCCCCCCAAACTCAGAAGTTCCTCACCCTGGGACTGCCTCCCACCGCTCCCCAGTGACCTGGACCTGGAGTCAGCAGAGGCGAACCACAGCTGATCTCAACATTTCCCCTTTCACAAAAGAAACACAAATAACCACAAACACAAGAGAAACATACCCAATACCACCAGCAATTAAACACATTTTTGTTTCGCCAAACTGGGATTCTAAATATTAATACCCTACATTGGCGTAAAAATGAAGAAAACAGCACTTTCATAGAGAAAAGGTGGTCTGTCCTGTCATGTTCATACAAGTAATAGAAAGTGGGTAAAAGCTGTGGCTACAGAAAATACACATGCTCACGCTAGCCGGTGTGGCTCAATGGATAGAGCGTTGGCCTGTGGACTGAAGGGTTCGATTCCGGTCAAGGGCATGTACCTTGGTTGCGGGCACATCCCTAGTGGGGGGTGTGCAGGAGGCAGCTGGCCGATGTTTCTCTCTCATCGATGTTTCTAACTCTCTATCCCTCTCCCTTCCTCTCTGTAGAAAATCAATAAAATATATTTTTTTAAATGATAGGGAGAGAATGCTGGGTCATTATTAGTGGACGGCAGAACTGGGACCATTCTAGGCTTGATCCCAGTAGAGGGCGTGCAGGAAGCAGCCAATCAATGATTGTCTCTCGACAATGATGTTTCTATCTCTCTCTCCCTCCCTCTCCTTCCTCTCTGAAATCAATAAAAATAAATAAGTAAATAAAATACACATGCTCTTAAAAATGTATACACCTTTCAACCCAACAAGTCCACCTCTTAGAACTCCGCCCAAGGATGCTTTCAAAGATAAAATTACAAGAGCAACCCAGCTTTACAGATAACTACTGATTTACAGAAAACTTAAAAAGTCGAGTAAAGGAGTTTAACTAGTTAGCCATCTGCACATCCTATCTAATAAAAGAGTAATATGCAAATTTGACCATAACTTCGCCACACCCACAGCCACGCCCACCAGCCAATCAGGAGATTATGCAAAAAAAAAAAAAACAAGATGGCTGCTGCCACTGAGACCAGGAGGAAGGCTTGGATTTCCCTGGCAACAGAGGAAGCCAAGCTTTCCACCTGCGGTTGCCTGCCTAGGCCTCCACTCAATGTTACAAAGTTTCAATTATAAAAGATACAGAAATGGCAGCAGCCACTGAGCTGGAGGGAACAGAGGCTTGCGTTTTCCTGACAATGGAGGAAGCCAAGCTTCCCGCCTGTCATTGTCGACCTAGGTCTCCACTCTAGGCTACAATGTTTCAAATAGAAATGGCTGCCACCCCAGAGTGAGCAGAAGGCTTGACTCTACTCCAGGCTACAAAGTTTCAATTGTAGACATAGATTAATCCCAGATACCAGGGCCTCCACTTGGGTTGCTGGGGGGTGGGGGGGCATGGCTGGCCTGCAAACCTCCACTGACCTCTCACCCAGGCCGCCCTTCACTCCAAGGGAATCCCCACCCTGATCTGGGACACTCTTCAGGGAAAACCAGCTGGCCCCCACCCATGCACCAGGCCTCTATCCAATCTAATAAAAGAGTGATTTGCAGATTGACCATCACTCCAACACACAGAGGGCTGCCCCCATGTGGTCAAAGATCCTGCCCCCATGTGGACACAAGATGGCTACCACAAGATGGTCAGCAGGGGAGGGCCGTTGGGAAGTTACAGGCCCTGTAAGGGAGGGCAGTTGGGGGTGATCAAGCCTGCAGGGGAGGGAAGTTAGAGGTGACCAGGTCGGCAGAGGAGGGAAGTTGGGGGCAACAGGCTGGTAGGGGAGCAGTTAGACATCATTAGGCTGGCAGGGTAGTGGTTAGCGGGTGATCAGGCTGGCAGGCAGAAGCAGTTAGGGGCAATCAGGGAGGCAGGCAGGTGAGCAGTTTGGAGCCAGGAGTCCTGGATTGTGAGAAGAATGTCTGACTACCAGGATCGGGCCTAAACGAGCAGTTGGACATCTCTCGAGGGGTCCCAGATTGAAGAGGGTGCAAAGGGACATCCCCTGCACCCCCCCCCCCTGTGCACGAATTTCATGCACCAGGCCTCTAGTCTATATATATTAGGCATCCCTTCAAAATATTATAAAGAAATATATGATTGAGAAAGATACCACAAATATTGGTGAGTTTTAAAAGCAGTTGGCAAAACAATGTTAGGTGTAAAACACATTATTAACTATACATGAAAGAAAAATATGTACATGAAGGAGAAGTACACCAAATATTAACTGATCACGAGAACCTTTTATTCTTTTTTCTTACATTACTTTTAATTTTTCTATAATAAACATGTATTACTTCTGTAAAAAGAAAATTAAAATTTTTTATTCAACAATTTTCAATAATTTTAGCGTACGTGTAAATAATAGTACTAGCCTAACTGGACAACCATATGTGGGGGAGGGGTGAATCTTGCCCCTGGTACCATTACTCACACATACATCAAAAAAACTTTGAAAACAGAGTATCTTCAGATCTTAAGGTAGGCAAAAAATTTCATAAGACACAAAAAACAGTAACTATAAAGTATTGATTAATTAGACGGCATTAGTATGAAGACCGTCTGTCTAACAAAAGACAGTATCAAGACAATGAAAACCAATGTGTGTATCTGACAAAAGATGCATTTCCGGATTATTATAAACAACTCCCACAAATCAGTCAGAAAAAGACAACTCTTTTTTTTTTTTAAGGCTACTCTAAAGACAGGGTCTAAATGGCCAGCAGGCACACGAAAAGAACGCTCAGCACCGGTCAGCAGGGAAGCAGCCAGACACGGCCTCACCCTCTGAACGCCGAGACGAACGACAGTGCCCAGTGGTGATGAGGATGTGCAGCAGCCGGAACGGTGACATGCTGTGGACGGGACTACAGGAATGCACAGCCACAGCGGAAAAGATCTGGAAGTTTCTTGAAAAAGTAAGCATATATCTACACTCTATCCCAGCATTCCCCTCCAAGTCTGAGACAGGCTGATGAGCCAGGATAAGCAGAAGAGGGGAACTAAGACAGATAGTAATGGCCAAGCAATTTACAGCCATCTGGTAAACCGGAAAATCCTATCTTCCCTGAACTAAGGACCTTAAGAGAAACGCTCACACTTCTCCCCAGCCAGAGGGAAAACAGCCTCAATCACCCTACTCACAGGAAAGAGAGAGAGAGAGAGAGAGAGAGAGAGAGAGAGAGAGAGAGAGAGAGAGAGAGATTCACCAACTAAATGTGACAGGACAGTTGGAGCTATTGGCCAACCACACCCAAGGGCAGATGGAGTTAAGGGAATAAATCTCACTTTGGCCCATCAGCATAAACTGATGAATATTCTACTGAGATCCTCCCGTACAGGCCTAGCTTTTTTTTTTTTTTTAATATATTTTATTGATTTTTTACAGAGCAGAAGGGAGAGGGATAGAAAGTCAGAAACATCGATGAGAGAGAGACATCGATCAGCTGCCTCTTGCACGCCCCCTACTGGGGATGTGCCCGCAGCCAAGGTATATGCCCTTGCCGGAATCGAACCCGGGACCCTTCAGTCCGCAGGCCGACGCTCTGTCCACTGAGCCAAACCGGTCTCGGCCAGGCCCAGCTTTTAGAACCCCTCAAAAACTAAGGTCCTGGTGTCTGCTCCTCCTCCCAGGAGCACCCCTGAGCCTTTCCCTTCTCCCACAGGCACACATCTCCTAAACTCTAAGGCAGTGGTCGGCAAACTGCGGCTCTTTGGCCCCATGAGTTTTTAGCAAAGGCCAGCTTAGGAGTACCCTAATAAAGCTAATAACAATGAACCTACTTATATAGTTTAAGTTTTAAAAACTTGGCTCTCAAAAGAAACTGTAATCATTGTACTGTTGATATTTGGCTCTGTTGACTAATGAGTTTGCTGACCACTGGTCTAAGGGACCCCATGAGGCTTGCAGCCAGGGAGCAATGGAAGTGGCAGCTCACCGCAGGCTAACCCATGACCCTGTCCCCAGGACCCCCCGTTCTCTGACTTCTTAGCCAAAGCAGCCCAGCCAGGCCCACTGCCTGCTGGTCTCTCCCTCGTTCCTTCTCCCCTCGGCTCTTCCTAGTTTCACTGTCCCGCCTTCAGCACACGTCCCCTAAACATCACCTGCACTCGTGTTGTGAAACCTTTCCTGCATGAAGTCAAGAGCCCACACACTACCGCCGGCCCTCGGCAGACCTGTTCAGGGCCAGGTCCCCTTCCGGTAACAGGTGTCCCCGAGAGTCTAAACAGGTGTGGCTCAGTCTGCTGGGCATCAACCTGTGTGCCGAACGGCTGCCAGTTCTATTCCTGGTCAGGCACATGGCAGACTGTGGCCTCAGTCCCTGGTAGGGGACATGCAGAAGGCAGCTAATTTATGTTTCCTTCTCACGCCTACGTTTCTCTCCCTCTCCCTAGCCCTTGCTCTGTCTCTAAAGAACAAAACCCAATTTAAAAAACTGAACACAGATGCTCATGGAAGCTTTATTACTAACAGTTGAACGTTGGAAACAACCCAAATATTCCTGAACAGAAGAATGGATAAACAAAACTGGTGTATACCTGTGTAAAGTCACACTGCTAAGCAATGAAAAAGAACGAGCAACCGATACAAGAATGAATTTCAAAAACATTATGCTGGGCAAAGGAAGCCGCACATAATAACAGTACATGCAGTACAAGCAAGCTGTACGATCCCATCTGTATGAGATTCCAGAATACGCAAAATAAACCTATAGTTACAGAAAGCAGGTTACTGGTGACCAGGGATGGGGTGGGGACTGTAAAAGAGAGCGTGGGAAGTTGTGGGATTTAGAAATGTTCTCTCTTGATTGCAGCAGTGGTTATATGAGTGTATATATACTTCTCAAAACTCAAACAGAACACTTCAACAAGTGCAGTTTATTGCATATACACAGCACCTCAATGAAGCTGAAAGAACAAAACCACAATATAGATACCCCCCCCCCATCAGAATGGCTAAAATGAAAAGGACTGGCCAAACAAGTGAGGACAGAACTCTCCCCAGCAGAGGCAGGATGAATAGGCACAAGCACTTGGAAAACTATTTACAAGTATCTACTGAAACTAACCATGCCTATCCTATGACCCAGTAATCCATTCCGCTTATGTCAGGGCACACGGCAGGTTGTGGGCTTGATCCCTGGTGGGGGACATGCGGAAGGCAGCCAACTGATGGCTCGTTCTCACATTGATGTTTCTCTCCCTCTCCCTCCTAACAGCAGCCAAAAGTTGGAAACCACCCAACTAATTCATCAACAGAAACCTAAACAAACCATGGACTAGCCTATCTAATAAAAGAATAATATGCAAATTTGACTGTATCTTCACCACACCCACGAGCCACACCACCAGCCACGCCCACCAGCCAATCAGGAACAAATTATGCAAATAAACCCCAACCAAGATGGCTGCCACCGAGAGCAGGAGGAAGGCTTGGGTTTCCCGGCAACAGAGGAAGCCAAGCTTTCTGCTTCCTTAGGCCTCCACTCAATGTTACAAAGTTTCAATTATAAAATACAGAAATGGTGGCAGCCACTGAGCTGGAGAGAACAGAGGCTTGGGTTTCCCTGACAACAGAGGAAGCCAAGCTTTCAGGCTGCTGTTGCTGGCCTCGGCCTCTACTCTAGGCTACAATGTTTCAAACAGAAATGGCTGCGGCCCTGGAGCGAGCAGAGGCTTGCCTCCACTCCAGGCTACAAAGTTTCAATTGTAGACATAGATTAATCCCAGATACCAGGGCCTCAACTTGGGTCGCTGGGGGCGTGGCTGGCCTGCAAACCTCCACAGGCCCCTTGCCCAAGCTGTCCCACACCCCAAGGGAACCCCTACCCTGATCTGGGACACTCTTCAGGGAAAATCAGCTGGCCCCCACCCATGCACCAGGCCTCTATCCAATCTAATAAAAGAGTGATTTGCAGATTGACCATCACTCCAACACACAGAGGGCTGCCCCCATGTGGTCAAAGATCCTGCCCCCATGTGGACACAAGATGGCCACCACAAGATGGCTAGCAGGGGAGGGCCGTTGGAGGTTCCAGACCCTGCAAGAGAGGGCAGTTGTGGGCGATCAGGCCAGCAGGGAAGGGCAGTTGGGAGGGACTAAGCCTGCAAGGTAGAGCAGTTGGGGGTGATCAAGCCTGCAGGGGAGGGCAGTTAGGGGTGACCAGGCCAGCAGAGGAGGGAAGTCGGGGGCAAACAGACTGGCAGGGAGCAGTTAAACATCAATTAGGCTGGCAGGGTAGTGGTTAGGGGGTGATCAGGCTGGCAGACAGAAGCGGTTAGGGGCAATCATGGAGGCAGGCAGGTGAGCAGTTTGGAGCCAGTAGTCCTAAATTGTGAGAAGAATGTCCGATTGCCCATTTAGGCCTGATCCTACCAGGATCGAGCCTAGACGGGCAGTCGGACATACCTCAAGGCATCCCAAATAGGAGAGGGTGCAGGCTGGGCTAAGGGACATCCCCCAACACACACCCTCTGTAAATGAATTTCGTGCACCGGGCCTCTGGTATATATATATATAATGGGATAATACATAGGGGGGAAACTAGTTAACAAAATAAATGAATTTCATAGATATAACAATAAACTGGGGGAGAGGTATACATAAGAGTATGTGCTATATGATTCCATTTATATAAAATCCAAAAACAGCCATAACTAACCTGTAGTGAAAGAGGCCAGATAGATCTCTAGGAGGGGTTACTGACTGAGTGAAGCACTGACACGAAAAAATCCTTAAGAGGCTCCGGAAATGTCCTATATCTTTATTTCAGTAGTAGTTAAACAGTGTGGTATACATATACTATGTTCTATACTGTATGTTAAGTTATACACACACACACACACACACACACACACAAATGCCCTTTAATCAATCTTTGTTCATCCCTCGAAACTGAAAGCTGAATATACAGTATCCAGGTGCGGCTCTGTCAGTGAGTCACTCTCGGTCTAGTCATACACATATTCTTCGTGACTCTCCGACTGTCTGAGCTGGGACACTACTAAGTATCTGGAGTAATGGCACTGACAATGGGACTGGATAAGGTCATGCCCAACCAGACAGGGAAGATTTCCAAAATACTTATTAACAGTACAAACATTCTTAATGTAGGTATAATTTTAAATGATTGGGACAGTCCCTTGTCAACTCACTATCTTTTTTATTTAACTTCATGCCGAGATTGTAGGAAGCATTAAATACAAGAAGCCAGTTCTTTGAAAATAAGTATACAGTGTTGCTAATATTTTTGCTTGAAAAGTTAATCCATAATTACAGTCATGTGCTGCTTAATGAGGGGGACATATTCTGAGAAATGCATCACTAGGCGATTTCATCATTGTGTGAACATCATAGAGTGTATTACAAAAACCTAGATGGTATATTGGCCCACATACACCTAGGCTGTATTGGTATAACTGACTACTCTGTACGGGGAGGAAAAAAAATTTCCTCTACCCTTCTGGGTTCTTGGCCAGAGACATCTTGTAATAAAAGGCAGATTAACAGGAGAAAAATGAAAGTTTAATAACATGTATACTTCCTACATAATGGGAAAACGGAGTAACTCTCCAAAATGTCAGAAGCCACACCTTAAATAAAATACAGTGCCATCTTTTCAGGAGACAAAAAATGCTGGGAGTAGGGGAAGTTCACCAGGAGAGCACAGTAAACCAAGGTAAGGTTATTAAGCAGATTTAACTCTTTGTCTTGTGCTGCTAAGACTTTCTAGAGAAAAAATCAACCCCATCTTCCAGGTAAGACCATGGAGACACCCTTACAAATGTAAATGTCTTTTATAAAAGGTAACTTCTATTTGATTTTCAGAGCTGCTTCTTGAAATTAATCACCCTAAAGTAAGCTAGCTTATGGAAAATAAACATATTTTGGGGTGACAAATTTTGTTCCCCTACAGCTCCTAAGCTACAAACCTGTGCAACATGTTACTGTAACCGAATACTGTAGGTAATTGTAAAACATAGCATTTGTGTAATATATTGTAATACATTACACAGGCTCTGTCACTAGGTGACAGGAATTTTCTAACTCCATTATAATCTAACTAGAGGCCTGGTGCACAAAATTCGTGCACAGGGGAAGAGGGGGTCCCCTCAGCCCAGCCGGCACCCTCTCCAATCCAGGACCCCTTGGGGGATGTCCGACTGCTGGTTTAGGGCCAATCCCAGGGACATACCTCTCACAATCCAGGACCACTGGCTCCTAACTGCCTGCTCGCCCAATCACCCCTAACTGCCCCTCCTGCCAACCTGATCACCCCTAACCGCCTCTGCCTGCTGGCCTGATTGCCCCCAACTGCCCCCCTGTGCCGGCCTGGTCACCCCCAACTGACCCCCAGTTGCCGGCCTGGTTGACCCTCACTGCCCCCCACCGTGGGCCTGGTCGCCCCCAACTGCCCCCCTGCCGGCCTGGTCGCCCCCAACGCCTGCCCACCAGCCTGGTCCCCCCATACAGCCTGCCATTCAGTCGTTGGGTCATCCCTCACTAACCCCCCTGCTTGCCTTGTCGCCCCACACAGCCTGCTGTTCAGTCGTTACTGTTACTGTGATGGCGTCCTGGACAATTTGCATATTCCTCTATTATTCGTATAAATGGTACCATCATCATATATGTAGGCATCATTAACCGAAATGGTGTTATGCAGTGCATGACGGCATAAGAAAAGTGATTTTTTAATCACTATAAATTTTCACTTTATACACAACTTTCAGAAATAAAACCATCTTTTTGTCAAACCATTTTATTTGCATAGTACAAAACTAAACTTGACACAATGACAACCATGAAATATGACTACTGTCTTTTAAAATTAACCAATAAAATACTGAAGTGTGTGGTTAACATCTAGACACTGATTTATGAATACAATGTTTTTTAGAAAAAGAACTTCATGCTTTTAGTCTGACTTACATTCTTGTCAATACATACACACACTCAAATCTATAAAAACAATCCACCCATTCTGTATTTAAAAATGTCTCAATTCCTCATCTTCACATCATGTTACTATCTTGTCTTCTCCTCCCTGGAATGTTCTAACAGCCTACCGATCGGCCTCCTGCAGCAATGAACCCTCCAGCTGCCGAAGCACAGATCCTGCTCCAACTGTCACAGCCACCTCTCCTCTCACGGCGTGCACGCCCTCCATCCCCAGCCCTCCCCGGCCCCCACAGGGCCCGCTCGCTCGCTCAGGAAAGAAGAGAAAGATGGACTCACAAGGGCCCCGGAGACCAGGAAAAGCGCAGGCCCTGACTCCAAAAGGCAGCAGCCGTGGCTCCGCTCCACCTTTCAGTGAAACCAGAAATGAAGTGTTTTGCTATGAAATGTCTCCACTTTTAAAATCTATGCAAGACGAAACTATGTATCTGTGGAGCTCTATCTACCCACGGCTTCTGGTTTGTAACTTATGACCTAGAGGATATGTCCAAGATTTGGTATCTTGGCCAATGATTCTACTTCAATCCCCTCACACCAGCCACCTCCAACAATGCCGAGAACTACTGGCCTACCCGCCTCCTGGAAGCTGATACCCGGGACTGCCCGCCAGCCGTTGCTCACAGTTACCTTTGCTATGAAAGCCGCCTCTGACCCCAAACATCCACATCCATGTCTCATTTCTGCGGTCCTCAAAGGGTAATTTAAAATATATATATATCCCTTATGAGACTTCCTAACTCCTATGTACTCCTCTCAAGATCCTTAAGAGTTTTTATGTTGTCCCATACGTTTCTAGGTGAAAGTCTGCAAGCCTCTGGAAGCAAGGCACACACCGGGCTCTGCCTTTCCCCTTCCCAAGCAGTGCCTATTGGAGGGCATGCTCGGCGATGAGGGAATGAAGCCATTTATCTGCCTATTTACATAACAACCTGTAACTCAATGTGATGGCCACCACACCGATATTGCCCCTTATACTGTGGAAACCAACAGGCTAACGGGATCAGAAAAATACCCTTGTAATGTTACATCTGAATCAGAACTAACACGAACTCCTGCTTGTTGTTGTTTTTTGCTTTGTTTTACTGATTTTTTTATTTTTTTTTTGAGAGAGAGGAAGGAGGAGAGGAAGAGGGTGGGGGGGAGGAGAGAGGGAGAGAGGGAGAGAGGGCGAGAGAGGGGGAGAGAGGAAGAGAGAGGGAGAGAGAGGGGGAGAGAGGGAGAGAGGGAGAGAGAGGGAGAGAGGGAGAGAGGGAGGGAGGGAGGGAGGGAAGGAGGGAGGGAGAGAGAGAGAGAGAGAGAGAGAGAGAGAGAGGGAGAGAAAGGGAGAGAGGGAGAGAGGGAGTGTGGGAGAGAGAGGCAGAGAGGGCGAGAGAGAGAGAGAGAGGGAGAGAGGGAGAATGAGAGAGTTGTTCCGCTTGTTTATGCATTCACTGGCTGATCCCTGTCTGTGCCCTGGCTGCAGGATCAAACCCACAACCTGGCACAACAGTGACGCTCCCACCAGCTGAGCCACCCAGCCAGGGCAACTCCTGACTCTTTCTAAACACACTTCTCAGCTCTGTGCAATGGTAGCCCTATAGATCACACAGACTCTGTGTATTATAATTACCTGCAGTGTTCAGTGCGGTAACATGCTGAACAGGTCTGTAGCTCAGGAGCTGTAGGGGAACAGAATGGCACCCCAAAATATGTTCATTTCGCTTACGCTTAGCTCTGTGTAGAGGTGCACTGACCAGCCAACAGCAATCATTTTGGTGTCTAAAAACACTCTCCCCCTGAAATGAACGAGCCGAAGCTTCTTGGAGAAGTGGCTGATTCCTGATACACAGGCCACGAGACACAAAGACTGATGGGCTCGTTCCCGGGGCAGCAGGGTACCCCGAAGGGGCTCCCATTAGCCGCCTCTGGGCAATCTGAGCATCAGTAAATACCATAATGGACTGTTCACACACTCAGGGAGGACAAGGTCGGGATTGTACGGCGGTGCACGAAAGGAGGAGGAGAGAGGGTGGTCGGCTGTGAGGGCTGGCTAAGAAATGTGGCCGAGTGACAGGAAAACCACAACTTGTAACTCCTCTTGCGACAGTGGATTCCAAGGCTGGGTGCTGGAACCACCGGGTGAAAGGCTGCCACGGAGCCAGCAGCACACTGACAAGGCGCCGGCCACCCCGCAGATCCCTTCCTGACAGCACGGAGTGAGCGCACGGGGTGACGGAGAGCGAGGTGACCCGGCATTCAGGTCTCCCAGCGGGGCTGAAGCGAGGCCCGCTCCATGGGATGAAGAGTCCAGCCAGGATGTTTAACCTAGGTGCACTCAAGCCTCTCGCCTAACTTCCGGTTTACAGGAAGGACGGGAGCTAGAGAAACAGGGTAAAGGATGCCGTGGGGAAATACTCGAGCCCGTAAGGATGTCACACATCCCACAGGACAACCGACTGGGCTGGACTCTTCTGAACGGGAAAAGGAAAGGAAAACCAATGCCGGAAGGAGAAAGATTAAAGAAACAACCGGACACAAGGGCGTGTCCTATCTGGTCCCGTGGTTTGTTTTTATCCTCGGGGAAGGGAGATACTAGGAAGGATGGTCTTGAGACAATTTGGAAAATTGAAATTTAACTGAATATCTGACATTGTGTTGTGGAATCACTTTCATTTTCTTAGGTGTAAAAATAGTACTGTGGTTTTGTATGTGTATAAAAATATGACTGTATGTAGTATACAAAGAAATATATTTACAGCTGTGTGAGTGAGTGAGTGTGTGTGTGTGTGTGTATGGTTTGAGAGAAACAGACAGATACTATCCTTATATGTTCTCAACTTACTTTCAAAAAAATTTTTTTAATTGATCACAGAGAGGAAGGGAGAGGGATAAGAGAATCATTGATCAGCTGCCTCCTTCATACCTCATACTGGGGTTCGAGCCCACAACCTAGGCATGTGCCTTTGACAGGAATCGAACCCAGGACCCTTCAGTCCACAGGCTGATACTCTATCCACTGAGCCAAACCAGCTAGGACTACCTTCAAATTTTTAACAACAACAACAACAAAAAAGGTATGTATTTGGAGAGAGAAAGATGGGAGGGGGTAGACGGATGGGAAAGAAAGGAAGGAAGGAAGGAAGGAAGGAAGGAAGGAAGGAAGGAAGGAAGGAAGGGAGGGAGGGAGGGAGGGAGGGAGGGAGGGAGGGAGGGAGGGAGGAAGGAAGGAAGGAAGGAAGGAAATACCAACGGCATGTTTCACAGACCTAGACCGAACTCTCCAAAAACTCATCTGGAATAAAAAGACCCCGAATAACTGCAGTAATCCTGAGAAAGAACGAAGAAGGGGGAAATCTCAATACCAGATATCGACCTGTATTACAAAGCCACTGTTTCCAAACAGCCTGGTGCTGCCACAGGGACATATAGACCAATGGTACAGAACCAAGAACCCATAAATCCACCAAACCACTATACTCAATATTTGACAAAGGAGGCAAGAACATACATACAATGGAGTCAAGACAGTCTCTTCACTAAATGGTGTTGGGAAAATTGAACAGATACCTGCAAAAAAATGAAACTAGACCACCAACTTACACCACACACAACAATAAACTCAAAATGGATAAAGGACTTCAACATAAGATATGAAACCATAAAAATATTAGAGGAATCCACAGGCAGCAAAATCTCTACATATGCCAAACAATATCTTCACTGATACAGCTCCTAGAGCAATGGAAACTAAAGAGAAAATAAACAAATGGGACTACATCAAAATAAAAAGTTTCTGCACAGCAAAAGAAACCATCCACAAAACAACAAGAAAGCCCACTGCATGGGAGAGCATATTTGCCAATGTTATCACCGATAAGGGTTTAATCTCCAACATTTACAGGGAACTCATACAACTTAACAAAAGGAAGATAAACAACCCAATCAAAAAACAGGCAACGAACCTAAATAGGATACTTTTCAAAGGAGGACAGAAGGAAGGCCAAGAGACATGAAAACATGCTCAAAGCCAGTAATCATCCAAAAGATACAAATCAAAATGACAATGAGGTGCCACCTCACACCTGTCAGAATGGCCATCATCAACAAATCAGCAAATGACAAGTGCTGCGAGGATGCGGAGAGAAGGAACCCCCGTGCCCTGCTGGTGGGAGAGCAGACCGGCACAGCCACTCTGGAGAACAGTGTGGAGTTTCCTCAAAAAACTAAAAATGGAGCTCCCGCTTGACCCAGTGATCCCACTCCTAGGACTATATCCTAAGAAACCAGAAACACCCTCACAAAGGATATTTGCACCCCTATGATGATAGCAGCACAATTCACCATAGCGAGATTTGGAAACAGCCTGAGTGCCATCAGCAGAGGAGTGGATGAAAAGACTGTGGTACATCTGCACAATGGGATGCTACGCTTCGGTTAAAAAAAAAGGAATTCTTACCATTTGCAACTGCATGGGCGGAACTGCAGAGCATTATGCTAACCAAAACCAGCCAGAGAAAGACAAACCCCACATGATCTCACTCATTTGTGGAACAGAATGAACAACACACTGATGAACAGAAACAGGGAAGCATCAATCAGACTGTCCAACCTCAGAGGGGAGGCGGGGGGGGGGAGGGGGGCAGGGGGAGAGATCAACCAAAGGACCTGTATGCACGCCTATGAGCCTGACCAGCGGACACAGTCACCAGGGGGGCGAGGGCGTGAGGAGGCAGGGCTACAATGGGGGAATAAGGACACATATGTAATACCTTAGTCAATAAAGAAAAATACATACATACATACATACATACATACATACATAAAAAGAGAGAAAGAAAGGGGGAAAGTGGTATGTGGAGGGAGAGAGGGAAGGAGGGAAGGGGAAGCAGGTAAACGATCCAAATATGACAAAATGTTAACAATTATTGAATCCCCATAGAGAGTATAGTAGAGGGTTTGTTGTACTGGGGTTTCCATCCCCCCAATTCAACATATATGAAATTTTTTAAAATAAAAGTTATGGGGGATAAGAGAGAAAACCATTTAAAAAGCACTTAGCTTCACAGTCCTATAACAACATGAGAGGGTGAGGGTGATGGAAGCTGTTGCTGCGCGGCCGGAGAGAAATGTGGGGGTGTCTATCAGAGTTTGAGGAACGCCTATCCAGGGACGCTTTCCGGCAGGAATGTGTCCTGAATGCCCTCCATGAGAAATGACACATACACTACATACTCTTTACAGCAGTACATGTAACAGCAACACACTGAAACAGCCTATACATACGTGTATCAGGCCGACTGGTTCCACAAATTACAGCACGTCCAATAAAGCAGCATGCACCTTTTAAATGATCGACTCAACAAGTATGAGCGCTCTCCGGGAATTGATATGAAAGATGGCCATATCATAACTTACATTTTTTTTAAATCAAGGTGCAGAATAAAGTGCTTCAGTAGCTGGAGATACAGGGAATGGGAGACTTTTCTTTCCTATGAACTTCTGCCTGTACCTCATGAATTCTGTGCCACAGACATATAGAACGTATTCTAAAAATTTCTCAGGTAATGATCGACTGTAGCTGTAATGAACTCTTCGTATCCTCATGCTTTCATTACCGAAACCTAATTACAGTGGAATTACAGCTCACCTGGAAATTAGGGGGTGAAGTCAGTCCATACGGGGAAAACAGCACATAGTAACAATTGGCCTTAAAAACCCCTTAAACAGATGTCCCACCGGACCCGCACACCATCTCAAAAATGCCAACGCAGCTCATCGCTCCTGCCCAGGACAGCTCGCCGGTCTGCCGCTGCCCAGCGGACAAATAGCTGGCTGGCCCTCAGGCCGCGTGCGACGGGGAAAACTGTGTCTTTAAAATACCGGGCACACACTCGCCACAGCTCAGTGAGAAGCCCTGGGGAGCCGAGAGGCCGAGGAAGGAGCAGCTTTCCATTTCCCCCTCCCTCTTCAGCCAGAGCCTTCAGTGTTTAGGTTATTTTTCCCGTGTTTTTATCACCAGATAAAAACAGAGAACTGCATTTGCATAAATGCACAGAAGGTGAAGATGTATAGCTGCGGCGTGGGGTTTAAAAAAACACACAACCATTTCAAAAACAGTAACTCTATCGATTAAACAAACCATGGCAGTGGAAAAGATCATCATAACCCAGGCAAAATGGACTCACTTGGTGGCGGGAAACAGGATGACCAGAATTCCCTGGTCAACAAGATGGAGAAGAGAGTGATAATCAACCCCTTGGCCAAAATCAAATATGATCTTACAAGGTGACGTGACCTTGGTGGCAGCCCATTCCTTCAAGGCGGCATTCCCATACCACGATACATGGATTCCTCCAGCTGTGCGCTGAGTAACTACAGCTCTAGGTAACTCAGCTACCCCTGAGGCTAAATAAAAACTCATCTCTCTCTATCCCTGCTGTCTCTAGTGAATCCCAGATCAATATTCCTACTAGATACTTCTCCTACAGCCGTGGTCGGCAAACTGCGGCTCGCGAGTCACATGCGGCTCTTTGGCCCCTTGAGTGTGGCTCTTCCACAAAATATCATGGCCTGGTTGAGTCTATTTTGCAGAAGTGGCATTAGAAGAAGTTTAAGTTTAAAAAATGTGGCTCTCAAAAGAAATTTCAATCATTGTCCTGTTGATATTTGGCTCTGTTGACTAATGAGTTTGCCAACCACTGTCCTAGAGGATTCACCATTAGGCAACTCAAATTCATTAAACTGAATTCATTCTTTCTTTGCCCCTCGGCCCCCCAATCTGCTGTTCTAGTATTCCCTCTCTTGGAAAAGAGAAAAACATACATCTTGGTACCCAAGCCAAAATCTACAATTTATACTTTATTATATCTGTGCCCTGTTCTTATAAGCAATCTCCAAGTTCTGCAGATCCTACCACCTACATCTCTTTCAAGTCCACCCACCCCCATCATGCCCGCTGTCAATGTTTTGCTTCATCACCGATCACTTAAACCAACTGGTCTCACTGCCTTGGCCTCCTCCATCCATCTTGCATGCACCTGAAAAGCTAACGGTCAAATATAAATTCAGGTCTGTTACTCTTTTTACTTCGAGAACAGAAGGAGCAAGAACAAGTCCCAAAGTAATGATGCAGTAAACTGAGAACAAGCACATTTAATAACGGGATGTGATACAAAAGTATCACCGGGTGTACTTTTAATGAGTGCATTCCTGTTCTACCCCACACTACAGGGCCATTTAAATAAGCTAATAGGCATGTTTCGATAGAAAGAGGCCACAGAGAAGCAAGGAAAATTCACCTGCCTTCTTAAGTCCCAAATAAACACAAAACGGACCATCACAGTGGTAAAGGCACCTTAAGGAGAACACAAGGCTTCCCAGACTCAGAAGTCAAGAGTGCGTGCAAGTTGAATTTATTAACAAGTCTAAAAACGAATGCCTCATCAGAAGAGATTCTGGAAAGTAAAAAGCAAGCAGGCGGCTGAAAGAAGAGGCTCTGCCTCCGGGAAAACCATCCATCCCTAAAGGAGCTGCATGAGGCTCTCACTTCCCGCTGAGTCCACGCTAACGGAGCTACTTGACTATGATCTGACCGGGTAGGTCAAGTCTACGTAAAAGAAGAGAACATTCCGGTCACTTGGCTTGAGTCTCAGGTACCTCTATCACTTGTTTCTTTTTTTCTTTTTAATATATTTTATTGATTTTTTACAGAGCAGAAGGGAGAGGGATAGAAAGTCAGAAACATCGATGAGAGAGAGACATCGATCAGGTGCCTCTTGCACGCCCCCCACTGGGGATGTGCCCGCAGCCAAGGTACATGCCCTTGCCGGAATCGAACCCGGGACCCTTCAGTCCACAGTCCGACGCTCTATCCACTGAGCCAAACCGGTCTCGGCCACTTGTTTCTTAGTTGAAAAAATTAAGCCGGAATGGTAATTAAAACCAAGTAAACAAATCTACTTATCAGAAAAGTTTATATTAAATTGCCAACAAGCACATATCTTTATCCTATCTAATAAAATAGTAATATGCAGATTGACCGTACCTCCGATAACCCCAGGTGCCACGCCGAAAGGCCAATGGGGAGCAGATTATGCAAATAAACCCCAACCAAGATGGCTACAGCCACTGAGAGCAGGAGGGAGACTTGGGTTTCCCCGGCAATGGAGAAAGCCAAGCTTTCTGCCTGCCCTTGCCAGCCAAGGCCTCCACTCAATGCTACAAAGTTTCAATTATAGAAGATACATAATCCCAACAGAAATGGCAGTAGCCACGGAGTTGGAGAGAGCAGAGGCTAGGGTTGCCCAGGCGGTGGAGAAAGCCAAGCTTCTGCAGCCCTAACGCCTAAGCCTCCACTCTTGGCTACAAAGATTCAATTATAGAATTTAAATAAACTCAAACAGAAATGGCTGTCGCCATGGAGCAAGCAGAAGGCTTGGCTCTGCTCCAGGCTACAAGTTTCAATTGTAGAAGTAAATTAATCCCAGATCCCAGAGTCTCCGCTTGGGTCGCTGGGGGGCATGTCCGGCCTGCAAGCCACCATAGGCCCGTCCCCTCACCCAGGCTGCCCCATGCCCCAAGGGAACCCCCATCCTGATCTGGGACACCCTTCAGGGCAAACCAGCTGGCCCCCACCCATGCACCAGGCCTCTATCCTATCTAATAAAAGAGTAATACACAGATTGACCATCACTCCAACACACAAGAGGGCTGCCCCCATGTGGTCAAAGATCCTGCCCCCATGTGGACACAAGATGGCCACCACAAGATGGCCGGCAGGGGAGGGCAGATGGAAGGGACCAGGCCTGCAAGGGAGGGCAGTTGGGGGCAATCAAGCCTGCAGGGAAGGGCAGTTAGGGGTGACCAGGCCAGCAGGGAAGGGAAATTGGAGGCAAACAGGCTGGTAGGGGAGCAGTTAGACATCAATTAGGCTGGCAGGGTAGTGTTTAGGGGGTGATCAGGCTGGCAGGCAGAAGCGGTTAGGGGCAATCAGGGAGGCAGGCAGGGGAGCAGTTTGGAGCCAGCAGTCCTGGATTGTGAGAAGGATGTCCGACTGCCCGTTTAGGCCTGATCCTACTGGGATCAAGCCTAAACGGGCATTCGGACATCCCTTGAGGGGCCCCAGATTGGAGAGGGTACAGGCTGGACTGAGGGACACCCCCCTCCCCCATGCCGGAATTTAGTATCATTATGAACTAATAAACTGGAATTCTGGCTTTCCACATCAGTCTCGCACCGCTGGTTAACGTAAGCCCTCCCCTGGCTGAGCGCCTCTGCGAGCGTGCTGACCAGATCAGGTCTCTAAGGGCGAGAAACCGAGGACCGGACCTAAAATGAAGGTAAATTCTAAACTGTACATGTGGCTTTTTAAATGTAAATTCAAATTGAAAACTCAGGTCCTCAGATATAGAAACACATTTCCAAACAGCCCAATGTGGCTAGCCGCTACCCTACTGAGCAGCACAGACACTGAACACCGCCGCTGTCACCAAACGTCCTCTTGGACAGACCGCTCTGCGAGGTAGCTGACCCACCCCGCTGGGAGGCCGCTTGGGAAACAGCCTGTAGCCAGTCCCGCGGGGCTAACCGAGCCCGAGTGCCGGAGGAGGTCAGAGACACTCAGACACAACTGTCCCTCGGCGATGATTTCTTCCCGTCAGAACGCACGGTTCAGACTTCAGAATTCGGGCCCCTCTTTGTATCGCTGCATGGTAAGCCTGAACTAGCGGCAGCACAGCAGAGGCCAGAAGCATATTCTCTGGAGCCAGGCTGCCTGGACACATGTTCACTGTGTCTCTTCCGAGGCGTGTGACCTTGAACATGTTTAGCTTCTCTATGCTTCAGTTCCCTCATCAGTAAATACACATAATGGTACCCACCTCACTGCGTTACGGTGAAGATAAAATGAGTTCAGACACAGACAGTGTCCAGAATTGTGCTCCATAGAGTCGGTGCCCAGTAAGTATTAACTGCCACTGTCGCTACCACCGCCGCCCTCATCAGCTCTTCAAATGACAAGTGACAAAAAGGCTCACCTAGGAGAAACACTAGCAAATACGAAACACTAGGAGAAGGCCCACCAAGTCAGAGTGTCTGTTCACAATAAAAATAACTTTTTAAAGATTAAAGTAACCTGGAGAGAATAGTAAGGACCACAAAAACTCCTGGTGTCAAGAGAGTTGCCTGCTTGTGAGGCTAGCAAAGCAGAGGTCCACACGAGTCTGCACCAAAACCACCGAGCCATTCACATAACCAACAACAGCCCAAGAGGAACTGAAATGAAAACAAGTTCGAGTTCACTGGGCCAAACGACACTTCCCTGGAGAGGACTGTTTAGACCTTCAAGTTCACCGCCTCTCTGACACTCCCCAGGTGACCTTTGTGTCTGCTTGAGGAGCTGACTGAAGGTGTTCTCACTCTCTCATGGAGCGGGAGAGCATCGGATACCACCAAACCTGCCCGATGCCCACCCGTGCCGTCTGGCCAGCGGAAAGCTGCTGGGAGCCCTGGCTCCGCAGACGGGCAGCGTGAAAACCCAAAGCGGAAGCACGAACTTCAGCGAGTGCAGGCAGGCGGACGGGCAGAGCTCCGGAGACACGTCCAGACCCAGGCGTAAAGCCTGCCTCTGCCATTTCCTTGCTGTCGGACCCTGGGCCACTTTGCACTTGATGCTTCTGAGCCTCACGCCGCTGTCCGTAAAGCAGAGGCCCGGCACTGCCGCTGAGTAAGGATCGGCACAGCGCTGGGCAGAGCCCTCCGCAGCGCCTGGCACCCAGCAGATGCCCCCATCCGACCGTCCCGGTCCATGAATCTTCCCGAAAGAACCTCCGAGAGTGCTGAGAATAAAAGACTACTTTACGTGGTAACTCCAAAATCTACTTTGACCAGGAATTAACTATAAATTACGAGATAATGCCTCAAAATTGTCACCTGTTGTCCATATTTTACAAGCTCTTCCTCCAACAAAATTCCCTGTAGGACCATTACCGTAAACCATCGCAGCCTGTAATAAAAATAACTGCACTTCTTACATTTCAACAGGGTTTGTACTAGCGCTTCTGCCACATGCACCTGCACCGATCCACTCCCGAACCCGGGCACTAAGCACACGGAGCTAACAGGTCTTCCTTCCCCTAGGAATGCGAAAGGTAAAGAATTCCGATTTTTACGTTTCTCTCAGCAAGTTGAGTTCCACAAAACAAAACGATACAGGGGAATGGCTTACCTGGACAATATTTTGTACTTCAGATCCACCAATCCAGAGGGAATGGGGAGGGGTCCCCTTTCAGACTAGTCTGAGAACAGACAGCAGTCAAGCAGCTTCCAAGATGCTTTCCGCTTACTGTGTCCAGCTTTCTTCAACCAAATCCCAAACATGCACTTCGGTAACTGTTGAAAGACAGAAAGCAATCCATACACCCACCATGGCACCGGTGGCACAGGACGGCCACCGGGAACTGGAGCGAAGGGTGGTGGAGTGGCGGATCTGAGGCACAGACTGGCAACCCCTGAGCGAGCTGTTTGGTATGAAAGGTCTGCACATTCCTCGCCTCTGTGCTGAGAGAAGGGTAAGAAATTCTACATGGCAAAGCTTACGTCCCTAATATTAATATTCGCTCTCATAAATAGCATGCAATTTCCAAATGAGGGTGACAGGTTACACTCTTATCCGCAGAAACTGTCCCAGACCATTCAACTACCATGAACTTCTCTCTCCATTTTCCCAGACAGCGCCTCCAGCGCCAAATTGTGTTTGTCAGCCAAAACTAACCATCAGGGAGGGCTCAGACACCTCCCATTAAAGATACCGATTTAAGCCCCTAACAAGAAATCTTTTGGTTTGCTACAGATAAGTCATCAAATCGACACGTTACCCAAATCTTCAACCCTCAAATAAACTATGGACTTTTTTAAAACACACGGCATAATTTTAAGAGTGTACCTTTGATTCAATAAAGGTCAATCCCTACAATAGCCAGTCATTGAGTAAACTAAGGGAAACAGTAAAGAACACTAATAAATAATTTACTAGCTGACACCTTTCAAAACATAAGCCCAGGCCACATTTTACGAACATTCTTTTACTACCTCAGCAACTTTTCCACTCGACTGGACATTCTAAACAAAGTGTAAGGGAGAGAGAGAAAGGCATTCAACGGGATATATATATAGATAAACACTTACAAATCAAAGACTGTGAACCTATGGCTCGTAAATTCTTTACTTCTTCAATTGCCACACTGTTGCCAAAATATTCCTGCAGTAATTAAAATACCTAGTGTTATGGAAGTGACTACTCATGGGCCAAGCCCTTTACAGTCATTACTCACTGAATTCTCAAAAAAAGATGCGCACAGATAAGCTGCCGACACTCCCAGCCCTTATCACAGAGCACAGCTGCACCCAAGTCCAAGGCTTGGAAAGGCCAAGATTCCGGAGCAGACGAAACCAAGCTCCACTCTCAACGGTCCCTGCGTTAATGAACATGGATGGAGAACTAACACAGCACAGAAGAGGAAATACTTCAGCCTCAAGAGCTGAACAAAAATACAACTGAACCAGATGAGCCGTCCTGAGCAGCTAATTCCCTGGCTCTTGCCACTTAAGAAAGCATTTCATTAGCAAAGAGCCATGTAAGTCTAAGGCCTACAATGTTAATGTTAAAACAAAACACAGTGTAGCGCTGCCCAACTAGGCTTTGTTTATAAGCCAAGACTGGGTCTCTGACCGAGAGTCTCCAACCTAGTTGAAACTGAAGAATTTTCAAATTCCCAGGTTTGTGAATAAATCGTAGGCAATGACTAAAGATGTTTGGGTTTTTCAGGTTGTAGGCAAAGCAACTGAAGTGACTGAAACACCAGTCAATGGTTAACCTCCCCAGAATAATCAGATGGAAATATCTTAATACCCAAACCTCAAAAGATATCACATACTAGTGAGTAAAAGCTCAGGTAGAGGTTTTTCAAGTTTTTCCCAGTAAGTGATATTACTCTGGAGCCAAAGAGCATGATAGCAACCCAGTTTTGATAAAAGCAGCCACAGTGAGCACGATCTACTAAGGCAATAGAAGAGGAGTCTGCTTTTCAAAGTCTAACTTGGCGCTACAACGAGAAATGCTGAACAGCTGTAGCGAACACAACCAGAACAACGTGAACGCATTTCTGAAGCTCTGGGACTGCCAGGCCTTTTCCCGTGTCAGAGTTCACTGCCCCTCTGCCCCTCGAGTGAACACCTACTGAGCGCCTGCGTGGTGAAGACCTTATGCCGGAGACATGGAGAGCACCAGATGCCAGAGCAGGGGTGCAGACTGCGGCCCTCTGGCCTCTGCCCCTTCCTCTCGGAGTCCCCAAGTGACCATTTCACAGAGCCACGTACATTTTATTACTTGTTCTCCATTTAACTCTTAAACATGTGAAAATCACTCAAGTTCCTTTTTTCTCAGGTGCACTCTCATTTAATTCTTTTTCTTTTTCTTTCTTTCTGTGAATCAGAAGCTTGCTATTAAGAGAATGGCTCCTATATTTAGTATACGTGTATTTGCACATCTCTCGACTCACAGAGTCTTTTTACATGTTAATTCCCCACGGGTTTCTACATGGTTAACCCACCCCGAGAGGGAATGTCCTGAAAATGCTTCCTGCTGACATCACAGAGCTCTGCCATCTCTGGATTTTGTTAACTTGGCAGTAAGATCCCGGCTCGATGCCTTACTGGGGATGCCTTACTGGACTGCCCGTCCCGCCGGTCCCTGGCCTGGCTCTCATTTGCCTACAAAGACAAACTTCCTGTTAGGCGGCTGTGATCGGCAGAAACTTCACTGAGGGGAACCGGCACATTCTTGACCGACAGGTTTTCCCCCTTCGCCAACTCATTCAGCGAACAACTCAAATGCAACTCGGGAGGAAAGCTTGTGCGACACGCACTGCTTGTCTGCTAAAGGCCAGCCCGTCAGCTTTGCTAACAGCAGAATCGAAAATCCTGAGCCATTCGAATGGAATCTCGATGTCGGTGTCCATGCGACTCACCCACCCGGAGCCCAGCAGGGCTTCTCTGCCGTCGGAGCGCGGGTCTCTGTGTCTAACTGGCAGTTCTCAGTAACGTTAACAGTACTTCACAGATTTCCAAGATGATACTGCTTCTGAATGATTTCATCATCGCCCCCCCCAAAAAACTGCTAAAAACAACTGAATGTTAGGCCTCTGTGATGCTTCACAAATAAATAGATGAAAACCTCTTCGCACCAACTGTCTCGAGCGTCCTTACAAAACACAGTCCCCACGGGTGGGGATGGCGGTGTGGCAGGCAGGTGGGGAGAAGCAGGCCTCCGTTTTCTTATTTCTCCAGGGAATGAATCACTCCTCAGAAAGGTTACCGCTCTGTCACACAGCTGGCAAGAGAAGGAGCCAAACTACAAATCAGGGTTTCCCTCTCAAGCCCACACCCTTCTGCTGCGGGAGCTTTCCGAAGGTCACAGAACCCTTAGAACTTATCTGCGGTTCCAGAGTTCACGTCCACACTAGAGAGGGGATCTGAGTTTCCTCAGGCCTCTGCTTATCAACCACCCCGGGGACGCGCTGATACCGATGTGTATCTGGGACAAGTTCGGTAAATACGGTGAAATGTCTATGAATGTCTGGGACACACCACCCTCCTCTTCCCCTTATATCTTTTCTCCTCGATTCATCTCCACCCTTGGCTTAAGGTTATCAAAAGGAAATCTTAAAAAGCTTTCACAACAGAAAGAAAACAAACAAAATCCTAACCTTGCCCGTGGCTCAGTGGTTAGGTTGACCTAGTAGCCGGGAGGTCACGGTTTGATTCCAGGTCAGGGCACAGGCCTGGGCCGCAGGCAGCCCATCCAGGATTCTCTCATCACTGATGTTTCTCTCTCTCTCTCCCTTCCTCTCTGACATCAATCAAAATATTTTTTAAAAATACACACCTAACAATTTAAATTTAGAAACATCTACACACGTAAGTTCTAAGCATTATGAAGTATTCAAAGAGCAATAAGGCAGATTCACTGGACACAATCACAGGCTTTTACAATAAACAGGAAGATACGATAAGTATTTTAAGAGTTGGGAACAGATTATTATGAGAAGTAGTGATATAGATGAGAATTTTCAGAAACTGAAAATTTCTGAGGATAGTTAAGATATAAGCAGACAGCAATCATGCATGTAAACAATCACCAAAAAAAATCCAATGTAACATTTACCAAACACCTACTACAAGAAGACACTGTGAGGAGTTTACTTACCATTTAATAGAGGACACACACAGGCACCTAGAACACAAGCCCAGAATATGGGAAGTCCCACAAAATAAATGCGAAGAGCCAGAATGTATTCGCTCCCTCTAATAATGACCATCATGGAGGCCAGCGGTCGCCAACCCGTGGTCCCCGGACACTGGTGGCCTGTGAGGCCCGGAAGGCTGGTGACCGCTGGGGTAGGCAGTGCTATAGGGATAGGAATTGTCAGCTTAGGTAAAAGAGGGGACTGCTGAAATCTGGCCAGCTATTAGGTCTTTCCCATACTGCCAGCCTTCAACAAGGGCTTGGGCCAGTTCACACTGGTGCTGACGAAGGAAACAGTGTGAGCACAAGAAGAACGAGGGTCCTTCATGCTTTGGCTGGAAAACTGACCGCGTGAGGGATGTGGGGAGAAAAGCCAGAAGGGAGCTGAAATGGAATTAATGGGACTTGAGATGCTTTCTTTCCTTTAACAGTGTCAATGTCACCAGATGGAACTCAGGATCCCAGACACCTCCCCGCCCAGAGAGTTTGCTTCTAGAACTCATAGAATCCAACAGCACGACTCAGAGGGTCATGTGCGAGTCTGCGAGCCTGTGTAACACGCTCCTGTGCCAGCGCTCTCAATCTCCGGGGTCAACAGTGCCAGGGCTTGGGTGCAGGATCTTGGTTGGTTGGTTGGCTGGTTGGCTGGTTTTTGTCAAATCTGAAAGGCCATCTTACCTACTTCACAATTGGGGGCAAAAAAAATTACACATTTGAGCCACAGCCTCCTGAGGCAGGCCGATGAAGTCTAGGGATACGTATACTGTCTGTTTCATGTGAACCCTCCTTAAACAGCATTGCATCTGCGTTTGGGAAATCAGCACACGGCTGGACCTAGGATCCAAGTTCTGAAAGCAGTTACTGAACAACCCACTTACTCTACTTAGAAAGCCAATGATAGGAAGGGGGGAAATCCAAAAAGAAATTTCCCCCCAATATCTTCACTTGTTTCTTTCATCGCCATGGCTTGTGGCCTTCCTTCAACAGCTCTAAAAACAGCACTGATACCCACACTGTATTTCACTCATATCACTACATTCAAGATAACAAGGAAAACGGTTCACTTAAGGTCACTTAGCAAAGAGGAGAACCATTCAACAGCTAACAATAGAGTGCAAACGGCCGCTATTGGTGGAAAGGCTGGGGAAGAGATGAGTTCACACCCACAGAGCAGGCAGAATTACCTTTCCTAACCTCTTAGCCTCAACTTCTGCCACCTTCTAATACATTATCCATCCTTCCCTTCCAGTTAGCAGCTCTGTGAGTGCTTTCTAGTAATGAGGGCCTCATATCCTAACTCAAGTGTTAATAAATATCATGTGATACATAACATACAACTCATTTTGTCCAGTGAAGTCCCACTGTACTAGACATAGCCTGGGGAACTTGGTATATTTTTAAATGGTTACTATTTTTCTACCTCAACCTATATAATAAAAAAGAAACATGCAAATTTGACTGTACCTTCGCTCCGGATTGGCTATGCTACCAGCCAATCAGGAGCAGGGCTGGGGCCGAGTGGCCCAAGCACTGGGCCCCGGGGCTGGAGATGAAACAGTGGTGGCGGTGAGCACCCAGCCCCCTCAGGCAGCCAGAGCTGAGTTGAGCAGGGCGATGGCTGGATGCCCAAGGCCTAAAGCCTCTGGCGAGGCCTTGGGCAGGCTGGGGGTGAGCCATCAGTTGGACATCCCCTGAGGGCTCCCAGGATGTGAGAGGGGGCAGGTTGGGTTGAGGGACCACCCATCCCCAGTGCATGAATTTCATGCACCGGGCCCCTAGTCCTATATAATAAAACCCTAATGTGGTGGAACGACCAGTCGCTATGACATGCACTGACCACCAGGGAGCAGACACTCAACGTAGGAGCTGCCCCCTGGTGGTCAGTGCACTCCCACAGGGGGAGCGCCGCTCAGCCAGAAGCCGGGCTCATGGCTGGTGAGCGCAGTGGTGGTGGCGGGAGCCTCTCCCACCTCCGCTGCAGGTGGGCGGTAAGGAGCAAGAGGTCCCGACTGCAATAGCCTCGGACTACAAGAGGGATGTCCGACTGCGGGGGTCCTGGACTGCCAGAGGGTCCAGGCCGGGCTGAAGGACAATCCCCCTCTCCTGCTCCAGTGCACAAATGTCGTGCACCAGGCCTCTAGTCCTATATAATAAAAGTGTAATATTCAAATTGTCCCCTTGACCAGGAGTTAATTTGTGAGTTCAACCAGGGGGCAGGGCCGGCCAGGGGAGGGAGGGAGGCCCGGTGGCAGCAGGCAGCCAGGGGAAGGGAGGGAGTACCTGGCCGGCAGCCACTACGGACCCTTACCAGTGGGGCAACAATAAATCTGATTTCACCAAATCCATACGTTTGAAAACAGTCCCATAAACAAGGTATAGTAGTGGATCAATATAAGGTCATAAAAGTTATTTAGTGGTTAAATTATTCACCATCAACAATTGTAATACAATTGTCTCAATCAAGAGTATATAGCTGAGCTGGTGGAGGGCCATGCCATGCCATGCACCAAGAGGTGTCCAGTTCCATTCCGATGGGCACATGCCCGGGCTGCAGGCTCAATCCACTAGGGGGTGGGTGTGCAGGGGGCAGCCAATCAACGTTTCTCTCATTGTTTCTCTCTCCCCCTCTCCCTTCCTCTCTCTCTCTCTAGAGTCAATTTAAAAACACACACACACTTTTTCTTTTTTTTTTAAGACTGAACCTGATGAGGGAGGAATGTTGGAGAAGCATTCTTTGTGGACGCAGCCTCAGGCAGGGGTGGAAATCGCTACAGGGCTGTATTTTGGAGATTTCAATTACTCTGTCACCAGAGTAAACAAAAAAGTGCAAGAGCCCTAGCCAGTTTTGCCCAGTGGATAGAGCACTGGCCCAGGGAATGAAGGGTCCCAGGTTCGATTCCAGTCAAGGGAACATGCCTGGATTGCAGGCTCAATCCCCAATAAGGGGGTGTGCAGGAGGCAGCCGATCAATGATTCTCTCTTATCACTGATGTTTCCGTCTCTCTCTCCCTCTCCCTTCCTCTCTGAAATCAATAATAAATTTTAAATAAATAAATAAATGTGCAAGAAAAAAAGGAGTCACCAAGAAGGTAAGTGGAGGGAGGAAGAGTAAGAAGTTGGAGTCACCCAGAAGTCCGTTTCCTCGCTTTAATACAGCACGGTCTGAAATACCAAATCCCGATAACCTCTCAGTGCCAAACTGGTACAGGCAGCACAATCGCAAATATCTGAGTACCGAAGCTGACTCATAAAAATCTAAAAATATTTCATACTTTAGGCTTTCGAAATAGCGTAAAGTTTACCCGCTCCCTCAATCATGTTCTTTTGAAGCCAATGTAAAAAACATTTTGAACCTACCTCTGAACACGGTAATTAAAATGTGGTGAACGCAGACAGCCGCGTGCAATTAGATTTTAAGGCTTTATCGTTCCTACATCTGATCCTGGATTCACTAAACCAGTTCAGTAGCTGTGCTGTCTACTACACTGAAATAAATACATACATGTCTATGAAAAGCATTGCCTAAAAAATCTTAATGGCTATCCCTTTGAGGGAATATCAAAAACTGTATGTAAAAAGCCATTTTAAAATTGATCCATTTAACTACTAAATTCTTTATTAAATTTTTCTAAGAATCCCAGATTGTAATGTCTTTAAAAGGCTGAAACATCTTTTCTGACCAGAGACAAGCACAATCATGTAAAATCACAAGGTTTCTAAGTTATGAGCATCAAGACAGTAAATGTGGCCTGGAGACTTTTTTTACCCTACACCCGAAAACACTGAGTAGATTACACTGTTTCTTATCATCCTTTTGCAAATAAAGACGTGCAGTTGTTTTTCAAATCATTAGAAATGAAAGGAGCGCAGAACAGCCAATGCCAAAGAGGTCCCAAGGTCCACGGTTTCTATTATGAAGTTCTACAGTTACACCCATAAGAATATGTTCTCTATTTGTCATTCTAAGACATTTTACCCAAGCTAATCTACAAAGTTGCAGAATGCCCAAGGCTTGACTACAATAGCTCAATAGATTATACTGAGGAGGAAAAAAATTACTTAACAAAGGAAAATCAAATAAAAACCCACAAGTGACAGGATCCCTTAAAAAGCAATCACACGTGTGCGCGCGCGCACACACGTTAGAAACTACTAGAGCTTTTTTTTTATGGTACTGTACTCGAGATCGCCGGAGACGTCTGGCCCTGTGAGTTATGCAAAGGACAGCAGATATTAAGCGGCCTCCCTATTTAGGCGACTGTACTTCCATTTTTGAATACCACCGTCCACAGAAACCGTGCGGCTCCCCATCAGACTTTCAGTGTCACCATTTATTATTTATAGCGTGAAATGGGGGAAGTGGCTCTGATGTCACCGACCCTACCCAGTGGAATCACTGACTCAATCCACCTTTTTCACACTGGAGAAAACCTGCCTAGGAAAACGTTTTTTGCTGGGCTACGTGGATTCTTTCACCTTTCCCCTCCCCCCTGGGTGGAAGCTGTTACCGGGTCGGGAGAGATACAAAGAAACTGTCAAGCTTTCCACAGGAAGAAAGAAACCCTGGGCTTGTCCATTTGCCGAGCCACTGACTTCCTCCACAGCCCAGTGTGATTTCCCTAACGTTCAGATTGGCAGGTAATAGCTGCCATGTTTTATTTCTCCCACCCAATCAGCCACCAAGTAGCCAATCTCTCGTGGTCCCGTTTCTTAAAAAAATAATTTAAAAGACAGCCTCTGGCTCCGAGTCCTAAGGGGGTAAGGGATTGGGGTGTCCGCGGGGACGAGGAAGTCTGGTCTGGCTAGAAATGGTTTCGAACAGAAGAGTGATCCTCCCCCAGGGACTGAGGATTCTTTTTTTTTTTTTTTTTTTGAGAAGAAAGAACTGGCGGGCGGCAGTCATGAGGACAACCCTTCCCCCCTCCTCCCCAATTTCCTAAGGCAGCTCTGGAAACGTAAAGTTGCTCCTGGGAGATGGAATCCCGGGTACCTGGGGCCTCGCTATGCAAACATCCCCCTCGGCCCAGTAGGAAACCCTTTGTCCGAGAAGCCGGACATCACCGAGGTCCGGGAGAGAGGCCCTTAATCCGTCACGGCCTCACACCCCGGCGCTTCCCACCTCCACCCCGCGGGGCCTATCCCGGCACCTACACGGCCCCAGGTTGGGGAGAAGGTGCTGAGACCCCTAGGAGGACGCGGAGGCCCGAGGCCAGGGCCGATCTCCTCGGTGCCCCCTCCCATCACCATCTCACTCGGCCTAAGTGGGGCTTGCAAGAGCGGTGCAGGCCTGGACCGAAGAAATAGAGGAGAAAAAAATAAATCCACTTCTCAGAGAAAGAGAAGGAGATGCTAGAGCGAGTGGGAGCTAAGGCCACAGCATCAGCGAGCGAGGGTCGTTCGAGAGATGGGCCCGGAGACGGACCGGGGGAGGGAGAAGAACCGAGGGGCAGGAGGGGGCCGGGCCACCTCCGGCCGGAGATCTCGAGGGATCCGACGGAACCGCGCCGGGCCCGAGGCCAGGGAAGGCGGGGGGAAGGAGGGTGTCGGGGCCGAGACGGCGGGGAAGGGCCGGGGCCGGACGCGGAGATGGGCAGGCCCGCCCGGGGCCGGGCGGACGAAAGAACAGACGGTCCAGCGGGCCGCACTCACCATGAGCTCGATGGTCTTGTCCTCAATCACCGAGTCGGGCTCCATGGCGGCCCCGGCGGCCCCGCCTCGCTCTCCCCGCGCAGCAGCGAACCGCCCGTGCGGAGGAGGCGACGGCGGAGGCGGCAGAGGCGGAGGCGGTAATCGCACCCACTCTAGCTGCCAGCCCGCCCGGGCCGCCGGCAGCTCCGCCCTCCCCCTCGGTGGACGCAGTACGCAGAGCGAGAACTACAGCTCCCAACAGGCGCCGCGTGCTCCGCAGAGCGTTGTGGGAACGAGAAGCGGACCTCTCCTGGTTGCTTGAAGCTGAATTCCGAGGCGGAAGTAGCCCTGGATAGTGAACGCGAAAAGTGCAGACTTCAGGGTTCCCTCCAGATAGAGCCTCGGGAGTCCCATGACTACATGTCCCAGAAAACCCTGCGCGAGGGTTCTCCTTCCGCTACTCCCTCCTCACTTCCTGGGAGCTACAGGCCGCTCAGACCGGAACAGAAAGTCCGAGGCCACTATTCACTTGTCAGAGATTCTGCTTGTGCGACCCACTTCCGCACATGCGCAGTCAGTGTCCGCGGCGCCCATTCGACGCCTAGGTAGCGGCTAGGCTGGCCGGCGAGCGCCGGGTGGTAGGGACACGAGGTGGGGACAGGTGGGTTCTAGGTTCTTTAGAAGGGGATGGGCTTAGGGCTCAGGTGGGGGAAAGGGCCGGCCGGCGAGAGAAGCTCGGCTAGGGAGGAGGGTCGACAAGGGGCATCCCTCTCGGGCATCCGGTTGAGGTGTTTGGAGGTTTCGGTGGGGAACAGGAGGTTTGTGGAGATGAGCTGTGGTGCTGTCTTTATGCACCACGACCTGGGAGGAGCCGAGAGATGAAAGGGAACCTGTGTATATTGAGCGCCTCTTACTCACTTATTCCTTCAGAAAGTACTTTTCCAGCCACCGCCGGTTACCAGTCTAGACACTGGGAGTCAGCTCTGATCATCACACACAAGGTCTCTGTTCTCCTGGAGCTTCATGCGGGGGCGGGGGCGGGGGGGTGTCTTTAACCAAGAGTGCCAGGCGCCAAGAACACGGCCAGAGACCTGGAGACCGAACCTGTGTGAACTTTGTCGGTGTCTTCCGATCAGAACCCGCCTGCGGCACCGCGAGTGGCTGAACCAGTTGGGTTTTATTGCTGGGCCCCCAGGGCACGACACTCCCCGGGAGGCGTGCTGGGACGTCTCAGTGAGGGCTGTGGGGTGACCTGGGACAGGTTTGAGGAAGTGAGGCTTTCCCCGGATTAGATGGTGCGGGGAAGCCGGAGTGATTCTGTGATTGGGCATCTCAGTAAATCTTACCTGGAAGGGAGGGCCGGGACACTGAGGGTAAAGCTGTAATTGGCAGTAAGCAGCCACCCCGCATTTTAGGGTGGGGTGGGGGGGCGGTCTTGTTTTTGTCTGGATCTGGCACGGCCACAGAACGGCCTAGAATGGCGTCTGTGTTCTGTGAAATTACTATGTTCAACAGGAGCACGAGGCCTGGCTAAGAAGGCGAGGCTGTCTGTCACCGAGTCACAGAACAGCCCGGCTCTAATGTATCTGCCAGCGTTCAAATGTCAGAGGCTACTTTCTCACGTGCTTTTTGCAGTCTCTGCGCGTGTACAGGGAGTTGACTAAATGAGCTAGAAAGCCCATTCCTAAGGTCCAGGTTATTAGTTGTTTTTGTGCACGCGGGACACAGTGTGAACTCCTCGCCGTTGGCGTTTAAAGTTCCACGATCCTTATCCCGAGCTTTCCACCAAGGGAACGGGAAGAAAAGCAATAGGAAGAAAGTGCACAGGATTGGAAAGTGATTGCCATCAACCTGCTGTCTGAATTTCATCGGACATTCGTTAGTAAAACAAGTTGGTTACAATAAATGACCCGTGTTGCAGTGACCTATTGCGTCATAATAAAACACCCCCAAGACTTAGTAGCTTAAAATATTATATTATTTTTCACAATTGTGTGGGTTGACTGGATTCAGCTGAGCCCACATAGTATAAGCTGCGATTACTCGGGACGGATATCAGTTGGGAGCTCATCAGAACAGCCTTTAGGGCAGTGGTTCTCAATCTTTCTAACGCCTCGACCCTTTAATCCAGTTCCTCATGTGGTGACCCCCAACCATAACATTATTTTTGTTGACACTTCATAACTAATTTTGCTACTGTTAATGAATCGTAACGTAAATATCCGTATTTTCCGATGGTCTTAGGCTCTATAGCAGCGGTTCTCAACCTGTGGGTTGCCTGAGACCATCGGACCATAACTGTAGCAAAATTACAGTTATGAAGTAGCCACGAAAATAATTTTATGGTTGGGGGTCACCACTTGAGGAGCTGTATTCAAGGGTCACGGCATTAAAAAGTTGAGAACACTGGGTCTGGGGCCTCCCTTTCCACCTGGGTTATCATCAGTCAGGCTTCTGCAGGATAGTTAGCTTTCTGGAATGCAGAGTCTAGATTCTAGAGCAGCGGTCACCAACCTTTCGGATCTCACAAACCACTGGTTGGTGACCGCTGTCCTAGAGGACATGACCCCCATGAGAAAATGCTTATTAAGCCTTTGCTAGTGTCCCATTGGCCAGAGCATGTCATGTGGCTCAGCCTAGAGTCAGTGTGGGAAGGGACAGAGTCCTGGTTCGTGGGGAGCCACAGTGTATCAGCCGACCAGACTTTGAGGTCCCTGCACTCCCCAGGGCCTAGCACCTAGGGTTAGGGTAGGAGTCACAAGCTGAATATGACCCTCAATATGTATGTTTATCACACTGTCTTTTCTATTGTTTTAAAATTTGACGCTTTCACATTTTAAAGCCAATTTCCAGCTTCTCTCAAAAATTAAGCCCCCCGTTCCGGCCGGCGGACAGGGTGTCAGTACTCAGATTCCTGGTCAGGCCGCATACCCGGGTTGCAGGTTGATCCCGAATCAGGATGTGTTAGGGAGGCAACCGATCCAAGTTTGTCTCTCACATCGATGCTTCTCTCCCTTTCCCCTCCTCTAAAATTAATGGAAACTTTTTTTTTTAAGGCTGGAGTGGGCGCCCTAGCCAGTTGGGCTCAGTGGATAGAGTGTCGGCCTGTGGACCAAAGGGCCCGGGTTCGATTCCAGTCAAGGGCACATACTTTGGTTGCAGGGTCCTCCCTGGCCCGGGCTCGTGCAGGAGGCAACCAATCGATGTGTTTCTCTCACATCGATGTTTCTCTCTGTCTCTCCCTCTCTTCCTTCACTCTCCCTAAAAATCAGTGGGCAAATATCCTTGGGTGAGGATTAACCACAAAATAAACATTGATGAAAATAAAAGAATCTCTTGGGGCGGGGGGGGGGGGGGGGGGAGAGAAAGACTGGAGTGGGACCCGGTCACTATGTCTGCTCTGCCACCTGGCACAGTGATTAACTGTCAATAGAGCACCATAGGGGGCACCGCTGAGCGCAAGGACCTCTCTTCCTGGCTGGGGGACACAGCCTTTTCCTTCTTACCTCTGTGGCACTCGGCGGCAGCAGTTTGCAGACCGGAAACTCGCATGTATGCACCAGTGGCTGGGAATCCACAGGTGGCTTCCCTGTGAGTTCAGTGGCACCTCAGCAGGCAGTTCCCTGCTCGCCGGCCTCCATTTGGGGCATGTTCAAATGGTGCGTTTCCACCTGTGATGACTTTCCTGCATTCAGATACGTTAGGACAGTGGTCGGCAAACTCATTAGTCAACAGAGCCAGATATCAACAGTACAACCATTAAAATTTCTTTGGAGAGCCGAAAACAGACTTCTGTGCATGGGTCACGAAATCTCAATCGCACTGTACGTGGGCGCCCGCACATGGTGTTTTGTGGGAGAGCCACACTTAAGGGGCCAAAGAGCCGAATGTGGCTCATGAGCCCAAGTTTGCCGACCACTGCATTAGGAGGATAGCGCACTGAAATTGTGGCAACTCATTGCTACTAATGTCCAAAAAAAGGTCTCAAGAAAAGGCAGATTCTCCCTCTTTTTTGAGGGAGAATCTTACAAAATCATGAGTGTCAGTAAGATGGATTGAAGGTGGCAGTTCGGTATTTCATCCACAATGACAAGGCTTCCTGCCTTATCTATCTATGGGGGAAAAAAGATATAATGAACTATATATTTGCACATTTATTTGGATTGAAAACGCCAGACTTTGTAACAATCTAATTTGATTGACTGGTTCGATCAGATTGGCATTGCCAATAAAGGGTTGTTAGGTTAGTTAATTCTTTCGTCCTCTGATTGTGTGGAAAATATATTTAAAGCACAGAAGTACAGCTGAGACCGGTTTGGCTCAGTGGATAGAGCGTCGGACTGCGGACTGCGGGGTCCCGGGTTCGATTCCGGCAAGGGCATGTACCTTGGCTGCGGGCACATCCCCAGTAGGGGGTGTGCAAGAGGCAGCTGATCGATGTCTCTCTCTCATCGATGTTTCTGACTTTCTATCCCTCTCCCTTCCGCTCTGTGAAAAATCAATAAAATATATTTAAAAAAATAAATAAATAAAGCACAGAAGTACAAACATTCATCAATTCATTTATTGGCAAGTGTATTGAAGTCAATATTGGTATTTTCCCCTACCCTTTTTAACCTTAGGTTAAATAAGACACCTGCAATTGAAAACGTAAAGAAAAGTTATATTAGAATAGAATACACTATGCCACACGAGCAGATTATCCTGTGTATCAAAGACAGAACCACCAAGAGTGAATTAAGTATTTTACAAAGAGTTGATGTCATATAATTGTCAAAACCAGTTAAGTAGTCTCTAAGGCTATTGTCTTCCTGGGCAATAGTGGACCTCAAAATCCACGGGGCAAGCAAGTCAGGAAGGGGAGACGGGCGGGAGGTTGGGGAGAGCAAGCAGAGGTGAACTGGGGTCAGCGCTTATTGCCCCCGGCCTTGGTGCTCTGGGGGTCCTGCAGCGGCTGAAGCCCTGTCACAGCTGGACACCCCACTGGCCCAGGAACCAGAGGCGCTGAAAGGAGGCGCTCAGCCTAAGGGAACTTGGAGCCACTGCAGAACCAGCCACTCCTCACCCCACGGAGGTGTGAGCTGAGCAGCAGAGATGTATTTGGGCTAAAAATGGCTGCAGCGTCACTCCCACCCCCCAAATCCCTCAGGAGTCTGCCTTGTGGCCCATCCTAATCAGAAAGAGACAAGAACAAAATTCGGGGAAATGTAGTTTCCGAGCCAAACTGACCCATTACTAAGTTTTCGCACCTTACGACACATATCTGTCCGTGTGAAGCCCAAAGTGGTCAGCCAGCTCTGTTAGCCGGGTGGTCGGCAAACTCGGTCAGCAGAGCCAAATGTCAGGAGCACAACGATTGGAGTTTCTTTGGAGAGCCAAGTTTTTTAAACTTAAACTTCTCCCGACACCGCTTCTTCAGAATAGACTCGTCCAGGCTGTGGTATTTTGTGGAAGAGCCACACTCAAGGGGCCTAAGAGCCACATGAGGCTCGGGAGCCGAGGTTTGCCAACCACTGATGTTAGACCACCTGGAATTTCAGGTTCTCAGTATTAATGGGAAAGGGGGGAGGTTCTCTATTAACTGCCTTATCCCAGAGTCATTCCTGCTCACTGCTGGCCAGTGCCGTGCCCAGTCGCTCAGGCCTGACACCCAACAGGCTGGAAAGGCTGCCAGAGACCTGCTCGCCTGTGTGACTTAAAGGAATTAAGTAGAATTCGCTGAAATAGGATGAGCTCTACTACACAGGTGTGATTAATATTCACTTATTGCCAAAACCGGTTTGGCTCAGCGGATAGAGCATCGGACTGGGGACTGAACGGTCCCAGGTTCGATTCTGGTCCAGGGCATGTACCTTGGTTGTGGGCACATCCCCAGTAGGGGGTGTGCAGGAGGCAGCTGGTCAATGTTTCTTTTTATCCCTCTCCCTTCCTCTCTGTAAAAAATCAATGAAATATATATATATATATTTAAATATCCATTTATTAAATCTCGGTAAAGAGTCTTTGGTATGCTCCAAGAAACTGAGTTTCTCCAGTGACATTATAAAAAATCCTTTTAGTAGTCAGGTGGTTCCCAATATTTTGTTCTTAACAAAATTAAATTGAGTTCCCATTTCCTCATCTATAAAATAGAAACGGCGGTGTCCTCCTCATGGTTTGTTGAAAGGATTCAATCAAGTTAATGTGTGAAAACTCTCGGTGGCTGAATGTTGTTGGATGAGAATAACAGTTCATGTCTGTAGAGAGAAAGCGCACACAGAACCAGGCGTAACTTTCAGAACAGATACCCTCAGGCTAGACCTGTGCATGACCAGCGTACTCAGAAGCCGGTGAGCCCTTTCCTGTCCGGCAAACGTGGAGAAGTGTGCCCCGCTTTCCCACTCCAGCCCAAGAGAACACCCCCAAAGGCAAACAGTTTCTCCCTTTGTTATTTTATTAGAAGCATATTTACATTCTTGCAGTTAACTTTGTGGAGAACACTTTACAAAAGCCTTGTATAAAGTCTGTAAACTACATAAAAATAACTTCTATCCTTCATAAAGGGAACATATAAGTTAGTTGTACATACTCTGCCATAAGGTGACAACAGGTCACCTGTCCCGCACAGAGGACACGTTAGCACAGGCCCGAGGCACACGGTGAGGACCTTCTCTGTGGTGGGCGGTGCACTGGCTCAATGGGGAGACCCCGTCCAGAGAGAACAGGGGACCTGTGAGGGCGCAGGTGGCACTGAGCAGGGAAACAGCGACTCGAACACGATTCCAACATGAATGACAAGTCAGGCAAGGGAAGGGCCAAAGACTTGACTGAGCCATAAAGCCTGACGCCCGTTCTCACACCCCGGGCTGCCAAAGGCACTGTGTGGTGAAGTCCAAATCAGCCCTCCCCGACCGCTCGCCAGCACTGGCCACCTCTGGCAGAACTGGGTCTGCGCTCTGCGTCACACTGCTGCTGGCTCATCTCCCAGCACCTGGGCCCCTCAGGGAATCCAAAGGGACAATTGTCTCATTGGTTGCTACCTGACCAGTGTCCCATGTGGTCCACTACCGAAGCAGGCAAGCTGAATGCTCACTAACCTACGAGACCGTCGCCTTCCCACGGCCTCCAGAGCATCTACTGCACCTGGAAGACCTGGGCACCCCAAGTCCCTTCCTTAGAATGGCGACTCCCTTTGCCAGATCCAGGAGAGAATGACAGCCAGTGCTAAGACTTTGCTTTAGAAAGACGAAAGCTTCGAACCTAACCATAAGGAATCAAGGAGAAAGTCCTCCTGGGGCGTGGCATTCACTCTATCACTAGCCGATTAGCACCCAGACTCAAGGTGCCCGTATGATTTCTCAAAGTCACCGTCGGTTTTCTGTCTCGTTCCTGAGGAAGCCATTCATTTGAATTTGTTTCAAGTTAGAAATCAGGGTGGAAAAGTTTGCACATTTGCCTTCATTGGGTTATCGACACCGCAGCCTTGGGGATCAGAATCTGGGGGGCCAACTGATGACCCAAAGGTCCAGAATTCTGCCTGAGCCCCACAAGCTTTGCTCCTGCCATGTTCAGGGGAGAGGGGGGAGGAGGCAAAAAGCATTGGTTTCTCCGGATGCTTTTGCTCCCTGAAGACTGCCAGGCCTCTGCAGTGGAAGGCCAGCCTCCTAAGGCGGGGGGAGCACGGGACAGAGGCAGACGGCCTTCCCACCTCACCTGGGCAGATGTGAGCTGGAAACAGACCTGCTTGTGAAAGCGCTGGGTGGTGAACACACCCATTTGTCCCTGAATACACACTACCACACGGGGGCCCAAAGGAATCAGACTCTTCACCCTGTGCCATCTGGTGCCAACATGCCCCATACCAGTGGCTCCACCTAACAGACTCAGTGGCTCAGGCAGCAAATGTGTTCCAACCCACCAGCTACAAGAGGCCCGTTGTGTGAATGTGGGTGCAGGAAGCGGGGGGGGGGGGCACAAGATGGCAGGAAAGACCTGGGACCAGGAGAATGAACAGTTCTGGCTCTCCCATGGTAGATACGGCCTCCAGAGGAAAGCAAACTGGGGAGAGTGGAGAACTGAGGACACCCTGAGCAGCCGCTGTTAGTGGCCACAAATCCTGTCTGACACTGCAGGCAATGGCTGAAATTGCACCAAGAATTCCAGCATATGGACGAGCCCATGGTGACGTCAGCGGCAGCACTTTGCACCCACAGACGGCAAAATCTGGTGTTTTGGCAAACAGGAGGGGCCCCGAGGCTGCAGCACACTCATTCCTCTTGGACCCTGACCACACCCACAACCCACGTCACTGACTGCTGGAAGGGGCCAGGGTTCAAAGAGAACACACATTAAAATCGGGCGACCCTCCACGAGGGAGCGAGAAGTCAGGAACACGGGCCACTCGGGCAAGGGGCTGGGTTCAAGCTGGTGTGGAAGCAGGAGGAGAGGGGTCCTGAGTTCCTCGTTCACAGAGAACGGGAGGGCCCAGAGGCCCGCCAGCCTGCCAGCCACCGGCCCGAGCGGCTGTTAGGAAGCATCCGCAGAGCTATAGGGAAAGAACTTGGCCTTGTTTGGGGTGGTGGGGTTCGCGCATTCAGTCTCCTCGTTCATTTTGAAGAACATCTCCTGCTCCCGCTTCTTCTGGTTCAGATCTTCTTCCAGAGCCTGAGGCAGAGAGAGGATAGATGGAGCTCAGTCTTCCAACCTCAGGAACCCCTCCGAAGTGGCCTCTAGAAATTTCCCTCGTGGGCCTTGGTGCCTGGGTAACGTGGTCCTCCCGCTTTCCTTCCCCAGAGCTTATCACCCAGAGAGCAAGCACCCCCTCCTCCGTCCTCCGGCCACACCATACAGGAGGCTCCCGGGAGCTGCGGGCTACGGTTCGGGGCAGTGCCAGTCTACATGGGGTGTGGGGAAAGCGGGTGCAAATCCGCTGGCAGGAAGACGGCCAAAGGGATGGGAAAAGCCGAGGTGGAGATGGGGAGAGAGATTTAACCCGGGAGCAGAAATGTCTGCGTTACACAGTGTTCCGAGCCAGGAGTTGTTTTCAAAACACAGTAAAACCTTGACCCAGTGAGCTAATTCAGGGGCAGGGGTGTCTAAAGCCAGAAATCCATTATGGAATAAAGTGGGTTTCCTGAACGCGTGTTAAAAAAAAAAAAGAGAAATTAGTTTACCTGTTTTGACTTATGTAGACACATGTGTGTCATTAAAATTAAGCATGGGTGAAGAGTTTATTCCACAGGAAAATTTTCTGGATGTATTTCTGTCATTTCACATATACTAAACAGGTCTAGCAAATGTGCGCGTCACCCGTCACTGCACGTAAACAAACGCACTGAGCTGGGCGTGGCCGCGCTCACTTGGGAACGTGGGCCCGCGTGAGTTCAAACCGCTGCGGACACGAGGGATCTGACATTTCTGGTAATTCTCACAGACTCTGGGCTCACGCTCTCCTTCGCTGGGTATAATATTATCAAAGTGTTTGTGGCGAGCAAACACATATGCACGATGAAAGCAGCCCTGTTCAAGCCCCTGGAACGGAAGCTACAAAGCCCAGTGCCCAGGAGGCCACCAGAGGAGTGGCTGAGTGGACAGCGCTGGCTGGGAGACCGGAGGGCGTCACGGGGCCGAGCTGCGGGGAGAGCTCCGGGCCGGTCCGAAAACGGCAGGTTTTCTCAGTTCTGGCTCATGGCTGTCAGGCAGCTGGATGGATCCGGTGTCACCAGAGCTCCTAGGTTTTCAACAGAAACTGGAGGTCCACATTTACTTTTAATTCTCATTTATTGGTTTTAGAGGAAGAGGCAGGGGGATCAAAGAGAGAAGCATCAATCCGTTGTTCCACTTATTTATGTATTCGTTGGCTGATTCTTGTATCTGACCAGGGACTGAAACCACAACTTTGGCGTAGTGAGTGGGTCAATGCTCTAACCAACAGGGCTACTCACAGGGCAAAATCCAGATTTTATGTAACATTTAGTTGGTAACTTTCAAAACAATTTAAACTGCTATGTATTGGCCAAATCTGACATCTGTAAGCCAATGTTTGGGACCTCTGCTATAGGAATAGCAACTTAATTCTAATAACTACCATCAGTGTGGGACCTCTGCTATAGGAATAGCAACTTAATTCTAATAACTACCACGGAGTTTAGTAACTTACTCAGGGTCTCACAGGCAGTAATGGGAGAGCCAGGACTTTATTCTCATCGCTCTTATTTCAAGGCCTCTTACATAATACTCTATTCTGCCAACCACATCTATTCCTCTATGTAACCTAAGGCGGGAGATGGCGGCCCTCCATCTGTAAGGGGCCAAATTGTAAACATATTTTTTAATGTATTTTTATTGATTTTTTTACAGAGAGGAAGGGAGAAGGTTAGAAACATCGATCAGCTGCCTCCTGCACACTCCTACTGGGGATGTGCACGCAACCAAGGTACATGCCCTTGACCGGAATCAAATCTGGGACCTTTCAGTCCACAGGCCGACGCTCTATCCACCGAGCCAAACCGGTTTCGGCCAAATTGTAAATATTTTTGGCTTTGTTGTAGGCAGGCTGTGAGTTCTCTGGCACAACTTCACTGCAGTTGTAATGCAAAATCAACCACAGACAATATCACCGAACATGCGTAGCTATGTTCTAATATAATCTTGCTTTCAGATACAGGTGGTGGGTTAGACTCGGCCTATGAGCAGCAGTTTACAAGCACCTGCTTTTAGGGACTACACGGCATCCACATTCTCCGCCCCAAAGCAAGTTTCGGGAGGGAAGACCGCACTTGTCTGAGGCCGCATTCTAACTAGGACCTAAGCAGGTCTAGCAAATGTGCGCATCACCCGTCACTGCACGTAAACAAACGTATTCTAACTAGGACCTAAGAAGCAACACTTCACTAACCCTACAAGATACTCTGTATTTACCAAAAGAAATCTAAACTCTTCTAAAAGTATTCCCCACGCACCGTCATCCCGCCTGAACCCACACACGGACAGCATCTCAAGGCTGCTGACTGTAAGGCAAGAGTTAAAGAACATTCGTTCCAGAATGGAAATCCCTCTGGGTCAGGGATCCAGCAGCAACCCAGGGCGCTAATGACAGAACAATTCTGGAGGCAATTCTGGAGAGGCAGCCCCCTCAGCAAAACGCAATGCTCCCTCCCCAAACACACTTGTAATCTCTCCCCCGAGCCCGCTGTCCCCATGGAGCGACCCGGGCTAAGAGGCAGCCGCTAGAGGCAACATAACCCGCTCCTTCTCTACCTCTCTCAGGAGGAGCCCCGGGTGTATGGGACCCGAAGCAGGTCAGCGTGTACCTCCTTTCCAGACTCAGCCTGTGCAGGAGCATTACCGATTTGAGTGTCCAGTTTCGAAAGTCTCAGCAGGTGCAGTTCCAGAAACTGATGCGCGTGGGCCTGCTAAAAGCAGGGGCCGGGCCCCCGGCCAGCTTCCAGCCGGAAAGCTCCGTTGGCACAGGGAGCGAGGCCTCCACCCGGGACCTCCGGGGCCAGTACCCAGCTGGGTGAGCAGCCGCCTCCCGTCCAGACCAGTCACAGCCAGCGGAGCTGACGTGTGACGGCGGAGCAAACCTCGGGCTCCCGGACCCGGCACCAAAGAGAAGCCGCTCTCCTCAGAGACACTGGGCGAGTATAGGGAAATGAGTATGTCCTTGGCCTACAGTTGGTGACTTTTCACATAACACTGCACAGTATTCATTTTGTACATCTCAAGTGACCACACTGAGCCGAAACCAGATGGCTCAGTAGATAGAGCATCGGACTGAAGCGGTCCCAGGTTCGATTCCGGTCAAGGGCATGTACTTTGGTTGCGGGCACATCCCCAATAGGGGGTGTGCAGGAGGCAGCTGATCGATGTTTCTCTCATTGATGTTTCTGACTTCCTATCCCTCTCCCTTCCTCTCTGTAAAAATCAATAAAATATATTTTAAAACAATAAAGTGACCATACTGAGACTCTGATGGTGAATCATTTGCCAGCCTGGTGAGGCCATGGTACCCAGCTGTTCGGTCACGCACCAGGTCAGCTGTGGCTGTGAAGGAATTATTTAGATGTGACTAACATTAACTCAGCAGATCTGAGTAAAGCAGGTTCCCCTCTATGTCGTGCCTGGGCCTCATCCAATCAGTTGAGGGCCCCCTAAGGGAAAAGTTCTGCCTCCAGACCACTCTGGGGCCCAAGACTGCAACATCAGCTCTCCCCTAGGTTGCTGCGACCTGCCCTGCAGACCTCAGACTTACCAGCCCTACAACTGTGCGAACCGGCTCCTTAGAACAGATCCACAAAGGGTATCTTACCTCTGCCTACCTCCCAGGCAGACGTCTGTGGCACCGCGTGGAGCACAGCCTCCCGCTGAGCCCGCCAACCCAGGCGTGGTTACCTTTTTGCGTGGCCGAAGCCTGTCCCGCCACTCCTTCAGGTTCTGGTTATGGCTCTCGTCCAGCGCCTTCAGCTTCTGGGTTTCGTGCTCTACCAGGAGGTGACACTTTTCATTCTGGAACGAATTCCAGGCAGAACAGGTAAGAAACTCGCAAGGCAGAGACACAGGGCTGAGGCATACCTCGTGCTGTAGCCACGGGGACACCAGCACCCTCCCCTCGTTTCTTCTCCTTGATTATAAACCCCTTTTCTAGAAAACTCCATAAATGTAAATACATAATGCACCAAGAGGTGTCGGGGGGGTATTTCAGAATGTTAATATTTCTTTCTGTGTAGTGGGACCTACAGTAATTTTGCAACTTTCTACGTTGTGCATTGCTTGAATTTTTCAACACAGACATGTCATTTTGACAAAACAATAAGCTAACAGTATGATCATGTGCCCTAATGTCATTGTCAAGGAATTGAGACTACAGAGGCAACCACTCCAAAAAATTATCCATTATTTCCTGTCTGGCCCTATCCTGTATACTGTTCAGCTTACCTTATACATAACAGTTCTGAAACCTATTTCCCTCCCCAATTCATATTACAATGTAAAGGTTTCTATAAAGAAGTAAGTTTTCACGATCATCATTTTTAGTGCCTACAGACTCTCCCACAGTGTGGATCCATCAGCTTAACTTAAACATTCCCTATTTTTGCCACTTAGGTTGCTCTTAATTTCCACTCTTCAGCATTGCGTTAAACATCTTATCTATGGACTGAGGTGTGTCTCCCCAAGATTCGGATGGTGAAGCACTAATCCTCCATGTGACTGTATTTGGAGTGGGGCCTTTGGGGGATAGTTAGATTTGCCCGAGTTTGTGAGGATGGCGCCCTGCTGGTGAGACACCAGAGGACTTGCTCTCTCTCTCCTCCCTGGCAGGCTGCAGCAAGAAGGCGGCCATCTGCCAGCCAGCCAGAGAGGCTTCCCTACACGCCAGCCAGAGAGGCTTCTACACGCCAGCCATGCTGGCAGGCTGACCTTGGACTCCAGGCCCCAGAACGGTAAGAAAACAAAACCTCTGTTTAGCAGCCTGAGCTAATAACTGGATAAGATAGCCTGCACAGACAGTTATATTTCTATAAATTACCCATTCTTCTGCATCGCATATGATGTCCTCAGGTCAGGTTTCTGTGGCAAGGGGCGAGGGCCCCGGGCCTGGCTGAGGCTCTCCCGACCTCAGGTTTCACTCTGGAGTCAGGGGTCTGCTCCACAAGCCGACCTGTAGTCTCCCACAGGCCAGCCCTCAATTCCTCAAGGGATTCAGTCTTGTGGTTTATAAGGAGCTTACAAAGGAGGGGCAGTGCCTTTAATACAGATACCTCAACCCTATTAGGGTGGAAGAGTGGAACCCCTTGGGGGATTTAAATTTTTTTTTTAATTTTCAATTACAGTTGATATACAACATTATATTAGTTCCAGGTGTATAATATAGTGATTAGATATTCATGTAACTTATGCAGTGATCATTCCATAAGTATTACACCCTCCTGACACCATATATAGTTATCAGAATATAATAATTTTCTATGCTGTACTTTAAATCGCTGTGACTATTTTTATAACTGCTAACTGCACATTTTAATCCCTTCACCTTTCCCCCTCATCCCCTCTCTTGTCTGGCAGCCATCAGTCCTCTGTATCTATGAGTTTCTTTCTTGTTCATTTATTTTGATTTTTTGGATTCCACATATAAGTGAAATCATATGACATTGTCTTTCTCTGACTTATTTCACTTAGCATAATACTCTGAGGTCCAACCATGTTGTCACAACTGGTAAGATTTCATTCTTCATTATGGCTGAGCCACATTCCATTACATAAGTATACTACATCTTCTTTATCCATTCATCTGTTGCTTCTATTCTTAGCTATTGTTAGGAATGCTGCAATGAACACAGGGATGCATAGCTCTTCAAACTGGCATTTTGGGATTCTTCGGCTCAATACCCAGAAGTGCAATTGCTGATTACATGGTCATTCAACTTTTAATATTTTTAGGAGCTTCCGTACTGTTTTCCACCAGCGGTGCACAAGGGTTTCCTTTTCTCCACATCCTCGCCATAACTTATTGTCTATTGATTTATTGGTGACAGCCATTCTTACAGGTGGGATGTGCTATCTCACTGTGGTTTTGATTTGCATTTCCCTGCTGATTAGTGATGGTGGGCATGTCTTCATATGTCTCGTGGCCTTCTGTATGTCCTCTTGAGATTTTATTCGGGTGTCTGCCCATTTTTTATGGGTTGTTTCTCTGTTGGTGAAGTTCCGCAGCGCTCCGCCACACCCAGATCACCCCGTGCTGGTTTTCACAGCGATAGCATGCCGACTCCTCTCCCAGCACCGGAGCCCTGGGCTGGGAGCCCGTGATGGAGCCGGACCCCTCTCTCCTCAGGGGGTCCTCTGTAGCTGAGACATCCCTCCTGATTGTTAACCGTGGGTGTGGGGCCTGCCTGCTCCATGTCGCTACCCATGCTACCAGTCTCGATGTGGCTTCTTTATATCCTAGTTTTAGGACTTCTGTTCAGCCTATCCTCAGGTGGTTTTCAATCATAGTTCTAGAATTTAGTTGTAATTTTCATGTGGTCATGGAAGGAAGTGAGCACATTTAAGAAGTCTCCCTAGAGGGGATTTTTATTTTGAGGTTTCACGCTCAAGGGTTGTAGGCGTTTAGAAATTGGTTTAGTTGGGAATCGTACGCACAGCAGCACTGAGTACTGTGATCTACACGTTTTCCAAGTCAGTCCTCACGGTAACCCCATGGGCAGGGATGGGGAAAGAGCCACAGGTGGGTGGCTTGGCTAAAATTCACATAGAAGCAAAGGGCAAAGTCCCCACCTGGCAGGCCCCAGTGTCTATGACGCTTTTCCATCCCTCCTCGGCTCTCCAGAAACTGCCAGATGGATCAATAGCCTGAGCAATGTCCCGAGGTCTCAGAGGATTGGACTGGCGCATCCCGCTCTCTGACAATGCCTCCATCCAACACACGGGGACTCCCAAGTACCAGCTCCTGGAGTGGGGTAAACTCAGGAGCCAGGGGAGGGGGCGGCCAGGGGTCTCCCTAGGGAAAGGGCCACCAAAGGGCTTGGCAGTACCGGGACACCTGGTGCTGTTCTCGGTGGGAAAGCTTTGAGCTTCTCCCCATAAGGATGGTGATAAGCTGGAAGTTTTTTAGGATGTTCTTCATCAAGTTGAGCAAGTCCCCCTTATTCCTACTTTGCTGCGAGTATTTATCATGAACAGGTGTTGGCTTTTGTCAAATGCTTTTTCTGCATCTGATCGTGTGAATTTCCTTGTTTAGGCTGTTGATGTCAAGGATTACATTATTGATTTTCAAATGTTGAACCAGCCTGGTTGATAAATCCCACTTGGTCATGGTGTACGATTCTGGGATCCAGTTTGCTAATATTTTGTTGAGGATTTGTGCAGCTGTGTTCATGAGAGTACCGGTCTATAGTTTTCCTTTCTTATTATCTGGTTTGGGTATTCGGGCACTTAGGACACCCTCCCCCAACACACAGTGATGACTGAGAAATCCCGCAGCATGCCCCGGGAGGCCCCGGGCAAGGCACTGGCAGCTCCTTTCCAAGCTTCCCTCCCATCCTCCAAAATAGGACTCATCACCACGCCCATTTATGGCTTGGGAAGGTGAAGTGATATGGCCAACACGTGAAGCACCCTTGGTCATCAGATGAAAAGCCTCCCTCTTAGCAGAGTCTCTGCCCCTGAGCTGACTGCCTTGGGGGAACCCGAGACAGTGGGGGAAACTGAGGCAGCGGAAGGTCGGTACCTGCAGCTGCTGCAGCTCACTCATGTTGCTCTCGCACTGTGCCACCATGTCCCGCATCTGGTTCTCGTGTTTTTGCTGCTGCTGCAGCCGCTCTGCCTTCTGCCTCTTCTCCTCTTGCTGGGAAAACTGCAACAGAGAGAGGGTGGGTGCTTCCGGGACCTCAGGCTGGGCTGGGGCCCACCTCGGGCCATTCCAGGGAGGCCCTGTCAGAGGGACTAGCACCCCACACCGCTCAGGCTGTGCCCCCTCCTGTCTTAAATTCTCCCTCTGAGACCCAGCCCCTGCCCTCGAGGCTGGTGGGGACAGGACACTGTGCCGTGACATGTGCTGGGGCAGCGTGTGTACACACAGGAGCCGCAGGAGCGACTCCCAATCTCTGAGCCACACCTGACATGCGAGTAGGGTCGTGGTGGATGAGAAGAAGGGGGTTAGCAGCAGAGGAAGCTGCGGATAGAAGCACTGCAGTGGGAGGGAACAGGCATGAGCAAGTCTCTCGAAGCTTCCTGTCCACCAGAGGGGGCCCGGGGAGGTTAGGAGGCTGCTGAGCTGTATGACTTGCACATCTTTCCAAGACCCTCTGCTGCACCTCCTATTCTATGTCCCCCAACCTTGTAGGGCAAACCCGGCTGTGCCACACCAGGGCCTACCTGCTTGACCTTCTCGCGCTGCTCGGCGGCGCTGCCCGCCCCGCTGATGTGCAGGCTCTTCTTGTACATGGCCATGCGCGTCTTGCCCTCGCTCCTCTGGATCTTGGGCAGCCGCGCCTTCTCCTGCTGCTGCCGCGCCTTCAGCTGCTCCGCCATGCGCTGGTTGTAGCGCTGCATCTGCTCCCGCTCCTGCGGGGACAGGCCGGGGGCCGGGTCAGCTGCGCGCCGGGCACAGGTGTCATCAGGAGCCCAGGACCCGCCTGGCCCAGAATGCTCAGCAGGAGCGAGGCTGTATCATTTTACATCTGTTCTCACTTTAAAAACTTAATAATGTGGGTTCTTGCCGAAACCGGTTTGGCTCAGTGGATAGAGCATCAGCCTGCGGACTGAAGGGTCCCACGTGCGATTCCGATCAAGGGCATGTACCTTGGCTGTGGGAATATCCCCAGTGGGGGGTATGTAAGAGGCAGCTGATGGATGTTTCTCTCTGATCGATGTTTCTAGCTCTCTATCCCTCTCCCTTCCTCTCTGTAAAAAATCAATAAAATATATTTAATTTTAAAAAATAATAATAATGTGGGTTCTTCTAAATGCCCTGCATCTAATCAATGCTGGCATGCCGTCCAAGTTCCTATCTCAAAGCAAAACACACCGAAACGGATGGTTTATCATTTTGATGTCAGGTGTCAACTCTTATTTTTAAGTCTTGATAAATTCCTTCCCCTAACACGTATTTGTATTTCAAAACTTGGTACCAGTGTCACCTCCTGCAAGAAGCCCCCCTGGCATCCAGCCAGATGGAGCACCCCGATTCGGAGCCGCCACAGGGGTTAGGTGAGGAGTTACCCACGCCAGCTGTGCAGCCGAACCTCAGTTATCATCTGTGTCCCCACTGAGGGCACTAAACCCAGATGGACCATTACCCAGGTGTAGAGGGCCCCCTGGCCACACGAGCTGGGTCTCTCCTGGTCTGGGGGGGTGAGGGAAGGCTTCCTGGCAAAGCTGATGCCTGAAAGTATTCGGAAGGGACCCGTGGGGAAGAGACAAAGGAAAGAAAGACGGGACAAAAGGAGAGAGGAAAGAGAAAAGGGCATGAAACGGGCATGGGGTGTCAGAGTCCGTGGGGGAGCTGCTTGGACCAACGCTGCATGTCTCCCCTATTTCTGGCCCCTTGAGCCAAGGCAAGACCTCCCCCAGAACCTCCCCGGGCCTCCCCGTGGCCAGCCTCACTCCTCCTGAGAGCAGATGGTCCCCGAGCGGTGCCCCATCGCGGTGCGGGCTCGCCCTCTCCCAGGCCGCCCGGTGCCCGGCCCCGCCCGGAGCCTCACCTTCTCGTGCTTGCGCACCAGCTCGTGGCGCTGGAGGAAGTACTGGTCCTTGAGCTGCTGCTTGACCAGCTGGTGCCGCTCCTGCAGGTGATGCTCCTCCATGTCCCACAGAGCCGCCTCCCGGTCTGGGAGGACACACGGCCCGGTGAGCGGAGGGCAGATCCGCCGTGCCCTCCCTGCCTGCCCTCCCCCGGCCCAGCTGATGACGGTGCCACCTCACCAGACTGCGTGGGGGAGTTGACGGGCCAACTCCCAGAAACGTCCTTAATACCTACGGGGTGAGAGCTCGCTCCAGCAAGATGTGCTCGGAGTCTGCAGCCCGAGACCCGGGCAGAAACCCAGCTCCGCCCCTGGGAGCTAGGACAGGTAAAAAGACTGCCCGGGCCTCAGCGTCCACCTCTGCCAAATGGGCACAAGCGTACCACGGAGGGAGAACTGTCTCTGGGAGACATTTATGTTCCGGCCTCACGGCACCTCTGCTCTCCTGGCAGGCAAACAGAGAACACGAGGACGGCCTCCTCGGGAAAACGGGTGACGCTCCCTATTCATTACACGCATGACGAGGGCAATAACGAGGCATTTTAGCCCTGAGGCCTGTTAACACTTGTGCTCAGCCACGGGGCGGAGCTGGTGTCAAACAGAGCACTTCATGTGGCCTGCAGTCACAAAGCAGGCGGCCCTCAGCCCAGGGCAAGTGACAGTCTGCTTCCCTGCACTCCTGTCACATGAAACCAATCTCCCAGGTACATGGCCACAGTCAAGCCCGTGGCCCCGCAGGTCACATAGTTCTCACGCCCGTCACGGGGCAAGCGAAGGAAATGGGGCTGTCGGAGGCACCCGGGGCTCTATTCGGGATGTCGGGACATCAGGGACCATCCTTCTGGTCCACACCGAGTACCGAGCCACCAGAGCCCTGGCTGCGGCACCCGCTGCAAAGGAGCCAGAGATGGCTCTGTGCTTGCTTCTTCACAGAAGCCCAGGCTCCAAGCGCACTTTTCACCCCGTTTTAAACGTAGCTCATGTAACGGACTTCTAGCCGTTTAGAGCTCGCTTGCTTTGCATACCCCCACAGAACTGCACCCACCCTCTGCTCACAGGAAAATAGATAAAACCCATGATTCTAGCTGAAACCAGTTTAGCTTAGTGGATCGAGTGTCGGCCTGTGGAGTCAAGGGTCCCAGGTTCAATTCCGGTCAAGGGCATGTACTTTAGTTGTGGGCAAATCCCCAGTAGGATGTGTGCAAGAGGCAGCTGGTTTCTCTCTCATCGATGTTTCTAACTCTCTATCCCTCTCCCTTCCTCTCTGTGGAAAATCAATAAAATATATTTTAAAAAAAACAAAAAAAAACTTGGTTCTAAAAGAGCCCTGTTGCCCTTCAGAGCTCCCTATACCAGACTTCCTCTAAGCTGAGTGCATCAGCCAGCACTCGCCCTGTCTCGAACCTCTCTCCCCAGATGTCCCCCCGACCCTCTCCCTCTGTCTGGGACCCACACAGTTGTCTCTGGAAAGCCTTGTCCTACGAGGGATCTGTCAGCATGCAAACCTGTCAGAACGCCAGCACATGGCAGTAAAGGGCTCGGCTTCCAGGAGAGATCTGCATTCAAGGCCACCCCTACCCCTCAGGAACCGCAACCTCGGCCAAAGAACAGCCCCTGGCTCAGCCTGTTCCCTCCTCTGGGCCCCGGGGAGAAAGGACCCGCCTGTGTGCCCCCTCGGGGGAGGGGAGGTTCAGAGAGAGTAAGTCTGAAAACGGCTGGCAGAGCAGTCGCTCAGTATAGGATGGCTGTCCTAGGAGGTCAGTATAGGATGGCTGTCCTACAGTCGCTCAGTATAGGATGCTGTCCTAGGAGGTCCTCAGGGCGGTCCGCGCCCCCTGCCACCCCAGGCATCCAGCTCACGTAGTCTCCACCCATCTACAGCACCGCCGGTTGTCCCCTGACATCTGGAATCCTTCAAGTAGGGTTGATGACAACTGGTATCTCTGCCTCGCCCCGGACTTCAGTGGGGGTTTTCCTTGCTTTACCAGGATGGTTAGTTTTGGGGTGGAGAAGACCCAAGGCTGGATGTCCACACAGGTTCTAGGCCAGCCCGGCCCCACCCGCTCCCAGCACCCACCTCGCAGGAGCTCCTGCTTCCGAGTGAGGCACTCGCGCTCCTTGTCACAGATCTCCCGCCTGTTGTCGGCCGTGATCTTCTTCATGGCCAGCTCCAGGTCCTCCTTCTGCTTGGCCAGGAAGTCCCGGTCCTGTGGGCGCGGGGAGCACAGACCTCTGCTCAGCGCCGGCTTTGGTGCCTCAGCTTTTATTCTTTTTATTTATTTTTTAATATATTTTATTGTTTTTTTACAGAGAGGAAGGGAGAGGGATAGAAAGTCAGAAACATCGATGAGAGAGAAACATCCATCAGCTGCCTCCTGCACACCTCCCACTGGGAATGTGCCTGCAGCCAAGGTACATGCCCTTGACCGGAACCGAACCTGAGACCCTTCAGTCCGCAGGCCGACGCTCTATCCACTGAGCCACACCGGTTTTGGCCAACTTTTATTCTTAGTGCAGAAGAAAAGGCAGTGAGACCCCACAGAAAACTTAGGGAATGTACAGCAGGGAAATTAGACTTAGAAGCAGGGCAACCAATGGTGATGTGTGGGCTTCGTATGGACCCTGGTTCAAACAACAAGAAAAGGGGTGTTTGAGACAACTGGGAATGGGAATACTGACTCGACTATGAAGGATGTTAAGCAACTTTTGTGAAATATTTAAATTTTGGGGGGTGTTTATGGTATTGTGGTTATTTTTATTTTAGAGTTACATAATATTTATATTCATAGAAGCATTATCCATAATAGCCATGGATGGAAACATCTCTAGCATCCTTAGACAGATGAGTGGATAAAATGTGGAATATTATTCAGTTTTAGAAAGGAAGGAAATTCTGACACATGCTACCACATAAATGAATCTTGAGGACACCGTGTTAAGTGAAATATGCCAGTCACAAATGAACAATAGTGTATCATTGCACTTATATGAGGTTAAATTTGTAGAGAGAGAAGGTAGAATGGTGGGTGCCCAGGTTGGGGTGGAGGGATGGGAAGTTAGGGTTTCACAGGTAGAGTTTCAGTTTTCTAAGATGAGAGAGTTCTGCAGAGGATGGGGCTGGTTACACAACAGTGTGGATGTGCTTAATGCCAGTGAATTCTACACTTGAAAATAGGTAAGATGGCGATTTTACATTATGTCTATTTTACCAGAGTTTTAAAAAAATTTTTAATGAAAACATGCTCAAAGTCACTAATCATCCGAGAGATGCAAATCAAAATGACAATGAGGTACCATCTCACACCTGTCAGAATGGCCATCATCAACAAACACAAGTGCTGGCGAGGATGCGGAGAAAAAGGAACCCCCGTGCCCTGCTGGTGGGAGTGCAGACTGGGGCAGCCGCTGGAGAACAGTATGGAGTTTCCTCAAAAAACTAAAAATGGAGCTCCCATTCGACCCAGGATCCCACTTCTAGGAATGTATCCCAAGGAATTAGAATCAGTCAGAAGGATATATGCACCCCGTGTTCATAGCAGCACAATTTATAATCGCTAAGATTTGGAAACAGCCTAAGTGCCCATCAGCAGATGAGTGGATTAAAAGACTGTGGTGCATCTACACAATGGAATACTATGCTTCTTTAAAAAAATAAAAGAAGAAACTTTTGCCATTTGCAGCAGCATGGATGGACCTGGAGAGCATTATGCTAAGTGAAATAAGCCAGTCAGAGAAAGATAAATATCACACGATCTCACTCATTTATGGAATATAATGAACAACATAAACTGATGAACAAAAACAGATCCAGAGACAGAGAAGCATCAAACAGACCATCCAACCTCAGACGGAAGGTAGGGGGTGGGAGGGCAAGAGATCAAACAAAGGACTTGTATGCATGCACATAAGCATAACCCATGGACACAGACAGTAGGGGGTAAGGGCATGTGCTGGGGTTGGGAGTGGCCGGGGAGAGATCAATGGGGGAAAAAGAAGACATAAGTAATACTTTAAATGATAAAGAATTTTTTTAACTTCATTTCAATACACACAAACAATAATTTTAGAAGACCTACGTTATTCTTTCAAGTGAGTTCTAACGGCTGAAAACATTTTATGGTAAGGCTATGCCCTAACTTATTTACCCAACATATAGCAGGCTGTTTTCCAGGTTTCTCTACATAAGCTAGTGCTGCTCTTCACACTCTGCTAGCTAAATGTGGGCCTCTGTGGTGATTAATCCTCGGATTAGTCTCTAGAAGCAGAAGATCCTAAGACTCTTGGTACAATTGCCAGATTGTCCTCCCCGAGAAAGGGCCAATCTGCTGTCCCTTTGTGGGGATGAGGGCCTCTCTCACCCTCCCCAACCCCTCATTTCTTCTCATCATAGCGCCAGGGGCCCATCGTGGGAAAGTGAGGGTGTCCTCTGGAGTTGGACTAAGTTTGGGGCCTCGGCCCCCACTGTTAACTCTTCAGTGTCCCCTCTAATTCCTTTCTCTGCAAAGGGAGGATGAAGCTAATCTGGGTCATATACAAAGCCTTTGTCAATGTTGACTCTAAACTGCTCTGCACTTGGGGGCAGAGGAGACAGGTTGTAGGAAGAAAACGAGAGCATGACCGACAGGCTGGTGAAGCTGGGGCCAAGGGATGGAGTCAAGGGGGTGAGGCTGGCAGAGGCCGGGCCAGGCCAGATTGCAGGGCCTCGTCAGAACCTGGTCTTACAGACAAAGGCTGAGCCACTGAAGGTGCTCAAGGCACAGGGCTGCGGGGGAGGGTGCCATGATCACACCTGCTGGTGACAGAGCTGCAGAGGGACACGCGGGGAAGCAGGGAATCTGGCCGGGAGGAGGCTGAGGCAGTTCAGGCAAAAGATGGCAATGGCTAGGGAGTCACAGAGATGTGGACAGGCTGATGGTCCCAGAGAGAGTTTGGAGATTTACCAAAAGAAAACCATGTTTCAGGAGTGTGAGGGACTGGAGGAAAAGGAGGTGCCGGGAGTTACAGGTTCCGGCCTGACGACCAGGTGCAGAACGGACGCTCTCAAACACGAGAACAGGACCCGGGCTGGGAGATCGTGGGTTTGGTGTCTTTGAGACTCCAAGATGCCAAGTGGACAGAAGGGTGTCTGGGCTGGCCAAGGAGATATGACACACAAACATCCCGACAACAAGGCAGGGGCGCTTGAGGCTTTGGGAGAGGTGGGTGTGAAGGGCCGGGGTATCAAGAGAGGGGGGAACTCACGTCCAGCTGGACTGAGGGCAATCAAGGAAGACTGCAGGGGAGAAGTGATAACAGGGATGACAAGAGGATGGGCTGGATTTTGGTATTCAGAATAACAGACAGGTATCTGAGGGGCATGGTATAGGCATAACAGGGAGCACCTGGTCACCGCTCATAGTCTCAACCTGGGACTCCCGACCCCCTCCACTCCCTGAGTGAGGGGCAGGGACTCACGAGATGCTGCTTTTTCTGCGCATGCTCCTCCATCTTCTGCTTCATGCTCTCCTTCCGCTGCTGCCTGGGGAGCTTCTCCACCTCGTTCTTGACCTGCAGAGAGTGCGGGTCAGGGTACCGCCTCACACTCCCCAACTCCTGGGCCAGGGACACCGAAGTGTAGGCTCAGCCTTCCTGGCACTGCCCACCCCCTCCTGCAAGCCACTCTGACAGGTGGCACCTACTGGCACGTTCCTAACTGCTGACTCCGTTTCCAGACTCCCTCGGGGCAGACAGCTGCTGTTTTTGCTGCTTGGTGTTCACCCCCTTTGGATGACAGCACCTCCGATTCCGTTAGGGCAGCGTTTCTCAACCCTTTTCCCTTTTAGACATCTTGTTCCTAATCACCCACCCCCCCAAAGTATGAATCCCACAGATAGACTGTCCTGTCTTAAACCATTATAATACTGAAGCTGTTTTAACCCCCTTGGTGTGGTATCACCCTAGCAGAGTGCATGCTGTAGACACCCCCTCCGCAGTCTCAGGTGCGGGTGGCACTGACACCCCATCCCGTCTGGCTCTAGGCGGGTATACGATCTACGCCGCCAATCAGCACGGTGCAGGGTGAACATGTGGTCCTCTCTGGGCCAGTGAGAGATTCAAGATGTTTGCTGGAACCATCAGAGGAAAGTGCTGCTCTCTGGCCTCTGGGATGGCTCAGGTGGGCAGACAGAGGCCCAGGTGGCCACCCTGGAGGGGTCTGCCTGAAAAACTAACCCCAGGAAACAATGCCAACGAGATGCAAGAGGATGAAAGAGAGAACATCACTACAGACCCTACAGCTGTTAAGAGGATACTGAGAAGTACTATGAATAGCTTTATGCCAATAAACTTAACACTTAGATGAAACAGACAGATTCCTTGAAAGAAGCTACCAAAGCTCTCACGAAAGCCAGGCCTGTGCCCCAGCACCGGAGCTGGGACATGCTTAGTCCCACGAACCAGGGTAACGAGACTAAGGTACTCCTTGGGCACAGACGGGAATACCAAAACACTCAGTAAGACAAGTAACATTTTAAAAACAACATCCATGGCAAAAAAGCATGAACAAAACGTCAGCATTTTAAGTGCAGACAAGATCTAGCCTTACACTCGTAGGACTCGCCTCACTGCCTCACCTTAATCCTGGTCCTGTCTGACCCTGTCTTTAAATAGTCAATATTCTGTTCATTATGAATGCGTTGCTTGAGTTTTTATTTTTAACCATTGCATTAGAATACTATGCCTGATTACCGAGTTTTTGGGGGCACCCTCTTAAAATTCTGTGCCTGCGCTGAGTGCCTCACTGGTGTTACCCCAGCCCCAGCCTTGCTCCCACAGGCCCCTTGGCAACCCCAAATGCCGTGCCCATCCCAGGGAAGTCTGGAGCTGGGCTCTGAGGCCTCCCGCACCGTGGGCCACCCCTAGAGGCTATCCACTGCTCCCCTCTGGAGACTGGGAATGGCCTGGATTGGTGTGCCCACCCTGGTGGCCCCCACCTCGTGTCTCCCTCCTCCCTCCTGAGAGCCCAGGAAAGCACAAGTGTCCCAGCCCCCGGTGTCTGGCTTACTCCCTCCTGGCCACCTCCCCCTTCCAGTTGGGTGGAAGGAAAGGGAGGCGGTCCAAACTCAGAACTGCTATTCTGGGAGCAAAGAGCATCAGGCATGGAGGACATGCGTGTCTGCCCACCCAGCACCCACTCCCCCTTCTGGTGACAGCATCTCAAATTCCCTGGGCCCGCCATCCTTCCTTCTGCCCTGCTCTCTTTCGGCTGGGAGTTGGGCAGCTGGGGGTGCAGAGGAAACTGCCTCAGACCACATGGCGAGGGCCGGGGAGCCAAGTCCACACACTGGAAAGCAGAGCCCGGGGACACAAGGGTGGCTCCTCGTGGTGCAGCCGGAGCATGTCGACCCAGACATACCGGGATGGGGGCTTGGCAGGAAAACAAGCTCCCCCAAATTCCCTGTGGCTGAGGCGAGGCTGAGCTAAGGTTTCGATCGCTTGTAACCGAGAGGGTCCTCCTATGCCCAGGCCGCCGGCCTCTGCCCAACACCGACCTCCTTCTTCATCAGTTTGAGCTGCTCCTGGAACCGGGTGTAGTCCCGCTCCTGCTCCAGCCGGATCCGCTTGGCCTCGTCCCGGCGCCGCACGGCGTGGTCCTGCTCCATCTTCTCCACCTGCTGCTTCTGCTGCCGCTCCAGGTTCTCCAGCTCCGTGTCGAAGAACTTCTTCTTGGCCTGCGGGGAGCACGGACCTCAGCAGTCACTTTACAAGTCCCGGGAGGGGGTGGGGAGCAGGAGGGGAGGAGCCAGAACTTGTCCTCAGGCCTGGGCTTACCTCCCAGCTCCGTCACCTCTTCACTGTGTGGCCTGAGACAAGTCACTTCGCCTCTCTGAGTCTCTCCTCATGTGCAAAGGGAGGACAGACCGTCTAGACAGCTCACTCGCCTGAGTCTCTCCTCGTGTGCAAAGGGAGGACAGACCGTCTAGACAAGTCACTTCGCCTGAGTCTCTCCTCGTGTGTAAAGGGAGGACAGACCGTCTAGACAGCTCACTTCGCCTCTCTGAGTCTCTCCTCATGTGCAAAGGGAGGACAGACCGTCTAGACAGCTCACTTCGCCTCTCTGAGTCTCTCCTCGTGTGCAAAGGGAGGACAGACCGTCTAGACAGGTCACTTCGCCTGAGTCTCTCCTCGTGTGTAAAGGGAGGACAGACCGTCTAGACAGGTCACTTCGCCTGAGTCTCTCCTCGTGTGCAAAGGGAGGACAGACCGTCTAGACAGGTCACTTCGCCTGAGTCTCTCCTCGTGTGCAAAGGGAGGACGGTACATCTACCTTGCAGGTGCCTGGTGCTCAGCACCGATTAGTCTCCCTCTAGACGGTCGGGTGTGACCCAGAAGCACCGTGACCTGCATGTGATGCTATTACACAAGTCAAAGGCTATGGAGACCAGAAACCAGAGGAACTGGACAGCGGCGAGTTCTCTCCACTGCGCAACCGCCCCCACTCTGCAGCTTCTGCTTAAAGAAACACGGACTCGGGCAGCCCTCTCGGGCCCACCCCTCCTCACACTCACGTTGATCTCTTGTTCAAAACGTTTGTGCATCTGCTCCAGCTGCAGCTCGTGCTTTCTGCTCAGCTGGTTCTGGTTCCGATGCTCTTCCTTCTGCAGCAGCCGGAGCTCCCGCAGTTCCTGGCGCCTGAGGGTTAAAAGATGTGACACCTCAGTCAGCAAGTGGCCTCGGAGACCCCGTAACCCAGCGAGGGGCCCTGAAGGCCGGAGCGCGGAGCGGCATCACACGGGGCAGACGCAGGGTTACCGCGGGCGGACAAAACAGTCATAATCTCAATACGTAAAGAGTACTTACAAGTCAGTAACACAGGAATATCCTAAATTCAAAAAGTGACACCGAACATGAACAGACATGAAACGAAAGACAAGAAGTTTTTAAGTAACGTACGTAGATACGAAATGTAAATTAAGAAGGAATACCATTCTGATTAACTAAACAGGTGAGGTTATAGGGGAAATTGATGCTTCCGTAACCTGCTGAAGTATAAATTGGTACAACATTCCCGGAGGACAATTTGGCAGTAAGTTTATGCCCTTTGAGAGGACAGTTCCACTTGCGGATAACATTCTAAAGCAGCATTCACAGATGCACAAGAAAACGGAACAGGGATATCAGTAGCATAGGTCTAAGTAACTGAAAACATATCCATCTGATTTAATTAAAAATCAGGTTTTAGATGATCACGTGGGAAAACATCTATTAAAAATGCAACAATTCTGCCGAGACCGGTTTGGCTTAGTGGACAGAGCATCGGCCTGCGGATTGAAGGGTCCCAGGTTCGATTCCGGTCAAGGGCATGTACCTTGGTTGCGGGCACATCCCCGGTAGGGGGTGTGCAAGAGGCAGCTGATCGATGTTTCTCATCGATGTTTCTGACTTTCTATCCCTCTCCCTTCCCCTCTGTGAAAAATCAATAAAATATATTTTAAAAATAATAAATAATAAATAAAAATGCAACAATTCTTTATGACAGATACAGGGTGATCTCTAAGTTGACAGGTGGGTTATTAGGCAACCCTCTGGGTGGGAAAGACAGTGTGTGCGCACAGGTGTGTGTGTGTGTTTACTGTCCTATTTGAACACTATTTCTGGAGGGATTATAGTAAAAAACTAACACCAGGAGGGGACTAGGTGCCTGGCAGAAAAGTGAACAAGGGAGATTTTTCACTGTTTATCCTCTTCCTTTTTCAGTTTTGAACCGTACTTATTTCCTATTTACACTGTATGCCTTAATTTGTAACTGCATATTGCCAATGTATATATTCACAGAAAACACTGGCAGGATGAACCTCAAAATGTTTACTGTGGCTCTTCCTGAGCAAGTCCACTGAAAACTGTACGTGTCGTTTATATAATCGGAAAAGAAGAAGAAATTGAAACGACGGGAAGAACCTGGGCCGGCGCCTGAATCGGGCTCTCCGGCAGCTGTGTCCTGTCCTCGCCCAGGGTCTGCAGGCTGCCCCCCCACCCCCCGGGCTGCCTTCCTCACAGCTCGGACAGGGGAGCCGCGCAGGGAGCCCGCCCACAGCTGCAGGAGGAGAGGCCACAGCTGGGCCCAGAGGGACCGTGTTGGAACCTTAGCTGCCGACGTGGCGGCTGGGCCCCCTCAGCCTCCCTCAGCCTTGGCCAGCGGCCGTCAAATGGAGCAGAAATCTGTACCGCTCACGTTCTGATTGGAGGGTTAGCTGAGGTGCTACTGGTACTGCCTGCCTGGCACACAGTAAACACGCCCGAAGTGGTCGCTTCTGGAATGGCAATGAGGACGCAGAGCCAGAGGCAGCCTGGTCCAAGGCAGGAGGCGGCTTGGAGAGTGTTAACGAAGAAATGGAAACCTTGCCTCAAGAGAAACAGGCTTCCAGAACAACTGACCAAAAGACAAAGGGCTTGCCGAACTGGTTTGGCTCAGTGGATAGAGCGTCGGCCTGCGGACTGAAAGGTCCCAGGTTCGATTCCGGTCAAGGGCATGTGCCTTGGCTGCGGGCACATCCCCAAGTAGATGTGCAAGAGGCAGCTGATCAATGTTTCTCTCTCATCGATGTTTCTAACTTTCTATCCTTCTCCTTTCCTCTCTGTAAAAAATCAATAAGATATATTTTAGGCGGCCCAGGACCAAACCAGAGAGGATAGAACTTGCATTGCCACGATGTGTCCACCATCCGGATACCATTGCTGACATGTACACATAAAGAACTATTTGACATTGAAACTGATACTCAAACATTTTTTGTTCTTATACATGTATTTCTAGTATGCAGAGGCAAGATATTTTTGAAGAAAAGAAACAGGGGAGAGTGATTGATATAGAGGCAGGGAGGCAATGAACAGGCTGTCAAGATACAGGGGGAAGGCTGGGGTGGATGGGAGGCGGATGCTGGGGGAGATTGACCGAAGGACTTGTATGCATGCATATGAGCATAACCAATGAATGAAAGAGACTGGGGTGAGGAGGGGGGCAGATGCAGACATGTGCTGTGGGGTAGGGGAGGCTGGGGAAAGGATAATAGGGGAAAAAAGGAAAACATATGTACTACTATTAAATCTAAGTTATACTGCAAAATATATATACATATATATTAAAAAATAAAAAATAAAATATATTTAAAAAAAAAGAAGACAAAGGGATCGACAGCCAGCTTCTACTTCCCTCCTGTCCCGCCTCTCCCGGGCGGGGGCGGGGGGGGGCATACAGGCAGGTGGCGTAGGAAGGAAACCACCAGCACCCCCAGTTTTCAGGGAAACAGAACTCGGGCCTAGGAGCCTCAATCTGGGAGTGAGTCAGTCCCAGGTTCGGACGCCTGCCTGACCCAGTCCCCCGGAAATGCCAGGGCCCAGGTGTGACCAGGGCTGTGGCCGGCCGGGCGTGGCCAGCGCCTGCACCCCTGCGGCCGGGCTTTCAGGATGCTCAGACCTCGGGCCCACACCACAGGCGGACAAGAAAGCCTTGCTGCCCGTGAGCACCTCTCCCCCACCGCGGCCGAGCCCCCTCCAGCCCGAGCAGACACAGCGCCTCCGATCGGGGGCCGGACGGCATCGCTCCCAGATGGGGGTGGTGAGCCTGCAGTTCCCGGAGGGGAGCTGGAAAGCCAGCCCGAGGTCTGAAGCGGAGGAGTGCAAGTCGCCCCCCAGGGGCCATTCAATCAGGCGGTGGCATCCGGCAGCACCCGGTCCTCCCACTGGCCCAGCCACACAGGTGACACCAAAGTGTGTGTGCACATGTGTACACAGAAACGCCCCAGTGAAGTCTGCCACCCACCCACCTCCTGCTGCCTACAAGGGACAAGGACCCAGACAGCCCAAACTGCTCGGTGTGACTTTGGGCTGTTTGTGCTTTTTCAAAATATGAGTGTGGTTGACGGTCTAGAAATGTTCTCTAAATCTAGAGGGAATTTACCTGCAAAGGCCTGGCCCTGGGGGCTCCAGGGATCCAGGGCCGCCTGCCTGCTAAGCCCCTGCTCTGCAGCCCCCGGAGACTGAGCGGCCAGCGGAAGCCTCCAGAACCCTCCTCCCACAGGCCTGGCTGCGGCCTCAGCCCACCCTCCCGCCTGGGTGACGGGCCAGTGACTGCCTGCCAAGAGCAGTCCCCTCATTGGCAAAATGGTGAGGACGGGGTCTCCCTGAGGAAGGCCCAGGGCCCGAACACCTTAGAAGTGCAAAGTGGCGCCGAACCAGTCTGGCTCAGTGGCTTCAGAGCATCGGCCTGCGGACTGAGAGGTCCCAGGTTCGATTCCGGTCAAGGGCATGTACCTTGGCTGCGGGCACATCCCCAGTAGGGGGTGTGCAAGAGGCAGCTGATCCATGTTTCTCTCTCATCGATGTTTCTGACTTTCTATCCCTCTCCCTTCCTCTCTGTGAAAAATCAATAAAATATTTTTTTTTAAAAGTGCAAAGTGGCTCCCAGCAGAATGCTTTGCTGCACCCCCTCTGCCCCACACCAGTTTCATGGGTTTTGCTCCAAAATGTATGTGAAGCCTGACCACCTCCTTGCGGGCCTCGGTCCTGGATGGGGGTCTCCTCTACAGGCCAGCCTCACACCCGCCACCCCCACCTTTCAGAGGGGGTTAGAGCCGTCACCCTCCAGCTGTCTCCCTCCAGCTCTCCCACCCTGACCCGCCGGCCCTGAGGACTCCGGGGACCACAGCCCAGCCCTGTCCCCTCAGCTCCCGGGCAAGCCGAGCGGTCCGTCCTCGGGCCTCTGGGGGCCAGCTCCTCTCACCCTTCAGGTTCTGTTCGGGGGTTCCCTCGGAGCAGCCTCCCCCAACCCAGGCGCTCACTGTCGTCACCCATTGCTTCCTTCACGCGAACCACAACTGGGAATTACCTTGCGTGTTGGGTGTTGGCCAACGGCCTCAACTACATGGATCACCATGGCCCCCAACCTGGTGGGTGGGTGGGTACGTGGATGAGTGGGCGGATGATGGGTGGGTGAACGGACAGAAGGGTGGATGGGGGGATAGATAGATGGGTGAGTGAACGGGTGGGCGGGGAGTGCGGGATCTCAAGCAACAGCAGTTTCCTCTCCTCTCACTGACCCTGCACTTGATGCGGGAAAGCTCTCTCACCAAAGGTCCACCCCAGGCCCCTCCCTCCGCCCCAGCCCGCTCGCTCCGCCAGCTGTCCTCCCGGCTTGCCTGAGAAATCTCATCTCCTCGTCCTTCTTCTCGTCTTCGCTGATGATCTTGGAGGTGGTGATGCTCACCTCCACGCCGTCCACCACAAACTTGCGTGTCCTCTTGAGGGTTTTCTTGTGCAGCCTGGAGTCCTGGCAGGGGAGCCGTTAGGCAAAGCTCAGCCTTTCGGCCCAGAGCCCCTGGGACGCGGTGGGGGTGCACGCCCAGGGCGGCCGCAGCTGCCCCCAGCCCCTTTGCTTCAAGCTTCTCAACCCAGGGGCGCGTGTCTGAACTTATTACCCCCCTTCCCTCCCCTGATCTGGGCCTTCGGACGCCGCCCCAGGCCGTCCCCACCCAGCGGCCAGCACCCTCCCACACACAGGCCGTTTCCAATCCTCTGCCGCCGACTGGCTCTGTGGCCCTGCAGGACCCTGGTCCCTCAGCCTCAGCCTCCTCGTCTCCTCAGAGGAGAGGATGGTGCTTGCCTCCCGGGGCGGTTCAGGGAGAAAACGGGGGCCGCCCCGGGCACAGCGCCCCGCTCTTGGCAGCCGTCAGCGCCCGGCGTCTGTTCTGACAGATCATCGCAGGCCACACTGCTCTCCACCGAAACCCAGATCCCGGAAGGTGATTTGGCGCCGAGCCCCTCTGACCTGAGCCCCACTGGCCACGCCCGGCTGGAGGCGCCAATTGGTCGGCCTTGATCTCTCCTGTGAATCACCAAGTTCACGGCTGCCGTGAGCCCTGGGCAGGCTCTCCCCGGTCCGAGGGGGACCTGCGCCTGCACTGGAGTGAGGCAGCCCCCTCTCTACCCTCTCCGCAGCCTCCCGCCCTCCTGTGTAGCCCAGCCCTGCCTTTCCAACCTGCCTGGGGCCTCCCCACCCTAGAGGGGGAGTGGAGGCCGGTGGTTCCCCTCAGTCCGTCCTGGTGCCCGTGGTCGCTCTGACCGGGCTCCAGCTGTCGGCACGCAGGGGCTCTGGACATCAGCACATGCACAGCCACCCCACTCCTCTCCCCAGCGTCCGGCCCACATGGCCTAGGACTCAATCCAGACGGCCACAGGGCCGCCCGTCTGAGGTGAGGCAGCCGGTGCTGACGCAGCCCCGGGCCCTTATCAGAACCGCGTGTCCCTGGCTCCCGGCCACCGGCCGGAGGGCAGTGTCCGCAGCCTCCCTGCCAGGGGCGGCCCCTCCTCTGGGGAGTGGCTCTTTTCACGCTCGGTCCCTTTAAGAGGAGGAGGGAGAGGCCGCCGGTCCTGGGATGGGCCGAGGCAGCTACCCATGCCCTGGCCTGGCCTGGCCTGCGCCGTCTCCCTGCGCAGGGCCCTGTGCCAGCGGCTGCTCCAGTCCCTTCCAGGAGCAAGTCCTTTTCGCTTCCTGTGTGTCTCCACCGCGTAAACGATGAAGGAAAAACAACCTCGGCCTCGGGAGCCGGGCCCTCCCCGTGGCCTCCCAAGCAAGTGAGCAGCGGCGACAGTGACGGCAAGAGCACCCCGAGGTCTGTCAGAGCAGCCAGCCGGCCGCCACCTGAGATGGGCCCGAGGCCACAACCCCCACTGGGGAGGCAGACCGGCATGCGGGGCTCACAGCCCAGAGCGTGGGGCTCCCCAGCTCCCAGTGCCCACCTGAGCCTCCGTCTGCTCCTCCGTACACCGCTGATGGGCCGCCTTCATTTTGTGTTTGTTCTTAAAAGCACTTTGCAGTGCCAGGCCCTCAGGCACAGGTCCTGTCACCCACAGTGTCCCTCCCAGACAGGCCACTGAGCTGGGACAGCCTGGAGCACCCCCTTCCACTGACTCCACCGTGAACGTCACCAGAGGGACCCATGACGGACCCACAGATGAGCGAACGCCCACTGTGTTTCCCGACTCCTCTCCCCAGCTTCGCCAGGGCCTCTAACCGAACCCAGTTTAAATGGGAACCACACTGAAACACAAGCCCAAACGCACTGTTTGCTGACTAAACCCCAGAGAACTTGGATATTCTAAAGGCTGAACCGAGTCGAACTAAAAGCCCCATTCCAGGGAGAGAGACGACATCGATGACGGGAGAGAATCATCGCTCGGCTGCCTCCCGCACGCCCCACACCGGGGATCGGCTGTCTCCGCACGCCCCACACCGGGGATCGGACTGCACGCCCCACACCGGGGATCGGACTGCACGCCCCACACCGGGGATCGGCTGCCTCCGCACGCCCCACACCGGGGATCGGCTGCCTCCGCACGCCCCACACCGGGGATCGGCTGCCTCCGCACGCCCCACACCGGGGATCGGCTGTCTCCCGCACGCCCCACACCGGGGATCGGCTGTCTCCCGCACGCCCCACACCGGGGACCGGCTGTCTCCGCACGCCCCACACCGGGGACCGGCTGTCTCCGCACGCCCCACACCGGGGATCGGCTGTCTCCGCACGCCCCACACCGGGGATCCGCTGCCTCCGCACGCCCCACACCGGGGATCCGCTGTCTCCGCACGCCCCACACCGGGGATCCGCTGTCTCCGCACGCCCCACACCGGGGATCCGCTGTCTCCGCACGCCCCACACCGGGGATCCGCTGTCTCCGCACGCCCCACACCGGGGATTGGCTGTCTCCGCACACCCCACACCGGGGATCCGCTGTCTCCGCACGCCCCACACCGGGGACCGGCTGTCTCCGCACGCCCCACACCGGGGATCGGACTGCACGCCCCACACCGGGGATCGGACTGCACGCCCCACACCGGGGATCCGCTGTCTCCGCACGCCCCACACCGGGGACCGGCTGTCTCTGCACACCCCACACCGGGGACCGGCTGTCTCCACACTCCCCACACCGGGGATCGGACTGCACGCCCCACACCGGGGACCGGCTGTCTCCGCACGCCCCACACCGGGGACCGGCTGTCTCCGCACGCCCCACACCGGGGATCGGACTGCACGCCCCACACCGGGGACCGGCTGTCTCCGCACGCCCCACACCGGGGACCGGCTGTCTCCGCACGCCCCACACCGGGGATCGGACTGCACGCCCCACACCGGGGACCGGCTGTCTCCGCACGCCCCACACCGGGGACCGGCTGTCTCCGCACCCCCCACACCGGGGATCGGACTGCACGCCCCACACCGGGGACCGGCTGCCTCCGCACGCCCCACACCGGGGACCGGCTGCCTCCGCACGCCCCACACCGGGGATCGGACTGCACGCCCCACACCGGGGATCGGCTGCCTCCGCACGCCCCACACCGGGGATCGGCTGTCTCCGCACGCCCCACACCGGGGATCGGCTGTCTCCGCACGCCCCACACCGGGGACCGGCTGCCTCCGCACGCCCCACACCGGGGATCGGCTGTCTCCGCACACCCCACACCGGGACCGGCTGTCTCCGCACGCCCCACACCGGGGATCCGCTGTCTCCGCACGCCCCACACCGGGGATCGGCTGTCTCCGCACACCCCACACCGGGACCGGCTGTCTCCGCACGCCCCACACCGGGACCGGCTGTCTCCGCACGCCCCACACCGGGGATCAGACTGCACGCCCCACACCGGGGATCGGACTGCACGCCCCACACCGGGGATCGGACTGCACGCCCCACACCGGGGATCGGGCCCACAACCCTGGCGCGTGTCCTGCCCGGAATGGAACCGCGACCTCCTGGGTCAGAGGCTGCCGCTCAACCACTGAGCCACGCCGGCCAGGCAATAAAAATATTTTTTTTTTTAAATAAGAGCAGCCCTAGTTGGTTTGGCTCAATGGACAGAGCATCGGCCTGCGGACTACAGGGTCCCAGGTTCGATCCCAGACAAGGGCACCGGCCTGGGTTGCAGGCTCGATCCCCAGTCGGGGGCGTGCAGGAGGCCACCAATCACTGGTTCTCTCTCATCACTGACATTTCTCTTTCTCTCTCTCTCTCTCTCTCTCTCTCTCCTCCCACCTCCCCCTCTCCCTTCCTCTCTAAAATCAATAAAAAATATTTTTAAAAAAGAAAGAGCAATCCTTGTGAGCCACTCAGAAACGAAAGGCAGCCACCAACTGCTTTCAGAAGCCCAAACTGAGCCGGACATCCGGCTCCCGGCCTGTGCGCAGCGCGAGCCGGTACCTGGATGGACAGAGAGCCCGTCTCTCGGTTCAGGGACAGGTCAGCGGACAGGGAGGTGCCGTAGTCCACGCTCTCCGAGGCGGACAGGCTGCCGCAGTCCGAGTCCCTCTTGGCCGGGGAGGCCGCTTCGGGGACCTCCAGGCCGCCGTTGGCCAGCTTCTCGCTGCCCAGCGTCTCCAGGGCGCTGCTGATGGGACGGCTCTGGCTCGTCTTCCGGGGCCGGCTGGCTGCGGGACTGAGGTCCCCGGGCTGGTCCGCCGCCTGCTTCTCCCCAGACCCCTGGATCCTGGGGCCCATGGACACCGGCCGGGACTTGCGAAGAGGCACGGGCTCCACCAGGCCGTTCTCATTCCCTGCGGCCACATCCGGGGCCCCGGGGGCCTGGAGGGCACTGTCCCCCGAGGGCAGGCTGGGCCCGTTCTCCTGGTCCGGAGGCTGGCTGGGCGGCACTGGAGCAACAGACGGTTCCTGGGGAAGCTTGTTGGCATCGAGGCTGACCTGACTCACGTCGGAAGAGCTGGGCGTGTGGCTCCCCAGAGGCTGGAGGAAAAGAAAAGACGGTCAGGGCCATGCCGCTGTGTACAAGGCAACAGCCAGGAACACCGCGGGGCCGGAGAGGCGGGCGCCCACAGGGTGGCGGGGGCCAAGGCCAAGGAGACAGAGCGGGCATCCCTGTCCAGCGAGCCGCAGTCCTCACCACTCCCTACTGCCTAACCAGCACCACATCACTACTGGTTTTGGGGGGTAGGAATCTCCTGATTGTCTCTGATCTTAGCTTAGTCTGATGCCTGTTCTTCTTCCTTCGAGTGCAGGCAGCCGTGGCCAGACCTTCCAGTGTTTTCGGGACAAGCTAGAATCGGGACTTTCACATGACACCTCCTGGTTTTCAGATGGCAACTAAAGGCTTTTTTTAGATGACACAAAACCCAAAATAAACTTACCCTAAACTAGATTCCACCTGCCAGCCACTAACTTTTTTTTTCCTTTTGGTTTCAGAGGGAGGGAGAGGGAGAGAGCGACAGAAACATCAATGAGAACCACTGATTGGCTGCCTCCTGCACACGCCCAACTGGGGACTGAGCCCCCAACCCAGGCATGTGCCCGGACTGGGAACCCAACCTGTGACCTCTCGTCGTGTGGGCTGACGCTCCACCACGGAGCCACGCTGGACGGCCGGCCACTAAAGTCCTGTCTCCTTTTTAGGACTTTGGGTGGTGAGAGGTATTGGAAATTTTGCTATTAAGAAGCAGAACACTCATTTATCTAGATAAAACCCAAATGTTCAGCCTAATGAGTAAAGTGGGCACCACGCAGCCGCCGTCAAGGTCAGGGGTGGAACCGTGCCCCGCCCCTGGCCCCCCCCCAGGTTTACCTCCCTGACATCGTCACTGTCCCGACCTCAGTCTCTAAGTAACACACTCACAGCTCCCTTGGGTCCCGACAGCTGCTGTTTTAACCCTGGATTATGGAAGCTTCCAGAAGCAACTCTGACCCAACTTCTTCAACACCCAGAGCAAAGGTTCGGGAGCCCAGATCTGACCCCGTCATCCACACCAAGGCCGGCCCCTGCCTCGCGAGTCCGAGGCGCCATCTGGGCCGGGCAGCCAGTGTCCCTCCCGAGGCCCTCCCCAGCCGAGACCAGCGATCCGCGGCCGCGTGACTGGCTCACATGGTTTTCACGTTGTTAAACGAGCTTTCCTCTCCGTTTAAACCCACCAAACGCCGAAGCTGCATGTGGGTTACCAACACGCGTGGACACGGCACTCGGGGAGCCCCTCGGCCTCTCGGGCCTGTCGCCTTGGTCACGTGCAGCCCGCACCCCATTCCTCCCACAGGCGCTCGAGACAGGCTCCTCCGTGTGAGCCTCGACGGGGAAAGGCTGGGAAGCAAAGAGCCAGCCACCGACTTCTACAAATCGGGATCGCGTGAAGATCCAGATTCCTGCCGAGACCGGTGTGGCTCAGTGGATAGAGCGTCGGCCTGTGGACTGAGGGGTCCCGGGTTTGGTTCTGGTCAAGGGCGTGGACCTTGGCTGCGGGCACATCCCCAGTGCGGGGTGCGCAGGAGGCAGCTGGTCGATGTTTCTCTCTCATCGATGTTTCTGATTCTCTCCCTCTCCCTTCCTCTCTGTAGAAAATCAATAAAATATATATTTTTTTAAAATCCAGATTCCTGGTCTCCCCTGAAAATGGACGGAATCCGGGCAACACGCCCCGGCCCCCGTGCCAGCCCCGGGAACCTGGGGCATGGGAGCCCTCGGCCTCCGAGCCGGGGAGACACGGAGAGGAACCCTGCCTGCCCCCCGGCGCCCCTCACAGGAGCCGGGGCCGCGGGCCTGTCCCTCCCGACACCCGCTCCCAGGCCGTACCGAGGCGGCGTCCACCGCGTCCTCCTCTTCCCCCTCGTCCCGGCCGTCTTCGATCTCCTCCATCACCTCGGCCTTGGCCTCGGCCACCAGCTCCCGCAGAGCCTTGTTACTGGTGACTCCGCTGACGAAGGGGTGCTGGGGGGACAGGACACGGGGTTAGCGGCACCTTGGCGGGGGGAGGGAGGGCAGGCAAAGGCGGGGGCGGCATGACCTTGGTACGGGAGACCAGAGGAAGCCGGGAGAGCCGTGTGTGTGACTGACGGCCCGTCACCAGCTGTGCGGCTGAGCGTGTCACCCTCTGGGCTGCGGGCTCCCCCCCCCGAGGTGGAGACGATGACCCAAACCCGCCAGAGGTCATGACGACGGAAAAGAGCACGCAGCCCTGCAGTGTGGCTCAGCGGATAGAGCGTCGGCCTGCGGACTGGAGGGTCCGGGTTCGATTCCGGTCAAGGGCATGTGCCTTGGCTGCGGGCACATCCCCAGTGGGGGGTGTGCAGGAGGCAGCTGATCGATGTTTCTCTCTCATCGATGTTTCTAACTTTCTACCCCTCTCCCTTCCTCTCTGTAAAAAATCAATAATATATATATTTTTTTTAAAAACTAAAAAGAGGGGCGAGGTTCACAAATCGTCAACATTTCCCATACTTTATACACACACGAGACCTGGAGCAGCCACCGTCCCCGACAGAACACGCCATCGCCTGGAAAAGGTCCCTGTGCCCCTGACAGTCAACGCCAGCCCCCTGCCCGCCCAGACCCCCTGCCCGCCCACACCCCCTGCCTGCACAGACCCCTGCCCGCACAGACCCCCTGCCCGCCCAGACCCCCTGCCTGCACAGACCCCTGCCCGCACAGACCCCCTGCCCGCCCACACCCCCTGCCCGCACAGACCCCTGCCCGCACAGACCCCCTGCCCAGCCCACACCCCCTGCCCGCACAGACCCCCTGCCCGCACAGACCCCTGCCCGCACAGACCGCCTGCCCGCCCACACCCCCTGCCCGCACAGACCCCTGCCCGCACAGACGCCCTGCCCGCCCACACCCCCTGCCCGCACAGACCCCCTGCCCGCCCAGACCCCCTGCCCAGCCCACACCCCCTGCCCGCACAGACCCCCTGCCCGCCCAGACCCCCTGCCCGCCCAGACCCCCTGCCCAGCCCACACCCCCTGCCCGCACAGACCCCCTGCCCGCACAGACCCCCTGCCCGCATAGACCCCCTGCCCGCCCACACCCCCTGCCCAGCCCACACCCCCTGCCCGCACAGACCCCCTGCCCGCCCACACCCCCTGCCCGCCCACACCCCCTGCCCGCCCACACCCCCTGCCCGCACAGACCCCCTGCCCGCCCACACGCCCTGCCCGCACAGACCCCCTGCCCGCCCACACCCCCTGCCCAGCCCACACCCCCTGCCCGCACAGACCCCCTGCCCGCACAGACCCCCTGCCCGCACAGACCCCTGCCCGCCCAGACCCCCTGCCCGCCCAGACCCCCTGCCCGCCCACACCCCCGCCCGCACAGACCCCCTGCCCGCACAGACCCCTGCCCGCCCAGACCCCTGCCCGCCCAGACCCCCTGCCCGCCCAGACCCCCTGCCCGCACAGACCCCTGCCCGCCCAGACCCCCTGCCCGCACAGACCCCTGCCCGCCCAGACCCCCTGCCCGCCCAGACCCCTGCCCGCACAGACCCCTGCCCGCCCACTTTAGCGTCACACGAACGGCACCCGACAGGACGCCATCCCCCGTGGCTGACACTCGGTGCCCCTCCTCGTCGCGTGTCCTGGCGGACCGTTCCTTTTGCCGCCCGTGCGGCGTTTTCACTGCGCAAACGGCAGCTCGTTGGCGCACTCGTCCCGCCGCGGCGGGCACGGGGTCGCTTCCTGCGGGGGTGCCTGTGCCTAAAGCTGCCGAGAACACGCTGGCACGTGTGTGTGTGCGGGGGGCATGCGTGTTTGCAAAAGCAGGCGCCGTGCTGCCTTCTCCCCCCAGAAGGAAATGCCGTCTCTCACGGGCCTTGCAAACGCTGTCGGGGCCTCCGCAACGCGGGCCGGGGGCTGGAGGGCGGGCTGGGCACCCCAGACCTGCAGGGGGGCTGGGGGCCTCGAGATGGGCTGCCGCTGCGCCTCCAAGGCAGGTCACCTGCAAACGCGCTCTGCACCGGCGTCAGCACCGGGGAGGGGTGTGCCCGCCCTCGCTCGCTGGCTCACCAAGGCCTGAGCTCTGACGGCGTCTTATTTACCACCCCGAGGCTTGCTCGCCTCCCGCAGCCTGTCCCGCCTCCCGCCGAGTCCCTCTGGGGCCCGTTCCAGCTGCGGAACGGAAAGTCCCGCTCGGGGCAGGCCCCGCGTCGGCCGGGCGGGGATGGGGGACAGCCGTCCCCCGCCAGGGGACCGTCCCGGAGCCCGAGGTGCAGGCCAGGGGTGGGGTGCCGGCCACAGGGAACAGCTGGCCCAGCGGCCGGAGCTCCTGTGCCCACAGGGACCCAGGCCCGCCCGCCCCTGTGGCTGGCCGGCCGCCTCCCCGCACCCACCCCCCCCCCCGCCGCCGGGCACACCGGACCCTGGTCCCAGGCGTCGCTTCAGACACACCACAGGGACCTACGGGACCGCGGGACCCTCCAGCGGACAGGCCCCCATCCCCCCGGCCTCTCCATTCTGTCGACACGTCCAACAGTCACGAGCCCAACGCCTCATCGGGAGCTCACGCTCTTTCTCGAACCCTCTCACTTAACCCTCACAGCCGCCTCGCTAGGGGGACACAGCCAGAGTCCCCAGCTCTGAGCAACCGAGCCGGGGGGGGCCAGCCGCTCGCCCGGGAGGCACGGCAGGCAGGGCCGTGAGCCAGGGCTCCCGACCCCCCCACCCCCCGGGGCACACGCCGTGGCGGCGCTCACCCCAGAGGGGTGCGGGCACTTCACGCCTGTGCCAGCGTGTCCGTGTGACCGACAGCCTGAGCCGGGGTCGCCCTCGAGCTCCTCTCCGCCTCCCTCCGCCGCGACAGGTCCCGGTGGTGCGTCCTCTTCTGCGCCATCGGACCCGGGGACGCGCCATCCGAGCTCCTCTCCGCCTCCCTCCGCCGCGACAGGTCCCGGTGGTGCGTCCTCTTGTGCGCCATCGGACCCGGGGACACGCCATCCGAGCTCCTCTCCAGTCCCCCGCTCCGGCCCCTCGCCGGGCCTCCCGGCCCTGCCCGGCTCACACCACGCGTGTCACCCCGACCTTGGCCTCCGCGCCGGCCGGCCCTCGCGGCCTCTGGTGCTGCTCACACAGAAAGCCCTGTCCTCCCGTCACCGGAGGCCCCTCGCCGCCACCGCCCGTCCTGTTCTCCCCGGAGCCTTCGTCTCCCCAAGTGTGCGCCTCTGCTGTCCGCCCGGCGCTCCCACAGGGCCCCGGGTCCGTGAGGCCCGGGCTGGCGCCCCTTCCCGCAGCCCGCCCCGCACGGGACCGGCGTTCAGGAGGCCGGCGTTCAGGGGGCGCCCGGGAACGGGGTTGACGAGTGAGTGGCGTGCACGCTGCCCCCAGAGCTGGGCGAGGCCGGCACCGGCCTCCAGGTCACCCGATCTCTGCCGTCCACCTCCAAAGGGGGTGGGGGCGCCACCGGAAGGGGCCCCACCTCCAGCAGCTGCGCGGCGCTGGGCCGGGTCTCGGGGTTCTTGTCCAGCGCCGTCTTCAGGAAGTCTCGGAACTCCGCGGACCTGGGGGGCAGGTGGCGGCAGTGAGCGACTCCCGAGTCAGGTCCACTCGGGGGCCCTGCGCGCCCCCAGCTCGCCGGCCCGGGGACAAGGGCGCCTTCACGGCTACCAGGCGGGGGCGGCGGGGCCCTCGCGATGACCTTGTCGGCACAGAGGTCACTGTGCAGACGGGACGTGGGAACCACAGAGCAAGACACAGCCGAACTCGGGTTCGAGCCCCCCAGGTCCTGGCCCGAGGTCGTGCAGGTGGCTGCTGGGCTCTTCTCCGTCCCCCCAGCCCCCACCCCGTGTCGCTGAGTCAGTCTGCTCCGTGCCCGTGGGGAGAGCACAGAGGGAAGCGAGAGGCCAGAAGGCCCGGGGCCCAGGCCCGCACCCCGCACCCCGCTCTGGCGCACCCCTGCCCCTTACCACTTGGAGGGCGTGAGCAGCGTGGGGGGCTCCGACTTGGCGATCTTGAGCAGCACCCGCATGGGGTTGAGCTCATGGTGCGGGGGCTCGATCTGGGCCATCTCGATCAGAGTGATGCCCAGGGACCAGATGTCGGCTTTGTAGTCGTACGGGGTGTCCTTCATGGTCTCACACATCACCACCTCGGGGGCCATCCTGAACCAACGACAACACAGGGCTCAGAACCTGGCCTCCGGGGCGCGTTCGCAGACTCAGGCTCAAGGACCAGCACTTCCGGGTCTCAGTTTGCACTAGTCCAGCCCACTGTCCCGCTGAGATGTCTTCCGACAGAAGGACGCCCTCCAAGCGGCTCCTCGGCCACGGCCTGCTGCAGTTCCCGGTGCCCGCCACAAGGTGGCAGCAACAATCCAGAACTCAGTCCGGGGGAGGGGGGAGCTGGAGGCGGGGGCGGGGGGACGGGGCAGAGGGGAAGGGGCCCAAAGAGACAGGACAGGAAGGGCAGTGGAGAGAAGACAACAGCCCCGAGAGAAGGGGCTGGAGACAAAAGGAGGAAGAGGAATGAAAGGGCGGAGAGACAGAGAATAAAAGGGGTGAGTAATAAGCGAGCAAGAAGGAACCTAACGCCACACGGGAATTCATGCCCGTGAGGGACGGAGAGTAGGCAGCTGTGCTGTTTTGGAAAAGCAGGAAACGCCAGGACTAGAGGAGCCCGGGGAGACTTCACGCGGGGCAGGAAATGAGCTGGGTCAGTCACCGCTAGCCCCAGCCTGGCACCCCACCGCTGCCTGCTGAACGATTCAGACTGAACCGTTTTCTCAGGAGTTCCCGTCACAGCGCTATTCACGCAGCAGGTCCTCCGTGCACATCCCATTAAATTAATCCTCACGATTCCTCACGAAGTGGCTGATCGTAGGAGTCCGATTTTACAGACCAGCAAACGGGCCAGCCCCTGCCTCGCGAGTCCGGGGATCGGCTGTCTCCCGCACGCCCCACACCGGGGATCGGACTGAGTGTGTGTGTGTGATGGCAGCTCCTCACACACACACACTCAGTCCGATCCCCGGTGTGGGGCGTGTGGGGGACATCACACACACACGCCCCACAGGATGCTAAGCGACCTGGCCATGGTCACAGCACGAGTGGGGGGGGGGCGGGACCGGGCTCAGACCTCCTGTCCTGAGGTCACCAGCCAGAGGTCACCCTGGGGGACCTGAGGTTGAACCCTGGGCCCACCATTCCCTTCCCAGAAGCCACTGGACTCACCAGTAGGGCGTCCCGATGAAGGAGTCTCGTTTCTGCAGAGTTTTCAGGTTCTTGGCGGACACCCCGAAGTCGGCTGCAGGACAAAAACCCCGGAGGGCGTGTTGGGCGCACGTGCTCCACCCACAGCCCCACTGGCTCCGATCGCCACCGCGGGCCGGCTTCTACCTCCCCGACCGGCGGTCACTAACGGGCATCGGCGTCAGCCCGTACCGCGACACAAACTTCCTACTTGCTAAGGGGTATAAGGAGCTTCTTCCGGAAAAGCAGTCTGACAGTGAATCACAGGATCTTCAAAACACCCGGACTCTCCTGAGCCTGGAACTCCAAATCGCGACAGCGACCCCAATGAAACCATCCCCCATGAAACAGAACAAAACTGTGCGTTCTCATGCTCATCACGGTGCTACTGCTAGCGACAAATGAAAAGCAAGCGTAACTGCCTAGCTTTCAGGGGGCAGTTTGAATTAGTCATGATTCGGTGCTGTCACAAAGCAAGCTTAGGGAGTAATTTTAAATGTTTTACAGACACCATAGGACACACCCTGTGTTTTCCACGAGGATTTAAGATTCTCTCTCTCTCTCTCTCTCTCTCTCGCACGCGCGCGCGCGTACACACACTCACACACACACACACACTCACACACACACTCACACACACACACACACACACACTCACACTCACACACACACTCACACACACACACACACACACACTCACACTCACACACACACACACTCACACACACACTGACACACACACACACACACACACACTCACACACACACACACACTCACACACACACACACACTGACACTCACACACACACACACAGACTCACACACACACTCACTCACACACACTCACACACACACACACTCACACTCACACACACTCACACACACACACACTCACACACACACACACACTCACACACACTCACACACACACACTCATACACACTCACACACTCATACACACTCACACACACTGACACACACTCACACACACACACACTCACACACTCACACACACACACACTCACACACACAGTCACACACACTCACACACACTCACACACACACACTCACACACACACACACTCACACACACACACACACTCACACACACTCACACACACACACTCACACACACACACACTCACACACAGTCACACACACACTCACACTCACACACACACACACACACAAACTCACACACACACTGACACACACTCACACACACACACACACTCACACACACACACACACTCACACACTCACACTCACACACTCACACACACACACACTCACACACACACACACACACAGTCACACACACACACACACTCACACACACACACACACACAAACACACACTCACACACACACACACACACTCACACACAGTCACACACACACACACACACACTCACACACACACACACAAACTCACACACACACTCACACACACACACACACTCATACACACACTCACATACACACACTGATACACACTGACACACACTCACACACACACACACTCACACACACAGTCACACACACACTCACACACACACACACACACACACACACAGTCACACATACACACTCACACATACACACTCACACATACACACTCACACACACACATACACACACACATACACACTCACGCACACACACACACTCACACTCACACACACACACACTCACACACACACACACACAGGTTGTCCCACTGTGAAATCCCGGCTTACCATGTGATCACAAGCAAATCCTGGCTTACCATGTGATCACAGGCAAATCCCAGCTTACCATGTGATCACAGGCAAATCCCGGCTTACCATGTGATCACAGGCAAATCCCGGCTTACCATGTGATCACAGGCAAATCCCGGCTTACCGTGTGATCACAGGCAAATCACGGCTTACCATGTGATCACAGGCAAATCCCGGCTTACCGTGTGATCACAGGCAAATCCCGGCTTACCATGTGATCACAGGCAAATCCCGGCTTACCATGTGATCACAGGCAAATCCCGGCTTACCATGTGATCACAGGTAAATCCCGGCTTACCATGTGATCACAGGTAAATCACGGCTTACCATGTGATCACAGGTAAATCCCGGCTTACCATGTGATCACAGGCAAATCCCGGCTTACCATGTGATCACAGGTAAATCACGGCTTACCATTTGATCACAGGTAAATCACGGCTTAGCATGTGATCATAGGTAAATAGTGGCTTACGCATGTCATCATAGGTAAATTGCGGTTTACACATGTGATCATAGGTAAATCGCGGCTCACGCCTATGATCATAGATAAATTGCAGTTTACGCATGTGATCGAATGCAAGGAAAACATTAACCTGTTTCTGGGAAATATTTCAGGTGCAGAGGAAAACGGCCTGATATTATTCAATTAGAAAAAAAATCAGGCTGAAAAACTATATATGCACTACAATCCCAACTTTTAAAAAAACACATTTATCTAATAAAAGCTAGTATTTATTGAGACCTTACTAGGTGTATAGCACCATACAAAGAGATTCACGCATCTCATTTATAGCTGCCTGTGTGTCATCTGCATACATCTGCATATACATTCCTATGCATAACAATCCTATCTGGGGCTCCGAGAGCAGGGAAAATCATTATACCCAATTTACAGATGAGAAAACTGAAGTTAGGGTCCACTCATTCCAAACTCCATTTCTATGCTCACTCACAGCCATTTTCCCCTGACTGACAGGCAATACCGCTTATGAAAACTCCAACGTTTAACTGGCTACCAAGTCTCCATAATCTGGTGGAGATAAAACACTAGGAGTTTGCTGCCCACGGCTCAGATCTACTTATTTACATTCTTAATTATGTATATTTACATTATTCATGAAATTCAGCATGAGGACAAGTGACATAAGCCGATCTGAGAAAGATAAGTACCACATGACCTCACTTATTTTTGGGATCGACTGAACAGAACCCCGGACCAACAAAAATAAGGCCCGAGGCAGGGAGGCCTGAACAGACGGACGTCGCTCACTGTGGGGTTGGGGGGACGAGAAGAGATAAACAAGGAACTCACATCCTCATATATATCGCCCATGGGCACGGGCAATAAGGGGGTGGAGACCTGGGGGGGGTGACTAGGGGCTGAGAGGAGGGGAGTAACGGGAGGAATGGGAGAGAGCTGTAATACTATCAACAATAAAAAACATATTGTACAAAATCCAGTGAGGCCTAAACGGGTGTGGCTCAGTGGATAGAGCATCGGCCTGCGGACTGAAGGGTCCCAGGTTCGATTCCGGTCAAGGGCATGTACCCTGGCTGCGGGCATATCCTCAGTGGGGCGTGTGCAAGAGGCAGCTGATCGATGTTCCTCTCTCATCGATGTTTCTAACTCTATCCCTCTCCCTTCCTCTCTGTGAAAAAACCAATATAATATATATTTTTTAAAAATCCAGTGAGAGAGTGCTGATGCTCTCCTTTCTCCCTGGGAGGGAGGCAGGCCTGGCCTCCACCTGTCACTCTCACTGGCTTTCTCGCCATTGGACGCCACAGCGAAGGGCGAGACCAGCCCCCACCCCCCGTGGGTCTTGGGGCCGGGCTGCTCTCTGTCTGGAGGGGTGGAGAGCCGTCCTGTGTGCTCCAGGATGCTGAGCGTCCCCACCTGTACACACCAGACGCCAGTCCCTCCCCCGCTGTGACAGCCGCAGACGTCCCCGGGACAACATCCCCCTCCAGCGAGAGCCCACGGGAACTGTGGGCGCCTGAGGCCCAGAGCAGGTGGAGGTGTCACATCCCGGAGGCCGGGACAGCGACGCTCCCACTCGCCCTCCTGCCCGCAGAGGCCGGGCCGCCGCCCTGGGCTCCGCCCCCGCCCGCCGGGCGCCCTTACCCAGCCGGATGTCGCCCTCGAGGGTCATCAGCACGTTGCCGGCCTTCAGGTCCCGGTGGATGATCTTCTTGCCGTGCAGGAAGTGGAGGGCCTCCAGCATCTGGCGGCAGACCACCTGGATCTGGGGCTCGGTGAGGCCTCGGTCCAGCTCTGGAAACAGGGACATCTGTCAATTCAGCCAGCGCTCGCCGTGGGCCACGCAAGGTCAGGCCACGGCAGATACAAGAAATCAAACGCCGTCAGCCCTGACCAGTGTGGCTCAGTGGACAGAGCGACGGCCTACGGACTGAAGGGTCCCAGGTTCGGTTCCGGTCAAGGGCATGTACCTTGGCTGCGGGCACATCTCCGGTGGGGGGTGTGCAGGAGGCAGCGGATCGATGTTTCTCTCTCATCCATGTTTCTAACTCTCTCTCCCTCTCCCTTCCTCTCTGTAAAAAATCAGTAGGATATTTTTTTAAGAAATCAAACACCGTTCACACTGCTGAGCAGTTACCGTGTGCCAGGCTCACCTCTGAGCAACCCCCTTGTTACCTGTGCCCTCTGCACAGTCGCCTTCGCAGCGGGCACAGTTATGTCCCCATTCTGCAGATGGGGAAACGGAGGCTCAGGGAGGTCAGGTCACTTGCTCCAGGTCACACCACTGTCACAAAACAGCGGTGATTCCTACTGTATTTTTTGTTATTGCCCAAGCTTGCTGGGACATCAAGACCTGACAACAGCCCTGGCCCGTGTGCTCAGTGGTTAGTGCCAGCCCAGGCACTGAAGGCTCATGGGTTCAGCTCCTGGTCAAGGACACAGACCTGGGTTCGATCTTTGGCCCCAGTCTGGGTGAGTGTAGGCGGCCAACCAAGAAGTGTGCCTCTCTCACATCGATGTTTCTCTGTTTCTCTCTCTCTCTCTCTCTCTCTGTCTCCCCTCCCTTCCCCCTTCCTTCCTTCCATTCTCTCTAAAAATCAATGGAAAAATAGTCTCAAGTGAGAATTATAAAAAAAGAGAGAGCCGAAACCGGTGTGGCTCAGTGGCTAGAGCGTCGACCTGCGGACTGAAGGGTCCCAGGTTCGATTCCGGGCAAGGGCATGTACCTTGGTTGCGGGCACATCCCCAGTGGGGGGTGTGCAGGAGGCGGCTGATCGATGTTTCTCTCTCATCGATGTTTCTAACTCTATCCCTCTCCCTTCCTCTCTGTGAAAAATCAATAAAATATTTTTTTTTTAAAAAGAGAGAGAGGCCCGACAACAGCCCTGGCGGTGGCTGGCTGGCGCGTCGTCCGCTCACTGGCGGTGCAGGCGCGCTCCCCACTCAGGGCTCATACGCGCTGGGCTGCAGGGGCGCTCCCTGCGGGGGGCAGGTGTGGAGAGCATCTGGAAGGCACCTAATCGACGTTTCACACATTGACGTTTCTCTCCCTGCCCCTCTCCCTCCGTTCCTCTCTCTAAATCAATAAAAAGCATATCCTCATGTAAGACTTTTTTTTAACTTGACTTTTTAAAAAGAGACAACATCCCCATTCAGCTTTTACAAAACGGGTGGGGAGCCCCACTTCTCCAAGAACTTCCCTCAGGCGTCCCCTGGTCGCCTCCTAAGAGTGCTATGGGGTCGGGGGTTAACCACAAGGAACAGCAGCCTGTAATTATTGGAATGGAGAGTCTAGGTCAGTGGTCGGCAAACTCATTAGTCAACAGAGGGGCAAACCGCGGCTCGTGAGCTGCATGTGGCTCGCGAGCCGCAGTTTGCCGACCACTGGGTTGGGCGAAGGATTCGTTGCATCTGTCTTATGGCTGAGAGACGGCTCAGGGGGCAGGTGAACAGAGCGGCTGGTCTTCCCACCAGGGTCCGCTTCGCTCCATGACCCTGCCCCCTGCCCCGACAGTGCTCACAGGCCAGCGAGTCGGGGATGGGCGTGAAGGACGCCTGCCTGGTCAGAGCCGACCCCCACACGCTGCCCCAGGACTCACCCAGCATGATGGCGTCCACCGCTCCCCCCGGACAGAACTCGATCATGATCTGCAGAGAACAAAGGAGGGAGGGTGAACGGTGGCAGGCTGACAAGATGGGGAGGTCCCAGCTCCGCCTCCCCTCCCCCTGCCCGGGGACCATGCATCTGTACCCCCCCCACTCCACCCCAAACCTCACAGGAGGCTCCCACACCCAGAGGCGCTGCGGGCACCTCATTCACCAGGAGAAGGAAAGCCAGGTTGCCATGGCACCCAGGCCAGCCAAGCCCACACCCTCCCTGCGCCCTCCAGCCCGCGGCTCGCTCTTCCCGCCTCCCAGCTGCCCGCTCTCTGGGCGAGAGCAGGTATCAGAGAACACCGCCCACATGCAAGCTGTCCTGTCCCCGGAGCCCCAGCCCGTCTCTTCTCCCCGGAGCAGGCCTCCGGCTGCCTCGGGCCTCGAGGGGCGGCTCAGGGGGAAACCAAGGCCCAGGAAGGGTGTGAAGAGCAAGGGCAGAGGGCTGGTGGCAGGTTTTCTAACCCTCAGGTTCTCAGGCAAGTGAATTAATGAATGAGTGAGTTAACTCATTAATTCACTCACTCATTCACTCACTCACTCATTCATTCACTCATTCATTCATTCATTTACTCATTCATTCATTCAACACACAGCCCTGGGAGCAGGCCCTGGGAGAACCACAAGGCCCAAGCCCTCAAGGGGCTCCCTGCCCAGAGCAGGGCGGGGAAGGGCAGAGTAACAAGCGCTGTGAGTGCCACACAGGTCCCTCTCTGGGCTCCTATGTGCGAGCACGCTTTCTCTTGTTGCTTCAAGAGCAGGTTCAGGCGCTGGGAAGGGTGGAAAGTGGCCCAAACTTCAAGACGCTCCAGCATCTGTCCCCACTGCGGCTCCTGGCCCTGCTGGGTGGGAAGTCCCTCCACCCCAGAGGCAGCACAGGCCCGAGGGGCGGCCAGAGGGCCCAGCTCCGAGTCGATCGGGATGAGGTCGAAAGGACAAGGCGGTGCACGAGCCCCGTCCTGGCAGCGCCACCTAACGGGCAGCGTGCCCTTGGGTAAGCGCCGCATCTCCCCAACGTCCGCATCCCCTCGGCCCCAACGGCATCAAGGCAGGAAGTGAACAGCACACAGCCAGCATGCGCTTGTTCAACCTCTAGCAACGGGGGCTCCAGAATTCACCGCACGGTCACCCTCAGACCTGTCCCTGGGCTCCCAACAAAAACATGCTCTCCGAGAACGAGTTCATCCACTCGCCCGTCACCCCGAGTCCGCGGGAGAAGCGGCAACCCCAGCGGGTCCGTCCGGCTGGTTCAGGGGAACCTCCCGCACACCAGGCCCTCCCCCAGCCCACGCCCTCCCCGCTACCCACACCCCCCCAGCCCACACCCATCCTCCCCCAGCCCACACACCCCCAGCCCGCACCCATCCTCCCCCAGCCCACACACCCCTAGCCCGCACCCATCCTCCCCAGCCCGCACCCCCCCAGCCGGCACACATCCTCCCCAGCCCGCACCCCCCCAGCCTGCACCCATCCTTCCCCAGCCCACACCCCCCCAGCCCACCCCCCCAGCCCACACCCATCCTCCCCCAGCCCACACACCCCTAGCCCGCACCCATCCTCCCCCTAGCCCACGCCCCCAGCCGGCACCCATCCTCCCCAGCCCGCACCCCCCCAGCCCACCCCCCCAGCCTGCACCCATCCTTCCCCAGCCCACACCCCCCCGCCCGAAACCATCCCCCACCAGCCCACCCCCCTTCCCACCTACACCCCCCATCCCACGCCCTCCCCCTCCCCGGCACACGCCCCCACCCCACGCCCTGTCCACCCGGGTGCCTCCAGGAAAGCCCAGCTCCCACAGCCTGGTTTGCTTCCCCTTCTGTACCCCATGACCCCTGCTGCTTCCCTTTTCTTCTGGACTTTAGCGCCTGGGCTACGGCCGCTCTGAGCTCAGCTGTTTTATTCCCATAAACAACGGCCCCATCGGCTGTGTGCCAGGACGGGCCCACGCGATTTCGCAACCTGCGGACGGACCTCAACACATGCGTTTCGGAAACCGCTGCCCGCTCACCCGCCCGCCCGCTCACCCGCTCACCCACCCGCCCGCTCGCCCGCTCGCCCGCCCGCTCACCCGCTCACCCGCTCACCCGCTCACCCGCTCACCCGCTCACCCGCTCACCCGCTCACCCACCCGCCCGCCCGCCCGCTCGCCCGCTCGCCCGCTCGCCCGCTCGCCCGCCCGCCTGCTCACCCACTCACCCGCTCACCCACTCAACCGCTCACCCACTCACCCACCCACCCACTCACCCGCTCACCCACTCAACCGCTCACCCACTCACCCTCTCACCCACCCACCCGCTCACCCACCCACCCGCTCACCCGCTCACCCACCCGCCTGCTCACCCACTCACCCGCTCACCCACCCGCTCACCCACTCACCCGCTCACCCGCTCACCCACCCGCCTGCTCACCCACTCACCCGCTCACCCACCCGCCCGCTCACCCGCTCACCCGCTCACCCACCCGCCTGCTCACCCGCTCACCCACTCACCCGCTCACCCGCTCACCCACCCGCCCGCTCACCCGCTCACCCGCTCACCCACTCACCCGCTCACCCGCTCACCCACCCGCCCGCTCACCCGCTCACCCACTCACCCGCTCACCCGCTCACCCACCCGCTCACCCGCTCACCCACCCGCTCACCCGCTCACCCACCCGCCTGCTCACCCACTCACCCGCTCACCCACCCGCCTGCTCACCCACTCACCCGCTCACCCACCCGCCTGCTCACCCACTCACCCGCTCACCCACCCGCTCACCCACTCACCCGCTCACCCGCTCACCCACCCGCCTGCTCACCCACTCACCCGCTCACCCACCCGCCCGCTCACCCGCTCACCCGCTCACCCACCCGCCTGCTCACCCGCTCACCCACTCACCCGCTCACCCGCTCACCCACCCGCCCGCTCACCCGCTCACCCGCTCACCCACACACCCGCTCACCCACCCGCCCGCTCACCCGCTCACCCGCTCACCCGCTCACCCGCTCACCCACCCGCCCGCTCACCCGCTCACCCACCCGCCCGCTCACCCGCTCACCCGCTCACCCACTCAACCGCTCACCCACTCACCCTCTCACCCACCCACCCGCTCACCCACCCACCCGCTCACCCGCTCACCCACCCGCCTGCTCACCCACTCACCCGCTCACCCACCCGCTCACCCACTCACCCGCTCACCCGCTCACCCACCCGCCTGCTCACCCACTCACCCGCTCACCCACCCGCCCGCTCACCCGCTCACCCGCTCACCCACCCGCCTGCTCACCCGCTCACCCACTCACCCGCTCACCCGCTCACCCACCCGCCCGCTCACCCGCTCACCCGCTCACCCACTCACCCGCTCACCCGCTCACCCACCCGCCCGCTCACCCGCTCACCCACTCACCCGCTCACCCGCTCACCCACCCGCTCACCCGCTCACCCACCCGCTCACCCGCTCACCCACCCGCCTGCTCACCCACTCACCCGCTCACCCACCCGCCTGCTCACCCACTCACCCGCTCACCCACCCGCCTGCTCACCCACTCACCCGCTCACCCACCCGCTCACCCCACTCACCCGCTCACCCGCTCACCCACCCGCCTGCTCACCCACTCACCCGCTCACCCACCCGCCCGCTCACCCGCTCACCCGCTCACCCACCCGCCTGCTCACCCGCTCACCCACTCACCCGCTCACCCGCTCACCCACCCGCCCGCTCACCCGCTCACCCGCTCACCCACTCACCCACTCACCCGCTCACCCGCCCGCCCGCTCACCCGCTCACCCGCTCACCCGCTCACCCGCTCACCCACCCGCCTGCTCACCCGCTCACCCACCCGCTCACCCGCTCACCCACCCGCTCACCCGCTCACCCACCCGCTCACCCGCTCACCCACTCACCCGCTCACCCGCTCACCCACCCGCTCACCCGCTCACCCACCCGCTCACCCGCTCACCCACCCGCTCACCCGCTCACCCACCCGCTCACCCGCTCACCCACCCGCTCACCCGCTCACCCACCCGCTCACCCGCTCACCCACACGGATCAAGTTCGAAGCTCTCTGACACAGCGTCCAGATCAGAACTGGGGCCCAGGTCAGAGTCAAGTTCTGTCAACCTTTTCGTAAACACTGCCAGCAAAATGGGTCGCTTTTTCTTCTCTTTTTTTTATAAGTTATAGTTTCTTTTTTATATTGTTGGTTTTTTACAGAGAGGAAGGGAGAGGGACAGAGAGTTAGAAACACTGATGAGAGAGAAATATCAATCAGCTGCACAGCCCCCACTGGGGATGTGCCCGCAACCAAGGGACATACTCTTGCCTGGAATTGAACCCGGGACCCTTCAATCCGCAGGCCGGTGCTCTGTCCGCTGAGCCAGGGCTCTCCTTTTTATGAAGGTGTTTTTTCCAGAGTCCGGTCCACCCGAGGTCTCCTATGGGGTCTGGAGTGGAGCCCCCGAATCTGTGTTTCTAACAGCGACCCGGGGGTGCTGCTACCGGTCCCCGGACCACACTCTGAGAACCTCCGCCCACAGGACCTCACAAAGGACAGGAGGCCCGGCCCGGGAACACCCCTCCTCCCGCTGACAGCAATGCTGCGGGCAGGAGGGGGGTCCTGGAGACACACCGGCCGATGGCCGCCTCCTGCAGCTCAACTTCCTCATCACCGCTACGCTCGCTGCTCGCAGCTGACCCAAGAGCCAGGGGCTGAGGCAGGAGCCGAGATCACCCCACTGAGCCTTCCCCAGCGGGGGTTCGAGAAGCCCTGGGCTGAGCCCTCCCCAGCGGGGGTTCTGTAGTTCGAGAAGCCCTGGGCGGCGGCAAGAGGCTTCAGGGATTTGCGTTAGGAAACACGCTGGATCGGAACAGATGGAGCTTTTCAAAGAGCTTCTTGGGAAAAACAACAAGGGGCGGGGCGGCCTGAGCTGGATTCGGGAAGGCGTTTTGCTAAGGGAGGCGCTGGCTTTCCCCCGGCCCACCCCCCCCCCCCCCACGTCAGACCGAGGCCCTTGGAGCTCAGTGTCCCTGGAGACCTCGGCCCACAGAAAGGCTCCGAGGTGCCGGCCCGGATGGAGGGCGGACGGACGGCAGCCCGCACTCGCGGGCGTTCCTCTCGGCTGGAGGCCAAAGGACACTGGAAACCTGTGTTTGCCTCCAGCCCCGTGGGTTCAGACTAAGCAGCTGTCAGTGCAGCTGAGGGACAGGGCCGGCCACGTGATCCCAGCGGCCACATCACCACTCCGATCACCCATTCATTCACTCATTCATTCATTCATTCGTTTGTGGTTCCCCACGCACCTGCCCGGACCTGCACGGCAGTACCCGCAGCGACTAAGCCCTGTGCACACAGCTCCCTGCAGGACGCACGTTCTCCACCCGGGGCCCTGCGACAGGTCCCTCTGACCCTCCTTTGGAGCTGTGGAGGGGGACCCAGCTCAACACCCCTCAGGATGGGGCACCCCAGAACCTCACGTCTTTCCTCTCCACCAGATGCACCCTGAACGCCAACTCCCAGGTGCTGTGCCGGCTGGCGCCCACATTCCCAGTCACACTGAGCCCCACGCGGCAGCTGTCCCCCTCGGGCCTCGATCCCGGCCCTCCACCTCCTCACTCGGTGAGCAGTGGCCCCGTGGCTTCACCAGAGTCCGCCTCCGTTTCCCCACCCGTGACATTGAGCAGGTGGAGAGTTCACCCTGGGCCAGGCCCCACGCCATGTGCTCTACACGGACTCTCTCACACGCACCATGTGAGGTGCCTGTACCCCGGGGGGTTTGGTGTGAGGATTAGACAGGACGGTGTGTTCCGGGCACCAGGGCAGCACCCGGCACACAGGAAGTCACTGTTTGAGAAACATCACAAATTACTGTCAGCATTTGGCGACACCTTGCTCCTATTTTACAGATGGGGAAACTGAGGCTGGGGAAACTGAGGCTCAAAACGTTACACAAACGCTATGTGGCAGAGCCGGGATCTGACCTGGGCCTCTACGGGTGCCAAGCCCGGTGTAGAGGGCCCCCAGGGAAGACACCTGAGCATTCTTTAAACCAGTGTCAGCTGAATACGAGGCGCCAGGCAGAGCCATGTCTTGGAACACACCCACCGAGAAGGCTGGATGCCTTATCAGTACAGACTCTTAACTTGCTCCAGGTGTAGGGGAGAGGGCCTTGAAATATAAATCCAGTCTAGCCCCGAGAATAGGGGAATGAGTAGGGCCTCGGCCCACTCAATGAATGAATGAATGAATGAATGAATGTGTGGAGGGCCCCCAGGGAAGGCACCTGGGCATTTCTTTCATTATTGTCAGCTGACTCCAAGGCGCCAGGCAGAGCGCAGAGCAGTGTCTTGGAAACACATCCGCCGAGAAGGCTGGATGTGTTATCAGTGCTGACTCTTAACTTTGCCCCAGGTGTCGGGAGAGGTCCTTGGAATGTAAACCCAGTCTAGCCCCTGGAATAAGGGAATGAAATAGGACCTGGGCCACCCAAGTTCATTTGATCCTAAGTTTTTTCAGTGAAAACCCTTTGTATTTTGGAAGATAAATAAACACGGCTTCATGGGTCGGAGATCTTGTCTCTCCATCAGAGAGAGCAGAGATGCCACCCAGCCCCAGCTATTATTTCTATTTCTGTGTCTTCTATTCTTTTATGTCTCAAACCCCAGCTCCTCCACTCACAAACTGGACCCACTCTCTTTCCACGCTGGACGTAGAAAAGAGAGAAAGCCCCCACAGGAATGAATGAATATGGACCCAACGTTTCAGTGACCTTAAGATGCTCAGAAATCAGGGCTCAGAGCGGACGGACAGCCACGGCCGGCCTGCCCCGCCTCCTCCGTCCCCCACGAGACAGACGGGGGGCTGCCGTCGCTGAGCGCCGATGCTGGCCTGGCCCGTGCATGGAGTCCTCTAAGCGCGTCCTTACGCAGCCGCTGTGGGCAATCTCAGCCTCTAAGTGACAGACCCAGGGCACCCAGGTCAGCCTGACTCCAAGGCGCGAAGACAGGCGTGCAGCCTGGAGCAGAGCCCTTCCCTCGGGCCTGCTTCTTCCTGGGGAAGCTGGCACCTGCTGCCATCTGCCCAGGCCTGCCCCCAGAGGGCACGGTCCCCGCCCCATCGGCACAGGTGACAGGCTCTCGGCCACTCAACAGAGGCCCGCAGGAAGGAGCCGAGCCCGCCGCCAACACCCAGCGGTCAGCACCGAAATGCTCCGCCGCTGGCAGCCTCCCTGAGGAGGAGTCCGGACCGCGCCTCTGAGCTCAGTCCCAACAATGTGGCCATTGAGCGCGGCCACACCCACAGGCCGCCAGGAACGCTGGCCTGGTTCCGCATCCCCCGCCCACACCCACCCACAGGGGCACAGAAAGCCTGGGGAAGGCACCGGGGCTTCCCTGGGCCCGTGTGAGCTGGGCACCCGCCATGGGAAAGGGGGGCCCAAGTCCCAGGGCATCTGTGAGGCCATTCAAATTCAGTTGCTGCCTCCTCCGACACCGTCCAGCCCAGAGGGCAGGAGCACTGGCCCCGGGTCAGCACCCCAGCCTCACGTCCAAGTGCTGCCCTGTGAGCTGTACCCCTGTGAGCTGTACCCCCGTGAGCTGTACCCCCGAGAGCTGTACCCCCGGGAGCTGTACCCCCGGGAGTTGCACCCCTGTGAGCTGTACCCCTGTGAGCTGTACCCCTGTGAGCTGTACCCCTGTAAGCTGCACCCCTGCGAGCTGCACCCCTGTGAGATGTACCCCTGCGAGCTGCACCCCTGCGAGCTGCACCCCCGTGAGCTGCACCCCCGTGACCTGCACCCCCGTGAGCTGTACCCCTGCGAGCTGCACCCCTGCGAGCTGCACCCCCGTGAGCTGCATCCCTGTGAGCTGCACCCCCGTGAGCTGCACCCCTGTGAGCTGCACCCCCGTGAGCTGTATCCCTGTGAGCTGTACCCCCGTGAGCTGCATCCCCGTGAGCTGCACCCCCGTGAGCTGCACCCCTGTGAGCTGCACCCCTGTGAGCTGTGCCCCCGTGAGCTGTACCCCTGCGAGCTGCACCCCTGTGACCTGCACCCCTGCGAGCTGCACCCCTGTGAGCTGTACCCCTGCGAGCTGCACCCCCGTGAGCTGCACCCCCGTGAGCTGCATCCCTGTGACCTGCACCCCTGCGAGCTGCACCCCTGTGAGCTGTACCCCTGCGAGCTGCACCCCCGTGAGCTGCACCCCCGTGAGCTGCATCCCCGTGAGCTGCACCCCCGTGAGCTGCACCCCCGTGAGCTGCACCCCCGTGAGCTGCACCCCCGTGAGCTGCGCCCCCGTGAGCTGCGCCCCCGTGAGCTGCGCCCCCGTGAGCTGCGCCTCTGTGAGCTGCGCCCCTGTGAGCTGCGCCCCTGTGAGCTGCGCCCCTGTGAGCTGCATCCCTGTGAGCTGCACCCCTGTGAGCTGCACCCCCGTGAGCTGCATCCCCGTGAGCTGCATCCCCATGAGCTGCACCCCCGTGAGCTGCACCCCCGTGAGCTGCACCCCCGTGAGCTGCATCCCTGTGAGCTGCATCCCTGTGAGCTGCACCCCTGTGAGCTGTACCCCTGTGAGCTGTACCCCTGTGACCTGCACCCCTGTGAGCTGCATCCCTGTGAGCTGCACCCCTGTGACCTGCACCCCTGTGAGCTGTACCCCTGTGAGCTGTACCCCTGTGACCTGCACCCCTGTGACCTGCACCCCTGTGAGCTGTACCCCTGTGACCTGCACCCCTGTGATCTGCACCCCTGTGAGCTGTACCCCTGTGAGCTGTATCCCTGTGAGCTGTACCCCTGTGAGCTGTACCCCTGTGACCTGCACCCCTGTGAGCTGTACCCCTGTGAGCTGTACCCCTGTGAGCTGTATCCCTGTGAGCTGTATCCCTGTGAGCTGCACCCCTGTGACCTGCACCCCTGTGACCTGCACCCCTGTGAGCTGCACCCCTGTGAGCTGTGCCCCTGTGAGCTGTGCCCCTGTGAGCTGTGCCCCTGTGAGCTGTACCCCTGTGAGCTGTACCCCCGTGAGCTATACCCGTGAGCTGTACCCCCATGAGCTGTACCCCTGTGAGCTGCACCCCTGTGAGCTGCACCCCTGTGAGCTGTACCCCTGTGAGCTGCATCCCTGTGACCTGCACCCCTGTGAGCTGTACCCCTGCTGAACCTCTGAACCCCCATGTCCTCATCTGTGACCTAGGAGCAACACAGTCCTATCCTGAGGGTCTCGGGGGACAGCATGTGTAAACACAACACACACTCCTAGCCAGAGGGGACACCAAGCTTGAAGGGACACCTAGCCAGAGGGGACACTGAGCCCGAATGTAATCGCTAGCCCGAGCAGGACACCGAGCCCAAGCCAGACAGGCAAAGTCGCTGCCATCACCCTAGCAATCGCCACCACCCCCGTGTCCTCGCCATCCCCGTGTCCTCACCGCACCACCTTCCAGCCAACACCACGGTCAGGGTTGAGACAGATCCCAGGGAGATGCAGACCGAACTTCCGGCCCCGGGCAGCTGTGTGGCCACACAGTTTTGGTCTGTTGGAGCGTCTGCCCAGTCACCATTCCCCGCAGCCAGCTGTGCCGAGGCTCAAGCTGGCCCCTCCGCTGCCCTGAGGGACAGGACCCGGGGAGGCTCAGGAGAGGGACTCAGACCCATAAGGATGAGCGAGGTCACGGGAACGGTGGGGTCACGGGAACGGCGGGGTCACGGGAACGGCAGACAAGCTACAAGGAGACGGCATTTTCCACTTCAACTACTTGAGGTTTGTGGCATCTGACAGGTCCCTGAGGAACGAGTGGGATTTGATGGGAGAGAGACGGAGGGGGTGACAATGTGGAGATACGGGCATGGCAGCGGGGCCAGGAGAGGCTCCGGATGGGTGTCATGCCTTTTGCACCCCGAGGGCAGCCCCCAGCACTGCTCGGCTCATTACCTGAGGGCACAGGCTTCCCAGGAACCAACATACCCGAGTAAATAGGTGAACACTAGCCCGACAGCCTGGCTCCCGTTCTCCCGAGACAAGTTCGGATCCAAGCCTCAGTCTACCCACCTGTCAAGTGGGTGCACCTGCAGGGCCGGCCTCCTCGGGGTGAGTGACTGCAAGAGGCGTGTGCCAGGTGACATGGGGACGGGGTCAGGTGGCTCACTAAACCATGGGGAGATGCGTGGGAATGTGGCCGGACCACAGAGCCACCTGCTCCCGTGAACGTGACACGGAGACCCCAGTGCAGTCACTCCAACGGCAGGGCCCCAGGCAAACCCCGGCCACCCAGCCGGCCTGTCCCGCCTCTGGGTCTCCGCCTGCTCCCAGCCGGCCACTGGCTGCACCGGGCAGGTCACTGTGCCCGGGGTCACCCGGCCAGTGAGCGGGTCCAGGGAGAGCTCGGTCTCCTGGCTCCCGCCCAGCGCCCCATCGGCACACAGTGGCTGTCACGTTGCACACAATGCTGCCGGCTACTTTTCTTTATTTACTTATTTATTTATTTTAAATATGTTTTCAATTGACGACAGAGAGAAGAAGGGAAAGAGAGAGAGAATCATTGATGGGCTGCCTCCGACACATCCTACCCCAGGGATCAAGCCCCAGACCCACGCCTGTGCCCTCCCGGCTCACAGGAGACCTCGATCACTGAGCCGCCCGGCCAGGCGTGCCGGCTGCTCTCTGCCGCCGGTCTCTGCAGCTCCGGCCTCTCCCGGGCAGACATGCAATCTCGGTCGGTGGCCAAGAGCTGGCGTCTGTGCCCAGGGGACAAACCACAGAAACCCTGGTGGGTGTCATGTGGTCACATGGACATGTGTGGCCAGCGGGTGGCCAGCAGGCCCGCCCGCACCCTGCTGTGACCCGGAGACCTGCTCTTCCTCTTTCCTGAAAGTTCACTTTCCGATAAGAAGCCACACCCCGAGAGGCCCACGGTCATTCCGTCAGGGTCCACCCACACACACACACACACACACACATGCACACACACACACGCACGCAGCTTGGCACATGTGTCCAGGAAGCTCACAGACCCCTCACAAGTCTATTTCTTGACTCCCCGGCCAGGGGGCCTGGCATCACAGGCCCCCAGTGCCCGGCAGCAAAGCAGTGTCCCCTCTCTCTTCTGGGAACTGGGTCCTGGGATTCTTTCCTCTCTTCCGCTCTGACAGACACCGGGGATGGGACACACTTCCTCGCCATTCTCCTTTAAGAAAAGCAGTGCCGCCCTGACCGGTGTGGCTCAGTGGATAGAGCATCGGCCTGCAATTCAAGGGTCCCAGGTTCGACTCCGGTCAAGGGCACGTGCCTTGGTTGCGGGCACATCCCCAGTAGGGGGTGTGCTGATCGATGTTTCTCTCTCATCGGTGTTTCTAACTCTCTATCCCTCTCCCTTCCTCTCTGTAAAAAAACCAATAAAATATATTAAATAAAAAAAGAAGAAAAGCACCAATGGCGGACAGCCCTCAGTCTCAGGGTGCGTTAGGGTGGTGAGGTCTGAGGCTAACGGGGGTCCTATGTGGAGGGGCGCTGCAGCTCAGGCCATGCAGAAAGGCAGCCTGGTTGTTCAATAGTCAGAGGCCAGAATTCTGGGTGCTATCTGACAAACGCGAGCCAAGGATATGTATCACATCACACACTCCCAACAACACGCGTCCCTGGGCCCAACCTGGTGCGAGATCACCAGTCTGCGCCCCGCTCTCAGGTTCACTGCACAGAGTGGGGGAGTGGGGGGGGTCCCCGGCCTGAGAGACACCCTCCCACCCCAACAGTGACGCTGAGTGGCAGAGACTGCAGTTCTCACCCAGGGTAATTCCGCCCCCCCTCATCCCCCCCAGACACCTGGCAACACCGGAGACTGCTTTGGCTGTCACACTGAGCGGGAGGTGGCATCCACTGGCACCCGGTGGGCAGAGGCGAGCGCGCGGTGCTCAGGCTGAAGGCAACGGGGCTGGGCTGGAACTACCCGGACCGTCTTTTCTTTATTTCTTTTAGGGCAAGTGGGACCTAGTTTTCCATTTAGGGTTGTCAGACTAATGTTTTCTTTTAAATAAAACATTTCTTGCAGAAACCGGTTTGGCTCAGTGGATAGAGTCTGCGGACTGAAAGGTCCCAGGTTCGATTCCAGTCAAGGGCATGTACCTTGGTTGCGGGCACATCCCCAGTGGGGGGTGTGCAGGAGGCAGCTGATGGATGTTTCTCTCTCATTGATGTTTCTGACTCTCTATTCCTCTCCCTTCCTCTCTGTGAAAAATCGATAAAATATAAATTTAACAAGAGAGAGACGATTATGATGGATGACCGGTGGTAGTCTGCACACAGTTCTGGTCTCGGCGCAGAGGCTCCGGGGAGCAGGACCATTTGGGGGCCTGCACTGAAGGCCCCCCTCTAACGCCAGTCTGGCCAGTGGCATTTCTGCTGTGGATGCTCAGCACGGCTCCTGTGATTGCACGAACGGAGTTGGGTGGTGAGGTCCTTGCTCTTCACGTTCACTCCACGTAAGAGGACATTGTACCCGACCACTGGCCTAGTGAGGGGGACGGGCGATGCAGGCCAATAGGTTAAGCCTGAGGAGTTTAGCCAAGACTCAGAGATAAACTGCCCACACGAGATACGGTATGAGGCCAACCTGGGACCTTCGGAAATGAACAAAGCCATAAATTGCTCTTTCCGGCAATGGACTCGGTGAGTTTTCCACCATTTTCCCTGCGGCTTCCAGGGGTGGGGAACATGCAGCCCTCGGGCCATACAGAGCCCTGCCAAGGCTCAGGGCATGAGTTAATGCAATGTTGGACCAACTATAGCCGGATAATTTTTAGGGTGACCATTTTGTATGGCCCTCAAATGGCGTCATAAATATCCAAATGGCCCTTGGCAAAAAAATAAAGGTCCCCGCCCCGGCTTTAGGTCATCTCCATGTGGAGTGCCCAACCTCAGTGTGAGTCCCCAACCTCAGCATGGAGTCCCCTTGCCAGACTTCCCCAGAGACCAGAGTCGGGCTGGGGGCTGGGGCCGGGGCTGAGGCTGGGGGCTGGGGTTGGGGCTGGGGGCTGGGGGCTGGGGCCGGGGCTGAGGCTGGGGGCTGGGGTTGGGGCTGGAGGCTGTGGCTGGGGGATGGGGGCTGTGGCTGGGGCCCGGGGCTGGGGCTGGGGCTGAGGGCTGGGAGCTGGGGGTTGGTGCTGGGGCTGGGACTAGGGCTGGGGGCTGGGGCTGGAGGCTGGGGCTGGGAGCTGGGGGTTGGTGCTGGGGCTGGGACTAGGGCTGGAGGCTGGGGCTGGGGCTGGGGCTAGGGACTGGGGCTGGGCTAGGGACTGGGGCCGGGGCCTGGGCTGGAGCTAGGACTGGGGCTGGGGCTGAGACTGGGGGCTAGGGAGCCAGGGGCCCAGGGCCGGGGGCCAGGGGCTGGGGCTGGGGGCAGATTTGCCAGGTCAGCCCCGGGTTTGAGCACTCGCTCCCTTTCGGGCCTGGTGTACAACCCAAGCTGCCCTGCCTGCACAGCCCCTGCAACAGCCATGAACCACCTGTGGCTCCTGAGCCTTGAAAGGGCCAGCGTCAAAAAATGACCATTTTGTTCACTTTTAATTAATTTATGTGAAACCTGACCCGAGCTTCTGTTACTGGGAAACATTTAAGAATGTTGGAACCAACGGGGAGATGAATCACTCTGTCAACTATAAATTTTATGGCAGCTAATTATAGATCAACTTTATGGCTTCATGGCATCTAAACAGAGATTCCTGCCCAGCCGGTGGCCCCGTTGGCTGAACGTCACCTTGTGCACCGAAAGGTCGCCAGGAGCTTCCTGGGCAGGGCACGTATGGGAGGCACCCATCAATGTTTCTCTCTCATTCAGTGTCTCTCTCTCCCCTCCCACTTTCTCTCTCTAAGCATGTCCTTGGGTGAGGAATGAATTAATGAATAAACAAAGATTTCTGGTGAAAATTTAGCTTCTGCATTGAGATGTGTTGTTAGTGTAAAACACACACTGGATTTGAAGACTTAAAATGGAAAACAAAAAGGAAATTATCTCATCTAATACAAGAATAATATGCAAACTGACCGTACCTCAGCTATACAAGTCATGCCCACAAGCCCATCAGGAGCAAGTATGCAAATGAACCCAACCAAGATGGCTGCAGCCACTGAGAGCAGGAGGGAGACTTGGGTTTCCCCAGCAATGGAGGAAGCCAAGCTTTCCACCTACCCTTGCCTGGTTCAGGCATCCACACTAGGCTACAAAGTTTCAATTATAGAATCCCAACAGAAATAGCTGCCACCATGGAGCAAGCAGAAGGCTTAGTTCCGCTCCAGGCTACAAAGTTTCAATTGTAGAAGATACATAAATCCCAGATACCAGGGCCTCCACTTGGGTCACTGGGGGGCATGGCCAGCCTGCAAACCACCACAGGCCCTCACCCAGGCTGCCCCACACCCCAAGGGAACCCTCACCCTGATCTGGGATACCCTTCAGGGCAAACCAGCTGCCCCCCACCCATGCACCAGGCCTCTATCCTATCTAATAAGAGTAATATGCAGATTGACCATCACTCAAACACACAAGAGGGCTGCCCCCATGTGGTCAAAGATCCTGCCCCCATGTGGACACAAGATGGCCACCACAAGATAGCCAGCAGGGGAGGGTAGTTGGAAGGGACCAGGCCTGCAAGGGAGGGCAGTTGTGGGCGATCAGGCCAGCAGGGGAGGATAGTTGGGAGGGACCAGGCCTGCAAGGAAGATCAATTAGGGGTGACCAGGCTGGCAGAGGAGAGAAGTTGGGGGTGATTGGGCCTGCAGGGAAGAGCAGTTGGGGGGGACCCAGGCCTGCAGGGAAGAACAGCTGGGGGGTACAAGGCCTGCAGGGGAGAGCAGTTAGGGGTGACCAGGCCTGCAGGGGAGGGCAGTTAGGGGTGACCAAGCTTGCAGGGGAGGGCAGTCAGGGGCAAACAGGCTGGCAGGGGAGCAGTTAGGCATCAATCAGGCTGGCAGGGGAGTGGTTAGGGGGTGATCAGGCTGGCAGGCAGAAGCGGTTAGGGCAATCAGGAAGGCAGGCAGGTGAGCAGTTGGGAGCTAGCAGTCCTGGATTGTGGGACACCCTGCCCCTGCTGTACACAAATTTTGTGCACTGGGCCTCTAGAATCATTAATAATTTTTACATGCCAATGACATTTTTGTATACTGGGTTAAGTAAATGGTATTATTTAAATAAATTTCATCTGTTTATTTTTGCTCTTTTTAATGTGGCCATTAGAACATTTATAAGTACATATGTGGCTCACATTATCTTTCTATGGGGTAACACTGGTCTAGAATAATTTGGGGGTCCCCCCGCCTTTGTACCATCTGATATTCCAAAGCAGACGTGGTCCCAAGAAACCCCGGACGACTGTACTAAGATGAGAAACCCTGGGAAAAAATGAGCTAATCCTGGGGCTGGTGAGTGCCCTCTGCCCATCCAGGGGGAAGTCTGTCCCGGACGCCACGGCTGGGGAGGGGCCAGGACGCTGGGCAACCGTCCGTCCTGCTCCTGAGCCTCTCTTCCTTCGCTTTGCCCTCGGGAGAACTCCTATGCATCGTTCAAGGTCCAGTTCCAATGGCCCTTCCCCTGAGCCTCTCCTGACCCCGATGGTCCCACATCCCTGGGCTTCTGGCCGAGTCCATCCTTACCACTTCCCTGTCAGTCTCCACGCTTTCACTCCTGCTCCCGTCAACCTGATGTCTTTCTAAAACACACAATACGGGTCCCTCCCGGGAAAAGTGCCCCTGGGTCCCCACCCCTGAAGCAGTAGCTCTCAAACCGAAGCATCAGTCACTCAGATGGGCCCCACCCAGAGGTCCTGGGTCAGCAGGTCTGGGCTGGGGCCTGGTACTCTGTATTTCTACCGAGGCCCCAGGTGCTGCTGCACTTTGAGGACAGAGAGGAGGCCCTGCACCACAGCCTCCGATTCCTTCACCGCCCTCGCCTTCCAGCATGTGCGGCCCGAACCCTACACCAGGCATCGTCCGAACCCCTCCTCCTCCCCGCCTGCAGGCCACCGCCCGCTGTCCTTCCTGCCTGAAACCCTGTCCCTGTCCATCCGCCCGGCTCCACGCCTCCTCCTGGAGTTCGTGTCTGAAACCCAGTCCCCAAAACGAGCAGGTGCACCTTCCAAGGTTTACAAAGTAGCGGAATGTAGCCTACTGTGGACGGGACGAAGAGGGAGGGTAGGAAACGGGTGGGCGGGAGAACGGCAGCCCGGGGTGAGGAGCCCGCCTACAGTGACAACTTGGGGACAGAAAGTTCTGCTGTGTCTTCTCAGACAACCCCGGACGGTCACAGCCTCATCACAAAACCCACCTTCTCTCCATCCGGGTTTCCGGCTCCGCCCCTCCCAGCAGCGTGGCCCTGGGGGCGGAGGCCCGGAGCCTCCCTGTGTCTCATTTTCTTTTTTTTTTTAATATATTTTTTTATTGATTTTTTACAGAGCAGAAGGGAGAGGCACAGAAAGCCAGAAACATCGATGGGAGAGAGACATCGATCAGCTGCCTCTTGCACGCCCCCCACTGGGGATGTGCCCGCAGCCAAGGTACATGCCCTTGCCGGAATCGAACCCGGGATCCTTCAGTCTGCAATCCGACGCTCTATCCACTGAGCCACACCGGTCTCGGCTCTGTGTCTCATTTTCATCTGTGGATGCAGACGGCCACCCCACAGCCCGAACGAGGCCCAGCTGGCAGGACGCCCTCTGCAAATGCTGGCTGTTCCGGGGTGATCGTTGGCCCTGAGAAAGCAGTGACCTTGGTCCCCAGACAACCAGCAGTGGGCACGGACACACAGATGTTTTCCTTAACGGGTACGTGGCCCGCAGTCCCATCCAGACTGTGTGGACGGACAGCAGGACGGGTGGACGGGTCAGCGCAGTGGGAAACGCCTCCGTATAGGATCACACGTGGCTCCGTGAGGCCGGTGTGGCCACAGACACTGAAACATCTTTAAAAGCCTCCTAAAGAGGCTCTCAGGCAAAAACACCAAATCCAGAGATGACCATCAGAGCTTTTCATAACCAGAACAGCAACAAGGGACGCCCGCACACGCATCAGCAGGGGCGAGCCGTCAGAGGACGAGCTCCCCGGAACAGAGCACCAAGATGCAGGGATTTCCCGCCGCCGGCGTGAGGTCTTCCTACTTTACTGACAGGAAAAGAGCAGAGCAAGAGGGAAAGATAAAAAAGGAACAGGTATGGTACAAATTCCTCTTTTTAACAAAACGATGGGAATGGGAGTGTGTATACAAAAAATCAGGAAAAACACATTCCAAGTATTATCGGCCGTTACCTCCAGCATAAACATGTGGATGGTATTAACTTTTTCTTCTCTTTTGCTTTCTACATACTTTCACTTTTTTTCTGATGACCATATATATCACAGTTGATTCATTTTTAAGAACTGGTTTGAGAGAGAGAGAGGGAGAGAGAGAGAGAGAGAGAGAGAGAAACACTGATGTGAGAGAGGCATATCGACTGGCTGCCTCCTGCACGTACCTGGACCAGGGCCGGGGATCAAACCTGTAACCCAGGTACATGCCCTTGACCAAGAATCGAACCCAAGCCCTTGCCGATTTGGCTCAATGGATAAAGTGCTGGCCTACGGACGGAAGGGTCCCGGGTTCGATTCCAGGTGGGGGCACATGCCTGGGTTGCGGACTCGGTCCAACATGCAGAGGGCAGCCAACCAATGATTCCCTCTCATCATTGATGTTTCTGCCTCTCTCTTCCTCTCTCTTCCTCTCTGAAATCAATGAAAATATATTTTTTTTAAATAAGCATTGGCCAAAACCGGTGTGGCTCAGTGGAGAGCGTCGGCCTGCGGGCTGAAAGGTCCCGGGTTCGATTCCAGTCAAGGGCATGTACCTTGGTTGTGGGCAGATTCCCAGTGGGGGGCGTGCAAGAGGCAGCTGAACGATGTTTCTCTCTCATCGATGCTTCTACCTTTCTATCTCTCTCCCTTCCTCTCTGTGAAAAATCAATAAAATATATTAAATAAAAATAAGAATCGAACCTTCAGTCTCGGGGGCCAACACTCTAACCACTGAACACACTGACCAGGGCTATAGTTCCTTCTTGCTCTGAACTACTGTTGCCTCCCTGAAAAGTGGGGAGCCTATGCAGAAAGGGGGGGCCAGGGACCCAGACCCCCCCCCTACTGCCCTTTCTCCTTCACCTGGCCCTGCCCCCCCGCCCCCCGTGCTTACCCACAGCATGCCGTCATAGTAGTAGGCCCCCAGGAGCTTCACGATGTAGGGGTGGTCGCAGGAGGCGAGGATCTCAATCTCCACAATGTAGTCCTCCAGCTCCTCCTCGCTCTTGGTCTCGATGACTTTGGCGGCGGCCAAGGCGCCCGTCTCCTTGTTCTTGGCCTGCAGGGCGGGGACACGGGTGAGCGAGGCGTGCCCGGCGGAACCCGGCCCCCGGCCGCCGGCTCCGAGGCCGCGCGTGGCGTGGAAACAGAGACGCCGTCCTTGACCTTGGCCGGGGCTCACGGCACGCGTGAGAAACAATCATCTAGGCTGAATCAGACCGCGTGTGCTCTAAAAGCCCCACACACATGAGACCAATAAAAATGCCAGCTTGGCACCGCTCTGCAAATACCAACGTGGGGACGGGTGAGTGTTCCGGAAAAACGCCAACACCGCACACGCGCGGCCAGATTCCTTTATACAGAGAAAAAGGAGAGACACACTTGTCAGCGCTCACACGCGTGTCCAGGCGTGGCCCGGGCTGCCTGGCAGCGGGCGGGGAGCGGGGGGGCGGGAGAGGCCGAGGGCTCCCGCTCTCTCTGGCCTGACAAATGCTGGGCAGCCCCCTCCACTGGCAGCGCCCCCCTGCGCACCCGGGTAACGATGGGCACGCCCACCACCCCGTGTGCTCCCCAAATAACCAGCGCCGCAGGGCCCCCATTCCACAGACGGGCAAGTCCAGGAGGGGCATCAGAATTTGAATCTGGGACCTCTGGCTTCCCAGATGCTGTGTGCTTTCCCTGCCGGCCGAGGCTCCATCCCTCCAGGACCAGACGGGACAGACACTTCCGAGGTGTCCCGGGCCAGCCCTGCACGGGCGGGGGGGGGGGGGGGGGGGATTGCACACGCACGCGGCTTAGAGCCGGAGCCCCGGGGCCAGCTGGAGAGAGGCCCACCCGCTCGGCATGGGACTCGGACTACTTCATTTATCGCCTCAACAGCCCCACGACTCGGTGCAGCTCCTCTCCCGTGTGCAGGGGAGACCGCCTGGCGACAAAGCTGGCCGGCCGGCTCCTGGGTCTGCGGCCACCACGCTCTTCGTCAGGGTCTCCGGAACCTCCCCCCGGCCAGGCGCCCATTCAGGGACCGTCACAGAGTCCCAGAAACCTCCCCCCTGGCCAGGCGCCCATTCAGGGGTTGGCATTTCACGTGGGGCCGTTCCCGGGCTCAGTCCTAGTTGTGGATTCACCCACCTGCTCACTCAGCCCTACCTTGGTGGCATCCTTGCCCCTAATTCAGATTTTGAAAATTTGTTCAGAATACCTTAAACCCCCATCAGTTAAGCAGTCACTCTCTCTCTCTCCCTCCCTCTCTCTCTCTCTCTCTCTCACACACACACACACACACCCTTAATTACGTATCCGCCCTTTCACCTCTTTGTGAGTCTCTCCTCCCTCCAGAGGACCGTCAAAACATCCCTCCACAGCGTCCAAAGTCCTCTCGGAACCCAAAGAGCAGCAGACAAGGCTCCTTCCCAGAGAGGAAGGCAGACGGCTCAGCGGTGGCCCTGACCAAACTCTCCCAGCCCCCAGCCTCCAGCCCCCAGCCTCCACCCTCCAGCCTCCACCCTGCAGCCCCGGGGCCCTGGCCCCCAGCCAGCCCCTGGCCCCCAGCCAGCCCCCGGCCCCCAGCCCCAACCCCCAGTCCCCGGCCCCCAACCCCCAGCCTCAGCCCCCAGCCCCAGCCCCCAGCCCCCAGTCCCCAGCCCCAACCCCTAGCCTCCAGCCTCAGCCCCAGCCCCCAGCCCCCAGCCCCAACCCCCAGCCCCCAGCCCCAGACCCCAGCCCCGGGCCCCAGCCTCAGCCCCCAGCCCCCGGCCCCCAGCCCCCAGCCCCCAGTCCCCAGCCCCCAGCCTCAGCCCCCAGCCCCCAGCCCCCAGCCCCCAGCCCCCAGCCCCCAGCCTCAGCCCCCAGCCCCGGGCCCCAGCCCCCGGCCCCCAGCCCCCAGCCTCAGCCCCCAGACCCCGGCCCCCAGCCCCCAGCCCCCAGCCCCGGGGCCCCAGCCCCCAGCCCGGGGCTGAGCTGGACAGAGGCCACCCTCCACCACCCCTTCCACTCCGGAGGGCCGGCCTGGCGCGGGAGGCGCCTGCCACCTTTCTCTGGGTTTCCTTAAAAGGGACGTTTTCTCCGGGGGCGGGGGAGGCCGGGCAGGGTCTGTTTTCCAGGATTGCCCGGAACCCGCTCCCCACCCCCCTGAAAGGCAGCACCGACCACAGGGCCAGCAGGGCCGCTGTGTCCACACGGTGGGACCAACCGCGCTGCCCGGCTCCGGGCTCGGATTCCGGAGGCCGCGCCTGCCAAGAAGGGCTAGCAGCAGCCGCGGCACACGGCGCCGGGCCAAAACGACTGTCTGTTAAAGCCTGGCCGGGGCCCCATCCATCCCGGGGCCACCGAGGACAGCATCGCGGCTGGTGGCGAACCGGCGACCTCTGCGCTCCCCTGGCCGCCAGGGCAGGCCTGACCGGGCGCTCTCGCCGGTCCCTCTCAATGCTGGGAGACTAACCAGACTGACCAGTTCCCCGGGACAGAGGGGCACTGTGATTCAGAGACGACAGACTGGCCTGAGGCCACACAGCCTGCGGGGGAGGTGAAGTCTGGACCCAAACTCGGGCTGCCTGAGCCCGGAATCACTTCCCAGCAAGCCCTGCTCCGGCTCCGTGTGCTGAGGACACATGACCACCACGGCCGACAGCAAGCTGGCAGCCGGGGACGACCACGCTGCCAGGACGGGGCTGCCCACGGGCCATCAGGCAGGTGTGAGCCACCGGCCGAGGCTCAGAGAGGTCCGGCCGGCCCCCCCAACCCCACCTTCATCCTGTGTGCGCTCCCTGCATCAGGCTGCTGCCCATGGGCCATCAGGCAGGTGTGAGCCACCGGCCGAGGCTCAGAGAGGTCCGGCCGGCCCCCCCCAACCCCACCTTCATCCCGTGTGCTCTTGGCATCAGGCAGCTGCCCATGGGCCATTCGGCAGGTGTGAGCTACCCGCCGAGGCTCAGAGAGGTCCGGCCCGCCTGGATGGACCTAATGCAGAGCCCCACCCCTCCCCCAACCCCACCTTCATCCCGTGTGCGCTCCCTGCATCAGGCGGCTGCCCACGGGCCATCAGGCAGGTGTGAGCCACCGGCCGAGGCTCAGAGAGGTCCGGCCGGCCCCCCCAACCCCACCTTCATCCCGTGTGCTCTCGGCATCAGGCAGCTGCCCTCGCTCATTCCCTATTCCCTCTCTCAGCCGTTATTTCCTGAGCCCCGCTATTTCCTGAGCCCGCGCTAGTGAGAGGCTCTGCCAGTGAACAGGACAGCGTCTGCCTGAGGGCTTTGTGGGCCAGAGTCCCGGCCTCCCATCACAGGACAGCGGAGCGAACCTGCCCACATCCCCAGGCCCCAAGGCAAGGGAGGGAAGAGGGAATGCCACCCCTTTCTCTGGAAGTGGACTGCGGGCTCAGCCAATCAGAACACAGGGACCGGCTCAGGGACAGAAAGAAGCCAGCCAACGAAATGCAACCAAGAACAATGGCCGACGGTCCCCAGAGATGGTCCCAATCTGCCTCAGAGGCGGGCCTGGAGCAGCAGCCAGCCCGGCCCCAGGGGGCCTGGGAATGAAACTCGCTGAGTCTAGACGAAACCGGTTTGGCTCAGTGGATAGAGCGACGGCCTGCGGACTGAAGGGTCCCGGGTTCGATTCCGGTCAAGGGCATGTATGTATCTTGGTTGCGGGCACCTCCCGAGTAGGGGGTGTGCAGGAGGCGGCTGATCGATGTTTCTCATCAGTGTTCTGACTTTCTATTCCTCTCCCTTCCTCTCTGTAAAAAATCAATAAATATATATTTTTTTTAAAGAAGGAACTCAGTGAGCCTAGAACCGAAGCCATGGAGCCCAGGGAGGACACTGAGCCCCTCCATTCATTTTCACACCAAGGAGGTACCACTATTAAGAGCTAACATATAAGAACACGGATGCTCAGAGAAGTCAAGTCACCTGCCCGAGGTCACACAGGACCGGGAGCTGAATTCAGGGCGGTGTGGCTTCAAAGCCCATATTTCTGACTGCTTTGTCCTCTCCGGGCCTCAGTTTCCCTCTCTGCACAGGGTGGGGAAGTGACGCCCAAGACCCTCTGTGGTCTGATGTGAGGGCACCATGGAGACGGGTGGGTGTTGGAAAGCTAAGGGTGGTCCAAGTGGGCAGGGCACCCGTGGGAGGGGACCGGCCTAAAGAACAAGGGGCTGCCTGTGCCCACTGACGTCCCTCTCTCCCACCGGCCGAGGCAGGGCGGGGGTCCCGGGAGGACGGGGGAGCTCGCACCCAGCCGTCCACGGCCGGCCGGCAGTGAGGAGCCGCAGCCCACACCCTCAGAGCACACACAGTGGCCACTGTGTCTTCTGGCCCAGGCACCGCGGTGGGAACAATCCTCCCCCTTGTGCTGCTCGGGGCCCAGCCTGGAGGAGGTGGGGACAGCCCTGCCTGCGGGTAGCCCTGCCCCACCCGGGGGCCCGGCCAGCCAGGGGCTGGAGGCTTCCTGAAACTCAACCGTCCACAGAAGTCAGGGGCCTGAAAGAACACTGGCCACACCCTTAAGCCCCAGCTCCCCACCCCCACTCTGCAGAGGCGGAAACAGAGTCCACAAAGGCCAGGTCCAGGCTGGGCAGCCTCTTCCCGGCAGGACAGACACCACCTGCCCGAGCAACCAGAGAGCACACGGGAGCCCAGAGCCCGCAGGGGGGACCTCAGGGGACTTCAGCCTGAGAGCGGTTGGGGGCGCCCCCAGATGAGTCCAAAGAAAACCGCAGGGGAACTGGGCAGCACCCATCCCCCTCGGCGACTCACACTCCGGGTCCCCTGGGAACCAGGATTCCTGCGGGGCTGAGCTCACCTGGCCCAGGTGCGCGGCCAGGCCAACCGCTGACTCTGCACCCTCTCCGACCCCGCCCGTGGGCCAGACGTGCCATGTGACCCCAGGCAGGCAAGCAGGCCTGTTGTACCTGCCCGCGTTCTTTGGCTTGTTTGGGGGTGCGGGGGGGCTTTTGCTGAAGTTGTCAAGAAAGAGGCTTTCTCTCTCTGGGCTGCTACACTCTCAGGATGAAGGCCCTCCCGCCACTCCTTCAGAGACCCTGCCTGAGGACGAGGCCAAGATGGGGGAGCAGATGCCGAGAATCTGCCGACACCTGGAGACAGCTGTGCCTGAAGGCGCTCTGCCCTTATACTTCTCCGTTTTGTGAGTCCATCAGTCCCGTCTGGACTCGGATCCCTGTCCGCCTGAAGGCGCTCTGCCCTTACACTTCTCCGTTTTGTGAGTCCATCAGTCCCGTGTGGACTCGGATCCCTGTCCGCCAGCACGGAATGAGCTCCCCGTCTCTGGCCGGGTTCTGCGGATACCTACAAAGGTCCCTCTCCGGGAAGCACGGGGCAGCGCCGGGCAGAAGGTGTGAGCAGGGCACCTTCCCTCCCACGTGCCCCGTGGCCTAGACGTGCCCTTCCCTGGGCCTCTCGGAGGGCCTGGGTGAAAACCCAGGACGCTCCCTAACGGGCCACAAAAGAATCCGCCTCCTGAAAAGTGGGGATCACTTTACACCGTTAACCCGATAACATAAGGAGCGGCGACAGCCTCCGTGCTCGGCGGGGGGCAGACAGACTATCGCGCAGACGGAAATCAGCAACAAGTTGTAGGAGCCGTGAATAGACCTTCGGGGCCTGTTACCGGCCCTCGTTCCTGACCGTTTCAGCCGGGGCAGACTGCAAAAAGGGCACCGAGAGGCACGGCCCGGGGCAGACTGCAAAAAGGGCACCGAGAGGCACGGCCCGGGGCAGACTGCAAAAAGGGCACCGAGAGACACGGCCCGGGACAGACTGCAAAAAGGGCACCGAGAGGCACGGCCCGGGACAGACTGCAAAAAGGGCACCGAGAGGCACGGCCCGGGGCAGACTGCAAAAAGGGCACCGAGAGACACGGCCCGGGGCAGACTGCAAAAAGGGCACCGAGACACGGCCTGGGACAGACTGCAAAAAGGGCACCGAGAGACACGGCCCGGGACAGACTGCAAAAAGGGCACCGAGAGGCACGGCCCGGGACAGACTGCAAAAAGGGCACCGAGAGACACGGCCCGGGACAGACTGCAAAAAGGGCACCGAGAGACACGGCCCGGGACAGACTGCAAAAAGGGCACCGAGAGGCACGGCCCGGGGCAGACTGCAAAAAGGGCACCGAGAGACACGGCCCGGGGCAGACTGCAAAAAGGGCACCGAGAGACACGGCCCGGGACAGACTGCAAAAAGGGCACCGAGAGGCACGGCCCGGGGCAGACTGCAAAAAGGGCACCGAGAGACACGGCCCGGGGCAGACTGCAAAAAGGGCACCGAGAGCCACGGCCCGGGGCAGACTGCAAAAAGGGCACCGAGAGACACGGCCCGGGACAGACTGCAAAAAGGGCACCGAGAGACACGGCCCGGGACAGACTGCAAAAAGGGCACCGAGAGACACGGCCCGGGACAGACTGCAAAAAGGGCACCGAGAGACACGGCCCGGGACAGACTGCAAAAAGGGCACCGAGAGACACGGCCCGGGGCAGACTGCAAAAAGGGCACCGAGAGACACGGCCCGGGGCAGACTGCAAAAAGGGCACCGAGAGACACGGCCCGGGGCAGACTGCAAAAAGGGCACCGAGAGACACGGCCCGGGACAGACTGCAAAAAGGGCACCGAGACACGGCCCGGGACAGACTGCAAAAAGGGCACCGAGAGGCACGGCCCGGGGCAGACTGCAAAAAGGGCACCGAGAGACACGGCCCGGGGCAGACTGCAAAAAGGGCACCGAGAGACACGGCCCGGGACAGACTGCAAAAAGGGCACCGGGAGGCACGGCCCGGGACAGACTGCAAAAAGGGCACCGAGAGACACGGCCCGGGGCAGACTGCAAAAAGGGCACCGAGAGACACGGCCCGGGGCAGACTGCAAAAAGGGCACCGAGAGACACGGCCCGGGACAGACTGCAAAAAGGGCACCGAGAGGCACGGCCCGGGACAGACTGCAAAAAGGGCACCGAGACACGGCCCGGGGCAGACTGCAAAAAGGGCACCGAGACACGGCCCGGGACAGACTGCAAAAAGGGCACCGAGAGCCGAGACCGGTTTGGCTCAGTGGATAGAGCGTCGGACTGCGGACTGAAGGGTCCCGGGTTCGATTCCGGCAAGGGCATGTACCTTGGCTGTGGGCACATCCCCAGTAGGGGGTGTGCAAGAGGCAGCTGATCGATGTCTCTCTCTCATCGATGTTTCTGACTTTCTGTCCCTCTCCCTTCTGCTCTGTAAAAAATCAATAAAATATATTTTTTTTAAAAAAAAAAATAAATAAATAAAAAAAATAAAAAAAATAAAAAAATAAAAAAAAATAAAAAAAAAAAAAGGGCACCGAGAGGCACGGCCCAGGACAGACTGCAAAAAGGGCACCGAGAGGCACGGCCCGGGGCAGACTGCAAAAAGGGCACCGAGAGACACGGCCCGGGACAGACTGCAAAAAGGGCACCGAGAGACACGGCCCGGGACAGACTGCAAAAAGGGCACCGAGAGACACGGCCCGGGACAGACTGCAAAAAGGGCACCGAGACACGGCCCGGGACAGACTGCAAAAAGGGCACCGGGAGGCACGGCCCGGGGCAGACTGCAAAAAGGGCACCGAGAGACACGGCCCGGGACAGACTGCAAAAAGGGCACCGAGAGACACGGCCCGGGGCAGACTGCAAAAAGGGCACCGGGAGGCACGGCCCGGGGCAGACTGCAAAAAGGGCACCGAGAGACACGGCCCGGGGCAGACTGCAAAAAGGGCACCGAGAGACACGGCCCGGGGCAGACTGCAAAAAGGGCACCGGGAGGCACGGCCCGGGACAGACTGCAAAAAGGGCACCGGGAGGCACGGCCCGGGACAGACTGCAAAAAGGGCACCGAGAGACACGGCCCGGGGCAGACTGCAAAAAGGGCACCGAGAGACACGGCCCGGGACAGACTGCAAAAAGGGCACCGAGAGACACGGCCCGGGACAGACTGCAAAAAGGGCACCGAGACACGGCCCGGGGCCATGCTCAAGTTCGCCCATTCCGATGGCAAAAGAGCGGAAACAGCCTTTATGTTCAACCGTGAGACACCGCAGGGATTGACATGGTGGGTGCTGAAGCAGCCCCTTAAGATGACGAATAGGAAGATGACAGGAATGAGGAAAAATAACTCCGCCAGGTTGCGTCCACAAAGTCGGGGAGTAAAACTATGGCTTATTACACTGAGAAAGCGCCTGTGTCTGCGGACAGGGGAGAGGGAAACAGCCTGAGGAATGCGAGTGTTTCAGGAGTTCACTTCACCCAGTGCCGTCTGGCCGGTATCCACGGGGCCCCGTGAGGGCAGACTGGGCTGGTGCCCAGAAAGTGGCCACTTCACCCTGACCTCGTCTGTCCCCTCAGGAGCCCACTTGAGCCGTGCTGTCCAGGAGGGTAGCTACAGGCCACACCTGAAGTGAACATCGGACTTCCCCAGTTGCTCAGCCACATTGCAAGTGCTTAGTACCCATGAGTGGTTGGTGGGGACCACGCTGAACAGAGCCGGGACAGAACCCTCCCTCCTGCCGAAGCGCTGGGAGGCAACTGCCCCTGCCAGAAATCGCATTCTCACAGGGCAAGGGGTATCTGGAACCCGCTCCTGTGCCCCAGGTCTAGCCCCAGTCCAGCCCCAGCCCCAGCCCAGCCCCAACACCAACCTCAGCCCCAGCCCCAACCTCAGCCCCAGCCCCAACCTCAGCCCCAGCCCCAGCCCCAGCCCCAGCCCCAGCCCCAACCTCAGCCCCAACCTCAGCCCCAACCCCAGCCCCAACCCCAACCTCAGCCCCAGCCCCAGCCCCAGCCCCAACCCCAGCCTCAGCCCCAGCCCCAGCCCCAACCTCAGCCCCAGCCCCAGGTCAGTCCCAGCCCCAGCCCAGCTTCAGCCCCAGCCCCAACCTCAGCCCCAACCCCAACCTCAGCCCCAGCCCCAGGTCAGTCCCAGCCCCAGCCCAGCTTCAGCCCCAGCCCAGCCACAGCCCCAACCTCAGCCCCAGCCCCTGCCCCTGCCCCTGCCCCAGCCTCAGCCACGGGGCCCTCTTTTCCAGGGAAGAAGCAAAGATTGGGGACAGAGAGGAGGAGGAGGCTCAGGCGGGTTCACTGGCTAGGGACGTCTCCTAGCAACCCCGGGGAGAACCGGCTCCCAGCTGACCTGTCAGCTGCAGGCCTGGGCGTGCGGGTCGGAGCCAAAGAACGGAGCGCCAGGGCTAAAGGTTTCGTTTCCGTCCTCCTGGCGCTGGGCTGTGCCAGGCATGTGTCGAGCGCAGTCCAGCCCGCTGGAACCAGGGAGGGGCTTGGTCTGCGCCCCAAAACATACAGAGGTGGTGGCCCCGCACCGTGACAATGGCGGGAAAGGCTTGGCCTCTAGAGGAAGGAGGAAATCTGGCCACAGAGGGACCGGGTCAGAGCAGAGCGACACAGATCCGAGCGGGGTGGCGTGAGGGCAGCAGAGCCGGTGAGCGGCCATGTGGCTGGGGCTCAGGGTGCCGGATTGCCAGGGCACCTGGCTGGCAGGCGCGGCAGGCACGGAGGGGCCTCCCACAGCCCCTCCGGGGCAGAACCAGGAGCACCTGCCAGGAGCCCCCTGCCCACCACACTGCGTGTCTCCAGGGTCCCTGCCCACCACACTGCGTGTCTCCAGGGTCCCTGCCCACCACACGCTGCGTGTCTCCAGGGTCCCTGCCCACCACACACTGCGTGTCTCCAGGGTCCCTGCCCACCACACACTGCGTGTCTCCAGGGTCCCTGCCCACCACACTGCGTGTCTCCAGGGTCCCTGCCCACCACACGCTGCGTGTCTCCGGGGTCCCTGCCCACCACACTGCGTGTCTCCAGGGTCCCTGCCCACCACACTGCGTGTCTCCAGGGTCCCTGCCCACCACACACTGCGTGTCTCCAGGGTCCCTGCCCACCACACTGCGTGTCTCCAGGGTCCCTGCCCACCACACGCTGCGTGTCTCCGGGGTCCCTGCCCACCACACTGCGTGTCTCCAGGGTCCCTGCCCACCACACACTGCGTGTCTCCAGGGCCCCTGCCCACCACACTGCGTGTCTCCGGGGTCCCTGCCCACCACACTGCGTGTCTCCAGGGTCCCTGCCCACCACACACTGCGTGTCTCCAGGGTCCCTGCCCACCACACGCTGCGTGTCTCCGGGGTCCCTGCCCACCACACTGCGTGTCTCCAGGGCCCCTGCCCACCACACACTGCGTGTCTCCAGGGCCCCTGCCCACCACACTGCCTGTTTCCAGGGCCCCTGCCCACCACACACTGCGTGTCTCCGGGGTCCCTGCCCACCACACTGCGTGTCTCCAGGGCCCCTGCCCACCACACTGCCTGTTTCCAGGGCCCCTGCCCACCACACTGCGTGTCTCCAGGGTCCCTGCCCACCACACTGCGTGTCTCCAGGGTCCCTGCCCACCACACTGCGTGTCTCCAGGGTCCCTGCCCACCACACACTGCGTGTCTCCAGGGTCCCTGCCCACCACACTGCGTTGTCTCCAGGGTCCCTGCCCACCACACGCTGCGTGTCTCCAGGGTCCCTGCCCACCACACACTGCGTGTCTCCGGGGTCCCTGCCCACCACACACTGCGTGTCTCCAGGGTCCCTGCCCACCACACTGCGTGTCTCCGGGGTCCCTGCCCACCACACTGCGTGTCTCCGGGGTCCCTGCCCACCACACACTGCGTGTCTCCAGGGCCCCTGCCCACCACACACTGCGTGTCTCCGGGGTCCCTGCCCACCACACACTGCGTGTCTCCGGGGTCCCTGCCCACCACACACTGCGTGTCTCCAGGGTCCCTGCCCACCACACACTGCGTGTCTCCGGGGTCCCTGCCCACCACACACTGCGTGTCTCCGGGGTCCCTGCCCACCACACTGCGTGTCTCCGGGGTCCCTGCCCACCACACACTGCGTGTCTCCGGGGTCCCTGCCCACCACGCTGCGTGTCTCCAGGGTCCCTGCCCACCACACACTGCGTGTCTCCAGGGGTCCCTGCCCACCACACACTGCGTGTCTCCAGGGTCCCTGCCCACCACACACTGCGTGTCTCCAGGGTCCCTGCCCACCACACACTGCGAGTCTCCAGGGTCCCTGCCCACCACACTGCGTGTCTCCAGGGTCCCTGCCCACCACACACTGCGTGTCTCCAGGGGTCCCTGCCCACCACACACTGCGTGTCTCCAGGGTCCCTGCCCACCACACACTGCGAGTCTCCAGGGTCCCTGCCCACCACACTGCGTGTCTCCGGGGTCCCTGCCCACCACACTGCGTGTCTCCGGGGTCCTTGCCCACCACACTGCGTGTCTCCAGGGTCCCTGCCCACCACACGCTGCGTGTCTCCAGGGTCCCTGCCCACCACACTGCGTGTCTCCGGGGTCCCTGCCCACCACACTGCGTGTCTCCGGGGTCCCTGCCCACCACACGCTGCGTGTCTCCAGGGCCCCTGCGCACCACACTGCGTGTCTCCGGGGTCCCTGCCCACCACACACTGCGTGTCTCCAGGGTCCCTGCCCACCACACACTGCGTGTCTCCGGGGTCCCTGCCCACCACACTGCGTGTCTCCAGGGTCCCTGCCCACCACACACTGCGTGTCTCCGGGGTCCCTGCCCACCACACACTGCGTGTCTCCAGGGTCCCTGCCCACCACACACTGCGTGTCTCCAGGGTCCCTGCCCACCACACACTGCGAGTCTCCAGGGTCCCTGCCCACCACACTGCGTGTCTCCAGGGTCCCTGCCCACCACACACTGCGTGTCTCCAGGGTCCCTGCCCACCACACACTGCGAGTCTCCAGGGTCCCTGCCCACCACACTGCGAGTCTCCAGGGTCCCTGCCCACCACACTGCGTGTCTCCAGGGTCCCTGCCCACCACACACTGCGTGTCTCCAGGGTCCCTGCCCACCACACACTGCGTGTCTCCAGGGTCCCTGCCCACCACACTGCGTGTCTCCAGGGTCCCTGCCCACCACACTGCGTGTCTCCAGGGTCCCTGCCTACCACACTGCGTGTCTCCAGGGTCCCTGCCCACCACACGCTGCGTGTCTCCAGGGTCCCTGCCCACCACACACTGCGAGTCTCCAGGGTCCCTGCCCACCACACGCTGCGTGTCTCCAGGGTCCCTGCCTACCACACTGCGAGTCTCCAGGGTCCCTGCGCACCACACTGCGTGTCTCCAGGGTCCCTGCCCACCACACTGCGAGTCTCCAGGGTCCCTGCCTACCACACTGCGTGTCTCCAGGGTCCCTGCCCACCACACGCTGCGTGTCTCCAGGGTCCCTGCCTACCACACTGCGAGTCTCCAGGGTCCCTGCGCACCACACTGCGTGTCTCCAGGGCCCCTGCCCACCACACGCTGCGTGTCTCCAGGGTCCCTGCCCACCACACGCTGCGTGTCTCCGGGGTCCCTGCCCACCACACTGCCTGTTTCCAGGGTCCTCTGCCCACCACACTCTACACCCCTGTCCTCCCTCCCCAGCTCTCCCCCCACTGCCTTCCACAGGAGCACTGGCTTCCAGCGGTTCCCAGCTGCCGACATGGTAAATCCCAAGCTCCCTGGTGGGCGCTCCCAGCCTGGCGCTCTGCCCACCTCTACTTTTTGGGATCCCCCGCCCACCGCCCCACTACAACCACCCCCTCCACCTGTGCCCTCCTGCCCCCTCCTTCCCACCTTTCTTTATGCTCCCTCGCCACCTGTACTGCCTCCCCAACACTGTGTTCAACACCACCCCCCGAGTCTAACTCACAGAGCGACCCCAGGAGACGGTCCCAGACTCCTCACCACCCTCACCCCGCACCCCCCATCCCGCACCGGGAATCCTCACACTGTATTGGGCTTCACACCTTTATCACACACCACCTGGGCCACAGTCCTCTGAGTTCAGAGTGTTCTCTCTGGCCAGGCTGGGAGCTCAGAAAGGCTAAGCCCACAGCACTTTAGGCCCCCCAGAGCCCGGCCCAGAGCCAGCAGGTAGAGGGGGCATGGTAGGGGGTCCAGGGGGAGATGGTAGAATGGGTGGGCGGACAGGCAGCTGGGAAAGTCAATGGACGTATGAGAGAGAGAGTGGGAGGGAAAAGACAGGTGGATAGATGGGGGATGGGGGGATGGGGGGATGGAGGGATGGGGTGATATGGGTAAGTGGATGATGGATGGATAAGTGGGTGTATGGTGGATGGAGGGATGGGATGATATGGGTAGGCAGACGATGGGTGGATAGGTGGGTGGATGGTGGATGGAGGGATGGAGGGATGGGATGATATGGGTAGGTGGATGATGGGTGGATAGACAGGTGGGTGGATGGGGGATGGAGGGATGGGATGATATGGGTAGGTGGATGATGGATGGATGATGGGTGGATAGACAGGTGGGTGGATGGGGGATGGAGGGATGGGATGATATGGGTAGGTGGATGGATGGGTGGATGATGGGTGGATATGTGGGTGGATGGGGGATGGGGGATGGAGGGATGGGATGACATGGGTAGGTGAATGGATGGATGGATGATGTGTGGATAGGTGGGGGGATGGAGGGATGGAGGAATGGGTAGGTGGATGAATGGGTGGGTAGATAGGTGAGTGGATGAATGAAGTGGCGTTTGTCTCTCCTTGCAAACAGAGAAAAATGAGGCCCTCTACATAAGATGAGGAAGAAAAGTGACAGGAAGCCTATTTCTCCTCAGCACACTGGGGTTCCTGCACCCCTAGGTGCTGTCCAGCTTGGGGAGATGGGCCCTCTCTATCTCGGCCAAGTCAAAGGCTTTGAGGGAGCGGGCGAGGACACAAACGGGTAACAGCCCTGCCAGGGACAGAAACCACCGACAGTCACCCCCAGGGCCAAGTTTCAGCTCAGCAACACACACAAACAAGAGAAGGCTGAGTTTCAGAACAAGTGACACTTAAGGATGACAAAGATTACAAGCACAAAAGCAGAGGAGTGACAGGGCTTCCAAAGACAGGCATTTAATACTCTCCCTCCCCCTCCCCTCCCCCCCCCCCCCCCCCCCCCCCCCCCGCCCCGGGAGGAGCCTGGCCCGCCTGCCTTTCCCTGCTGGTGCAGAGCCTAGAACCCTGCAGGGCCAGCAACCAAAAACAAAAACCCAATCAGGACTGGCCCCAAAGATCACGTCCTGGCCTTGGCTGAAAACCCCGACAAGCTGTCCAACTTGGCCGGGGATGTGGGAGCCTCAGGTCTCTGCTCCTCCAGGGCGATGAGGAACCCAAGCCTGCGTATCGCTGATAACGGAGGTGAGAGCACTCCCCCTTCCCAGGCTCCCTGAGCCAGAGGAAGGCGCCGAGTCATCGCGCAGGAGGGCGGCCTGGGCCCAGGGGTCTGGGGCAAAGAGGAGGAAGCACCACATCCAGGCCTCCTCTGTCCTCGCCCGCCCTCACCACCACTGGGGCAGGGCTCTCGGCAGCCCTGCTTGCAGAGCGCCCCAACCTCAGGGATTACGGTTGTTCAGCCTTCCCCATTAACAGTACTTGCTGTCCTGTGTTTTATTGTTCTATAAAACAGCATGTACTCATTAAAAGAGTCTGCAACATAGAACGGGACAAAGAAGAAAAAGTACCCAGAGTCCTTTGAGCATGTTGGAGGATGGATGGGTGGGAGGATGGTGGATAGACAGATGGATAGGTGGACAGGTAGGGATGGGTGGGTGGCTGGGTGGGAGGATGGTGGATAGACAGATAAACAGGTGGGATGTGGGGACGGGTGGATGAATGTGTGGGAGGATGGTGGATAGACAGATGGATAGGTGGACTGCTGGGGTGGGGGATGGGGGATGGGTGGGTGGGAGGATGGTGGATAGACTGATGGATAGATGGACAGGTGGAGATGGGTGGGTGGGTGGGTTGGAGGATGGTGGTTAGACAGATGGATAGGTGGACAGGTGGGGTAGGCGGATGGATGTGTGGGAGGATGGTGGATAGACAGATAGGTGGACAGGTGGATAGACAGATAGGTGGATGGATGGGTGGGAGGACAGTAGATAGATGGATAGGTGGACAAGGGGGGAGGGGGGAAAGGGATGATGGTAGATAGATGGACAGGTGGATAGGTGGGAGGTGGGGGGGTGGATGGGTGGGAGGATGGTGGATAGACAGATGGATAGGTGGATAGATGGGGATGGAGGCTGAGAGGATGATGGATAGACGGACAGGTAGGGATGTGGGCATGGGGGATGAATGTTTAGGAGGATGGTGGATAGGCAGATGGACAGATGGATAGGTGGACAGATGGGGGGATGGGAGGATGGATGGGAAGAAGGATGGTGGATGGACAGATGGATAGAAGGACAGGTGGGGATGTGGGCATGGGGGATGAATGTGTAGGTGGATGGTGGTAGGCAGATGGACAGATGGTAGGTGGACTGGTGGGGGATGGGGGATGGATGGGTGGGATGATGGGTAGGTAGATGCTCCCAATATTCCTCCTGTGGATGTACCCAGACCTGTACAGCAACCCCGTGTGCAGCTGTCTGACCGAGGGGACTGTCACCTCTCAGGCCCGGACTTCCCTCCCTCTACGATGAAGACACAGGCAGTGGCCGCATCGAGGGCTGGTGCAAACCTCGCTGAGGGAACCTGTGAATATGCCTGAGCAGGGCTGGCCAGAGTGCGCACCCACCATCACTCACTCAGTCTTGTCCTCTCCAAACGCTATGAGATGGGGTTCACCTGTGCACACTGGTTTGTTCTCCTTTTACTTAGCAGCTGTGGCAAAGCACCGCCACAGCACCGCCTGCCGCAGCCACGGACCGCGCCCCGGAACTCGGGTCCACCACGGAGCTCACCAGGCCCCAGTCAGGCCCTACCCCCGGCGCCCCGACACTGGTCACGTGGTTCGGCGTCCAGAAGCCTGGACCTGACTGACCTGTGCCAGGCGGCTCTCCAAGTGGCTGTACAGGGGTGGGTCCCTCTCCCTGGGCCCTCGCTGGCGCCCTGTGAGTTAGATGTGACCCTGAGTTCAGCCAGTTCCCGCCTCCCAGCTGTGTGTCTCCCCGGCTGTGTGTCCCCCCAGCCGTGTGTCCCCCCCCGGCCGTGTGTCCCCCCGGCCGTGTGTCCCCCTGGCCGTGTGTCCCCCCCCCCGCTGTGTGGCCCCCGGCTGTGTGTCCCCCCGGCCGTGTGTCCCCTCCCGGCTGTGTGTCCCCCCCCGGCTATGTGTCCCCTCCGCTGTGTGTACCCCCCCGGCTGTGTGTCCCCCCAGCCGTGTGTCCCCCCCCCGCTGTGTGTCCCCCGGCTGTGTGTCCCCCCCCGCTGTGTGGCCCCCGGCTGTGTGTCCCCCCCCCCGCTGTGTGTCCCCCGGCTGTGTGTCCCCCCCCGCTGTGTGTCTCCCCGGCTGTGTGTCCCCCCAGCCGTGTGTCCCCCCCCCCGGCCGTGTGTCCCCTCCCGGCTGTGTGTCTCCCCCGCTGTGTGTCCCCCCCCGGCTATGTGTCCCCCCGGCTGTGTGTCCCCCAGGCCGTGTGTCCCCCCAGCCATGTGTCCCCTCCGCTGTGTGTCCCCCCCCGGCTGTGTGTCCCCCCCCGGCTATGTGTCCCCTCCACTGTGTGTACCCCCCCGGCTGTGTGTCCCCCCCGGCTGTGTGTCCCCCCCGCTGTGTGTCCCCCCCCGGCTGTGTGTCCCCCCCGGCTATGTGTCCCCTCCGCTGTGTGTCCCCCCCCCCGGCTGTGTGTACCCCCTCCACTGTGTGTCCCCCCCCCCGGCTGTGTGTACCCCCTCGGCTGTGTGTCCCCCGGGCCGTGTGTCCCCCCAGCCGTGTGTCCCCCTGGCTGTGTGTCCGAGGGCACTGGCCTCCTAGGATGGCAGGTAGAAGCCACCTGGGTCTGGCCGGCGCAGGAGCTCAGCTGGTTGCAGTGTTGCCTCCATGTGCCAGGGCTGCGGGTCCAGTGCCCAGTCAGGACACATACAAGAAGCAACCAGTGAGTGCATGGACAGGGGGAGCAACGGATCGCTGTCATCCCCCCAAAGTCAATTTAAAAAAATAAAAATTTTAAAAAGACGGTGATGCCCGCCTGTGGGAACTACTGTGTTACCCCACTCTGCAGAAGAGGAACCAGAGGCCCCTCCAGAAGGGGGACGTCAGGTGCCCGGCCGCGCGGCAGAGCCGAGGCCGGGCTGGGCCTGGGGTGGAGGCGAGCATCGCCGGGCCCGGGGTCGCCGACGGGCCACGTGGTGCTCAGGGGCCTGCGGAGGGCGCCATGCTGGCCACGGCGACGGGATGGGCGGGTCAGAGCGGCACAGGCCCAGGCCCCTCAGGAACGCAGGCCCTCGAGTCCGCCTGTCCTCCCCAGCGACGGGTTTCCCGCCACCTCAAAGCGGGGGTGGTCAGTGGGGTGCCAAGGAAGGGGGGGGCCTGAAAGAGCTCAGGCCTCCCGTGCGCGGCCCCCGGGCCCCCCAAGGGGCCAGTCGGGGCAGGAGGCGTCTCAGGACCAACGGGGCACCTGCCAGCTCTGCCGGGTCACGCTCAGCCGGACAAGCCAGCTCTCACGGCGTGGCCGGGCCCGCAGGGACCCAGAGCTGGCCGGGCTACCGGACGGTCCGGCCGGTGCTTTCGGGGGGGGGGGGGGGCGGCGCGAAGGGAAGGGCGAGGGGAAGGGGGGATGAAGGGAAGGGAGAAGGGAAGGGAGAAGGGAAGGGAGAAGGAAAGGGGTGGAGAAGGGAAGGGAGAAGGGAAGGGGTGGTGAAGGGAAGGGAGGCCGAAGGGAAGGGAGAAGGGAAGGGAGAAGGGAAGAGGTGGTGAAGGGAAGGGAGGCCGAAAGGAAGGGAGAAGGGGAGGGGTGGTGAAGGGAAGGGAGGACGAAGGGAAGGGAGAAGGGGAGGGGTGGTGAAGGGAAGGGAGGACGAAGGGAAGGGAGAAGGGGAGGGGTGGTGAAGGGAAGGGAGGCTGAAGGGAAGGGAGAAGGGGAGGGGTGGTGAAGGGAAGGGAGGACGAAGGGAAGGGAGAAGGGGAGGGGTGGTGAAGGGAAGGGAGGACGAAGGGAAGGGAGAAGGGGAGGGAGAAGGGAAGAGGTGGTGAAGGGAAGGGAGAAGGGGAGGGAGAAGGGAAGAGGTGGTGAAGGGAAGGGAGAAGGGGAGGGAGAAGGGAAGAGGTGGTGAAGGGAAGGGAGGCTGAAGGGAAGGGAGAAGGGGAGGGGTGGTGAAGGGAAGGGAGGACGAAGGGAAGGGAGGAGAAGGGAAGAAGGCGATGAAGCAAGGGAGGACAAAGGGAAGGGAGAATGAAGGGAAGGGAGGTGGTGAAGGGAAGGGTAAGGGGTGTGAGGACCCCAGCTGTCTCCCTCCAGGGCAGGGCCACCCCGAGTGGCCCAGCTACCCCCGGATTGGCTGTCCACAGGCTCCATCACAGTTACCCTAACACAGTGAGATGGAGAAGCTTCCAGAAGCTTCGTCTGTCCACAGACTCCATCACAGTTACCCTAACACAGCGAGAGGGAGAAGTTTCCAGAAGCTTCATCTGATCTGCAGGAACCCGACAGACACACAGACATCTACCCATCTACCCTAGAGCAGCCCTGGGACCTGCCTGTCACCCCTCAGGAAGGCCCAGACGCAGTCGTCGCTGAGGACAGGGTCACATTTCCTTGGCCTCCTTCAGTGCGTGACCTTGGCCTCCTTCAGTGTGTGACCTTGGCCTCCTTCAGTGCGTGACCTTGGCCTCTTTCAGTGTGTGACCTTGGCCTCCTTCAGTGTGTGACCTTGGCCTCTTTCAGTGCGTGACCTTGGCCTCCTTCAGGGCTGGGCCGTCCTGATTGCCTGAGGCCTCAGCCTTTACCTTCTCCGAGGAAAACAGGGATTTTTTTGTTTTGTTTGTTGTTTGTTTTTTCGTTAATCCTCCCCCAGCATATTTTCCCACTGATTTTTTAGAGAGAGTGGGAGGAAGGAGAGGACGCAGGGGGAGGAGGGGAGAGAGAGAGGGAAAAAAAAACTATCCGTGTGAGAGAGAGACCTCCGCCAGCTGCCTCCTGCACGCACCCATCAGGCATGTGCCCTTGACCAGGAATCGAATCGGAGACCCACCGGGGCCAGGGCCGGCGCTCTCACCACTGAGCACACCTGCCAGGGCAGGGAAACCCTGTTTTGCTCTTCGTTTTACAACTAAGGGCACTGCGACTCAGAGAGGTGAGGCGACTCCCCCAGGGTCACACAGGAAGTAGCGGGGAAGCCAGGGGAGCGCTCAGCACCGGGCACCGGGCACCGGGCACGGAGGAAGCTGGGTCTGGCACTGACTCAGTCGGTCATCCTTCCACTCATTCAACAGAAACCAGCTGAGCAGGCCCCTCATGCACAAAAGATGGGAAGCTGATAACTCCCTGCCCAGGCCCACCTCCTCACAGAGGCAAGAAAATAAACAAGAAAACCCCAGCTGGGCCAGGAGCCCCGAAGGAGCTGCCCCGCGGTCAGGAAAGGGTCAGGGCAGGCTCCCTGGGGAGGGGACATGTGGGCTGAGCCCCAGATGTGCAGAGTCATGGGAAGGAAGAGAGTGGCAGGTAGAAGACAGGCAGAAAGGGGCGGGGCTTCCTTGACCCCTCCCTCTCCCCCTCTTCCTCCTCCCCTTCCCCTCCTTCCCCACCAGATACAGGCTGGTTAGAGTTAACCCCTCTGTCACCAGCACAGTGGTTAGGCCCCGGTTGTCTTTGGGAGAGGCCCTCAGTAAGAAAGACTAAGCTATGGAGGAGGAAGAAAACGTAGCAAAGGGGAAAACAGAGAGAACAGAGAAGAGAAAGACAAGAGGGAGGAAGTGGGCAGGGAGGGCCGGGAGGATGGAGAAGGGGTGGGAAGGGAGGCAGGAGGAGGCTGTGTGGGGTCTGTAGCTCCCTGCCCTGAGGGCACACCCAGGAGTGCTCAGCACCCCGGGGGGCAGTACCAGCAGCCCCACACCCCTCTGGGCCCCACTCAGGCACCCGCCCCGCCAGCTGCCACTTCCTCTCCCAGCCTGCACTGTCACCACTTCCTCTGCCTGACAGGCCACCCTCGCCACCAGGGGCTCAACCTGCGAGGCCTGGCAGGAAGGGTGCAATCCTGGGCACAGAAACACCACGCTGCAGGGGGCGAGTCTATTTTGAAGAAGTGGCGTTAGAAGAAGTTCAAGTTAAGAAAATGTGGCTCTCCGAAGAAATTTGCAGAAGGTTGTACTGTTGATATTTGGCTCTGTGGACTGATGAGTTTGCCACCAGTGAGCTGGGAGAAGGTAAACGATGAAGAGATGAGAATGGAGCAAAAGCCAACTGCCTATTCCTTTCTCTCTCTCATCCTGGAACCCACAGGGCCTGGCACACAGCAGGTGCTCAACTAGTAATTCTAATGACCAACACTTAGATGAGCTTTTCCAACGTCTTGGACCAAGTGGTTTACCTAGACCAGTGGTCTGCAAACTGTGGCTCACGAGCCACATGCGGCTCTCGAGCTTCGGTTTGCTGCTCTGTTGACTAATGAGTTTACCGACCACTGGGACAGGGGCTGAATCACAAGGAACAACAACAGCCTGTAACTATTGGAATGGAGAGTCCAGGTCAGTGGTCGGCAAACTCATTAGTCAACAGAGCAGCAAACCGAAGCTCGAGAGCCGCATGTGGCTCGTGAGCCATAGTTTGCCGACCACTGACCTAGGTCATTTCACCCTCCCTCAACCCAATGAGTAGCACCATCCCTAAAGCCACTTCACAGCTAAGGAAACTGAGGCACAATCCCATCCTGTCTCACCTTCTCCACTTTCTTTCCTCCCCCGAGGTTCATGCCTAGCTCTCTAGAATCTTCCATGCCTCCCACCCACATACCACATCTCTCGGGCGGGTGGCCTTCCATCAGTCACTTCCCTTCCCTGGACTCCGACTCGGGCCCCAACCACAGCTCCGGCCTCTCCTCCAACCGCTGTGCGCCCCAGCCACCCCCTGTGCGCCCCAGCCACCCGCTGTCCGCCCCAGCCGCCCCCTGTCCGCCCCAGCCGCCCGCCGTCCGCCCCAGCCGCCCGCCGTCCGCCCCAGCCGCCCCCTGTCCGCCCCAGCCACCCCCTGTCCGCCCCAGCCACCCCCTGTCCGCCCCAGCCACCCCGTCCGCCCCAGCCACCCCCCGTCCGCCCCAGCCGCCCGCCGTCCGCCCCAGCCGCCCGCCGTCCGCCCCAGCCGCCCCCCGTCCGCCCCAGCCGCCCGCCGTCCGCCCCAGCCGCCCGCCGTCCTCCCCAGCCGCCCGCCGTCCGCCCCAGCCGCCCCCCTTGTCCGCCCCAGCCGCCCGCCGTCCGCCCCAGCCGCCCCCCTTGTCCGCCCCAGCCGCCCGCCGTCCGCCCCAGCCGCCCGCCGTCCGCCCCAGCCGCCCGCCGTCCGCCCCAGCCGCCCGCCGTCCGCCCCAGCCGCCCGCCGTCCGCCCCAGCCACCCCCTGTCTGCCCCAGCCGCCCCCTGTCCGCCCCAGCCACCCGCCGTCCGCCCCAGCCACCAGTAGAGGCCAGATCTGCACTGCCCAGTCCCATAGCCACATGTCACTTTCGAGCCCCCAAAGAGTGGTTTGTCCAGACCAAGAGGCATCATAACAGCAAGACACGGCCGGATTCAGACACTACAAGACAAGAGCAGCCGGCACTCCCGGCACTGCGGACCGCACACGCTAGAACGATGCTATTGCTGACTGACGTGCTGCGTTAACGGCCAGCATACACTGGACTGCGTCTCTCCTGTCCCTGTCCCGGCTGGCACGAGGCCACGGAAAACTGTGAACGGCGTGTGTGGGAGGCCCCTGGGTCCCGGCAGAGGCAGCCGCAGCCATGCGGGCCGGGGCACCCGCCGACTGGCCTTTCCCGGAAGACAGAAACCTGGGCCTGTACGTGGAGCCCCCTGATGCCAAAATGCTGGCAGTCACCTCAAACCCGGTCCCGCCACCTGGGTGCCACCCAAACCCGTCACAGGCCACGCCAGGCTCAGGGCCACCCACTGGCCACCTCCGGCCTCATGTCCCGTGTCTCCCTCTTGGCCAGGCTTCCTTCTCTCCAGCTCTGCCACCAGCCCACCCACCCTGCCTCCCCCGCTCACACAGACCTGTCTCTGTCCCACACACCCCTCATCCCAGGTGACTTTGACCTTCCTCTGTCCTCCCGGACCACGGGCGCTAAGAGCAGCTGGGGGAGGGGGGCGCGACGGCCCAGCCAGAGCACAACCCTCCCCCCTACACTCCCCCACCCCCCATCCCGTCACCTCCCTCGGCCATCTCTACCCCCGAGGTGTGCGTCGCTGGGTTAATTCCCACAGCATCTCTGAGGGGTGAGCAGCAGTCTTGCCCCCAACAGGACCCTGAGGCTCCGAGACAAGCCACTCGCCGGCCATCACGCAGAGCTGCTGAGAGGAACAGCGGGGATTCGAACCCTGGTCTGTCTGGCCACAGGCCCGAGTCTGATCACACACCCAGGGACCGACACACAGGTGAGCAAGCAGAGCCTGCTGAACTGAACCGAGGCTCGGTCATTTGTACGAGGCAGCGGCGCGGGCCTGGCGGGTTCTGCCCCCCGGGGACACGTGGCCAGGCCTGGAGCCATTCCTGGCTGTCACAGGTAGAGGTGGAGGGAGAGGGGATGCTGGCACGGTGGTACTTCTCATGGGTAGAGGGAGGGATGCTGTAATATCCTACATCGCACAGGGTCAGGGTCAGGGTCAGGGTCAGGATCAGGTTCAGGGTCAGGGTCAGGGTCAGGGTGCTAAGAGGGGGAGGCCTGGGACAAGGAACAAGCTGCAAACAGCAGTCTTCGTGCCTGGCCCCCAGCGAGCAGTCACTGGCCGGGACCGTCTCCGTTTGATACCAAGCGCATCCACAGCCCAAAAGGCCTTCCTTTCCTGCCACTTCCTGGTGCAGGTCAGGTGCTCCGTGTATCCCCCGCTCGGCTCCCCTCAGCCCGCCCTGACCCCCCAAGTCTCTCCTCCATTTAGTCAAGAGGCTGAGGCTCAGAGGGGGAGGCCATTTGCGGCTGAAACCCAGATCTCACTAAAGCCCCAAATTTCTCCCCTCACTCCTCTGCCCTCCCCTGGGCCTGGGGGCTTTTTCTGGGGGCCTCTCTCCTGGCCCAGGTTCCCTGGGGATTTCCCCCCAGCCCAGGGACCTCAGGAGGCCGGCACCCCGGGGAGCGCGTGGCTGGGACTCCCGTTGGCAGTGTACCTCCCCCCACCCTGGCTGCTCCGGGCCGGCCAGAAAGTCTGGGGCGCCGAGGGCCCGTGCAGCCTCTTGGCGCCCAAGCCCAGCCCCTGGCAGGCGACATCCCCAGGAAGCTCGGGCCACCCTGGTCTCAGGACCGAGCCAGGAACCCGCTCACAATGGCGCGGACTTGTGTTTAAAAACACCAGGCTGAGCGGAAGTAAGGTTAGGGCTGGGGCCAGCTCGCTTTCCGGAGGAGGAGGGGGCGCCCTGGCCTGAAACCGGCCTGAGAAGGCCTTGAAGACGCGGAGGCAGGACAGGAGGGGAGGGAGGGCCTGGCAGGGAGGCGGCCTCCCCCCACGACTTCTGCTTTGTCTGAAGCGGGCAGGATGTGGCACTGGAGGATGTGGGTTCCTCACCAGGAGCCGGAGGGCACCTGAGGCCCCCACGGGAGGGAGGGCAGCCACCGTGGCAAGAACACGAACTCTGCAAACCCCAGTTCTGTCCAGCGCCGGGGGGGGGGGGGGGGGGGGCCCAAATACTAAACGGGCAGTTCTGGTTTCCAGAAACACAAGGTGGATGCGGAAAACTGCGATCGGCTGAACCAGGCGGCGAAGGGGGCCCAAAAGGCCGACCCACATCCCCAACACCTGTCTGCCCCTCCGGGCCACACCCCTCCACCTCTGCCTCCCTCCTTCCTCCCCTGCACCTCCCACCCATCCACATCTGCTTCCCTCCTTCCTCCCCTGCACCCTCACCCCTGCACCTCTGCCTCCCTCCTTCCTCCCCTGCACCCCCACCCCTCCACCTCTGCCTCCCTCCTTCTTCCCCTGCACCCCCACCCCTGCACCTCTGCCTCCCTCCTTCCTCCCCTGCACCCCCACCCCTCCACCTCTGCCTACCTCCTTCTTCCCCTGCACCCCCACCCCTCCACCTCTGCCTCCCTCCTTCCTCCCCTGCACCCCCACCCCTCCACCTCTGCCTCCCTCCTTCCTCCCCTGCACCCCCCACCCCTCTACCTCTGCCTCCCTCCTTCCTCCCCTGCACCCCCCACCCCTCCACCTCTGCCTCCCTCCTTCCTCCCCTGCACCCCCCACCACGCCCACCGCCACACGCACCCTGCAGGGTATTCTCACAGCACACAGGGCAGGAACTGTGTTTGTTGTAATTTTTTTTAGTTTCTTATCCACAACACTTGTACAACTGTCTTTTAAGGTTCTTATCTTTTTTTTTTTCAAACTTGCTTCACCCTGGCCAGGTAGGTAACTCCACCGAGTACAGCCGTGATCGGCAAACTGAGGCTCTTTGGCCCCTCGAGTGTGGCTCTTCCACAAAATACCACGGCCTGGGCGAGTCTATGTTGAAGAAGTGACATTAGAAGAAGTTTAAGTTTAAAAAATGTGGCTCTCAAAAGGAATTGCAACTGTTGTCCTGTTGCTATTTGGCTCTGCTGGCCAATGGGTTTGCCGACCGCTGGGTTAGAGCATCGTCCTGATACGCCAAGGTTTCGGGTTCGACCCCAGGTCACAGCTCATGCAAGGATCAAGCAATAACTGCGCAAACGAGTGGAACAAGCCATTGGTGTTTCCCTCGCTCTGTCTCTCTGCCTCCCCCCCCCCTTACTCTCTCTCAAATCAACAAATTAATTTTTTATCTTAAATTCTTAACAACAAAAAGCATCCAACACGCTCCCATGAGGCTCCGGGTGTTGTGTCCCCAGCCCCGCGTCCTAACGAGGCCCTGGCTCACTGCGGGCCCGGCACAGCTCGGACAGACGGGACCGTGGGAGGTCAAGTGCTCAGCTCAGCGCCTGGCACGTGACAAGCACTGAATCAACTTGAACTTGTTAACACCGAGAAGGAGAAAGAGAGCGAGCGAGCTTACTTAAACATCTAATGAGGTTACGATCTAGGGGCAGGGAGCCAGCCGGGTTCCGTGTGAGCGTTCAGAACTCAGGAAGAGACTTCAGGAGTGAAGGATGGCCCGCACCCAGGTGTGTGTGATTACCACCCGGCATCACATGTACCTGTGTATCACCATAAACACCCACAAAGTCTGGAAGGAAATAAACCAACGTGTCCATAGCAATTGAAGGGGGTGGTCGCTATTTTCCTATACCCCCAATTTTGCTAACTCATAAACCTTTTAAAATCTTAAAGACGACGTGCCAAAACCAGTTTGGCTCAGTGGAGAGAGCATCGGCCTGCGGACTCAAGGGTCCCGGGTTCGATTCCGGTCAAGGGCATGTACCTTGGCTGCGGGCACATCTCCAGTAGGGGGCGTGCAGGAGGCAGCTGATCGATGTTTCTCTCACCAATGTTTCTGACTTTCTATCCCTCTCCCTTCCTCTCTGTAAAAATCAATAAAAATATTTTTTTTGAAATCTTAAAGATAACGTAAGGCCCAAACCCAAGCAATTTTCAAGAAGCAGAAGGATAACCTCAGGCTGCTCACCCAGCTTAGAGTGTGTATCTGTTTCATCCGCTGCTATGACAGCAAGCACCAAACACGTCCTCCCCTTTCATGTCTTCAGAACAAAGACTACTTTAAAGGGCAAGAATGTTGAAACCCTGTAGCTTGTGATGTTTACTTTGTATCTAGTAATGACCTAGAAAATGACTTTCTCTTGAAATTCACTCGCAATTGCATGAGGATTGGGTAAGAATGAACTTGACTTTGCTGAAAAATCAATGCTGCCCTCCTCTTTGTTCTCCAGGAGCCGCCTGAGAAGAGGAGGAAAGGGGATGCAGACCGCCAATGCCAGGGAGAGAAACGGTGCCAGCCACCCCTTCCCCAACTCCCGGCCAACTGGTTCCCCGGGGCGCCATATGGAAGTGCAAGTTCTGGTCCCAGCCACACACCTAGCTGGAACCTCTCCCCAGCGCCGCCCTAGTGGCCACGCCGGGAAAGAACCAAGTGGGAAGGAGCTGTGGCCCCAGGTTCATCCTTAACAAAGCAGCACCTGCTTCCACTTCAGCTCTCAGGGGGCTCCGCCTGCAACACTTCTCCAGGGTTGGGGGCCCGAGTGACGGGGACTGCTGATCCAGGATGGGTCTTCCTTAGCGGGCATCTCAGGGGAGTGTCCACCTGAAGCCCCGAGCCATGGCTCTCGTCCCTTCCTCTCTCTGGACCCTCCGATCCCCACACATAACACAAGGTTGAGTGGGATCAGAGGGTCACACACTCATGCCCGGCAGGTAACATGATAAATCGTCCGGGTATGTCGGCCATCACACAGCCCATGCAGTCTAGCTTTCCCGTGTCTTAATGATGAGCAAAACCATGGGTTTAGAGAAGGTGGGGTGGGGGGTGCTGCAGCCAGTCCACAGCTTGGAGAACTGGACTCACGTGAAAAGGGGTCCAGGGGCTCTGAAGAGCCAGGAGGAGATAAAATAACCCCCGGCTCAGAGGAGGCCCGGTGTATGAAGCGTGCGGAGGAGCAGGGGAGTTGTTCAGGGCTGCGGCGGGAGGAAATGACAACTGAAACTAACTAACAAGGGGAAATGTTGTTAGTTCTGCATTTGAGTTTGAAGAAAATGAACCAGGGAGCCAAGGTGCACTGGGTGAAAAGCCAGCGGAGCCGTCAGCCTCCCTCGGGGAGAAGGTGAGGCTGTGGTGCTCAGGTCAGGGGGTTATCTGAAGACAGGACAGTGGCAGGGGGCCCGGGGAGCGCCATGGGTTCAGGACAGCTTCCTGGTGCCACTAGGAGGAAGGTGCAGCTCTGAGGCGGGTCAAGGAAAGAGGTGCCCGCCAGCAGAGAAGGTGCCCACAGCCCTCAACTACAATGCGGGCAGTGGCGGGCAGAGGACGGCAGCAAAGGCTGCCTGGGGTGTGAGTGACAGCACCGAGGCCGCCTCTGCAACCACAGAGCCTCGCGTGTCTGCGGGGTTCCACCCTGTAACCGGAAGTGCGGCTCCCTGGCGAGGTGGGAAGGTAACAGAGCAGGCACCCAGGGGGGCCTATAGCTGGCTAAAAATCGCCCCCAGAGCAGTGTCTGTCAAACTTTGAGGCGCTCAGCTACCACCTGGGATTTTTTAGAGTTGATTTTAGAGGGGGGGGGGGGGGAGAGAAACACCGATTTGTTGATCCCCTTAGACTTATGCATTCACTGGCTGATTCTTGCACGTGCCTATTGGAGACTGAACCGAACGACGGAGGTACCGGCAGGGCGCAGCTGGGTTCTTCGGAAAAGACGCTAATCCAGGGGGTGCAGGCTGAGCTTCTGCAGCTCTCCCCGGCTCCCAGGCGATGCTCTGGCCCCGCCCTTGGGGAACCGGCCACTTTCGGGGCAGAGAGCCGGTTTTGAGGGGGATCTGGTGAGAAGGGGGGCGGTAAGAGAGGCCCCTCCTGAGATCCAGCCTCCTAACCGGCAGACCTGGGTCCGAGTGGGAGGGGACTGGCGTTGGCAGGAGGTGGCCTGGAGGGTTCTCTCCAGTTTCCTGCAGAAAGGCAGCCCCAGGCGAGGGAAGGGTGGCCTCAAGCCCTAAGTGTTTGGGTCCATACAACTGGGCCACTCGGAACTGGTTCAGGGAGGGCAGGAACCAGACCCTGTCCCGCTGCAAACGTGTCCGGAATTAATCAGCTCGGCCCCAACCAGCCCTGCGCACCCGCTTTGGGCGCCGTGTCCCTCCGGGGGAAAGGTGGCTGAGGCTGGAGCCTCCCAGGCGGTGACTCACCCGCAGAATCCAGTATGACCCCGCAGGGCAGCCCAGCTCGCTCTTCCCGACCTGACCTCTCCCTCCGGGCCGCCCCACCCCGTCCCGCGCGCCGTTTCCTGTCTCTCAGGTGTGCCCCCAACTCCACGGTCCTGACCCCTGCAGACGCAGCCGCATCTCTCGAACCCATCACCCGGGCGTTCACCCCCACGGCATGTGTGGGCGCTTCTGAAAGCCTCCTAGCTCCGCAGCATTGCGTACCCGCCGCGGGGGGCCCCTCGGATGCTGAGGTCCCATAAGCGCCCCTTTGTCTCCCCCTTCGGCGCCGAGCGCAGTGCCAGAAGCACAGGAAGTGCTTTGACCCTGAACCGGGAGGGAGCTGGATCCGTGTCCAGAGGGGGCGCCCAGCGCGCAGGATCCGCGTCCAGAGGGGGCGCCCGGCGCGCAGGGACTTGGCGGGGCTGAGCCATGGTCCCTCCAAAGATCAAGGATGACGACGACAGGAGCCCCGAACCCTGAGTTTATGTCCGGGCAGCCCCTCTGCGCCCTCCCGAGCCGTGACGCCGTGACGCGGGCTGAGCGGAGCCCGCGCCCCTGGGTTCCCCGGTCCCCCGCCCCCGACGCCCTCACCTTGTAAACCTTGCCGAAGGCGCCGTCGCCCAGCTCGCCCACGATCTCCCACACTTCGTTGGGGTCCAGGTCCCGCCGGACGTGCTCATATTCGCGGGACTTTCTCTTCTCGAAGGTCGACAGGCGCAGGATGCGGCGGAAATTGGCGAAAGCCATGGCCGGGGGCGCGGGAGCTCGGGCTCCGGCTTCGGCTCCGGCTTCGGCTCCGGCTCCGGCTCCGGCTCCTGCCCGGGCAGTAGCTGGGCGGCCGCGAGCAGGCGGGGCTGGAGGACGCCGCGGCGCTCGGGAGTACTCCCCGGACCCGCCCTTCCCCGCAGCCCGATCCCGGTCAAGTGCGCCCGGGGCTGCGCGCGGTGGGAGCACCCGGAACCTCTCGGGTGGCCGCTGACCCCGCCCCGTTCGGTCTGGTCTCCGGGGACGCCTCCCGCGAGCCGGCCCCGCTCCCGCCTTGCCCACACCCTGCCCGCGAGCCGTGGGACGCGGTCAGGGAGCCGGCCCGCGCCCGCCCACCGGCCGGGCTCCACCTGCAGCTCCGGGCTGCGCCCGCAGACCCCCTAATTGGCTGCGGGCGTTCCCGGCTCCGCCCCCAGATACCCTAATTGGCCGCAGGCGTTCCCGGCTCCGCCCATCTCCGCGGGGCACTCTGGAGACTGTAGTCCGCCGCGAGCCCGCGCGCTCAGCACTGGGTCCTGGGGAGTTTCTAGGGACCCCTTCGTCAGGGTCGTCCTGATTCTGGGGGACCAGCCGCGCCTTGTGGCTCCCCACATTTCTCTGCGAACGAGACAGAAAGCGAGCTGGCTTTTGGGGAGTGTGCACCGATTGCTGTCCGAGAGCCAGAGATGAACCGGCTTTGAGCATTGAATCCGCCCCGGTTCGCCCTCGAGGTTGCGCTGCTCGCGCCGCTTTTCAGGTGGCGGCGCCCGGCGGGGGAGGCACCGGCCCGGGGCCACACGTCCGCCGGCGAATCCGGGGCGGGCTCCTCGGCGCGGTGCTGCCTCCTGCCGCGCGCAACGCTGCGCCCCTGCGGCCGCGGTCGGTCCCCGGAGGCCCGGCTTCCCGGATCGTTTCCTGCTTCCCAGGCCCTCCCGCTCCAGACCCAGAGCCGGCCGGCGGCGCAGCCTGGGAGAGAGAGCCCCCCGGGACTCATCACAGGCCTCAGGCTGGACCTCCAGATGTGTCTGCATATTAAGTTAAAAGCTTCTGGTTCTTAATTTCCCGATTTAAATCAAGTGTCCTGTATGCAGCTCCTTCCATGTGGAGCTTCCTGGTACACTCCCCGCTTTTACTGGGCTGTTTTCTTTTTTCCTTTTCTCTCTCTCTTTTTAAATATATTTTATTGGTTTGAGAGGAAAGGAAGACATAGGATGAAAATCACCGATCTGCAGCCTCCTGCACGCCCCCTACTGGGGATCGAGCCTGCAAATGTGCCCTTGACTGGAATTGAACATGGGACCCTTCAGTCGTCAGGACGAGTCTCCATCCACTGAGCCACACCGGAGGGCCTCTCTCTCTTTTTTAATGATAATGCTCAGTGCCATGCTCCTACCTTGTTAATGTGAATAAAAATGTGTACTTTGAAAGTGAGTTTGGAGAAGTTCTCAAATCTTTTTTTACCCTTATTGAATTTAGCGGGGGTGACATTGGCTAATAAAATTATGTGTTTCAGGTGTACAGTTCTATCAGATGCCATCTGTACTGGATAGAGTAATCTTGGTTGTAGATTCTTGCTATTCATCACTTTGAATATTTCTTGCCACTCCTGTCTGGCCTGCATCGTTTCTGTTGAGAAATCTGCTGACAATCGTATGGGTACTCCCTTATAGGTAACTAACTGTTTTTCTCTTGCTGCTTTTAATATTCTCTCTTTATCTTTTGCTCTTAGCATTTTAATTATGATGTGCCTTGGTGGGGTCCTCTTAGGGTCTCTGTTGGGTGGCAATTGTTACAGGCACCTCCAAGAGAAAGCCACTTGTCTCCACCCGTTGCCAGACAACTCTGCCTCCCCAAATGAGTCTGCACACCCAAAGTCTCGCCCAGAGTTGTAAAACAAAGCAGTCCGGTGGTTTCCGGGACCAGGGGAGCAAGTCACGCGTCTGTGCTGTCGCACACTTTACACGCGCTGAGTGCTTTTCCAAGCAACCCGGTTTCTCCTCAGACTAGGAGTCCTCTGCCGCTCCCGGCTTCCAGGGTGCGTACCCCGGACCTCGGACCTCACCTGGCACTGGTGAATCCGTGCAGTAAGACATCTCCGCCCTCCTCGTTGGAGAAATCCAGCCGGGGTTGTTGCTGCCAGCCCTACAGCCCAAGGGCACGTGGCCACAACTCCTAACCTCTGATTCCACGTGTATCTTCGAGGCTGCACTCTTCGGCTCTTCTGAGTCTCAGTGTCTCACCTTTACTTTTATTTGTGGAGTTTTCACTCAGCCAGCTGTCCGGTGATTCTGGGTGATGTTTGTTTTGTTGTAGTTTTTGAATTGTTGCACAGGGCAGAACAATAGGTGTTTACCTATGCCGCCATCTTGGTTGCTCCCTATTCTTATATATTTTTAAATCTCTTCCTTATCAATAGCTTCCTTTCTCATTACTTTTCTGTTGTTTGTTTTTGTTAATCCTCACCCGAGGACATTTCCCCGTTGATTTTTAGAGAGAGCGGAAGAGAGAGGGAGAGACAGAGAGAAATGTCGATGTGAGAAAAACAGCGATTGGTTGCCTCCTGCATGACCCCGACCAGGGCCCGGGCCAGGGCGGAGACCGCACCGAGGTCCGTGTTCTTGACCGGAACTGAACCCAGGACTAAAGGCTGACACTCTATCCACTGAGCAAAACCGACTGGGGCTTCATTCTTACTTTTTTAAAATCTTTTTCCTCCTTATCATACTTTCCCCAAAAATTGTCTGTTCTTACTGATCTTTTCTTAAAACCAGCTTTTTAACTACGAGTTTATAGAAAACAGGGGAGACAGAAGGACGGGTTAACAGATAAAACCTGCAAAAATCAGAGTGTTTTCCTCCACATGACAGTCTGGATTCTCCAACAAATAAATTGCAGAAAGAGTAAGAAAGATAGAAAGGGGAACTTCACAATACTTATGAAATGGTCTAAATGTAACATACAGACCTGTTTGGAGTCCTCACTTGAATAATTCATCTGTTAAAAATTTAAAAGGGGCCCTGACCGGTTTGGCTCAGTGGATAGAGCGTCAGCCTGAAGACTCAGGGTCCCAGGTTTGATTCCTGTCAAGGGCATGTACCTTGGTTGCAGGCACATCCCCAGGAGGGAGTGTGCAAGAGGCAGCTGAGCAATGTTTCTCTCTTATCGATGTTTCTAACTCTCTATCCCTCTCCCTTCCTCTCTGTAAAAAAAATAATAATAATAATAATAATAAAATCAGTAAAATATATTTTAAAATAATAAAAACTTAAAAGGGGGGGTCAATCAGGGAAAAAGGAGACATATGTAATACTTTAAACAATAAAAAAAAATTTTAGAGGCATATAAATGCCTAGTCTCTATTCTGCACCTGAATCTAATATACATCAATCATATTTCACAAAACAAATTTTAACAAATAGGGACTGGATATTTGATAACATTAAGAAATGGTCATTGTTTCTTTTTAGGTATAAAAGTATGTGGTTATACTTTTTCAAAAGTCGCTCTTTTGGAAATAATCACATTTTTACAGATGAGAAGTCATAGCTGAGAGCTGCTCCGAAATAACACAGAGATGGAGGAATGGGGCGGGGGGGGGGGGGGGGGGGGGGGGGCGGGGGGCGGGTGGATCAAACAAGACTGGCCCCGAGTTGTGGTTATTGAAGCGAGTGGTTACGTACAGGTTTCTCACACTAACCCGCTTCGCCACAGATTTGACATGTTTTGTTATAAAGAACGTGAAGAAGGAAAATCCTGATTATACTAACCAAGTTTACTGCTTTGTTTTCCGGTTCATTTATATGTGTTTTGGTCTGTAAACATTTTCTTCTCTCTTTGGTTTTATTTTATTTGCTTTTCTAGGTTCTTCTAGAATTATGTGCATGTCTCACTACTTGTTTTCTAATGAACACATTGAGACTACATATATTCTTCTGAGAATCACCCTGGCCATGTAACATGTCTTCATACTTGTGCCGTCTCTCGTTCGTCTCCAGTGTGTTTCAGTGAAGGAGGGATAATCAGGTTAACAGAAGGTGAGGGCAAGGCTGGAAAACTGGGAGGAAGTCATCATAATTTATTCTTCTTTTTAAAATATATTTTTATTGATTTCAGAGAGGAAGGGAGAGAGAGACAGAAACATCGAAGATGAGAGAGAATCTTTGATCCGCTGCCTCCTGCAGGCTCCCTCCTGGGGATTGAGCCCAAAACCAGGGCCTGTGCCCTTGACCTGAACCGAACCTGGGATCCTTCAGTCCACAGGCCGATGCTCTAGCCACTTGAGCCAAACTAGCTAGGGGTGATAATTATTTTCTTCCAGTTACAGTTGACATTAAATATTCTCTATATTTTTCTTGGTTTCAGAGAGGAAGGGACAGGGGGAGAGAGAGAGAAACATCAATGATGAGAGAGAATCATCGATTGGCTGCCTCGTGCACGCCTCACACTGCGGATCGAGCCCACCACCCGGGCGGGTGCCCTGGCTGGGAATCGAACGGTGACCTCCTGGTTCATACGTCGACGCTCAACCCCTGAGCCAGGCTGGCTGGGCGGGTTAGAGCATTCCCGACACTGTTTTGTCGGGAAGCCCTCCCCCACCAGAGCTTCTCGGTGTCCAACATTCTAGTTCCAAGGCTGCGTTCCCTGCCGCCTGGCGGGTTGCCGAGCCGCAGAGCCATGGGCATGAGGAGCTCCACCATGAAACTGAGGACAGGGTCCTTCCTGTGGTGCCTCTACTTGGACAAGCTCTACTGCCTGCTGTCCGTGAGGAACGTGAAGGCGCTGGTGGAGTACTTCCGCCTCCTGGACGCGCACCGCAACAACACCATAAACGGTCAGTGCCGTCAGCCATCCCCCGGGTCTGACCCCGTGTCCGGTCGCCAGCGCACACTGAGGGCTGCTGGCGGCTCAGTGAGGAGGACACAACTGCAGGCTCTGGGTTCAGATCCTGGCTCTGCCCCTGACTCCTTGGAGATCTGGAGAGCTGGTCATCCTCTTTGTTATTTACTAGGGGTCCGGTGTGGGTGGTCCCTCAACCCAACCTGCCCCCTCTCACATACTGGGAGCCCTCAGAGGATGTCCTACTGACAGCTCACCCCCAGCCCGCCCACGGCTGAAAGCCTCTGGCCAAGACTTTCCATCCTTGGGCAGGGAACCTTGGCCAGGGGACCCCAGCAAAGCGATCGCTCTATGATCGGGACCCATCCCTGGCTGGCTCCACCCCCAGCCCATCCTGGGCCACCCAAGGCCGGAAAAAGCCTCTCCCAGCGAAGCGACTGCCCTGTGATCAGGGCCCATTGCTGGCTGGCTCTGCCCCCAGCCCCAGCCTGCCATGGGCAGCAGCCATCCTGGTTGGGTATTAATTTGCATGTTGCTCCTGATTGGCTTACGGGCATAGCTTATTTGGTATAACGAAGGTACGGTCAATTTGCATATTACTCTTTTATTAGATAGGATTTTTTCTTCCATTTCAGAGAGAAAGGGAGAGGGAGGGAGAGAGAGAAGCATCAATGATGAGAGAGAATCATCTATCAGCTGCCTCCTGCATATCCCCTACTGGGGATCGAGCCCACAATCATGTGCCTGACCAGGGATGGAACCAGGACGTCCTGGTCCATAGGTCAACACTCAATTCCTGAGCCACAGCGGCTGGGCTCAACACCCTGTGTAAATCTCACTTTCCTCGTCTGTGAAAGATTCTGATAATGGAGGCCATCTCGTGGTTGGGGAGAGGATCATTAAACAGGCGATGTATGGAGAATGCATAGCACCTGGTGAGGACCTGTTGTCACTGTCATTGTAACTATTCTTGGGGGTCCAGCCCCCCTCAGCAAGACTTCTTGTCTGTCAATGGGATGTTTCTGACAAATAACTGATATGCAAGGTCCCTTCTCATTCTTGGTAATTGTGAGTGACCAACAAGTACTGACAATCCTTGCCGTGACTTTGAGTGCGCAAACTAATAGAAGATTAGTTACAAGACTTTAGAGGTTTTTATAGGACTGAGTATAAATAAGGTTTCCTATCCATTCATTTCGACCTGTGAGAGATTAAGGTCATTTGGGAATAAGGGGTTTTTTCCATAAAGATTTTTAAGAGTTCATTCAATATTTTTTTTTAAATATATTTTACTGATTTTTTACAGAGAGGAAGGGAGAGGGATAGAAAGTCAGAAACATCAATGAGAGAGAAACATCAATCAGCTGCCTCCTGCACACCCCCTAGTGGGGATTTGCCCACAACCAAGGTACATGCCCTTGACCGAAATCAAACCAGGGACCTTTTAGTCCACAGGCTGACCCTCTATTCACTGAGCCAAACCGATTTCGGCCAGTTCATTCAATCTTTACAATATTTTCTCATCATTTCCTGCCGCAGTGTCTCTCGTTACGCATAGATTTTCACAGGGAAAGTCACCCGCTCTTCCCAAGAGCCCAGCCCCGCAGGGCGCTGAGTTGTAAACAGAAAACCTGGTGCTGAAGCCTGTGGTGCTCTGACTCCAAAGCCCACTCTCCCTCTCACGGGAATGTCTGTGAGTCTGGTCTCCCTGGCAACTCCCTCCCTCCCTCCCTGATGATGCAATACCCGAGAGGGGCAGGCCATGTCTTCTGGTCACCAGGGGATTGGATCGTGGCCTGACAGCGGGAGACACAGCCCTATACTGCCTTCCAGGCAGGTGGTGTGACTTAAGGCCCTGGAGACTTAGTGGGCCAGAGCCAGCTGCTGTGAAAACAGCATTTGGTGCCCAGTCGGTGTGGCTCAGTGGTTGAGCATCAGCCCATGAACCAAGAGATCCCCAATTCAGTTCCCAGTCAGGGCACATGCCCAGGTTGCGGGCTCAATCCCTGGTAGGGAGTGTGCAACAGGCAACTGATCACTGCAGGAGGCAGTAATTCTCTCTCATCAATGATGGTTCTCTCTCCCTTTCTCTTTGAAATCAATAAAAAAATATTTTTTAAAAAGAAAGAAAAATGAAAATGGTACTTGTTAAGTAGCTGCTAAGTCCCAAACCAAAACATCTCTCAAGGACCTACTGCACAAACATCACTGGAGATATACAGTATTTATACTAGGGGCCCAGTGCCTGAATTCGTGCACCTTGAAAGGAACTTGGGCCGAGTCCCCGCCTGGCCCCTCCCACCGTGGCCCCTGGTCCCCTGTCTGCTGGTTGCCCTGTTCCTGCTGCTTCCACTCCCACCCACTGATGGCACAGAACAATTGGGGCCAGTGCCATCAGCAGGTGCAAGTGGCAGCTGCTGCCCCGATTGCCCCTCAGGAGCAGGGGGAGGTGGAAAAGCCCTCAGGGGCTGGCAGCTGCCACTCACACCTGCTGATGGCACTGATTGGGGCCAGCAGCAATTGCAAGCACCGGGGGGAACTGAGGCTCAAGGGGGCAAAGAATTTTCAGTAACCACCAGAGGCTCTCCCTGATGACAATTACTGGCACCCTGCCTTGGTCTGGCACCCCCGCTCACCCGCTCCACCATCTCACCATGGCCAATGCCTGCCATGTTCCACACGCACCCCTCTGGTGGTCAGCACACATTGTGCAAACCGGTTGTTTGGTTATCCCACCATTCATTCTATTTGCTTACTAGCCTTTTATTATATAGGATTATTATATAGGATTATGTATATACTAGAGACCCGTTGCAGGAAGATTCCGGCAAGACTAGAGCTTCCTTCGGTCTGAGCAAAGCTCCCTCCCTCCTCTGCTGCCTTGCTCCCTTCTCCACTACCTCGATCTCTCCAGTCTCCGCTGCCTCGCTCCTGTCTCCTTTGCCTTGTTCCCTCACTTCTCCCCCACCTGCTTGCTTACTTCTCTGCAGCTTTGCTCCCTTCTGCAGTGCTTGGCTTCTTTCTTCGCTATCTTCTGCGCATATATGCAAATTAACCACCATATTGGTTGGGTTAATTTGCATGCTTCCTCTGATTGGCTTCTGGGCGTGGCTTGTGGGTGTAGCAAAGGTGCAATCAATTTGCATATTACCCTTTTATTAGATAGGATAGTGTGCTGTTCCCACATGCTCATACCTGGAGGGGGCTGGGAAGGATCATCAAGAGACCATCAGAAGTCCCCAAACTAGGAGACTGTGCTGCAGCAAGCTTGCACTGGGACTCCCAAGCGGAGACGCTGTGTGTGAGGTGAAGCCCTGTCTTCTGCAGGAGAAAGCCTCTGTAGCCAGGGGGCTCGGGAAATCGCATGTAGACAGCGACCCGTGACTCCCTCCATGACCCTGGGCGGTGCGTGTCCGCGACCTGCAGAGCCGCCCAGCACCGGATAAACGAATCGCCAGGCTCCTTCCTTTCATCTTCGACGCCGAGACAGAAGATTAGTGAGTGGGATTTCAGCATGAACCTTCCCTGTTCTTTAAATTACAGGACTGTTGTCTCTGATGGTAGGACAGAATACGCCTTAACTAATGTGCAAAGGCTACGGCTCCAGGCTCCACCCCGGAACCGACAAGGCTGTGGCGTTCGATCCCAGCGCGGCCCCTATGGGTGGTCGGCAGCCTCAGCATCACCTGGAGCGGGTCAGAAAGGCACGCCGGTCCCGCGCCTGGTTTCCCGCATCGGAGTCTGTGCTTCAGGAGACCCTCTGGCGATGGGTGTTACCACCGAGGGAGCAGCGCTGGAATAGCTCCTCTCTGAAGCTCCCGTGGAAGGTCTGATGCCACTCTCCCTGAAGGGCTTGCCTGCCCCTCGAGGCCAAATGCACTCACCTCCATAGGAGCACCAGGCACATCGACGCTTTTGCAGAGGAGTGCGAGGCACAGCCAGTGTTCACACAGGTTCAAGCCTCGGGCTGATGAGAGGGCACGGTCCTCTGGGGGCCACGTGCCAGTCCCAGGGTGGAGGGCAGAGCCCTCCCAGCACCATGACAGCCAACAGCTGTAGTTGTGAGCTTGAACCTCTGGCCCGAACACGTGGCCCCACGCGCCTGAGTGATGTGGGTTTGATAGAGTTCAGGTGCGTGTAACTGAGTAGGATCGAAACCCACGAGAATGTTGTAAACATCTTGATCACACCCTTACTTTGTCTGGTGGAATCTGCTATAGAATAAAGACACGGCATGTGGGCACTGTGGCTGTCTCTCCATCAGAGAAGCAGAGTCCCACCAGGACCCAGCTTTCATTCTCAATCCATCGCCGCCCCCTCTCAGGTTCACCGTGGCCGGGCTGGCGCGGCACAGAAGAGGAATGGTTTTTTCATGTCTCCTGTTTTAATTGTCTCCTCAAAGGAAAGGGCCAGGTGAGATGTCAGCTTCTGCAAGGACATGTGCGAGGTCCCCGGTGAGAATCAGCTCTTCCTTCCGTGTACGGGGAACGTGTGCCTTTGACTGGTCTCCTCCACATGCCTGTCCGCACGTGGAGTGTGTGAGCCGGGCCAGGAACCAAGTCCTCTCCGCCTTGCTCTCCAGCCTCCGGACGCATCCTTTCTCACATGCTTGAAGGCAATTAAGGTTTGAGGAATCGTGGGAGGTGCAGTGTCAAAGCCAGAAACAAAACAGGGTCATTGCCAGCCCTGCCAGCGCGGCTCAGTGGCTGAGTGCTGACCTTGGAACCAGGAGGTCACAGTTCAATTCCTGGTCAGGGCACACGCCTAGAGTGGGGGCTCGATCCCCAGTGTGGGGTGTGCAGGAGGCAGCTGGTGAATGGTTCTCTCACATCATTGATGTTTCTCTCTCTTCCTCTCTGAAATCAATAAATGGTTTAAAAAAAAAAAAGACTTTTGAACCCTAGCTGGTTTGGCTAGGTGGATAGAGCATCCGCCTGCAGACTGAAGGGTCCTGGGTTCCATTCCGGTCAAGGGCAGTTGCCTGGGTTGTGGGCTCGATCCCAATTGGGGGGCATGCAGGAGGCAGCTGATCCATCATCGTTGATGTTTCCATCTCTCTCTCCCTCTCCCTTCCTCTCTGAAATCAATCAATCCATACACACACACACACACACACTCTAGTGGCCCAGTGCATGAAATTCATGCACAGGAGAGGGGTATCCCTCAGTCTGGCCTGCACCCTCTCCAATCTGGGATCCCTTGGAGGATGTCCTACTGCCAGTTTACAGGGATGGGGCCTAAACTGGCAGTCAGACATCTCACAATCTGGGACTGTGGCTTCTAACCACTCACCTGCCTGCCTGCTTGATTACCCCTAATCACTATGCCTTCCGACCTGCTCACCCCCAACTGCCCCCTGCCGCCAACCTGCTTGCCCCAAATGCCACCCCCCCTGCCAGCCTGATCACCCCAACTGCCCCCCCTGCTGGCCTGCTCACTCCAAACTGCCCCCCCCCCCCGTTGTCCTGATCACCTCCAACTGATCCCTACTGGTGGCCTGCTCACCCCCTACTAGCCCCCCAGCTGGTCTTCTCACCCTCAACTGCCCCCCTCCCGATGGCCTGTTCATCCCCAATCCCCCCCACACGCACCAGCCTAATCACCCACAACTGCTGTCCCATCCTGGCCTGATCACCCACAACTGCCCTCCCCTCTTGGCCTCTAACCACCTCAACCTCAGCCCCGCCCCCATGGCTTTGTCCAGAAGGACGTCTGGAAGGTCTCCTGGAAGGTCTCCCCGTCTAATTAACATACTCCCCTTTTATTAGTATAGATATGTTTAAAAAAACATTTTGAAATAAAGAAAAGTGGGTGCTTTTCCCAGGTCACAGGCCTCCAACATCCGTCCCGTCCAGACGGCTCCCAGTGCATTAGCCTTTGGGGCTGTTTCTGAGTAACCCATCTCCTCATCTCCCTCCCACCCCCCCCACCCAACAGATGTGCTGTTCTACCACTTCCTCCATCACGTGACCAACTGGAATCGGAAACAGATCATGAAAGTGTTCAACATGCTGGACTGGGAGGCGGTGGGCGAGATCGGGTTCGACCAGTTCTACATGCTGGTGTGCATACTGCTGGCACACGAGGCGAGTGTCGGCCGGGCCCCGGGGTGGCCCCCACCATCTGGCTAAGCGAGGCCCCGAGTTAAGAGTTCACCCAACATTTTCTCCCTTTCCCTCAACACGGGAAGGGAAACAATGGGGGGAAGAGCCACTTCTGGCTCCCAAGGGGTCCCTCCATAACCGAGACACTCCCAGGAGTTACCCAGCCTCTTCCCCACCCCCGCCCCTTTCTCAGAGAGCCTCCTGGGGGGCTGGGGATGGAGATGGGGTCCCACCTGACCTCACACACTTCTGGCGTGTGTTCCCCTCCCGGTCCGTGCGGAAAGGGACCCTTATATTATTTTCGGTCAAGGTGAGGAAACATGTTCTAGTGGCCAGGGATCTGTCTAGCGCAGTGGTCGGCAAACCACGGCTCGAGAGCCACACGTGGCTCTTTGGCCCCTTGGGTGTGGCTCTTCTACAAAACACCACGGCCTGGGCGAGTCTATGTTGAAGTGGCGTTAGAAGAAGTTGAAGTTTAAAAGATGTGACTCTCCAAAGAAATGTCAATCGTCGTACTGCTGATAGTTGGCTCTGTGGACTGATGAGTTTGCCGATCCCTGGGCTAGCGGAACGGTCAGGACAGGCGGCTCAGTGCCCCTGACGACAGACGCCGGAGCAGGACCAGGAGCCCTGACCACAGCACCCTTCCGACCCTGAGCGTCTGTGGCTCCGCCTTTCGCCTGCGGCTCTCTGGGGAACGGACCAGGGAGCAGAGGGGGAGTTAGGAAGCATCGCCAACAACGCTGTTTCTGCGGACCCATTTCTCTCCGAACAGAACCGCTTGGAAGAGCAGTTTCTCTTCCGCCATTCCCGGCCGGTGTTCGAGCTGCTGGACGTGGATGGGGAGCAGAGGATCGGGGCGGAGAGCTTCCGAAAATACGACTTCCTCTTCAACATTAAAAAACACGAACTGCGCGAGTTCTACCGCAACTTTGACATCACCGGCGACTGTGTAAGTGCAGCTCCCGGTGGGGTGGCCTGGCGCCTGTCTGTCCTGAGTCGGAGGACAATGTCCTACCAGCAAGCAGACAGGTGAGGAGACCTGCTCCAGACCCCGCCGGGGCGGCTCAGTCGACAGACTGTTGGCCTGAGGTCCGAAAGGTCCCGGGTTTGATTCCAGTCCCGGGCGCTTACCTAGGTTGCAGGCTCCTCCCTGGCCAGGGTCCTAGTCAGGTGCATGCAGAAGGCAACCAGTCAATGTATTGCTATCATATTGATGTTTCTGTCCTTCCGTCTCTCTGGAAATCAATGGAAAAAATATATCCTCGGGTGAAGATTAAAACAAAAAAGAAGACCTGCTCCAGCATGCCACGGCACTTTGATCAACACGGGAAGGGAAACAAGTGGAGATTCATAGGCCCATGGGAGAGAGGGGACTGAATAAGTGCTACATTCAAGAATATGGATACAAAATTACAGCTTAGAGAAGGATATATGTTAACCAGAGGCCCCGTGCACGAAATTAGTGCACGGGCAGGGTCCCTAGGTCTGGCCAGCAATCAGGGCTGATCTGCGGGGCAACTGGCAGGGTGATCGGGTCTCCGCTGGCTGGCACCCGCCTTGGCCGGCCTGGCCCCACCCACTTGCTGGCCCCGCCCCTCGATCACCGTGCCACCCTTGCCTCCCTTTGCAGGAGGCGACCAGTGGGGCAGTGTGGGGGGGCCCCCTGCTGGCACCCGCTTTGGCTGGCCTGAGGCCTGCAGGCTGGGGGCAGCTCCTGCAGTGAGCATCTGCCCCCTGGTGGTCAGCGCATGTCATAGCAACCAGTCATTCTGCTGTTCAGTCTATTTGCGTATTAGGCTTTTATTATATAGGATATGGCAGGATTTGGTGTTGAGGAAGGGCATAGAGAGCTGAGTCAGCAGAAAGAAGGGATTCTGTGATGGGAACACTGGAGCAAAATCCTAAGAGAATTCTATTTAGCGAGGAAGTCCCTGTTGGGGAAGCCAGGGGGAGGGGAGGCTGAGAAAGGTTCACGTCTGAACCTCAGATGCCAGCCTGAAGCGTTTGGACTTGAAGTAAGAGAAAGTGACTCTTGGTTCCTTCAGAATCTACAATAGGCGCTCTGTCCCTGGCTCCTAGACTACAATCTGAGGATAATTCTGTCCCAATGACGAGCCTCTTTAAGTTTCTAAGTGTTTAAATAAGAAATGCTTATAGTCCTGCTGTCATCTGAAACAACGTATCAAGTGCTTTCTTGAAATAATTTTTCTTTTCATCCCCCAACAAAAGCACCTGAATTACAAGGAATTTAAGCTGTTTACTATCTCCGTTATGGACAAGTTCCAGGAGAGGAAGCAAGCAGAGGATAAGGAAGAGGAACAGAAGTCTCTGCTCACAGAACATGCCTCACAAAGTCAATGGGAAAGCGAGAGAGAAACTTTGTGAAAGAAATTAATCTGAAAATACAATATAAGTAATTATAACTGTTAGCATGTTTAAAAATAAATGTGAACACCAAAGTGCTATCTCCACCTTCACTTTGATATATGAAGGGTCCAAATGAGTGTTCCTCAAACAGAAAGTTCAGGAGTTTGATAACCTATTGACCACACATACAAAACTATGTCATGTGAAGCAACAACCACTCTCTTTGTCCATCACATGTCCCAGGTCGGGTGCTGCTTTTAAGATCAACCCTGTTTCTTAGGTCCCTGTGTATCCACATAATTACCAACCCTTCCTGGGGCTCAGCAGTTGAAAGAAGGCAGTGCTTGCCCAGTATTAGGCCCTAGTGGTCCCACACTTCCACACCCTGTCTACTCTCCCAGTCCTTAGGCTAAAACCACCCAGATGCAACACTTCAAAATGGCAAATGGTGACGTGCCTCCAACCACAAGGGAAATGCGTTTTAAGGATTCTGGGGCCGTGTTCTTCCTAGAATCTGAATTCCTCTCCGGGTCAGGTGCTTAAGCGAACAGATCACTCTGCTCAGGTAGCCCGGCAGGCGTGGCTCAGTGGCTGAATGTCAACTGAGCCAGGTCACAATTCCACTCCCAGTTGGGGCACATGCCTGGGTTGCAGGCTTAGCGTTGATGTTTCTCTTTTATTTTTTAAATACTAGAGGCCCGGTGCATGAAATTTTTGCACTCGAGGGAAAGGGGTCCCTGCATCCTCTTGCAGTCCGGGAACCGTTGGGGGATGTCTGGATGATGGCTTAGGCCTGCTCCTGTTGGGCAGTGGTGCCTGAGCTGGCAGTCAGACATCCTTAGCGCTGCCTCAGAGGCAGGAGAGGCTCCCACCACTGCCGCTGCCCTGGCCTGTCGTGAGCCTGGCTTCTGGCTGATCAGCACTCCTCCTGTGGGAGTGCACTGACCACCAGGGGGCAACTCCTGTGTTGAGCATCTGTCCCCTGGTGGTCAGTGCACATCATAGCGACTAGTCGTTCTCCAGTGTCTGACATCCCCTGAGGGGTCCTGGATTGTGAGAGAGCGCAGGCCAGGTGGAGGGGCCCTATTGGTGCACGATACAGGCCAGGAAGTAACGGGGGAGGTTGGCCAGCCAGGGAGGGACCACGGGAAGGCTCCAGGATGCGTCAAGCCTATATCGCTCAGTATTGATCGACCAGACCGCAGCAGCAAGCTAACCTACTGGTTGGAGCATCTGCCCTCTGGTGGTTAGTACATATCATAGCAAGCAGTTGAGCGTCCTTAGCTTATCATTAGCATATTATGCTTTGATTGGTTGAACAGCTGACTGCATGACCAGACACTTAGCATATTAGGCTTTTATTATATACTAGGGGCCCAGTGCACAAAATTCGTGCACTGGGGGTGGGTTATCCCTCAGCCCAACCTGCCTCCTCACACATACTGGGAGCCCTCAGGGGATGTCCTATTGACCATTCACCACTGGCATGCCCAAGGCCTAAAGCCTCTGGTCAAGGCACCCAGCCATCGTCCTGCAATGGGGCTGATGTCTGGCTCCGCCCCGGCCCTGGCCTTGCCTCGGCCAGCGATCGCCCAGCCAGGACAAGGCTGTCCTCGGGGGCCACACGCTCGCTGGCTAGCTCCACCCCAGCTCCTGATTGGCTGGTGGGCATGGCTTGTGGGTGTGGCTTGATCCAAGGTTAAGGTCAATTTGCATATTACTCTTTTATTAGATAGGATAATATTTTTATTAATTTCAGAGAGGAAGGGAGAGAGAAATATCAATGATGAGAATCATAGATCAGCTGCCTCCTGCACACCCCACACCAAGGATTGAGCTTGCAACACTCAACCATGGAGTATCAAAAAAAAATTTTTGTTTAATGTATTTGTAGGTATACTTTAAATAAGTTTCATTTTCACATTGACTCAACTCACTGTGCTTTTAAGGATAGAGCTTATCAGACCAAGTACCTTTAACACTGTATTATGACTACATCATAGTTACATAGCAATTCCTTGGTTGACAAAGCAAGTTTGCTCAGGGGCCTGAGCAGTGGGTGGCAGGGGGCAGCAGTTGCAGGGGCAGGTGAATGGCAGGCTTGACTGAGCAGATGACCACAGTTTTAGCCCAGGACTAGCCGCACAAAGGAAAGAATTTTAGAGGTAGCTAATTAAGCAAAGTGAAATCACTTTTCTATCAGCCCTCAGTTCTCCTCTATTATCTGGTGGCTCATGCCAAAAACAAAGACTAGAAAAGGCCAAATTAACTATGAGACAGTCAGTCACCACTGTGAGCAGCTCGGCCGGAGCCGGGGACAGAAATCACGGAAGACTGGCTATGGCACGCTCTTCCCTTCTCTTTCCATAAGTAAAAACACTAAATCATTTGAGAGTTGGAGGTGGACACAGATATTAATTACTAATTTATCCTATTACTAATTTTACTTATTTACTAATTAACAAGATTACTGAACTAGTAGTCTTAATAAATGACATAAAGAGATTTTTTTTTAAACATCAATGGGAAAAAGAGATAAACATTATTCAATAAGTAGTGTCAGGAAAAGTAGGGTAGGCAGCTGGAAAAAAGTAAACCTGGGTTGCTACTTCCTTCCTTGCACCAGAATAAAACCATAAAATAAATACATGGGAATAAAACTGGTGTAATCTCAGAGTCAGTAAAACCTTTGGAAGCTTTGAAAACCCAGAAGTCACAAAACGTAAGACTAATAGATCTGACTATGACATAATATTTGCACATAAATTACATAAAAATAAAAAACAATGTGATAGAAAATAACTAATTTCATTGATATAGAGTTCTTGCAAATCAAGAGAATAATGATCAAAATGCACTATGACTATTCACAGGAAAAAATACCAATGGCCTTAAAATTTACAGCAAAATTCTAACCTTTACCTAAGGAAAAAACACAAATTAAAAACTGGAGGACATAGATTTTCACTTAGATTGTCAAAGACCAAAAGATTGGTCAGAGAAATAAGAACAGTCATACTGCTATAGAATCAAATTGGTCAAATCTATTTGGGGGGCAAGTCAGCATCTACTCCCTCTATGTATATACTCCTTGATCTAGCAATTCAACCTCTTAAGGAGTATATTCAATAGATGTACACAAACGTGTAGTGTAGAAAAGGACATTTCATGGCCACACTCACCAGGACCAAGTATCTGAAATCACCGTGGTACTCCACCGTGGAACCCCATTACAGCTGTAAGAGGAACGCAGCAAATCTAACTCTACTTCTATGGACAACCTGCTAGTCACCATTTTAAAGAAAAATCAAAGGTGTAGAGTCATACATGTATTTATGGAAGAAAACAGGGTAAGGTGGATGAGTACACTCATACATAACAGACCAACAACTGGGAACTTATAGAAATACAAATTATTGGGCCCCACCCAGACCTACTAACTTGAGCGTCTGGGGGAAAGAGTCCAGCAATCCGAGTTTTTCTAGCCTTCCAGGTCATTCTAATGCATGCTCCTGTTTGAGAACCACAGTGCTAGACCAGTGGTCAGCAAACTCGTTAGTCCACAGAGCCAAACATCAACAGTACGACGATTGAAATTCCTTATGAGAGCCTAATTTTTTAAACTTCTTCTGATACCATTTCTTCAAAATAGACTCACCCAGGCCGTGGGATTTTGTGGAAGAGCCACACTCAAGGGGCCAAAGAGCCGCATGTGGCTTGTGAACCGCAGTTTGCCAATCACTGTGCTAGAGGATCTTTAAAGATACCCCGAAAACTGGTAACAGGTGTTACCTCTGGGAGAATAGGAGGAGACTCCTCACTGTGGTGTTTGGATCACCCCCTCCTCCGCCGCCGCCTATGTGTCACCTATCTGTCTGTCTATCTATCTATCTATCTGTCTGTCTGTCTGTCTGTCTGTAAAAGGCTGGCTGACCGTATGTGCGTCAAATAAAAATAAACGTCGACTCGCACATGCGAGATACACAGAAAGCTCTCGCTGGCACCAGTTGCTCGTCTGTGTTTCGGTTCGTCATCGTCAATAGTGAATTTGGCTGGTTTTGATGACGTCCTGAAACTGAAAGAAAGCTGCATCATCACTGACAAACCAACTATTGGCACAATGTACGCTGAAGCCAAAAGAAGCCGGTGTGGACAGAATGTATTGAGTGTTTTTACTCTTAATGTGGTATATGGGGAGATATTAGAGTAAGTTTAATCAACTTATCAGTCGTTTTTATGTTTTTGTTGTTTTTTGTCATGTCTTTATGTTTTTATTTATTCAATTTATGTTATTTTCATATGCATTTTACTAATTTTCTTTCATCTCTGACACTTTTATTACAGAGCAAATAGTGATATTAAAATATTTCTTCTAATTAATTTCCTTTCAATGTGCATGAATCCACCTTGACTTCATGCCACTAGTTTCCCATAAAAATTTGTCAAAACCTGCCAATTTGTTCCAAAATGGGTAAGAAATGAAAAACTCAATTACAAGTTTTGATTTACAGCACGATTCTTAAAATAACAACCTATTTTAGATCAAGATTTCAATGCTGAAGATAAAGCATGTCTATAAATGACCACATATGGTTTGGCACAGCAGATTCTAAGTCTGATGATAATAAAGTGATTTATTGAGTTGAAGTTTTAAAAAAGAGAAAAAGCTTTTTAGAGGTTTTATTAGAATGAGGCAAATCACCCTTATTGTGGAGAGTAACAACAATAAAAAAAAAACAAAACAGAAAAAAGGCAAAGACAAAGAGAAAATTTGAACTTTTTTTTTTTTAAAAAAAAGCACAAAATCCTACATACTAAAATTGTACACATCAAGTATTGGTCCAATCTTATATCCATCTATTTACAATTAAACAGCACCATAGTTTTGTCACCTAGGTTAAACATGCCCAGTATTTGTTATTCAAAGTATATGTTCCTTTAAAATAAACTTTTGAGAGCTTAAATCCTCAACAAACAAAAAAGACCTTCCACCAAACATAGACTATTAATATCACCAAATTTACTTAAGAAAAATAGGTTTGAACACCTTTTCCCCAATTGACAAACTTTGAGAGATGTCGCTAATTCAATGTGGCATACAAATGAATGAAAAGTATTTGGTGACGGGACATTGTATTGAAAGACCTTCACATACCTCCAACTCCACATATAAAGACTCCTTTGGAATTAATGCTGCTGTATCCTGTTGGATTTATATTCAATTATTAACAAATTCAAGTTACATGTAGCCACAATCATTCAAATAATTTCATTAAAGAGGGAAGTAAAGTTCTCAGAAACAGGTGTTATGATAAATATTATACTAGAGGCCTGGTGCACGAATTTGTGCACCAGCAGGGTCCCTTAGCTTGGTCTGCAGGATTGGGCTGAAACCAGCTCTCTGACATCCCCTGAGGCTGAGGGGTCCTGGATTGCAAGAGGGTATAGGCCAGGTCGAGGGACCCCATCTGTGCATGATCGGGGCCAGGGAGGGTTGTAGGAGATTGGCCAGCTGGGAAGGGACCGGAGAAGGACCATGGGAGAGCTTCAGGGCGTGTTCGGCCCGTTTTGCTCAGTCCTAATTGGCTGGACCCCAGCAGCAAGCTAACCTACCAGTTGAAGCATCTGCCCCCTGGTGGTCAGTGAACGTCATAGAGAGTGGTTGAGCGGCCTTAGCATATCATTAGCATATTACACTTTGATTGACTGAATGGCCGACCAGTCAACTGGATGCTCAGCATATTAGGCTTTTATTATATAGGTTCTAGCAGGCTATAGGAAGTTTAACGCCATTTTGAACATTACCTTTAGACTAATTAGCAGTTTCACTTTGTCACTGAAATGAATAATGGTGCTTCACATCCAAATAGGTGTAGAGGTTTGATTATTTCCCCATTGCAAATAGTGTAAGTGCCTTCTTCCTCTAATTTTCCGTCTTGTGGATTCTCAGGGGTTCAGTGGTCATGTGGTTGGTAGCCCCTTCTCTCATTAAAGAAACCAACCTTGAAAAGGCTCCAAGTGAAATGTAATCCTCGGCAGCTTTACTCACAGTACAGAGGAATCAGGTCATTTCACTGGATTTTGCAGTCGTCTATAATTGAATCTGCAGATGGTTCTCAATTCGCCTCTCTGCTAGGCAAGAGGAGAGAGGAAACGCTCATCACTGTTAAGGCATAACCTTAACAGTGACCGGGAAAGCACTGCAGTACAGAGCCATGTTTCAGCATCTGGTCTCACTGCTGATGTTAAAGTGACAGCAGTAAATCTTTCCTATCAGTAATTTATGTGTTGAAATTTTTCTCTACAGGACTTGAAAATAGGCACAATTCTCCCAGGCACACATGAATGGGTTTCCTTACCCCCTTCCTGCAAATTGGGGGAGAGAGAGAATGACTTTATCATCCTACAGCAGAATAGCTGCACTGGATTCCCTGCATTCCCTGGCCCAGTATCCATGCACTTGGGGACACAGTTAGTTCTGAAAAGTTGCAAGCAGAGTAGAGAGAACAATTTAAGGTATTATGGAGCGGTGACCTTCTAAGCCTGGATATGAAAACCACTTTGTTATAAACACATTTCAAAATACCTAGGTAGCAAGAGAATAAGAGACTTTTCAACTGAGTATCAGCTGAAATCAGAGATCTGATTGCACTAAATTATTGCCTAGTGTTCCAGAGAGCGCCTGCCGCCGATGTGTGGGAAGGCACCCCAATGTATAGTGTGAATGCAATAAAAACTCAGCATATGGGGATGAGGAAAGCCATACTGAGACGCAATTTGCCAGTCTCTAATCTGTAATGACTAAATATTAAGCAAAGAATTAAGCAAACCTCAAATACTGCTCTTTCCAGTTTCCATGCTAAGAAGCTCAAGTTTTATCATTGTTTTTGATGATTTTTGGAAGTTATATTTTTATAAAATCTCTATTCACAAGGTGCTTGGTGCTGTTCATGGATGTAAATGTTCTATGTACAGTCCAAATCGTTTAAATACAGCCATTACATAGTTGCTGAGTGTTTTAAAATAAATGGTTATCTATTTCTAACTGCCCCTCAAATTAGAAATTGTAATGACATGAGTCTCAAATGCTAGCTCTTTGTGTTTTATTATTTTTGTTGGTCTCCATCACAGATGGAATTTTTCACTGGTAATTCCTCAGAACTAAATCCATTATACGGAAGTCAGAGCAGTGAAAATAAATTTCACGCCATAGAGTAGGAAACAACAATACAAAGGAGCGGGAGGGACCTGGGGACCAGCCAACAGGACCAGATCAGTTCTCCACTGGTGTTGGGTTCTGCAAAGGCTGGCTCATTATAACCTGTACAACATAGTCCTTTGGGATCTTCAGCTCCTCCAACTTCATCTTGTCGGTGAGAGGTCGGCCCGAAAAGAACCACCGCTGGCTGCCCGGCTCCACGCCCTCGGCTGTGTGGAGCCGCCTCTTCATGTGGTACACTGTGTCTGTGCTGCGGACCACCAGTCTGAGGTCTTTGCCAGTGGAAAGGCGCAAACGGAGCTGACACTCATATCCAGAATTAGGAGGTGGCTCAGGAATGTCTAGAGTCTCTATGTCGCTCTTTTCCTCTATCATGTTGATAGGTGGTGCCAGGCAATAGACTGGAAGCTGGTATCTGTTTCCCAGTTCATCGTAGCACTCTGTAAGTGAACCTTCAGGAAAAACATATGAATAAGAATTTAATCTAAATAAATGCTCAAGCAAATATTAAAATGTCAGTCACTGCCAACTGACCACCAATAATAATGTCCCATCACCAATTATTTGAATGTTTATTTAATTTTACATTAAACCAGGGCTCTAGCTCCTTAACCTTATCTCTTTTAAGTCATTTCATACCTAATTCACACATTCATTATAAGAATAAAGGAAAAGAGCACACAAAATTCAAATTTACAAATATCATTAATGCTTAGACCAAATTAAGGAGAGATTCAAATTGCCCTGGGATATCTTTTCAAGAAAGAATCAACTACCTTAAAAAGAAAAAGCAAAGAAAGGATATCTAAACCTAATTCACTGCAACCCAGCAGTATTCTAGAGTGCTTTTCTTATTGCCTAGACTTTCTAAATCAAAGTACTTGGCCAGAGCCCTTGCAGTCCAAGGAGACCACAAACTCGAGACGCCACTGGCTCATGGCTTATGTTAATCTCGTCAGCACAATGACCACAGGGATAATGGAGGTGTCTTATTAAACCCAACTGGTCAATGTTACAGAGAGCTATGGGTTAAAAAGGAAGAACAAAAGGGGTATTAAATTTATAACCAGTTGGCACTCAGAAGAAGAAAAAAAGCATTTATGGTTTAAAAGAAAGTATTAATGACTAATTTTTTAATAAAGCATGAACTGCCTTATAATTACTAGGACTTCTCCTTAGGGGAAGCTTGAAAGCATACTTAATAAATGTTTTATTGTAAGGTTAGTCATAATGTGTCCTTTATGCAAACTGAAACATTAATGTTAGCTGATTTTCAATTTGGGTAAAAAACATCTACCATACTCAAACACTTATACACAAGCCAATAAATATGGGGAGTGGGGATACTGAGAAATGGTTATTAATGAACAAATAAGTTAATAAGCTGATCTTTACGTCACTATCAACAGGCTGAAAATACAAAGCATCGAAAATGAGACCTCAACAGTCACCAACCCACCATGGGTTCGATCAGGTCTGTCTTCTAGTTATATAATACCAAAGGCCCGGTGCATGAAATTTGTGCACGGGGGTGGGAGTGGGGGTGTGTCCCTCAGCCCAGCCTGCCCCCTCTCCAATCTGGGACCTCACAATTGCTGCTCCTCTCTCAATCCAGAACTGCTGGCTCCCAACTGCTCGCCTGCCTGCCAGCTTGACCACCCCCTAACTCCCCTGCCAGCCTGATTGATGCCTAACTGCTCCCCTGCCAGCCTGATTGCCCCTAACTGCCCTCCCCTGCAGGCCTGGTCCCCCCAACTGCCCTCCCCTACAGGCCTGGTCCCCCCTAACTGCTCTCCCCTGAAGGCCTGGGTCCCTCCCCCACAAATGTCCTTCCCTGCAAGGCCTGGTCCCCCCCAACTGCTCTCCCCTGAAGGCCTGGGTCCCTCCCCTGCAAATGTCCTTCCCTGCAGGCCTGGTCCCCCCCAACTGCCCTCCCCTGCTGGCCATGTTGTGGCAGCCATCTTGTGTCCACATGGGGGCAGCCATTATGTGTGTTGGAGTGATGGCCAATTTGCATATTACTATTTTAGTAGGATGAGCTGAGAGCTAAGTCACCAAGCATAACATACAAGTTTGTCCCCTTTTCTGTTTTTTTTAAACTGCAACACTTCATTTTATTATTTTTTACATACATTTTATTGATCTTTTACAGAGAGGAAGGGAGAGGGACAGAGAGCTAGAAACATCGATGAGAGAGAAACATCCATCAGCTGCCTCCTGCACACCCTCACTGGGGATGTGCTCACAACCAAGGTACATGCCCTGGACTGGAATCGAACCCAGAATCCTTCAGTCCGCAGGCCGACGCTCTATCCACTGAGCCAAACCGGTGTCGGCATTTTTTTTTAAACCCTTCTCTGTTTTAACGACATTGTTCAGCCTGTGCTGTTCACTAATGAATCTGAACACTGCTATTACACTGTAGCAATGGATGGTGCTGGCAGTAACCATCACACTGTAGTAACAACCTATGCATATAAAAGGCTAAGTGTCCGTCTGTCCAACTGGAAGCTATGACGCGCGGTGACCCTCAGGGGGCAGATGCTCAATGCAGGAGCTGCCATGACACGCACTGGCCATTTAAAAATAAATAGCACTACGGACCTGGCACCCACAAACCAACACTCGGCTTCCCTGTAGTAGGACACAGGCCCCGCCACCACCCTGGAGCAACAACCCACCAAATCGTAGCCAATGCCGCCAAGGCTCCATGTCACAAAATGTAGCCCACAGCCCAGCCCAGCCCAGCTTCGGTTGCTGTGGGTGCTGGGTAATGACATCACATAGCAACGCCTAGCTTCCTCTTCCTAGTGACTAGCCTCCTTGGAGTTGCTGCAGCCCAGGAACATAACTTACTTTATAGTCCGATACAAACATTTCACCAATGTTTAACCAAATGTCTGTGAAGCAATGTCTGATCTCATTTGATCCTCACAGAAGTCCTGGAATACATAGATAGGAAGACTCAGAAGAATTCTATTTTCTTTTCATTAGCCAGAAAACAAAAATTTAGAAAGTTTAGAAACTTGACCCAACTGAAAAGAAGCAACAGATGGTAAACCTTGAAAACGATTTCAGGTTTTCTCACTGCGCAGAATATAGTCAAACATTGCTGCAGTTAAATATTTACCCTTTGTTCTCCCTGCATGATCTACAATAATAATCTGCTTCATGTTGATAATTACTGCTGTGTTGCTGACAATTACCTGGAAGAAAAGTTGGGGTGCTTCACTGGGCTGGAAAAAATTTAGCTAAGTCAAAAAACAGGTCTAATTAAGCAAGTTTATCTATATACATAAAAGGCTAAGTTGACTCACACATGCGTGATACACATAAAGCTCTCATTGGCACCAATTGCACATGTTTTGTATTTTGATCTGTCATTGTCCATTGCGACTTTGGCTGACACTTCTATTATAGAGAAAGGGCATATGGCACCATATTAAAATATTTCTTCTAATTAATTTCCTTTCAATGTGCACAAATCAGTGCACTGGGACACCAGGGTTATTTATAAATGGAGGTATGGTCAGTTATGTGAACTTCACTGTTTATATCCTTTATGTATTCTAGTCCTAGCACAAAAAACCTACCCGTGCTTTTCAGATGGGCTGGCTATCAGAAGAATAAAGAAAGGAGAGAGTTCACTGAAGACCCACTGCTTCTATTAAGTTAACACCTTCACATACATATCCCAGTGATTTTGGAGGATCAGACAGACAGCCTGCTAGGTATAGAATGTATTTGTGTAATATTACATTTGGAATCAGGAAACCAAGATGAAGTTTCTAGTCTAACATATTACCTAGTTAAACAGCCTTGAGCAACATTCATTAACCTGAAATACCTTTCTCAATCAGCAAAATGAGGCAGGATCAAATTGACCTTCCAGGTTCCCACACATGCTTCTCTATCTTCATGCACCACAACAGATAGAAAATAGCAGGACTGCAAACCAAAGCCGTCAAAGGGCAACATTTTTGGGCTCCCTGGAAACTAGGACAGAGGGTTCAGGGCAGCCTTTTGTGCCATGCTACAACAGCAGTGCGTGCCAACCTCAACACAACATTCAATCTAAGAGGCACTCGATCTCTTCCTGCATCTGAATAATCACTCCTCCATCACAATGGAAAGCTGAGTCTTTTCTCCTCTGCTCTTCAGCCTAACAAGCTGGGTTCAATTTTCAGACCTCAAATGCATGAAAATGAAATTCCACGGAAGTATAAGGTAGACAGCACAGATCGGTGATGCTGGAAATAAGTGATCCAGATTCTGTATTGCTCAGAACCTCCAACATTTCAATATTTTTAGGAAAGGTAACTTGCAGTTTACTAGTATTTAAACACACAGTTTTCTGATTTACTTTTCCTTACAAAGTATAAACTGAATTATAAGTATGTTCTAGAGTTTTAAAATAAAACTAAAGATGGGAAAATCCAGACCATAAAGTCAAATATGATTTCATTTCATGCTTATCCTCTCCCCAGGATCATAAATTATCGATAAAATAATCTGTGAAACTAGACAAGCAACCTCTCAATGCACGGGACCCACCACCTGGGCCACACCAGTCAGAGCTCACTCAGAAATTGCTGAAAACTCAGAAAATTGGGAAAGACAGTTAACTACCTTTTATTTTAAAAAGAGTCAAAGGACATAAAGTGGATAATGAAACAGTAAAAGGTACTGTTCCTCCGAAAATACAGACAAAGGAAGATAATGAAAAAGAAACAATGAAGATATAATAAAAACAGGCAACAATGCATACAGCTAATCTATATATATTAGAGGCCCGGCACACTGGGGGGTCAGGGGAGTAGGGGGCAGCGTCTTTCGGCCTGACCTGTGCCTTCTTGCAGTCCGGAGTCCTCGGGGGATGTCCGACTGCAGTCCAGGATCCCTTGCTCCTTACCACCTGCTTGCTTGCTGCTCCTTAGCTCTGGCTGAGTGATGCTCACCATGTGGGAGTGCACTGAGCACCAGGCGGCAGCTCATGCGGAGTGTCTGCCCCTGGTGATCAGTGTGCATCATAGTGACTGGTCATTCCTCCATAATGGTGGCTTGGACTTTTATTATCTACTAGAGGCCCAGTGTATTAAATTTGTGCGTGGGGGTGGAGTGGGGAAGGCCTCAGCCTAGCCTGCATCCCTTGCAATCCAGGACCCCTTGGGGGATGTCCAACTGCTAGTTTAGGTTCACAGGGATCAGGCCTAAACTGGCATTTGGACATCCCTCTCCCAATCCAGAACCACTGGCTCCTAACCACTCGCCTGCCTGCCTGCTCACCCCTAACCTCCTGTGCCACGGCCCTCGCCGCTGCAGCTTCGTCGGGAAGGTCAGTTTGGCTCTCTGGTCTATCTAGCATATTGATAAAAGCGTAATATGCTAGACTGGACATCCTTCCGCATAACCTTCCAGATGAAGCCAGGGCTACAAGGGAAGCCCGGGTCCTGGGTGTCAGAGGGGAGCTGGTGCTGGCAGCCGGGGAAGGAAGGCCTGCTCTTGCACGAATTTAGTGCATTGGGCCTCTAGTATACGTGTGTGTGTGTGTGTGTGTGTGTGTGTGTGTGTGTGTGTGTCTAAAGGAACTTAGAAAAATATTAACTTGAAAAACTAAAGAGATAAATTTATAAATATAAAAATAAAAAACCAAAAAAGATTAAAATAACACCTAAATCTTATATAGCATGAGCATTTTTGCATGTGTCTAATCAAGGAGACTGAGCACAAGGATGTGCATGGGTCCAGTATATATGTGTCCCTGGAAAATATTCAGAGCTTTCACATTCCATGTCTGGTTGGTAGAGCTCAGCAGTTGAGCATCAACCCAGAAACCAAGAAGTCACCGGTTTGATTCCAGGTCAGGGTACATGCCCGGGTTGCAGGCTCGATCTCCAGCAGGGGTGTGTACAGGAGGCAGCTGATAGATGTTTCTCTCTTATCCAATATTTCTTACTCTCTAACCGTCTCCCTTCTCCTCTCTAAAAATCAATAAAAACATATTTAAAAAATAAAAAAACAGATTTCACATTCCTAAGCAAAGGTTTCTGATAATGCTCAGAGCTACAACCACAGAAACTGCCCTTAGGATCACATGGGACTCACTTCTAAGCATATGCTAAACATGGTCTTGATGAGAAGGTATGAGGACTAAAGGAGCAGCCACGGTGTCTGACTTCGGAGATCTACATTGGGACTTCCACTTCCGTGCAGGTGGACACCATGAAGCAGAAGCTCTAGGAAATTGGGACCTTGATGGAGGACTACGTTGTATGAAAGTTAGAAAATACAAGTTAACAAGGGAACAACAGTTCTATTTCTTGAGATTAAAAATATCTTCAAAATTAGAATATAGACATGTCAAGTAGACCTATCTTTAGTTAAACATATACAAAGAAGCGAAGAGAAGCGCTCCCTTTTAGGAAAAGAGAAAAAGGGAGACTAACACACAGCAAGTAAACGGCACTCCCCTTTGGGTTTATTATTTGTTACTCCTGGACACGAGCCCGGGCTCCCGCTGTCCCAGAGGACACCTACCGTGTGGTAACGTGATGTTCGCACCGTCGATGATCGCTTGTGCCAGTTCATGATCATTGCTCTCAAAAGCATGTGCTGCCGCCTTCAAGGCATCCCAAATCTCTTTACGGCCTTCAAACGCTGGGGCGGTATCCCAAAACTCATCCCTTTTGCTGCGCAGCTGCCCATCTGTCATAGGATAATCGCTTTTCCATTTGGGTTTCTCCTTTTTCAAAGGCTGGTTGCGACCTAAAGCAACTGAGAATAAAAGGCTCACATCAAAACCAAAATTTACAAAAGATGTATGTGTTCAAAGTTATCTGGTCATTCCTCTTGGATTCTTTCATCAAATTATAGCTGGCAGTTTGCCTACTAGCTAATTCTTGCATTCTGAAGTTCCCCTAACCTAATTGAGAACTGTAAGAGCACATGGAGACATCAGATGGCTCAACCCAAAACTTCCAGTGACAAGTTAGGAGTTGATTTTCACTTGGTATGCCTTCTCCAAAGGGTGATTTCAAAAATTACTTAGAAAAATAGTATTAAGAGTTTCACGGGACAATAACGACAGGATTTATTATTTTTAAATATATTTTTATTGATTTTTTACAGAGAGGAAGAGAGAGGGATAGCAAGTCAGAAACATCGATCAGCTGCCTCCTGCACACTCCCTACTGGGGCTGTGCCTGCAACCAAGAAACATGCCCTTGACCTGAATTGAGCCCGGGACCTTTCAGTCCACAGGCTGACGCTCTATCCACTGAGCCACACCGGTTTTGGCTAATGACAGGATTTAAAAAGAGTTTAGCTGGTTGGCTCAGTAGATAAAATGTTGGCCTGCAGACTAGGGGGTCCCAGGTTCGATTCCAGTCAAGGGCATATGCCTGAGTTGCAGGCTCGATCCCAAGTAGGGGGTATACAAGAGGCAGCCAATACAAGATTCTCTCTCATCATTGATGTTTCTATCTCTCTCTCCCTCTCCCTTCCTCTCTAAAATCAATAAAAATACATTTTAAAAAATAAAAAGAATCAAAGGATGGCACAAAAGAGAGATACCTTAAGATGTAAGATACTAGGGAAAACCAAATGGCAACAGAAGCTTGAATCTCAGGCCCCCTGTGGACTTACGAAGCCAGTAAGTAGGAACTTCTGAGAAATGGCAGAGGGAAAATACTGCTTTGTGGTGAGAGAACAGCTAACCTACCAGCTCCACGAGGAAACCCCTCTCTGGACTTCACTCAAGGAACTGTTGAGTGCCCAGAGGCTAAGTCAGAAAGGGGTAACAGAGGGGACAGACCCAGCGCTTCACTCTTTGGAGGAAGTAGCATTGGAACGGGTGAGACACACCAACCACAGGAACGGAAGCACTACAAAACCCTACTCTAGTTTCCACCCAAGACAAGAGAAACAGAGGACAAGAGTCCACTCCTGTTTTGCCCTAAGTGGCAGCACAGCCCCTTAGAGAGTGTTACTCAGCAGACGTGCTAGAGCAAGTCCCCTGCCACTCTCTGCCTCAGATACTTACCCAGATCCATAATCACTGACCTCACTCTGACGGGCACGCCCATCTTCCCTTGTCCGGTGCCAGACCAAGAAATAGCTTGACAGATGGAAACCAGGGAAAAAGACTGAGGCTCACTGAAGTGCTGGCTAAGAGTGGGCGGGACATAAATGACAGCAGGTGGGAAGGAGAGGGTGTATGTCAAAATGCAGTGTTCTATATTCAATTGTAGGAAGAACACTCATTTAAAATAAATTACTGCCAAAATGGTTCTAAGGAATCCATGAAATTAACCACTCCCTCAACTGGCCTAGGGCCAAATTAAATTTGGGCTCTTCATTACACAAATAAAACAAAATTACTCCATCTGGCCAATCTCTACATCCTGTACCAGACGGTTTCTGGATGACAGGACCAATTAATGCTGCAAGGCATATCTGGTTCAACACCTGAACTAAAGCATGCTCTCTCCACCCCATTTAGCCACTTCATTTCCAGGCAGCACACATCAGCCCTCACCCTCTCCCTCACAGCGGCACACCATGCTGCTGGCCAGCTGTTTTTCTCTTAAAACACCCAATACTTCCACTCACTGTACTTTTTGGCCCTCTAACTTGTCCTGGTGAAATGCAAACCAGTTGAGTTCTAAAAGGGTGTACATAGCAGAGAAGGAAAATTCTTTAGTAGCAGGTTTAATTCAAATGTGAGAAACACAATCTGCTGACTTTTCACTTCATCTTACAAAAAATACAGATAAATGCAGGTCAAGGATTCGCCAAAAGGTGTCTCAAATGTGTTAGATAATCACAATCCACCTCCTACTGATCCACCAAGAAGGTAAAATGAAAGATAAATTTTATTTTCTGCTACTTTAATCTTTAGATGACTCAGAAATAGTTTGCAGAGTACACTGAACATTAGTTTACTGAGTGGGAAGTGGGAGACAGGATGTGATGGGTAGATATGTATTTTAATAAAGTTTCAGGTCTATCTGAGTAGTTCCACAGAATTGTCTAGCCTCATCTGCATGAAATCTATTGGAGAGATAACCTGGTGTAAGTCTGTCACTGAGAGAATCACAAGCAAAAAACCAGCAGTAAAACCTACACAACCTCAGGACTTAAACCACAGAAACCTGAAAGAGGCCTCCAAACAGAGGAACCCAACAGGAAAACTATCCTATCCTATATAACAAAAGGCTAATACGCAAATCGACAAACAGAGAAAGACCAGTCACTATGATGTGCACTGACCAACAGGGGCAGATCCTCAACACAGGAGCTGCCCCCTGGTGGTCAGTGCACTCCCACAGGGGAAGTGCCGCTCAGCCAGAAGCCGGGCTCACAGCCGGCGAGCACAGCGGCGGTGGAAGGAGTCTCTCCCATCTCCACGCAGCGCTAAGGATGTCGGACTGACAGCTTAGACCCGCTCCCCACCCCTACCCCCCATCAGTCAGACATACCCCAAGGGCTCCCAGACTGTGAGAAGGTGAAGGCCGGGTGAAGGACCCCCCTGAGAGCAGAGCAGAATTTCATGTACCGGGCCTCTAGTCTCATACTAAAGGTAGGAAATACTTTGTAAAAGTAAAAGCACCCTCTTTACAAATACGAGGTAGCTTTATTGCACATCCCTGTATCTGTACAACCATAAGAACAAAGTTCCATCAAAAGAATACATGATAGCTGAACCCGTTTGGCTCAGTGGATTGAGCGTCGGCCTGCAGACTGAAAGGTCCCAGGTTCGATTCCGGTCAAGGGCATGTACCTTGGCTGCAGGCACATCCCCAGTGGGAGGTGTGCAGGAGGCAGCTGACCGATGTTTCTGACTTTCTATCCCTCTCCCTTCCTCTCTGTGAAAAATCAATAAAATATATTTTTAAAAAAAGAATACATGATATATTATGCTGCATAAGAATGATAATTCCACAGCCATTTTCAAATCTATATGCTGTCAAAAGTTCCGAAGTAATTACTTTGTGCAAAAGTAAATAAAAATAAGTTTGTGACATGAAGTAAGCTTGCCTTTATCTGTCTGGATCTTCATTATTTTTACCTATATAATAAACATATCTAATACAGAATATCTATCAAATGACCATTCCTAAAATATTTGGGAAAAAAAACTCTGCAACATAAAATGTTATTTTAGAGAAACCAATGACCAGTGCCGAATTGTCACTGAGGCTAAAAGCTTCATGTTACAGAAACTAAATATGGTTTATTACCTAATTTACCTTATGTTAAATGAACTAACGTAAAAAAACAAACAGAAAAACATTTAGCAAAAGCATTTAAACTTCTGCTCCCATGAACCCTGGCCAGTATGGCTCAGTTGGTTCAGTTGTCCCATGCGCCGAGAGGTTGTTACAAGCTCAATTCCCAACAGGGGGCGTGGAGGAGGCAGCAAATTGGCGGTTCTCTTTTTTCATTAATGTTTCTCTCTCTCTCTCTCTCCCCCCCCCTCAAAAATCAATAAAAGCATATTAAAAAAAGACTATGCTTCTATTAAAACATAAATATTTAGGGTTGTTATGAGGACTTAATGAGTTTGTATTTGTAAACCACATTAATAATGATGGTTGGTATATATAAAACTACAAGTATTTCAGTAAACCTTCCTAATCTTAAAAAAGAATTGTTCTGATTGTCATGCACTTCCTGTGCATTTTATCAGAGTACATTTTCTAAGAATTTGCTCACTGAATCTTGTTTTGATTTTAGCTGATATCACAAACCTGCATTTCTGCAAATAGTTGGACAAAGAAATCAGCCTAAGGAGCTAAGTAGCTCTATTTGCACCAAATAAACCACTTTTAATTATGCAAAAACAGCTATAAAATATGTATACTCATTTAGATATTTTATGGTCTGAAACTTTCAGATGTACCTGCTTCACACAACTGGCTCCTGACACTAAAGCAGACATTCAATGTTACTCAAATAAACAGGACTAAGTACTATTATGCTCTGATAATGAGTTTAAAGACAGAAAACAGCCTGATCCACCACATTTGTTTCTAAATCTTTAAATTGCAGGCAAGCAACCATACTTAGTTTTATTGCGTGCATGTAAGAAACAAAAGACTGGCCCTATAATGTTTGGCTCCTTTGGATAGAGTATCGGCCTGCGGACTGAAGGGTCCCAGGTCTGATTCCTGTGAAGGGCACATGCCCAGGTTGCAGGATCCCCAGCAGGGACATGCAGGAGGCAGCTGATCAATGATTCTCTTGTCATCATTTTTGTTTCTCTCTCTCCCTCTCCCTTCCTCTCTGAAATTAATAAAAATTATTTAAAAAGAAACAAAAGATTAAAGAAACAAATTTTTTTGTTATTTCTTACCCGAGTGTATTTTTTCCATTGATTTTTTTTTTTTTGAGCGGTGGAAGGGAGGAGGAGAGACAGAGAGAAACATCTATGTGAAAGAGATATATTGATTAGCTGCCTCCCGCCTGTGCCCTGATCAGGGACTGGCGAGAGAGCCTACAGCTGAGGTAGATGTCCTCGACAGGAATCCAACTCGATACCCTTCAGTCACTTGGGCTGACACTCTAACCATTGAGAAAACTGGCTAAGGCAGAAATCTAATTTTTAAATATATATATATATATATATATATATATATATATATATATATATACATATATATATATATTATTGATTTTAGAGAGGAAGAGAGAGAGAGAGAGAGAGAGAGAGAGAGAGAGAGAGAGAGAGAAACATCAATGATGAGAGAATCACTGACTGGCTGCCTTCTGCATGCCCTCTCTCTACTGGGGATCGAGCCCACAACCCAGGCATGTGCCCTTGACCAGAACCAAACCTGGGACCCTTCAGCTCGCAGGTCAACGCTCTATCCACTGAACCAAACCAGTTAGGCCGAGATCTAATTCTTAAAAAGACATCTAAGAAAATACTTGTTTTTATCAAGACATAGTGCCAAAAACTCATCTTTTCAGAAGCCTCTTAGATCACATTCATCTACTCCTTACCTTTCCTATAACCTTTCAACACTTTTTCCCACTCTGACAAAGAGCTTTAACATGAAATAAAAACAAGAAAGGTTTGCTTCTCAGATTTAAATAGCAACATAATCTTAAATATTTTTACTCCACAATTGAATGCACTTTGCAAGAAACTAATTTTGACACTTTATTGATTAAAAACAATGATTCCCAAAGTAAAATGGGTTTAGTTATTTTCCTGCTTTTGTCCCTGCTTTGAAAACCCCCGATTTAATAATCGAATTCTTCAAATGAAGAAATAAGAAGTCAAACATCAAGATATAACTCAACTTCAACAGACTTTCCCTAACACAACAGCCGACAGGGGTTTAAAAAAAAAAAGGGTAAAGAGATCACCATCAAAGACAAAATGTTGTTTCAAAGAATTCTGAAGACTTTAAAGCAGCAAGGACTAGGACTGAGATGATGCTCCCACTTTAGAAAATGAGTCTTAGAATCATGAAAATAAAAGGGAAATTTTCCTGTCACTCTTAAGAGGTAAGAATAGATCCTACAGAACCATTCCTTAGCAGATTGTGCTAGCTTAAAAGAATACTCGTAAAATACTTTATTCTCATAGAAATTCAGAATGCACTATTTATACATACATACATAAAACATATATTCCCTTAATCTAAAGCAGCGAACTGCCAAAATAAAAATAGGACATGGAGATTAAAATGCCTAAAGTAAGAGCATTAACATGTTATTATCATAACCACTAGAGGCCTGGTGCATGAAATTTGTGCATGGGTAGGGTCCCTAGGCCTGGCTGGTGATCAGGGCTGATCTGTGGGGCAACAGGCAGGGCGATGGGGGTGGGGGCTCCCGCTGGCACCTGCCTTGACTAACCTGAGGCCTGCAGGCTGAAGGCAGTTCCTGCATTGAGCGTCTGCCCCCTAGTGGTCAGTGCATGTCATAGCAACCGGTTGTTCTGCTGTTTGATCAATTTGCATATTAGGCTTTTATTATATAGGATAGCCTCTCTACTGTCTGAGAATTTAGAGGTGGAGGACACCTTAGATGGTACAAGACATCTTTACTATTTTATAGGAAGTAATGTAAGAGCTAACAAGGATAAAAGACTTGTTCAAGAACAACAAGTGCCAAGTCTATGACCCTATAACTAGATTCAAAGTCTAGGCCTCTCTTATCCATATACTAGGGGTCAGGCGCATGAAATTTGTGCATGGGGGCGGGGCAGGTCCCCTCAGCCCAGCCTGTACCATCTCCAATCAGGGACCCCTTGGGGGATGTCTGTCCACCAGTTTAGGCCTGATCCAACAGGTGGTCAGACATCCCTCTTGCAATCTGGGACTGCTAGCTTCAAATCGCTCACCTGCCTGCCTGCCTGATCACCCCCAACTGCCTCTGCCTGCCTGCCTGATAACCCCTAACTGCCCTTCCCTGCTGTCCTGTTCTTGCCCCCAACTGCCCTCCCCTGCCAGCCTGGTTGCCCCCACTGCCCTCCCCTGCTGGCCTGATCTCACCCCCAAAATGTTTAACTTGAATCTATTTAAACTTGTAAAACTTATTGTTTATAGAAAATAACAAAAGATAAAAGGGAAGAGTTTGAACATCTTCAGACATTACCAAATATACCCTGGAGGGCAAAGCTGTCCCCATTTGAGAACCACTAGTTTATACCAAATGAGACAAAACTTGAACGTTTGAACTTGGTATGGAAAAGGTATAAAAGATACTAGTGGCATGGTGCACAAAATTTGTGCATGGAGTGTGTGTGGGGGGGTTCCCTCAGCCCAGCCTGCACCCTCTCCAATCAGACATCTCTCTTGGAATCTGGGACCACTGGCTCCTAATCCCTCATGTGCCTACTTGCTTGCCTGATTGCCTAACTGCCTGTGCTTGCCTACCTGATCTTTCCTCCAACTACCCTCCCCTGCTGGCCCGATCTTGCCCCCAGCTGTCCCCTCCCTGCCGGCCTGATCTCACCCCCAACTGCTCTCCAATGCAGGCCAATTTGGTTCTGATTGGTCAATTTCTATGCCAGTTAGCATCAAAAGCTCCGCCTCCTAGACAGCCATTGGCTCCTCACAGTTGACCCAGATTTGGTTCTGACTGGTTGGTTTCTATGCCACTCTGTCTCAATGGGGCCTGATCAGAAAGACGGGGCTGATCAGCAGCCCTGGTGGAGGCCTGGAGAGAAACAGAGGCCTGCCTGCTGTCCAGACTGGAAGAGAAAGAGAGAGGCAAGTACTGACCAAAAGCTGCCATAGAGGCAATAGATCAAACCCTGCTTCTCTCTTCAGGCCTCTCTCTGGCTCCGATTCATAGCTCCCTCAGCAGTCAGTGCCGGGGTACAGTGCCTACAGCAGAAGCAGTCAGTGGTGGGAGCGCTGACTGCAGGACTAACTTCCAGTTGGCCGAGCCTCAGTCTTTACTGGTTGTTATGACCCAGGGTTTTTTATATTAGGATTTTGGAACAACTGGATAAAACTGAGTATGACTAATTATAGAGTGTCAATATACCGAGGTTGCAGGTTCGATCTCTGGTCAGGGCACTTAAAAGCATCAATGAATGCATAAATAAATGGAACAACACATTGGGTTTCTCTCTCACCCCCATCTCTCTCTAAACGTCAATAAATTAAAAAAATACTATTTTTAAAAAGGCTAGATAATAGTCATTAAATTAAAAATAAAAAAGGACCTGTAACCCTTTGATAATCTCTTGGATATAGATTTGGGTTTGGGAGAGCAATTATGATATTAACCTAGATCCAATTTGGCCCCAAAGGCCCAGGACACCATAAGGGTGTCTGGTCAGAATTAGATCTTTTGAGACTTTTCTTGATAAACTCAAAATGCTTCAAGATTATTTCTGTGAGCATTTAGAATACCTTAGAGGGCATGCCCCCTACCACTCTGTCATATTATGGGTAAAGGGTAGCAGTTTGCCACAAAATGTTGCTGTTTCCAAAATAATAATAACAATAATCATCATCATCATCAACAGAGAATACTTACTATGGTCCAGCCACTGTGCTGAGTGCTATATACTGTCTCACTGAATTCATTCAATAACTCCATCATAAAATGAAGAGACAAACTTAAAAAGGTAAAGTACTTAGCTGGGGAAGAGGATAAGGGAGACGACTAATATCTATTTCACAGGATTGGTACAAGTATTTAATGAGGTAACACTTCTCATACGATTAGGTCAGTGCCTACATAAAAAACAATACCTAAATGTCTATTGAATGAATACAATTTCCAAAAAATCTCCCAAATACCATACGGCTAGGTAGAACAGCCGAGACTCAAACACAGACCGACTGTCTCCAAGGTGCGTGCCCTTAGCCACTAGCACCACCTCAGGGCCTCGGAGTCACTGGACAGCCTGGCCCGTGAGGCTCAGCAGTTGGCTGCGGGCTCGACCCAGCAGGAGACAGCCAATCAATGATTCCCTCTCATCACTGGTGTTCCTATCTTTCTCTCCTCCCTTCCTCTCTGAAATCAATAAACATCTGTTCAAAAAATAAAAATAAACTGTTGCCTGAGGTTTGTAAAAGACCACATTAAAAAAAAGTTACTAGGCCCTAACCAGTTTGGCTCAGATAGAGCATCAGCCTGCAGACCGACAGGTCCCAGGTTTGAGTCTGGTCAAGGGCACATGCCTAGACTGCAGGCTTGATCCAATCTGCAGAAGGCAGCTGATCAATGATTCCCTCTCACCATTGATGTTTCTCTCTCTCTCTCTCTCCCCTCCCTCCCTCTCTCTCTCTCTCCCCCCCTCTCTGAAATCAATAAAAAAAATTTTTTTAAGTTACTAGAATTTTCAACATACTCCCAGACTTTGACCTACCCTCCCAAAGGCAAACTGCATAATCAATCCATCTGTAAGGTCTTGGGTCTCCATGAGGTTTCAAAGATTCGAACCAGGGCTTAGGAGTTGGTACTGATCCTAATTCCCAAACAACACAGTATTTCCCAGCATGCACCAATCACCAAAAGTATTTGGGTGCCAGTCCCAATCCCACTGCCAAGGGAGTACTGTTTCTTAAGAAAGACATTAGCAGTCCATAAGTTTCTTTTTCCAAGGTGGTCTCCCTTATCAATCTGAAAAGTCTTCGTTGCTTGAGAAATTCTAAGATTTGAGCCTGGCAAAAATGTGGGTAAAACACACTTTACTTAAAAATTTTGTTCATTTGCCAAGTCCTTTTCCTTGAATGGTTTTCTAAGTGCAGTCAAAATACTCTTGCTTTTTTCAGAGCAGGTAAGAATCAGAGTAGGTTCAATAGAACCATAAAACATAATAGTATTTTGGTCTGTCCAAGATTTTGACACAAAATCCAGACAGCAGAAATGGGACTTAAACATCAAATTCTCTATCTCCCTATCAAGTTTTGGAGAAAGTGATGTTTGCTGCAAACATCACAACGGAAAACTACCAGAAACTGTACTGCCCTTGGGTTAGATTTATGGGAAAGGAGAGAGGTATCTTGGATGTCATTTAATACTTTTAAATTTCATCTTTGGTTATCACCATTACAAAACCCCAAGCCTAACTTTTAGGTTATTTAACTGCCCTTTTCAGAAGGAAGCACTACCAGTAAGAAACACTATATTCTTGCAAACTGCCAACATAAAGCGTTGGGAAACTCGCCCAATTACAGCAGGGATTCCCCTCACTCTAGTTTACACCGTATTCATCAGATTAAGTCCTGGGATGCGCATCTCTCGCATCATGGTGGTGTCTCTTCTAACTCCTAACTGTAAAACAGCCAAGCCACTTTAAAACAACCCTCCAAAAATGAAAAGCTAACAATGAGACTCCCATTACAGTTCAAAGTGAGAACATCAGGAAGAGCCAAACCGCTCTGAGAGCTGTGGCTGCAATGGCCTCAAAAAGCACTTTGCTGAACATAGGACCCCATTTTTGCTCACTTTATCTTCTGTTAAATTAATTTATTATTTTTTTGCAGTATAACTTATATTTAATAGTACATGTTTTCCTCCTCTCCCCCTATTATCCTCCCCCCAGCCTCCCTTACCCCCCAGCACATGTCCCCACCTGCCCCCCTCCCCACCCCAGTGTCTTTCACTCATTGGTTATGCTCATATGCATGCATACAAGTCCTTTGGTTGATCTCCCCCAGCATCCGACTCCCACCCTCCCCAGCCTTCCCCCTGTAGCTTGACAGCCTGTTCAATGCCTCCCTGCCTCTGTATCACTCTCCCCTGTTTCTTTTCTTCAAAAATACCTTGCCTCTGCATACTAGAAATAAATGTGTAAGAAAAAAAAATGTTTGAGTCTCAGTTTCAATGTCCAACTGTTCTGAGTCCCATTTTCAATGTCAAATAGTTCTTCATGTGTACATGTCAGCAATGGTATCCGGATGGTGGACACATCGTGGCAATGCAGGTTCCATCCTCTCTGGTTTGGTCCTGGGCCGCCTGCAGCCATGCACAGCTGCCGACTGCTTTTGATTATCTTATACATACACCCTGAGTCTAGAAGGTGTACACCAAAATGTCAGTTAGGTAGTAGTAGGGGAACTTTTTCTTAAATATGCTTTTCTGAACTTTTTTTTCAGTTTTTTAATGTATTTTTATTGATTTCAGAGAGCTTGCTCTATGCAGTTAAATTCTCACTTCTAGTCAGTATATTTTATTTATTTTCTTTTTCTCTTTTTTAAAGCCAGTCAAGTTTAGCAGTGGGGAGTTAAGTTCTGATAACCTACTACCATCGGACCAGCCTAGTCAGTACATTTTAATGATTCCGTGTAGAAAACATACACACAGAAAAACCTGTCTTCTACCTCATGATTGACCAATTCAGATTGCTTCCAAGCCTATTACATTTTATTCAATAGCAGACAAGCAGCCTTGGCCAGTGTGACTCATTGGAGCACCATCCCAAATAGGTGTGGCTCAGTGGACAGAGCACTGGCCTGCGGACTGAAGGGTCCCGGGTTCAATTCCAGTCAGGGGCATGTATCTTGGTTGCGGCACATCCCCAGTGGGGGGTGTGCAGGAGGCAGCTGATCGATGTTTCCTTCTCATCGATGTTTCTGACTTTCTATCCCTTTCCCTTCCTCTCTGTGAAAAATCAATAAAATATGTTTTTAAAAAACTAAAAAAAAAAAAAAAAAGTTGCGGGTTCGATTCCCAGCCAAGGCATATACTCAGGTTTCGGGTTTGATGTCTAGTCCCCCGTCGGGACAGGTATGGAAGGCAATCAATAGTTTCTCTCCCCCCGCCCTTCCTCTCTCTATAAAAAAATAAAAAATAAAGAAATAAAAAACAAAAGCCATATAAACAATCCCCATTCTTAGAGATCTTGTTACAGCTTAAACATTTTAAAAATTCAATGTTCATTCCAGAAGTATTAGATATCATTTACTGTTTCTCAAGTTACTTTTCATATGTCCTGCTTATCAAATGTAGTAGCATATCTCACTTTTTCAGTCCAAAATGATGAGAATTTAAAGGCATCTAAACTACTCTGAGTCAATTAGGAAGAGAGTAATTATCTGTGACAGGGTACATCCATCACAAACCCAGAGCAGCAAAGCCAAATACAAAGAAGGGTTTGTTCAACAGGCTTTCTGTGTTAATTTTGGGGAACACAACAATGACCAAAGGCCCAAAAGCTTTTAGTTACCACCAAGTTAAAATTAGTTTTTTCCAGAATAACTAAAATCCAAGGCAGATATTTATCGGTGACTGCCAGAAAAGCACAAGCTATTATAATGAAACCATATTATGGGACCACCTTAGGACACCCCCCCTCCCCCACTTCTGAATGAGACACTCCAGGAGAGGGATGGTGTCTGCTCCTTTAATCTACTATAAAACAGGAGGTGGTTCTAAATGTCCATATGCTGATATTCTAAGTACAGACACTCCTTCACTTCCAAGTTCTAGTCCCCATCCTTGAACTGCTGGCTACACCAATCAGAGAGGACTTCCATGTAATCTCCTTCAACTTAACCCTTGGGACAATCATCACTTTATGATTTGAGGCAGATGGATTTTTCTAATATTCCACTAAGTGTGGTTTATGAACACAGGCCTAGAAAAACTTTATTAAGCTTCCTCCAGATTAGACAAAGCCTTCTTTTCTTGCACTTCAAGAAAACTTGTTTCCCCACACAGTTGAACCACTTAATTCAAGTCAGGCTTGAATAAACTGAATTTTAAGCTGAAAACATTCAGTCTGGGAGAGGCAGCAGAGGCAATGACAGGAAGATAACTGAGTAAAGGGACACAGAAGAAGATGAACATTATTACTTTTTCCCATTTGCTCCAGTTAGATAATTAAGAATTCAGTTCAATATTTCTATCTTGTGAGATGCAATATAATTTGTTGACTAAGATCGAAGACAATTACCCACTTCATTTTTTTTTTTATTGCTGCCATCTCCACTTCAGAGTATAAACACAAAGAATCCTTAAGAACCACACTCCATTAACTTCAACTCAACTGTTTACTGCCATGAAGGGAAACACCCATGCACATTTCTGCTGCAAGGAAAGAAAAGTCAACCAAAATCCCTCACCATCTGTGGAGAATACTGAATTAGAAAACAGAAGACAGACCTTACAGTTTGGGCTACTCTTTTTATTTCTTACTCGGATTAAAACTTCTCTATGCCTCAGCTTCCTTCTCTGTAATATGGAGATATTAATATCAGCCTTCCTTAAGATCAGAGTCCTCATAAACATCACGAAAAAGTATGTGAAGACTTTTTAAAAACAAAAATTTACAACAAAAAGCTTACCACAATCATCGTTCTTGTCATGTGTTCGTTCATCCTACATGATAAAGAGGTAATATGCAAAATGACCATCACACCCTCACAAGATGGCTGCCTACAACTAGGCCAGCAGGGGGGTTAGTGAGGAACGACCAGACCAACGGGGGGGAGGGGGCAGTTGGGGGCTAGTGACCAGGCCAACAGGGGAGGAGGCAGTAAGAGGTGACTAGGCCAGGCAGGCGAGTTAGTGAGGGATGACCAAACGACTAAACAGCAGGCTGTGTGGGGTAACCAAGCTGGCGGAGGGCCATGAAGGGCAACCAGGCCAGCAGGGGCGGCAGTTGGGGGCAACTAGGTTGGCAGGGGGGGCAGTGAGGGGCGACCAGGCTGGCAGAGGGATGTAGCTGGGGGTTGGGGGTGACCAGGCTGGCAGAGGGGGAGCAGTAAGAGGCGACTGAGGAAATTAGGGTCAACCAGGCAGCCAGGCAAGTGAGCGATTAGGAGCAGGAGCCAGTGGTCCAGGATTGTGAGAGGGATCCTAGACTGGAAAGGGTGCAGGCTGGGCTGAGGATACCCCCCCACCCCCATGCACAAATTTCGTGCAGTGGGCCTCTAGTTAATTTATATTTGTCAATTATTCAATAAAGGAAACTGTCATATGACAGTTGGGGGTAAATTGGAGAAGGGAAATAAGTACTCGAAGAATAGTTCCATGAAAGTTTAGCGGGGGTAGAGAATCTTTTTTCTGCCAAGGGCCACTTGGATATTTATAGCATCATTTGAGGGTCATACAAAATTATCAACTTAAAAATCAGCCTGCTATATTTGGTCAAACATTTTACTCACCCCTAATGGCTGGCAGGCCACACCAAATGATTTCTCAGGCTCAGGCTTATTCACTAATGAAAGGCTATCCTAGTGTGAAGGTTAGCAGAAAAGAACTGGATAAAGTTTGAATTTTGGAACCACTGTAATCTAGAAACAATCATATTCGATTACAATTAGATCTGCCTGATTGCCAGTTTAAAGAAAACACAAGAGGCTAGAGGAATACACTAAATGGTCCCACAGAGAAACAATCAAACAAATACAGAATGTGGTACATTCTACAAGACTTTATAAAATCAGTGTTGGGGGTGGAAGAGTCAATGTCATAGGGAAGGAAGGGGAGGCGTTATTTTACATTTTAAAAGATTAAAGAGACAAACAGATGCAATGTCTAAATGCTGATTAGATCCAAGTTTGGAAAAAAAAGCTATAAAACACGGGATGACTGGGGGATTCTGCTTATGGACTAGAAATTAGGAAATAGTTAATCTTCTTAGGCACAATAACAGTATTTAGCTATATGCAGGAGATAGTGGTTATGTGGCAGAACCTAATTTTAAGAGATGCATGTTGAAGTGTCATGTCTGTGCTCACTTTCAGTTAAGCAAATGCATATGTATATGCACACACACGTTTGTTCAATTTAGGTGACAGTCAAGTGTTTCTTGTACTCTTTCAAGCTCTCAATATACTTGAAAATTGTTTAAAAACGTGTCAAACAAGAATTAGACATACCCTTGATAAAGATCACCTGTTTTCCCTGGCCAGTGTAGCTCCGCTGGTTGAGTGTCGTTCCCTGCACCGAGAGGTCACTGGTGACCATGTGCACTGGTCAGGGTACATGCCCGGGTTGGGGGCTCGATCCCCAGCAGAGGGCTTTTGGGGGACAGCCAATCACTGTTTCTCTCTCACCAATGTTTCACTCTTTCTCTTCCTCTACCTCTAAAAAAATCAACAGAAACGTATTTAAAAAAAAAAGAAGATCTAATCCTTTCTCTTTTCCCAACAATGGAAGGAACGGAATGCAAAGGGCCACTGCTAATGCAGGCCTTTTCTCAATAGAGATTAAAACTCAAGCAAGCTGCAAAATCTTAATCCAAATTCTTTTCATATGCCAGAAAACTAGGACCCAAGAGACAAAGACTGATCTGGAACAAATACATATATGTACACGTGGGGAAAAAAAATCTAACAACTTTTATGCTTAATACGTGACAATCGATTAAAATTACAAGACCGTACATCAGAAACTTGTATAAAATAGCCTCAGAATGCCAGCCAGTGTGGCTCAGTGGCTGGACATCAACCCATGAGCCAAGAGGTCACAGGTTCAATTCCTGGTCAGGGCCCGTGCAGGAGGCAGCCAATTAATGTTTCTCTCTCATCAATGTTTCTATCCCTCTCCCTTCCTCTCTCTAAAATAAAGAAAACATTTTAAAACAAATTAAAAAAAAATAACCTCAGAATGTAGCAGTGAAGGGAAACTGGTATAACCGTCACATGTACAAAAAGAAAAAAAAAATTAAAGTGTTTAACGAGTATTACCTACTAGAGGCCTGGTATACAGATTTGTGCAACGGTGGGGTCCCTTGGCCTAGCCTGTGGGTGCCAAATGGCAAGAGGGTGGTTCTCGGGTGATGGACCCTGGAATTGGGCTTCCTCCTCTCCCGTTCTGGGCATGTCACTCGAGAACTGCAGCTGCCAAGTCACTGCAGCTGCCAAGTCATCACAGCTTGGCAGCCCCCGCATTGAGCACCTGCCCCCTGGTGGTCACTGAGTGTCATAGCTTCTGGTCAGATGGTCACCTAGGTTTTTAAATATAAAGAAGGCTTTTATATATATACATACTAGAAGCCCAGTACATGGATTCAAGCACCAGTAGGGTCCCTCGCACCTGTACATGATCGGGGCTGGAGAGGGACTGCGGGATGTGTCCATCTTGCCTAATCCTGATTGGTCGGACCCCAGCAGCAAGCTAACCTATCAGTTGGCGTGTCTGCCCCCTGGTGGTCAGTGCATGTCATAACAGCCAGTATAATGGTTGAATATTTAGCATATTAAGTTTTTATTATATAGGACTAGAGACCCGGTGCACAAACTTCGTGCACTGGAGAGGGAGGGTCCCGTTCCCCCCCCGTCAGCCCAGCCTGTGCCCTCTGACAGTCTAGGATATCCTCGGGGGATGTTCGACTGCCATGGAGGCAGAATAGGCTCCCACTACTGCTCACCACCCATGAGCCTGGCTTCTGGCTGAGCAGGGACCCCCTGTAGGAGGGCACTGACCACCAGAGGGCAGCTCCTTCATTGAGTGTCTGCCCCCTTAGTGGTCGTCAGTGCGTATCATAGCGACCTGTCATTCTGCCATTTGATCAATTTGCACATTAGTCCTTTATTATATAGCACTAGGGCCTGGTGCACGAAATTCAAGCACTGGGGGGGGGGGGGGGTGGTCCCTCAGACCAACCTGCCCACTCTCACATACTGGGAGCCCTCAGGGGACGTCCTACTGACAGCTCATCCCAGCCTGCCCAAGCCCAGCGATCACTCTGCGATCTCGCTGATCGCTGGCCCCTGCCCCCTGGGCTCTTTTGGCTTACCTCACAGTGACCTGGGTGCCAGGATTTTCCCGGGACACAGGAACTGGGCGCCTATGTATGTAAATCAATCACCATCTTTGTTGGGTTAATTTGCATACTCACTCTGATTGGCTATGGGTATAGCAGAGGTACGGTCAATTTACATTCTCTATTATTTGATTTGTCTATTATTAGGTAAGACAGGATAAATAATGTCTCACAACTTGGTCCAATTATGGTAACTATGCCTCCCAAGGTTGACAACATAACTTTACATTTCACCTATCCACTCCACAAGCTACTTGTTAGTATCCCCAAATGCCATGTTTGTTTTTGTTTGTTTCATATTTCTATACAAGCAATTTCCTCTGCATACAGAATGCCCTTTTGCCTTTTCTACATCTGCTCCTCTTTCAAGATCAACTTCTTATGCCACCTCTTTAGCTAAGTTTTCTGGCCTTGCTTCCTTACTACTCCTTGAATTTCCTAATATTACTTTTTGCATCACTATAATTACTTAAAACTTTCCCTAATTATTTAAATGTATGATTCCACCATTAGACCACAAACTATTTGCTTTCACAGAGCAGAAATCAGAAATAATGGAGGCTGGCTATTTTTTAAGTTTCAGAAGAACCATCTTAATTCACCTAAAAAATAAAGTGTCTGCCCTAAGTCGAACGTGACAGTTTATCATGAAGCAGATTTGTAACTTAAATGTTCTGGACTATTTGTTACTGTCCCTTTGATACTCTTGTCACATAGCACTATCTGAACCAATGCAAAAAAGCAGTCTGATTTGCTTATACCTACAAGCCAATTACATTAAATGCAAAAAATTATCTGTAGGGTTTCCTGTAATGGTAAGAATTTAATCAGAGACGCTCCAAACTCACTAATTCATTTCCTAGTGAAGTCTTCAGCAAATATGTATCATTAAGACCCCACACAAGTAAAATTCATTTTAAATAATTTTCACGCATACATATTTTTTCTTTGATATCTAACTTCAACAGAAATTTCATCTCTGAAAACAGAACTACAATGGAAACTTCTACAAGTTCCATTGCAAACATGCAAAAATATAGTAGAATACCTAATGTATAGTCAGCAATATTTAATCTCTCAGCTCAATATATGGATGGAATATATTCAGAAACAAACTTGATTCTTGCTGACTGCAAGTCAAAGTAGCTGATGCAAGATGAGTACATGCTGATCGTTCTTGGCCAACACACACGCATTTTTAAGTACATACGCGTTAGTAAAGTCTGAACCTATGGTCCTTGAACTACCAGTGAATCATGAGGAGCTTACTGGTAGCTAGGACTGCCCGATAAGTAGAAGCAGAAAGCTGGGTAAGGATGGTGAGGGGCGACGGGAGAATCAGGTGCAGTGGCCCACCAAATGAAGATAAACCATTCAGGTGGTCTGCAGTAAGGAAAAACGAGAGAATCACTAAATCAGCAAACTGATCACCATCCCCAATTAACACAATCATGCTGCTTACCAAAACCAACCTACTGCTTTCTTCAACGAGAGAAGAATGTGTTTTGGTCAAAAGCCACACGAGAGACTAATCACTAACATAAAGGCAAAAGTTCCGTATTGATCAGCACTCAATAATCATTCTCACTGGGAGTACAGTACTACTCAAAATTTGCTGCCAAAGTTTTGCATTTACAGTAAGAGAATAGGATTTTAAAATAAAATTTATTAAAATTTCTCCATAAAAGAGGTGTTATAAAGCTATCAAAAATCAGAGGAATGAAGATCCTAACATTTCTAAAGGCTTAAAGCCTCTGTCCATAGTATATAGCACTAGCAACTGACAAACAAAAACCAAAAACAGTACATTCAAGAATGTCCATAGTAAGAATCTTCTTTAATAATGAACATCTTTCCAGCCCGGCCAGCGTGGCTCAGTGGTTGAGCGTCAACCTATGAACCAGGAGGTACGGCTTGATTCCTAGTCAGAGCACATGTCAGGTTGCAGGCTCCATGCCAGTAGGGGGTGTGCAGGAGGCAGCCTATGACTCTCTCATCATTGATGTTTCTATTTCTCTCTCTCCCCTTTCCTCTCTGAAATTCCTTCTAACATAAATTCCAAGATAATCTTAACTGGTGGTGGACTGGGTGGGAGAGATTTCAACCCTTTGTGTTAAAAATATAAAACAGAATGGAAAATACAGAAATCCATCCTATCCAATAAAAGAGTAATATGCAAATTGACCCTACCTCCAATCAAGCCACACCCACTAGCCAATCAGGAGCAAATTATGCAAATAAACCCAACCAAGATGGCTGCCACCACTGAGAGCAGGAAGGAGACTTGGATTTCCCTGGCAATGGAGGAAGCCAAGCTTTGTACCTGCGTTGCCGGCCTAAGCCTGTACTCAATGCTACAAAGTTTCAATTATAGAAGATATATCCCAACAGAAATGGCAGCACCATGGAGCTAGAGAGAGAAGAAGCTTAGGGTTGCCGAGGCGATGAGGAAGCCAAACTTCTGCAGACCTAGCCTAGGCCTCCACTCTAGGCTACAAATTTCAATTGTAGAACATAAATTAATCCCAGATCCCAGGGCCTCTGCTTGGGTCACTGGGGGGCATGGCTGGCCTGCAAACCACCATAGGCCCCTCATCCAGGCTACCTCACACCCCAAGGGAACCCCCACCCTGATCCAGGACACCCTTCAGGGAAAACCAGCCAGCCCCCACCCATGCACCAGGCCTCTATCCTATATAATAAAAGAGTAACGTGCAGATTGACCATCACTCCAACACACAAGAGGGCTGCCCCCATGTAGTCAAAGATCCTGCCCCCATGTGGACACAAGATGGCCACCACAAGATGGCCAGCAGGGGAGGACAGTGGGAGGTTCCAGGCCTGCAAGGGAGGACAGTTAGGGGCGATCAACCCTGCAGGGGAAGGCAGTTAGGGGTGACCAGGCCGGCAGAGGAGGGAAGTTGGGGGCAAACAGGCTGGCAGGGGGAGCAGTTGGAGCTCAATTAGACTGGCAGGGTAGAGGTTAGGGGGTGATCAGGCTGGCAGGCAGAAGCAGTTAGAGGCAATCAAAGAGGCAGGCAGGCGAGCAATTTGGAGCTAGTAGTCCTGGATTGTGAGAAGGATGTCCTACTGCCCATTTAGGCCCGATCCTACTGGGATTGGGCCTAAATAGGCAGTCAGACATCCTTCGAGGGGTCCCAGATTGGAGAGGGTGCAGGCTGGGCTGAGGGACACCCCCGCCCCCTACTGCATGAATTTCGTGCACCGGGCCTCTAAAATATATATACAAAAGTCTAAGTGACCGACCAGCCAGTACATATGACATGCACTGGCAATTTAAAAATAAACATTGACTAGTACATGCAAGATATGACTAGTATATGCAAGATCCATATAAAGCTGTCGCTGGTGCCAACTGCATGTGTGTTTCAATCTGTCATTGTGGATGGTGAACTTGGTTGTTTTTGTTGACCTTCTGACGCTGAAAGGAGCTGGCATCATCGACAGAATGTATCTGAAGATCAACTACTGGCACAACGATTGGCACAATTAATTTCCTTTCAGTGTGCTGATCGGTGCACTGGGCCACTAGTATAGTTATAAAACTATATACTTTATATAAAACATAGAAAATATCAGAGTAACAATTTGAGGGTAAAAATTAAAAAGAGTGGGACGAACTCAATGGAAGGTAGCTTATTAAGCAGGGGCACAACATTCTATGGCAATCTGCAATGTAAACTCGGATGCTTTCATCTCATCCCAAAGAAGATTCAGCTTTTCACATATCCCAGTATTTTCCAACTCAAGTTTCCCTGACCTAAATTCAGTTCTCATACTGACACATCTACTCACCCAGGATATCACTGTATTTCCAACCTACACCTACTTGCTGCCTATTTTCTTTCTGGTCTGCTCTTCACAACTCCACTCCTACTAGTAAAATCAGCCACCTTCTGCTTTACATCAAGTAAATGCCTCCAATTTCACAGGATGGCTCTCTGCAAATGGTACGAAATTTTATGCCATCACTCTCATAAAGCCCCAGGGCTCAACAATCCAGAAAATATGAAATAATTTCACTTCTCTTGTCACACTAGGTACAGGAGACCAAATCTCTAGTCCTTCTCCTGCCCAAAACGGCTTACTTTTCTTATTATAGGCACAACCCTAAGAATAGCAGCATAAGAAAAGGCAATAAACAACCAAGTGAGATAATGTGTAGAAATAATATATGGGACACTGAAAATAAGGAAGAGATAAGCAAAACATTCTTGGTGAAGAAAGCAGCTCATGCCTCACAGAGAATGTGTTTCTCTAAAGGACACCAACCTCAATATACAAGGGCTATTGGTACATTCTGGGGCTGGATGTCCGGGAAGTCTAGTATTAGACCAGGAGTAACAAACTATGGGTAGAATTTCTGCAAATACCAATTAGAATGGAAAGCTAACACATCATTTTCTGAAATTATAAGAATGATTTTTTTTCCAAATACAATCAGATCTATCAGTTTCAGAGTCAGACCTGTTTTTCTGTTTCCCGACATTTCAACAAAATTCAGTTTGCTAAGGCACTTACCATGGTCAGGCCCTGAGAGGTGATTTCTTATTTCTCCACCTTTTATGAAATTTTCATGACTAAATTCTTAGCACTTTCCTTTTCTCGCTTACTTACAGCAGTCATTTACTTTTACCTTCAGCTACCCTCCCCCGGATGACTGTGTAAGAACCACCGTGTTAAAACGCAGATTCTGACTCAGTCCGCCAGGGCTGGGGCCTGGCATTCTGCATTTCAGCATGCTCCCAGGTGATGCTCATGTTGCTACTTGAAGAACCATACCTCACACCTTTGAGCAGCTGAGATAATTTTGTTTTCCTTCACGCCTTCAGCACTTTCACAGTTTATCCTATGGCATTTTTATATGTTTACATAGTGCTTTATAGTTGTTTCACGTGTGCATATTCTATTATGCTTTCCTAAAAAGCGATTTTTACATGCTCAGAAATTGGATCATGATTTCCATTTTTAGAACGGCAACCAATACAACATCAGGCATATTGTGGATATTCAATGCTTGTTGATAGTAAAATGCACCCCCAGGTAACACAACAATCATCTCTTGATTAAGAAAAGTTGAAGTGGGTTTATAAATTACCTTTGTCAACTTTTTAAAAACCATTTCAATGCTAATCAACCTTTTTACCAGATTAGACAAAGGAAATAAACTTAAAATAACTTTCTATTCAGAGTTAAGAATACTAGTTAAAAGATTTGTGAATTACTGATTACAGAGTTATTCTTTCCTGTTTCCCCGATATTTCAACAAAATTAAGGAAAAGTTGAAGTGGGTTTATAAATGAAACAAAGGATTAAATATATACAAAACTAAAGCTAGAAGCACAGGTAACAAAAGGAAAAATTAATTGGACTTCATTTTAGAAAGTAAGACGACCACCTACAAAATGGGAGAAAATATTTGCAAATTATATTTCTGATAAGGGCTGAATATGGCAAATTTTATATGTCTTTACTACCATTAAAAAAATGAAACTCGTGCCCAGCCTCAGTTGTTGTTGACCTATGAATCAGAAGATCATGGTTCAATTCCTGGTCAGGGCACATGCCTAGGTTGTGGGCTTGATCCCCAGAGGGGGCAAGGGGTGAAGGGGTGCGTGCAGGAGACAGCCTACCTATCATTCTCTTATCATTGATGTTTCGATCTCTCTCACTCTCTCCCTTCCTCTACGAAATCAATAAAAATGTATTTTATAAATGAAAAAAATGAATGTCCATTATTCTGTTATCCTCCTGGAAACTTGTGACCACCAAGGTCAGTACTTTTGGAATAAATATCACAATGCATGGAGTAAATGACACACCCAGCAAGTAAAAATCTTCATACGTCACTATGGTCATTAAAGAGAACAAAGAAGCTAGTTGGCGGTCTTCAATTAATTTCACTTTATTATTCCCCGACCCCATAGTTCTTATTTTTAAAAATTGTAAGAGATTTAATTCTTTAGCAAATGCCATGAGCTAAAACCTAATCTAAAGTTACTAAACATCACAATGTCATCATAACAAGGCAAACAACCATACAGAAGATGCTATCTAAAAATGTCAAAACAGCCGAGACCGGTTTGGCTCAGTGGATAGAGCGTCGGACTGCGGACTGCGGGGTCCCGGGTTCGATTCCGGCAAGGGCATGTACCTTGGCTGCGGGCACGTCCCCAGTGGGGGGCGTGCAAGAGGCAGCTGATCGATGTCTCTCTCTCATCGATGTTTCTGACTTTCTATCCCTCTCCCTTCCGCCCTGTAAAAAACCAATAAAATATATTTTTAAAATGTCAAAACAACAGAAAATCCTAGGAGTGGAGAGAACTGTTAAGTATCAAAATATACCTGTCTTGACTAACATTAGGCATTAAAAGATGGTCAAAGTAGCTAAAACTCAAAAACTGAATTCTAGGCAAGGTATGCCAAAGTAAGATGCTAGAAATTTCAGATAACACAAATCTTTCATGAATGAAGTCATTTCCACATTCCAGTCTTTTGCAAAAACTTCTCAAATTCCTTCAAACAAGTAATGCACCTAGTAAGGAAGTTTTTCTCGATATACACACAATTATTTGGCATTCTATGATATTTGCATGACACTGTATATAATTATATCTGTCGTGAAAATCTGTCATGAGAAGCATCAGAAGACCGTGTTTTATTCCATGTTGATAAAAGAAATTTTCATAACCGATATGTCCAGATTACAACTACTAACTACTACTAAATGTTTGAAATGCAAAGGGTCTGTGCCAACACCCTTTGGAAAAAGTCTTTCCCTTCCCACCAAAAACTTACTGTAATAAGCAAGAACTATTTAATTTGCTAACCTGAAACACTCACCTGATCGAACTCCTTTAACCACAATTAACTTTTACCTCTCAGGACAATAATGGAGAGTCGAGGCCTCCATAATTAAATTCCAGAAATAAGCCTTTATCCCACACAGCTCCTTCCTCCACCCCAAGGCCATGCCTTCTCTCCAGAAAGAAAATAAAGGTTTATGTTCTTTTTCTTAATAAACTTTAATTTGGAAAAATATGGCACTGCTTAAGGTCCAGAGAACTCAGTTTTCAAAGAAACTGATACTCTAGCTATCTAACTAGATATCACTGGTAATAAATAGCCAAAACCCAAGACTCCATGCTCTTAAAAGCCCACACTAACATGCATGGCTTTGTCATTAAGTCACACTATCACAAGAAATAAATTGGTTCCAGTTTATTACCAAGAAAAAAATGTTTACTTAAATTTCAACGTAAGTGTAAAACAATTTAATTAAAACTAAAAGGCACCTTTAAGAAGTACCACTTTAATGGCAGGAAGAATCACTGACCCCCAACTTGACCTTAACCCAAGGCTGTTTTATGGTTTAAATCATACACTTTTTATCTTCCTGCTCTGTTGTCGCTGCGGATCTTTGTTTATATGCCACCAAAAAAGACTGGTCTGACTTGAAACGCACTCTGCGGTAGTTTCCCCGGACAATTTTTTCAGAAACACTCCGCTGGCCTTTCCAGCTATTTGCCCCCGATTTAGCCGTCACACAGGGTACCCACAGATTGTCAGGAAGTGGCAAGGCAACTCAGGACGTTCATTCACGGAAAGTTAGGTGTGTGCATGGTTATGGATGGACCTTAAGTGACAGGGCAAGCAACGACTTTCAGTCTAAGAAAAAGCTGTGAACTCTTTCACCCCCGAACCGTTTAATTTAGCGACTTACACCTAATGCCCCGCACGGGAGCCGTCTAACGTGAGGCTGCACCGAAACCCAGTCTCCCTTACGCCGGGTGTCTGCTCTTTCGGTAAAACACCCTGACCTGCCCGCAGCTATGGAGAGAATTCGGTGAAAGGTCACTGAGGTGCAGGCAGAATTAATCGTATAGTTACAGGACCGACTGGACTAAACGCCTCTCCTCGGCAAACTATTGAGGATACAATCAAGTAGACGGGCGTCCCGTGTCGGAAAACTTTTAAGGTGCCGTCCCCCTGGAAGCCGGACACATGAATGTGCGCTTTTAGCCCACGTTTCCTCTCCGCCGGCCGGACAGGGGTCTGACCGGACCAGCCCACCCCACCCCGGGCCGCAGCGGGCAGCCACGTTTCCCCGGGCGGCCCGCCCCCCCCCCCCCCGAGCGATGCCCGCGGCCCCGGAGCCTCCCCGGCCCGGCTCCAGGCACTCGCCGGTTTGAATGGCCGAACTGGAACCAACCAGGCAGCTGTCACCTGAAACTCGGGAAAGCTGAGCCCGGCCGACTCCGCAGAGCGAGGAAGGGTGCGGAGCGGCGGCGGGGCCCGCGGAGGGAAGGCGTCGGGCCCCCTCCCCGCCCCCCCTGGCCGCAGCCCCGGCGCGGCCATCCCGCTCCTGAATAATTGACGGGCCGGGGAGGGGGGAGGCAGTTTCTTGGCCGAGTTTCCCGGGCCCAGGCGGTGGGGTCGGGGAGGCCGAGGGCGACGTGCCCGGCGCGCGGAGGACTTTCCTCGCGGGGCGGGGCGGGGCAGGGAGGGGGCGACCCCGCGGCCTGCGGGGCGGCCGGAAGCGGGGCGCGGGGAGTGACGTGGAGGAGGGGATGACAAAGGGGCGCGGGGCCCCCGGCCGCGCCGCCCGCGGGCTCGCGGGGGCCGGGACAGGTGGCCGGGCCCGGGCCGGGAACAATGGGGGGCCGGGGCTGCCCCCTGGCGCTCACCTACCTCCGGTGCCCTCCGAGTTCTCGTTGAGGCTGCCCGAGGAGTCGTGCTGGGCGCCCACACACCCGCCCATGGGGGCCCCCGGCGCCTCGTCCGCCACCTCCGGGCGCTCGTCAGGGCCCGCCGCCGCCGCCTCCTCGCTCCGGACAGGCGCCGCTCCGCTCCGCTCGCCCGCCGCGGCCCAGCCTCCGCCCCCCTCGCCGCTCCACCCACCGCCTTGGCTCGGCCCCTTCCTCCGCGCCCACTTCTACCTCAGCCCCCGAGCGGGCCGCCCGCCCGCCAGGCCCGGGCCCCGCGCCGCGCTCCCCTCCGGCTCTGCCCCGCCGGGCCGAGGCTGGCCCATGCCGGGCAGGCCGCAGCGCCCGCCTCGTGCCTCACAGCCCCGGGCACCGGTGTCCCGACGAGCCCCGCGCCCGCGCCCCCCGCCCGCCTGGCCCCATCGGCCCCCGCCCCGCGGCGCCGCCCTCCGCACTCGCGGCCTGGACTCCGCCGGGCCCGCCCGGAACCGCCGGGGGGCGGGGCCTCGGGACGCTGCGCGCTGATTGGCTGAGCGCGGGCCGCGAGCGGAGAGGGGGCGGGGAGAAGGCGGAGCGAGGAGGGTAGAGGGGGCTCCGGAGCGGGGAATGGAGGAGGAGGGGGAGGATCGGTGCGGGGAGAGGGGCGAGGGAAGGAGGTGGGGAGGGGGTAGAAGGGGAGACGCCAAGAAGAAAGGGAGAGGGGGCAGGAAAGGAGGAACAAAGTGAGAAAGTGAGAAGGGGCGCAGTCGAGTTCCCGGCCCCTCCTCGGGAGTCAGCCTTTCCTGGTGGGGAGCACACAAGTCATGAAGACTCGCAGGCAGGGCCGGGCGGTTCCCAGTAACTGGCAAAGGGGGGCCCTGGCTGAAGATCGAGGCCCCAGCACCGTATGGATTTGTGTATTCAGTGGGCTGGCACCCCGAGTCTGGGCTTTCCCTTGCCTGCCCCACCCGCATGCCCCCTAACATCGCTGTGCCCCGTTTGGGGGAGAGGCGGTCACTGTGGTTGCAAAGAGAACTCAGATTTACCCGCGAGGCATGGGTGCAGGGAGAGATAAGACCTGACAGTAGTTCTAGGGCCGTGAGTTTGTTTCACTTGCACGAGATTGATTATTCATACACAATGCTCCTTTCCGTATCGTAAATTGTCTTCGGGACAACGTGAACTATCAATAAATAACATACACTCCTTTTTCTAAACTAGAATTTGGTACATTGGCCACACCCGACATCCTTGGCGGCTGCTATCCCAACCCAAGCCAAATTGTTAATGGTCCCTTCAGAACTGCTTCTTGATGCTGCCTTAAAATTTTTATCATCCCGCTTGGGCCTTGCGAAAGCTTATTTCTGCCGAAGAGCTGTTTTAACTATCTGCTCCACTTCCATATCAGACTTTCTTTTTTTTAACATCCTAGGTCAGTTTTTGCTTAGCAATAAACAAAATTTTAAGTGAAATACCCAAGTAGGAGCCTCTCTGCAGTTTGGAATTTGCATTAAAATATATTTTCATACACTGCTGGTGGGGGTGTAAATTGGTTCCATCTTTTTGCAAAGCAATTTGGCAGTGAGGTTCAAGAACCTTTATAAATGCTCACGCCCTTTGACTTGGGATTATTTCATTTATGGGAATCTGTCTCAGAGAAATAATCCAAAATGCAGACAGAGATTTTGGTCCTTCTATTCATGCAATGATCAGATAAAAATGAGGGTTCAACAAACAAACAAACTCGTGTACTTAAAGCACAGAAATATGTTGAGAGAGAGAAGTCTGCTATATTAAATTTACCCTGATGTTAGTGTTGTCCTAGAGAGCCATGAACATTCGAAAGAGCTTACGTAGGGATGTTTTCCTGAGTTTGCACAGGTTGCTCTGACACTCAGACACGATGTCACCCAGCCTTCTATCTCATCCTCAGCCGAGTATTCCTGTGGGCAGACGCCACTTCCCCGAAGGAGAGAAGCTGCATGCTGACTATCTTCAAAGGGATTGCTCTGTCCTGATTTTTGCTCTAGAAATTGCTGCAACCAAGACTTCTGGGACGTCCATTAAACAGATGGTAGGCACCCAAGTGATGAGTGCTTTCTGATGAGCACTGTGGAGTTGGCGGGAGGGAGTGCAAGCTCACTGAGATTCGCAGCCATGGATGTTCTCCATTCTGCCGTTAGCCGAGAGCAGGGACACAAACTCTGGCATCTAGCTCCTTCCTAGCTTGGGCTCTGTCTTCCATCCTGTACTAGCTATATGACCTTAAATTTCCCCGTAACTGTTTCTCCTGTAAAATTCGGCCATAACAATGATCCAGACTCTGTGGGGGCTTCTTTATGTCGAGCTTCACTTATCTAAACTTATGGTGAGGCCTAATCCACTTAAAACCTTCCACAGAAAGTGCCTTGTTGGTGTGTGTGTGCACTTTTCTATTATTTATAACATCTTTATTGAGATACTAGGGGCCCAGTGCACGAAATTGTGCACCTTAAAAGAAACGGTGGGCACAGGGGAGGGTCTCAGCCCCTCCTCCACGTCCCTGCCTGGCCCCTCCTGCCACAGCCCCGGTCCCCTGTCTGCCGGCAGCCCCACTCCCACTGCCAGCACTCCCATGCAGTGACTTGCTCAGGCCCCGCTTGCACTGCTGACGGCGCCAGCCCCAATTACTCCACGCTGTCAGCATCAGCAGGTGCGAGCAGCAGCTGCCAGCCCCAATCGTCCCTGAGGGCTTGCTTCTCTACCTCCCCTTACCCCTGAGGGGCCTTAGGGGCCAGCAGCAGGTGCAAGTGTCGGGGGGACTGTGGCGCTCAGGAGCAAAGAATTTTCAGAAACCATCAGAGGCTCATTCCGATGACAGTGACCAGTGCCCTGCCTTGACCTGGCGACCCCCATTCACCTGTTCCACCATTCCGCCACGCCTGATGCCTGCCATGTTCTGCACTCTGCCGCCAAGTTCCGTGCACGCTCCCTGGTGGTCAGCGCATGTCATAGCAACCGGTTGTTCGGTTGTTCTGCCATTTGGTCTATTTGCATATTAGCCTTTTATTATATGGGATAAGTCATGTGCCGTATATTTCACCAATTTAAAGTGTATACGTTGATGGTTTTTAATATATGCACAATCTGTCATTTTCAGAACATTTCATCACCCCAAAATGAAATTCCACACCTATCAGCAGTCACTCCCCACATCCTACCAACACTCAGCCCAGCCCTAATCTATTTTTTGTCTCTACAGATCTGCCTATTCTGGACATTTTGTCTAAATAGAATCCTTTGTGACTGGTTATAATGTTTACAGCATCATGTTTTCAAAGTTCAAACATTTTGCAGCATTTATCAGTCCTTCATTCTTTTCATGGCTGAATAATATTCCACCGTGTGGCTAGACTACATTTTTTTATCCATTCATCAGTTGATGGGCATCTGGTGGTTTCAATCTTTTCACTACTGTGAATAGTGCTGCTATAAACAGTTGTGTACAGATTTTTGTTTGTACACCTTCCAATTCTTTTTAAAAAAATATTTTATCAATTTTTTACAGAGAGGGAGAAGAACAGATTTAGAAACATCAACGAGAGAGAAACATTAATCAGCTGCTTTCTGCACACCCCCTACTGGGGATGTGCCTGCAACCAAGGTACATGCCCCTGACCAGAATTAAACCTGGAACCCTTCAGTCCGCAGGCTGACACTCTATCCACTGAGCCAAACTGGTCAGGACTCCCAATTCTTTTGGGAGTAGAATTGATGGGTCATGTGGTAATTCAATGTTTAATTTATGGGAACACCACCAAACTGTTTTCCACAGGAGCTATATCACTTTACCTTTTCATTAGCAATGTCTGAGGGTTCCAATTTCTCCATATTCTCTTTCTCTTTTTTTTCTCTCCGTATTTTCGAAAACATTTGGTATTTTCTGAATTGTTATTATTATTATTACTACTATGGCCACCTTATTGAGTATGCAGTGGAACTTCACTGTGTGTTGATTTGCATTTCTAGTGACTAATGATGTCGAGCATCTTTACATGTGCTTGTTGGTCTTTTGCATATCTTCTTTGGGGAAATGTCTACTTAACTCCCTTTGCCCACGTTAAATTGGCTTTTCTTCTTTTGTTTTGTTGTAAGAGTTAGATGTAGGTCTTTACAGATGTCCTTTATTAGACTGAGGAATTTCTCTTTCTTTCCTAGTTTATTGAGTTGTTTTAAAAGAAAATCAAGGATAGCCGAAACTGGTTTGGCTCAGTGGATAGAGCGTCGGCCTGCGGACTGAAAGGTTCCAGGTTCGATTCCGGTCAAGGGCATGTACCTTGGCTGCGGGCACATCCCCAGTAGGGGGTGTGCAGCTGATCGATGTTTCTCTCTCATCGATGTTTCTGACTTTCTTTTTTTTTTTTTTTTAATATATTTTATTGATTTTTCACAGAGAGGAAGCGGGATAGAAAGTCAGAAACATAGATGAGAGAGAAACATCGATCAGCTGCCTCTTGCACACCCACTGCTGGGGATGTGCCTGCAGCCAAGGTACATGCCCTTGACCGGAATCGAACCTGGGACCCTTCAGTCCGCAGGCCTACGCTCTATCCACTGAGCCAAACCGGTTTCCGATGTTTCTGACTTTCTATCCCTCTCCATTCCTCTCTGTAAAAAATCAACAAAATATATTTTAAAAAATCAAGAATGGATTTGGATTTTGCCAATGTCTCTTTTCATCAATAAGATGAAATGTTCTGAAAGTGACTGTGCATTTACTAAGGTGATATGGCCTTTTCATTTTAGTTTGTTATTATGATGAATTACACTGATGGATTTTCAAATATTAAACTAATCTTGAATTCCTTGGATAAATCTGACTTGACCATGTTTGCCCTTTTTAATATGCTGTTGCATTCAATTTGCCAAAAATTGGGTCAGAATTTTTGCATCTTCATTTATGAGGGGTATTTGTCTATAGTTTTTCTTCAAAGTTCTTTCTTTAGTTTTGATATTTCAATTTCATGGAAGGGAAAAGGAAGTCTGAAGTGTAGACGGTGGCTGACTAAGAAGCAGCCATGCCCACAGGGCTGAGACGCTAAGGGAGAGGTCCCTCTAGGGCAGTGGTCGGTCGGCAAGCCACGGCTCGAGAACCACATGCTGCTCTTTGGCCTCTCGAGTGTTCTAACGCCACTTCCTCAAAATGGACTCGCCCAGGCCAAAAACCAACTTCTGGGCATAGGCCACGAAGTTTCAATCGCACTGTATATGCGCGCCCGCACGTAGTATTTTGTGGAAGAGCCACACTCAAGGGGCCAAAGATTTGCATGTGGCTAGAGAGCCGCAGTTTGCCGACCACTGCTAGGGCAAGCATGTCAAACTTGGGGCTTGCAGACCCCGGCTGACAATGAATATTTTTGCAGCCCAGCCAATGTAACAGTGTGTAATAAAAATTTCATAGCTTAATTTTTATCATGTCCTGTTATGCATAATTATTAATAATGAACTACAACATTCGCTAAGGACTGGTGACTAGAATCGTGTTGCATTCATTTCCCTCACGCGCAGGCACACCCTTTCTCTCCACGAACACCAGCAGCGAGTATTTCAGCAGCCGGCGGCCACGGCATTAGTCCTGAACTGACTTGTTTGATGTGCAAAACAGGAAATATTTCTCTTTCGGAGAATAAGAAAAAGGGGTTTATTTGCGTTATGCTTATTAATTTGTACAGTTATTCAGTGTCTGGTAAGTGAATGTTCAAGAAAAACTACTGTTATTAAATGTGCTATTATTTTAAGCTAAAGATTATTTATTAATTTCAGCCCTTTGTATTCAGCACATCTCTATCGGAACCAACCAACATTTTGATGAAAATGGATCCTCTTGGGTTTTTTTGCGGCCCACATACACCTAAACCTTTTTATTTGGATCATGTTAGCATTTGAGTTTGACACACTTGCAGTGGTCGGCAAACTGCGGCTCGCGAGGCACATGTGGCTCTTTGGCCCCTGGAGTGTGGCTCTTCCACAAAACACCACGGCCCGGGCGAGTCTATTTGAAGACGTGGCATTAGAAGAAGTTTAAGTTTAAAAAATGTGGCTCTCCAAAGAAATTTCAGTCGTTGTCCTGTTGATTTTTGGCTCTGTGGACCGATGAGTTTGCCGACCACTGCTCTAGGGTTAAGAGCCCAACCTCCTCAGGAGGACATGGCCCTGCTGTGGTGAGCAGTAGCGAGACATCAATGAAATTGCTGGAAACCCACCCTGTGGGGCGCTGGAGAGATACCACGGGGCCAGTCGTACTGCACTGGAGCTATCTATACTAATAAAAGGGTAATATGCTAATTAGACCAGATAAACTGGACGTCTTCTGGATATCCTTCCAGACAAAGCCATGGTGGTGGGAGCCGAGGCAGAGGCAGTTAGGGGTGATCAGGCAGGCAGGTAGGGCAGTTAGGGGCAATCAGGCAAGTAGGCAGAAGGGTTAGGGGTGATCAGGCAGGCCGAGGGGTTAGGGGCGATTACACAGGTAGACAGGTGAGTGGTAGGAGCCAGTGGTCCCAGATTGTGGGAGGGATGTCCGACTACCAGATGGTGAGAGGGTTCAGGCTGGGCTGAGGGACTCCCCTCCCCTGCTTGATTTCGTGCACCAGGCCTCTAGTTTTGCTATAAAACTATCTGAGGGGCTCTGTGTCTTGCAGGAGCTGGGCCTTGGAGAAGCTGGTGCCAATGCCAGAGTCTGCTGCTGAGCAGCCCTGGATCCTGACGTTGCTGCACAGGAGACGCTGTGTGCGCTGCAGAAGCTGGCGACGGACAGGCTGCCCACGCCCCAGGAGCCTGGCCCTGGAGAAGCTGCCCGTGCTGTGCGAGCCTACTGAGCCAGCAAATGGGAATTCTTCGTGCAGTGTCTCTCCGGTGCCCTCTACTGTCAAAGCTAAACATTGTGCCAGCTGGCAATGGCACAACAGTTAAAGGGCCCATGCCCATTTTCACAGAGCAGGCAATGAAGAGTGGGTTTGAATCTGAAGGAAGTGCCGGAGTGGGAAACTCATCATTTGTCAACCGTAGTAGTTACTATGGACTGAATGTTTACGTCCCTCCCCCTCATTCATATATTGAAACCCTCCAGTATTTGGAGAGGTAATTAGGTCATAGAGTGGAGCTCCCATGATGTTACTGTTCCCCTTATAAGAGGAAGAGGGCCTGTCCTTCCTCCCTCTCTCCCTCTCTGTCTGTCTCCCTCCTGTGAGAATACAAAGAGAAAAGATTTCTTGCCAGAACCTGTCCATGCTGGCACCCTGATCTCAGATTTCCAGCCTCCAGGAGTATGAGAAAGAAATGGTTGCTGTTTAACCACGTAGTCTATGTCGCTGTTATAGCAGCCTGACCTGACTGATACGTGAGCAAAGGCTGGTCCAGGCGAAAATCTCCCATGAATGTGAAGTACACGAAGGAACTCTGATGAGGCGCGAGTGGATCTTTGCATTATCTTAGACTTTATCTTTACATTATCTTATCCCCCCCCAGACGTCGCAAGCAGGAAATAGTAATAACACAAGAAAAAACGCACAGTACCTTGACCAAACGACCAAGCAGACATTGTTTGGCTCTAGACGGGACTCCTTGAGAATGACCACGCTGCTTCTGTAGAACTCTGAGTGGAGAGGAACAGGGTCATGAGGAGAGCCGGTCAAACACAAATGGAGGACACAAGAGCACAGAGAGAGGCAGCACTAAAAAAACATCAGTGTCATCAAAGCCAAAGAACAGCTGAGAAACTGCTCCAGGCTACAGGAGACCAAACAGACATGGTTTGATAAAAGACATTATTGGACCAATTGATAAAACTGGCATGTGAATGGTAGAGAACGTAAAATTATCAGTGTCCAATTTCCTGCAGTGAAAACTTGCTCTGTGGTTATGAAAGAGAACGTTTTTATGCTCAGGTAAAACACAGTGGTGGATTTAGGGGCAAAAAGATACGAGATAGCCCTGGCTGGGTGGCTGTTGGCCGAAGCGCAGTCCCACGCACCAAACGTTTCTGAGGTCAATTCCTGATCAGGTTGTAGGTTTCATCCCCAGATGGAGGCAACCGATTGATGTTTCTCTTTCACATCAATGTTTCTCTCTTCCTTCTTTCTTCTCTCTAAAAATCAAAAGAGCATATCCTCAGGTGAGAATTTTTTAAAAAGATACGGCATGGTACACATAACTTACTTTCAAATGTTTCGGGAAAAAGTTACATATAAGGAGGGAAAATGATAAAGTAAATGGGGAAAAATGTTAACAATAGGTATACCCACTTAAAGATGCTCTTTGGCCTACTCTTTTCTACAGGTTTGAAAATCATCCTAATAAAGATGGAATATGCTAATTGACCCTCACACTGTCGCAAAGATGGTGGTGCCCACAGCCAATAAGGAGGAAATATGCTAATTTAGTGGTCGGCAAACTCATTAGTCAATAGAGCCAAGTATCAACAGCACAACGATTGAAGTTTCTTTTGCAAGCCAAGTTTTTTAAACTTAAACTCCTTCTAATGCCATTTCTTCAAAACAGACTTATCCAGGCCATGGTATTTTGTGGAAGAGCCTCACTCCAGGGGCCAAAGAGCAGCATGTGGCTCGAGAGCCATGGTTTGCAGACCACAGCTGACTGCCCCACCCTCAAAGATGGCGGCACTCACAGCCAATAAGGAGGGAATATGCTAATTGCCATGTTCTCTAAGATGGCAACACCCAGTCCCCTTAGCTCCGTTGGGGCACCTGCCTCTGGAGTCCCCTAGGCCCCTGTCCTCCAGCTGCCCAGGGCCAGCCAGAGGCACAGACAAGTCTCAGATGGCAGCTGCCCAGCCGCCCAGGGCTGCCCGAGGCTCAGGTAACCAGGGCCAGCTGAGGCCTCTGCTGCCAGCAGTGGCAGCAGCAGGGGTGAGATGGTGGCATTGCCTTCCCCTGATCACTGGGCCGCCTCCCACCCCTGAGGGCTCCCGGACTGTGAGAAGGGACAGGCTGGGCTGAGGGACCCCTTTCTCCAGGGCATGAATTTTCATGCACTGGGCCTCTAGTTTCCAAATAATTGGTGGTTCCCTGTGTCTTCGGGTCAGCTGGGGTCAACTCGGCTTCACTCCTGGCTGAGGGCCGAGTCAAAGGTCGTCTCAGACGTCTCTCGTTCTCCTTGGAGCACTACGCTAAACAGTACATTCTTTTCATGGCTAAGGCACTGGTGCAAGACGGCCCACTGCACCCGCACAAGTCGAGCCCTCTGCTTGCATCAGGATTCAGCCCATGTGATTCCGATGGAGCCCACCCCATCCCCCACTCCAGGTGCTCCTGATGGCTAGACTTGAGCCAATCAGTGTGATTCCAAATACGTGATGGGTTTAGGATGTGCATGTGACCAATCACTGTCAGATTCAGGGCCCCCCCCCTTTTTTTTTTACTTTTTAGAAGAAGGTGTCCTGTTTTTTTTTTTTTTTCCTGAACCTGAATTAGAGGGGGAGGGGGGGAGTGTTGTAAATCTGGAGTTTTTTTTTTAAATAAATGATTCTTTTATTATTATTACTAGGGGCCCGGTGCATGAAATTCGAGCACTGGGGGTAGGTGATCCCTCAGCCCAACCTGCCCCCTCACACATACTGGGAGCTCTCAGGGGCTGTCCTACTGCTCCTCACCCCTGGCTGAAGCTTTGGGCCTTAGGTTCCCAGCCATCGCCCTGCAATGGGGCCGATTGCTGGCTCTGTCCTGGCCGCCTCTACCCTGCCCCCCCCCCCCAGCCCTGGCCTTAACCCTGGCGGCCACCGCCCAGCCCCAGGGACACCCCTCAGAGGCCCTGCCTTGCGTGCTGGCCAGTCACCTTGGCCCTGCCCCTGCTCCTGATTGGTGGGCATGGGTGATGGCGTGGCTTGTGGGTATAGCGAAGGTACGGTCAATTTGCATATTACCCTTATTAGATAGGATTATTGATTTTTCAGAGAGAGGAAAGGAGAGGGACAGGAAGTCAGAAAAGTCGATGAGAGAAAAACATCAACCAGCCGCCTCCTGCACACCTCCCACTGGGGATGTGCCCGCAACCAAGGTACATGCCCTTGACCAGAATAGAACCTGCGACCTTTCAGTCAGCAGGCTGACACTCCATCCACTGGGCCAAACCAGTTTTGGCAAATTTGGAGTTTTTGAGAGCCCTCCAGGAGGTGGGAAAATGGGGGCCACTTTGCAAAAGGAGAGCCTGCCCAAAGGGAAAGTCAAAGCGGAGGGAAATACAGCTGAGAAAGAGGAAACAGAGTCCCGAGGATCATCTGAGCGGGATGCAGCGACGCCTGCACGTGCTTCCTGGGAATTTTCAGTTCCCCAAATCAGTGCATTTCCACTGCAGTCCCTGCACGCCTGTCTGCGTTGGGTTTCTCGCGCTTGCGGGCTGGGAAGCAGGTTTTATTTAATTTTGTCTGCCAAGGGCCTACAGAACAACGCTCGGCGCCCTGGCCGAGGAACCGGGAGCCGGGGAAAAGGCTCAGGCTTCACGCGGGACAGGTGAGGCCTGACTGCGGGGCTCCAACAAGCAGGGACACACGGAGCATGAGTGTCCCCGAGCTCCGGGGGGCGGAGCTGGGCTTTTCTGCTGCATTTAAAAGCAAGCAGCGCTGACCACTATACCCTCTCCTTCTGGGTCACCGGGAGGAATGTTCATTTCAACAATAAAGACTGAAAAGCAAACCTACCTTCTGACGACAGGAAGGCAGAGCCAGAACTGCTCCCTCTGCAGGCACGTGAGAGACAGGGCCTCCGTTTGCCTAGTCCCAGGAAATGCCTCCCCGCCCCAAACTGCACCCCAAAGAGGACTGTGCTCGGGAGGAGAGCCCGCAAGACCTCCCTCCAGGCAGAGAAGAGTTCCTCTTCCTCAAAATGTCCGCAAAGCTCCTGGGGCGGCCTCTCATTGGCTGGGCTTTGAGCCAATGGGAGCTGGAAGCCTGGGCCGTCCTGATTGGCCAGGCCTGGATCATGTGCCTATCATCCTCAGCCAATGAGCGAAGCCCATCCCTTTCGAATCGCGAGGATGGAGAGGAAGGAAATGAAGAAAGGAGGGTGGGGTACAGGCACCTGCAACTCACAACGTCCCCTCCGTTCAAGCATGATAATCGGGCCCGCAGGCCCCGCTGGCGTGGCTCAGAGGTTGAGAATGGACCTAAGAACCAGGAGGTCACGGTTTGATTGATTCCGGGTCAGGGCACATGCCCAGGTTGCGGGGCTTGATCCCCGGTAGGGGGCGTGCAAGAGGCTGCCAACCACTGGTTCTCATCATTGATGTTTCTCTCCCTCTCCCTTGTCTCTGAAATTAATAAAAATATATTTTTTAAAAAAACCAAACAACCATGATAATGTGTGTGTGTGTAATTATATGGATAACAACAAAATAATGATAGTTACCAACAACGGCGTGTTTACTACGTGCTAGCACTGTGCTAATGGCTCCACACCCATCAGCTCATTTAATCCTTACACCAACCCTGTGAGGCAGGTGCTATTCTTCTCACTTTATAGGTGAGAATCTAGTTCTGGCTAAACTCAAATTAATTACCATACTACATTGTCTCACATTACACTAGAGTACTTGTTGGATTTTTTTTTTCTTCGCCTCTCACTGCCCTAACTGGGTGGGCGCATTCAGACAGCTGACACTGAGCACTCTAATAATGTACCCCCACCCCATCTTTACCACATACACAGGAGACAGAAAAGTAACAGATCCCTTGCCCACAGGGGTGCCAGCCTGGTGGGGAGACACACACATAAACACAGGATTGCTGTGCAATGTGGTGTTATAGCAACATTCTCTATAATGAATTCTTGCTTTTGTTTCCTGCCACACACAGGGTTTAAACAGCCTTACTATATATAATTCAGTAGTGTTGTGAAAAGAGGCTCAAAGAGCGGTAGACAGGTGGACACCATGAGCATAGCAAGGTCAACAGGCCAGGTATGGAGGTCACCAGCGTGGAAAGCCCTGGGTACCTAGCAATGGGCAAAACTGGGCTGGAACCTGGCCCCCAGGGTGACCTTCCCTCCCTAGCATATCCCTGGTCATGGTTATCCCCTGGGACCTTTCCTGTGGATGGCCATGTGGTTCAGACCCTCCCCTGACCTTCCCTCCCCCGCCGTGTTGCTAGTCATGCAGGTTATACCCCCTCAAAGGGGAAATGAACATGGGGACCAGGTGGAACATAGCACTTAAGCATGAAGCCCCCAGAACATGAGGTTCTGACCAGAATCAAATACATCCAGGCCCCAGTTGTTTCAGCTCCAGGCCCAGAAAATCTCTCTCTCTCTGCTCTCCTCTCTTCTTCTTTCCTCCCCCTGCCCCCATCTCTCTCTGCCTGTTTCTTGCTTTTCTAAATAAACTTCTCTTATAGTTTGAGTCTGGGTTCTGAATTCTTTCTTAGCCAGGTTGCTAAACTGAGATCCGATCTGACTTCACCTGTCTAATGCCTGATGCCGTTATCACTGCCAGCAGAAGAATTTTAATTAAAATCAAAACTATTTCTAGCATTATTAAAGCATTATTATATCCCGAAAGGGTAATCCAATGGGGAGGTCCTGTTCAGATTTCACTTCGCAGTCATGAAAACGCAGTTTCCCAGCGCCCAGAGTGCCGTCATGGTTACCCTTTCACATTTCCCCGTCACGCGAGTCTCTGCTTGGCTCACACTGTCTCATGCCCCCTAGACCTAACAAAAGCATTCAAATTAATGCGTGTGGGAAAGGTGATTTGGGTGGTATTTTCACATGCATGAAATGACATCAAATTACAGTGTACAAGTTAGTACCATTTTTTTTTGTACTGCAATTCTTTTCCTTTTAGAACTATAAAATCTCAGTTTGGTGTTAGCTTGTCTTTGACACCTCCTTAACACATACTAATCTCCTATTGAGAGAGAGAGAGAGAGAGAGAGAGAGAGAGAGAGAGAGAGAGAGAGAGAACTCAAGCTCAGAACTTTCTATAGGTAACTAACTGGACCTTGCTGACACCATTTTACTTCCACTCATGACTTTCAGAGCTACCTACTAATAATGGAAAACTATCCAACTTTTCAACGTATTGTCATGATAGAATGCTTCCCTTCAAAGAACTCTAGTTAGCTTTTGAATTAGTAAACTTATTTATTTATTTTAATATATGTTTATTGATTTCCGAGAGGAAAGGAGACTGAGAGAGAGAAACATCCATGATGAGAGAGAATCCTCAATCAGCTGCCCCCTGCACGCCCCACACTGGGGATCAAGCCTGCCACTTGGGCCTGTGTCCTGACCGGGAGCCAAACCGTGACCCCCTGGCTCGGAGGTGGACGCTCAGCCACTGAGCCTCGCTGGCCGGGCTGAGTTAATCAACTTAAAGTAAAATATTAAGTAAACGCTGAAGCCGGTAGGATGTGGATGTGGCAACATTTGCGAGGGTGCTACTCACACAGCTCAAGCTCAGAAAACACTGCCCTCAATTGAGGGTCCCTGATTTGGGGCCTTTCAGGAAGCTTTTCCTCAGCTTCACCCCAAAGCGAGTCTCCCTTCCAACAGTGCGTGTAGCTGCTCTCTCAGGATTCTCCCATTTCCTGCCGTTGTTTGCAGGTCAGCCTTTGTAGCTAGAGGATACTCTCTCTCTCTTTTTATCTTATTGATTTTTTACAGAGAGGAACGGAGAGGGATCAAACCAGAGCAGGCCCCGGGGTTCCGTGGCCGTTCCCGTGCTCTCACGCATGAAGGTGGTGTCAGGACGTCCACACGGCTGTCGACTCCGTCGTCTTGTGTCCAGGAAGTCTGTGTGTCGTGGTCCGCTGGGGGCCACCGGGACGCCTGTGCAGGCAGCTCAGCCAGGGCACGTTGGGCTTTTGACTGACATGAGCGGCGAGTGTGTGTGTTCTTTGCGGATGCTACTGAGCCACTGTTGGAGGTGACTTTGGCTCTGTAGGGAACATACCGCCCCTCCAGGCTGCAGGACAGCGAGCAGCCTGAGGCGATGGTAGCTCTCTCTTCTCCTGCCACCAAAGCCCCTGGTGAGCCCACCGCAGGGCAGCTGTCCTTCAGCCCACACAGAAGGGACATTTAGTCACTATCGGACTGTCCAGCTTTTGGTGATGAGCGCTGAGCACAGGTGGGAACCCTTATCCTTTTCCCTGAACTCGGGCCTGTGAGTGGGTGAGGATAGGCAGGGGATGGCGAAGTAGCACTTGAAGGTCATTTGGTCTCACGTGAGTCCCAGGTCCTGATGCTCAATGTTGGAGGTGCACCTGTGGGCATTCAGGTGTTCCCTTCCACCCCACCCCACCCCACCCCACCCTCAAACTGGTACTCCTTAGCTGAAAAATTAACAAGTTGTTTTCTTTTTTATTTATTTATTTATTTCTCTTTTTTATTTTCTTAATTGTTTAAAGTATTACAGATAGTAGTGCATATGTCTCCTTTTAACCATTGACCTCTCTCGGCCTTCCCTACCCCCAGTACCTGCCCTCACCTGTCCCTCCCCCCAGTGTCATGTATCCATTGGTTATGCTTACATGCATGCGTACAAGTCCTTTGGTTGATCTCTTTCAGCCGCCCCACTCCCACCCTCCCCTACCTTCCCCCTGTAGTTTGACAGTCTGTTCAATGCTTCTTTGCCTCTGTATCTATTTTTTCCCCATTTCTTTTCTTTAAAAAATCTTGCATCTGCATACTAGAAATAAACATATGAGAACAAAAAATGTTTGAGTCCCAATTTCAATGACCAACAGTTCTGAGTCCCAGTTTCAATGTCAAATAGTTTCTTATGCATACATGTCAGCAATGTACATGGATGGTGGACACATGGTGGGAATGCAGGTCCGACCCCCTCTGGTTTGGTCCCAGGCAATCTGCAGCGACGCACAGCTGCTGACTGCTGGCATGGCAAGGCACTGTCAGCGTCTTCCATCTCTGGACTGTTTCTCCTCTTGTCTTCGTGGTTGGAGCAGACCTGTCAATTTCTCTCTCTCTTTTTTTTAAAATATATTCTATTGATTTTTTACAGAGCAGAAGGGAGAGGGATAGAAAGTCAGAAACATCGATGAGAGAGAGACATCGATCAGCTGCCTCCTGCACGCCCCCCACTGGGGATGTGCCCGCAGCCAAGGCACATGCCCCTGCCGGAATCGAACCCGGGACCCTTCAGTCTGCAGTCCGACGCTCTATCCACTGAGCCAAACCGGTCTCGGCTCAATTTCTCTTTGTTGCAGGAATGTACATGGTCTTGGAGTTGTTTTCTGAAAATATACAAACATATTCTCAACCAAAAGTTAATAAAAGAATCTTTTCTATAAAATCGACTTGGGATCCTTTTCATTTTTGCCCAAACGATTTTCCTTTGGCTTATTTTGATACCATGTATTTTTTAAGTTGTTTTCTTTTTTAAAAAAATGTATTTTTAGCTGAAACTGGTTTGGCTCAGCGTATAGAGTGTCAGTTTACCGACTGAAAGGTCCCAGGTTCAATTCCGGTCAAGGACATGTACTTTGGTTGCAGGCACATCCCCAGTAGGGGGTGTGCAGGAGGCAACTGATCTATGTTTCTCTCTCATGGATGTTTCTAACTCTCTATCCCTCTCCCTTCCTCTCTGTAAAAAATCAATAAAATATTTTTAAAAATGTATTTTTATTGATTTCAGAGAGGAAGGGAGAGGGAGAGAGAGACAGAATCATCAATGAGGAGAGAGAATCATTGATCAGCTGCCTCCTGCATGCCTCGCCCTGGGGATCGAGCCCGCAACCTGGGCAAAAGGCCGAGACTGGAATCGAACCGTGACCTTCTGGTTCACAGGTCAACACTCAACCACTGAGCCACGCCAGCCTGGCCCCATGTTGTTTTCTTTAATGAAATTAGGTAGAGGTACAACTCAATATAGACATTCCCCATGAAGTGACCAGAAGAACTGAGTTTTGAAAAGCAGAAAGTTCTCAAAAGCATTTGTTCTGAGAAGCAATAAGCACTGACATTGAGTATCCTGTTTCCTGGGGACACTCCAACCCCCCCCCCCCCCCCCCCCCCCGTGGGGCATCTGGTTTGCATCGAAAATAAGACCTTCATGGAAGGAGGTCTAAAGGGCCCCGCGCTCCTTGCTGATGAATCACGTAACTTCTCAAACTTGACCTACTCAAGTTCCCTCAGGGGCCTGGGGCCTGGGCTGACCCCGAGCTGCCCGGTGAAGCCATTTCTTCAAAGTCTGCAGTTTCCTCTTAAAAGCGCAGGCGAGATTTATATTCTATTGCACAACATATCCTTGTTTAGTATAAACATGTGTCAAATAACTTGCTGGTCAAATTGCTTCAATCTTGACTCCCAATTCCCTCCCTCCCCCCCTAACAAACGTTGGGGTAGAAATGCAGCTCCAGAAGCAGCTTTGGGTGTCTCTCAACACCCTGCTGCTGTGTGCTCCCCAGGCATGGAAGTGAGTCACTGGGTGATCCCGGCACGTCTGAATACCTTCCAGAACAAACCAAGAGCTTCTGTGCACCCTCCTCCGCACGCCCGGGTGCTGACGGGAGGCGGAGAGGCTGGTGGGAAAAGACCTTCGGATTGAGAATATCTGCTCAGCCCCAGGGCCTCGCCCAGTGAAGAGGAGGGTTATGATGAAACAGGGAAACAGTATTTCTTCACTTGGGTATAAAATGTCTCTATGAGAACATTTACGCTCTGCATTTCCATGTTGGTGACATTTTTTTAAAAAGAGGAATTGGCATATGAATGCCAAACTCCATCACTGCGTTCTATAAGCAAGTGAACTGTACCAGGCTGGTACTCCCAATATCATGGGCCAATGAGAAAAGAGGCAAGGTGGACTTAACACATGTTATGGACTGAATGTCTGTGTTCCTTCAAAATTCATACGTTGACGTCTAATCCCCAATGTGGTATTTGGAGGCAAGGCCCTCAGGAGGTGATTAGGCCGGAGGGTGGGGCCCTGACAGATGAGAATAGTGCTCTTATAAGAATAGGCCAGCCGAGACCGGTTTGGCTCAGTGACTAGAGCCTCGGCCTACGGACTGAAGGGTCCCAGGTTTGATTCCGGTCAAGGGCAGGTACCTTGGTTGTGGGCACATCCCCAGTGGGTAGTGGTGGGGGGCGTGCAGGAGGCAGCTCATAGATGTTTCTAGCTTTCTGTCCCTCTCCCTTCCTTTCTGTAAAAAATCAATAAAATATTTTTTAAAAAAAAGAGATCAGAGAGCTGATTTGTCTCCTCCCACCATATGAAGATACAACATGAAGTGAGCAGTTTGCAATCCACACAAAGGGCCTTCCCCCAACCCCGACCATGCCGGTGCCCTGGTCTCAGACTTCCAACCTCCAGAACGGTGAGCAATCAGTTTCCGTTGTGTGTAAGCCATCCAGTCCATGGCACTTTGTCAGAGCAGCCCGAAGGGAAGCAGTGTATCTGCCCACAGTAAGAAGATACACGGAAAGCAGCTTAGCAAGTCCACGTTCACAATGACAAGGCCATGACCTGGTTCTCCAATCTCCTCCAAGGACACCAGTGGCTGCTGCGTACTTCCCACGGTGCACACGTGCCCTCCCAGGCACCTTGCCTTTTCAGAGAGGGACTTTCCGATGCCCTCCACATGACCCTGTGCTGGGTACTTGTTCCAGCCTTACAAAGTCGTTCAGCAATCTGGAGAAAGGGGCTGCTTGTAGATGATTAAAGAGTCCAAGGATGGCCCCAACCGGTTTGGCTCAGTGGATAGAGCGTCGGCCTGCAGTCCCAGGTTCGATTCCGGTCAAGGGCATGTACCTTGGTGGCAGGTACATCCCCAGTAGGAGGTGTGCAGGAGTCAGATGATCAATGTTTGTCTCTCATCAATGTTTCTCACTCTTTATCCCTCTCCCTTCTCTCTGTAAAAAAAAAAATCAATAAAATATATTTTGAAAAAAAGAGTCCAAGGATGAAAGATATTTTTGAAAAGCATTGGGAGGTCAGAGGAGCTTCAGCTAAAGGGAATTGAAGACTCTACCTTGACCAAGGACCCGTTCTTTTATTAAACACAATTTGTCCCAAGGCAAGGTGGAAATATACACTTCAAAGGGTAAGTTATCAAAGAGTATACAGAAACATTGTCAGTTTGGGGAATAGCCTACAGCTGGTCAGGTGTTTGGCCAACAGGAGGCAATAAAATGCCCTGAGCTGTCTGGCAGCAAACTATTATCCTATTCAGGTTTGGGGGAAGTGCCTTTTACCGTTTCCAACAGGTAAACTACATTTGACTCAACTCTGTTGAGCCCCCCAAGTCCCATCAATCTTTTGACAGAACTCTTGTAAGTATTACATGCTGGAATTAGTTCTCAGCAATCCCGAGATACACCCAGGGAGAAAAGTGCATTCCTTCTGAAGGAAGGCCGAGTTGGCTGGTTACTCTGCTGAAGATCCTAAAACACGCCATCCAAGTCACAGTCCTCAGATGCTCGCTTTATGGGGCCTGGACTCAATTGAACACTGTGACCTTCTGAATACCGATTAAATTCTGGGTCTACAATGGCATTTTCTGAAGTATGTTCTGTGGGATGTTCCTAAGCATTATGTGGAAAAGAAGAATTCCGTTGTCAAATACAATCTGGAAGCACGGGGTTAGCACGGGGTAACCGGGTTCGCGATGGCAGGCTTCTCAGGACCTTTCACACGCAGCGTGTGACACGGATCCCCAGGGAGGAGGCTTGGAAGACGCTCGTACAGTGGTTGCCAAGTGGATCTGGCCACACGATGCTCTGCCATGATCATGTGAGGGGCTGATGTTCCATAAACACTCGGTGGGAAAACTTGCATTTAGAGAAAAGTAATAAAGTAGGAGCTGAAGCTACCCTGGGCTAGGGGGGTTGGCAAACTACCGCCCCAGGGCCTCATCTGCCAGTTGCCCGTTTTCGTACAGAGCTAAGCATGGTTTTTACAGGCAAAATGGTTACATTTTAAGTAGTTACATAAGTCCTTGCATAACATTCTGGTTTTGCCTCCTGGCTCCCAAAGCCCAAAATATTTACTATCTGAGTCTTTAAGCAGTTTGCCAACTCCTGCACTGGGCAAGGAAAGTGTTGGAAGACTATTACTTCGGCGTGTGATGCACACATGACTTGCAGTCCTCGTCCCATGTCCGTGGGAAAGGCTTTCTGGTCCCCGTTTTACAGATGAGGATGCGAAGCCTCGCAGAGGTCGTGTTTGTGAGCCAGAACTCACATCGAGCTCTGTCCAAGTCCTGCGTCCATCACCGTCCCTTTGTCCCTGGTTTACGAAGCAGGGTCCGTGCGCCCTAAGCAGATGTATAAGACTGGCCACTGAGGCGCAGTGGAAAATTAGACCTTTTCATGGTCAGTTTTTTACCTTACCCTTTAGATACTCTTAATTTTGTATATCTATCCTATCTATTAAAAGAGTGATATGCAAATTGACCACCACTCCAACACACAAGATGGCTGCCCCCATGTGGTCAAAGATCCTGCCCCCATGTGGACACAAGATGGCCAGCAGCAGAGGGCAGTTGGAGAGGGCAGTTAGGGGTGACCAGGCCAGCAGGGGAGGGCAGTTGGGAAGGACGAGGCCTGTAGGGGAGAGCAGTTAGGAGTGACCAGGCCTGCAGGGGAGGGCAGTTAGGGGCAAACAGGCTGGCAGTGGAGTGGTTGGGGGGTGATCAGGCTGGCAGGCAGAAGCAGTTAGGGGCAATCAGGAAGGCAGATAGGCAAGCAGTTGGGAGCCAGCAGCCCTGGATTGTGAGAGGGATGTCCAACTGCCCCTTTAAGCCCCATCCCAAACGGGCAGTTGGACATCCCTCAAGGGGTCCCAGATTGGAGAGGGTGCAGGCTAGGCTGAGGGACACACCCTCGAGCCTCGTCAGCAGCCAGCAGACAACGGGGAAATCCATTTTGATTTCTCCGAGTCAGACCAATAGCAAATAGAAGACTTCCAAGTTCATGTGCAGTTGTCCATTCGGAGAAGTACAGTGTCCTGTGATGCTGTGAATGTTAGTATTAAAGACAGGATTGCCCTGAGTGGGGAGAGTTACAGCTGGAATGAGGGGGAGGGATTGGCTAAGGGTTGTGGTTCAGAGAGAATTCCAGGTAGAGTTTAAATGTGAAATGTGACGTTTCCCAGCTTTTACATTACATGAAACACTGCTCCTGTGAATGGCTTCATGGTCAAGTACGTCTGAGCAACCAGGTGGAAACTGCTTGTTATTATAGAACAGGCTTTGAGAGGCCCTGCCGCAAAGATACCGTTTATTTCCTGAACGATCATGGCCACGGCACACTTCCTTCAAAGCAGCCATTGGCTTTTGTTCGGGGAAACACGCTTTGGAAAGCGCCGAGTGGAGGATAGACTTGGGAACTCCCAGGTCTTTTCATGCGAGGGGCTTCGGAGTTAGACTATCTGAGTTCATCCTCAGATTAGCTATGACCCTGGGGAAACTTAGTCCTGGACTATTAACTTCCATCCATAAAATGGGCATAGGAATCCCTACCTAGCACTGTAGTGAAGGTTAAATAGATATATCTACAAATAGCATGTGCTCAAGGACAGTTAGAGCTTTTCCTTTTTAACGGACTTGGGTTTCTGGAAAAGGAAGTATTTCTTGAGGACAATCTTGAACCCAGGGACCAATTGCATGAGGGTGAGACCTGTGCTTCGATGAGCACGTGGGAGGGGCGCCGCGTGCGGGACCAGAGCTTGCACAGACCCACACGCCACACACTGGCTCTGGGAGACCGTGGCCAGGTGCCTTCTTCACGTGTCAGATGAGGGTATCAACTTCACGGAGCATTTTATATGCGGTGTGCCCCCCAGGCCTGGAGCACAGCAAATGCTCGGGGAATAGCGGGTGACGGTGGAAAGAATTGGACAAAGTACCCCATTTGAACACCCTCCATGCCGCCAGGCAAGGTGCTGAGCCTGGCAGTTTCTCAGAAGTATCATCGGAAGGAGCATCGGAATACTTCCTCACCATGTGCTTTTTTAAAGGATACAGACTCCCGTGGATTCAGACTTTGAGGGGTGCAGCCCAGGAACTGGCACTTGGACAAGCTCCCTGGCTCATTCTAAGGTCACTAAACTCCGAGAATCACTGGGTGGGAACCCTGGGCGGCAAGAATGTGAGGACCGGATGGACACGGAACTGGAGGAGGGATGGACATGAGGGACCCTGGACTCAGAGGAACAGCCCCACTGTGTGGGGGGTGGCCCCAGGCAAGACACCTAGAGCATTCTTTTAGTCCAGCTGGATCCAAGGCGCGTGGCAAAACCGCGTCTTGGAAAAACAGGATTCACCAAGAAGGCTGATGTGTTTATCAGCTTGGTCTTAACTTTGCCTCTGGTGTCGGGGAGAGGGCCTTGATATGTAAATGCGGTCTTGCTCTGGGAATGGGGGGATGAACAGGGCCTGAGTCCACTGAAACTCCTTTGATTCTAAATGTTGGAGAAACCCCTTTGTGTGTGGAATGTAAGTAAACACGGCTTCGTAGGCTTGGGGTTGCTGTGTCTCCATGAGAGGGAGAACAGAACCTGCCTGGCCCCAGCTTTTTATCCCTACTTCTGTGTCTTCTATTCTTCATAGTTCTTAATCCTCAGCTCGTCCACTCAGAAACTGAACCCCGTCTCTCTCCATGCTGGGCATGGGAAAGAGAGAGAAAACAACCCTATACCATGGTGGGTACTCATCCCAAGTGAGGCCTGCAGGTGGGGGCTGAGCACCAACGGAGGTCAGGCCTGGCTCCTGGCCACGGTCCAGGTCCCATCCCAGGAGGCCTGATGCCCCTCTACACCTGCCAGGGATGCCCAGGCAGCTTGTATCCTAATGGTTAGGCACTCCTGGTTTGGAAGATTGGGGAGAAAATGCTTCCAAGTGGGACCTGAACCACCTAATGCTTTTCCTTCTTATGGAAACAGAGAGAACACCATAATGAATGACCACTCTCCCTAAGCGAGGTCTGCTAGCAGGTCCTGATGGCTTTATATGTAAATCTTGCTGGCGGGTCTGATCAGGACTCCCCCGGTCTGTTCAGGACTCCCTGTGGGAAGGTGGTGTCCTTTAAAGACTTACCTGGAAGCAAGAAGGCTGCACACCGGGGCTGGTATTATCTTGGCTCTGCTCCTGGGAAAGTCCCAAAAGCTTAGGCAATGGCCTCCACCTGCTGGGAGCAGGTGGCCTGGGCAATCCCTACAGCCCACCCCCCACCCTGCACCACACACACCTGCCTGTCAGGCAACAGGAGGAACTCGACTCCCTGGCCATGCCACATGCTCCAACTCAGGCAGAGCTACCATGTGGGAGACACAGTGTCCCCTGGGTTTCTGGACAATGTTGTTGGAAGAATCAAGGTGCCCCAGGGCCCAGAGAGAGAGGTCAGCCCTGTTTCCGAACAATGCCCACACAGATACACTCACATTCACTTCCATCCTCGGACCTCAAAACTGCAGGCCACAAGCTCTGCACCCCGCTCCGCAGCCCAATAAATCCACAGACACGGCATCTTCACCATGAAGCTTGAAACCAGTCAAGCACTATTTTTTTTATTAAAAAAAGAAAAAAGAAAAAAGTCTAATGGTAAGTATATAATCTATACATGCTACAGCTAATTGCTCACCACCACCACCCCCCTCACATTATATATCTTCACGTACTTTTTGTGTGTTAAAAGGAAAGAAAATCCACCACCAGAATTTGTCCATTTGCCGAGAGGGGACAGGAGTGCGGAGTGTCCAGAGATCGCCAGCATCCTCCCGGGAGTGGACATGAGGTGGCAGGCAGCAGCGCCGGGCCCGCTGCTCCTGGAGGCACGCGGGAATGGCGGCTCTCGGATGCAGGACACGTGGCTGTGACTAAGGTGACCACTGCTCCTCACCACCCCCGGAAGAGAAAGGGGCACCATGAATGAGCACAAAGGCATGGACAGGCATAGAGGGGTACGGGATGGACACCCCTGTGGCCTCAGTATTGCTTATTGCTCTCACAAGCCTGGCAGGGCACCTCGTGTCTATAGAAGACCTGACAAGTGCTGGCTGTGGCCCTGGGTTTGGCTTCTTCCAGGAAAGAGATCGAGCCCCCTCGCCCCTGGCTGGCACGAGGGAGGCCTCCTCTGGAGGACAGGGCAGAAATGGGAAGGAGGATGGACCGTGGAAGCACGAGGCAGGGCTCAGAAACCCACAGGGCAGCGCCAGAAACAGACATCGCCATGCGGTCTTGGAGGTGGGAAGGGTCCTCGGCAGGCAGTCTGCGTGGGCTGTGGCACCTTCCGGCTTTCACTGAGCAGTCAGAACCGTGTCTCCGTCTGGAGCAATTAATTCCTCCAGGCCAGGGTAGGGCGCCCTGCACCCTCAGGCCTCCCGGTGGGCCAATGACCGCTCGTTCGGGCCACAACTTGACACTAGGTCATCTTTGGTCTATGGCACGGTATGGCTGCTTGCAGCAAAAGCCCTGAAGGGTGGGCCTGGATGACCCAGGGGGCGCGAGACGGCCTGTGGATGGCTAAGGCTGTTGTGTGTCCACTGTCACAGTCCCAAGACAAGGGCAAGGCCTCCCAGGAGGTGGTGGACCCCACAGCTGGAGACCTGGCACAGTGGAAGGACAAACCTCGGACCTGCTCTTTCCTGATGCCCAGTTCCACTATTCGAGGGTGGGAGCCCCCAGTGCTGGTACATGGTGCAGGCTGAATACTCACTAGACGCCCACCCCCAATGTCTTCCAGACCCTGGGAGAGCCGGCACCTGCCCTTTAAAGTGGCCTTTGTCCTCCTCTCCCGCCTGGGAATGAAATCCCCTGTGGGCTCAGGAATGTTTTAAGGCCGAGTGCAGAGGGCACCTGGGAAGACACATGGGCATTTCTTTAGTGATGGTCAGCTGAACTCCAGGCGACAGGCAGAGCCACGCCCTGGGAGCAGCTTCACCAAACAGGCTGCCGTGTTATCAGTGTGGCCTTCACCTTTGCCCAGGTGTCAGTAGTGGGACTTTTTGAGATGTAAATCCAGTCAAGCACCAGGAATGCTTGGGCCTACTCAAGAATGCAGATAATCTGGTTTGATCCTAACTTTTGGTGTAACTTCCTGGTGTTTTGGGGGTGTAAAATAAACTTGCTGCGTGGGCTGTGGGCTCCGAGTCCCTGTCTCTCCATCAAAGAGAACAGAGGTTCCACCCAGCCCCAACTTCTTGTTCCTATTTCTGCATCTTCTATACTTCATTTCTCAATCCCCAGCTCCTCTACTCAGAAACTGGACCCACTCTCTTTCCACGCTGGATGTGGAAAAGAGAGAAAACCCCTACAGCCGAGAACGCAGCCTGAGAAGCTGTGGTGGAGGCTCACAAAGGCCTGATTGGGCCTCGGGTTCCGCAGAAGGCGAGGGCAGTAAAAGCGGTTCCAGCCTTCCCCACGCTTCAACCGGGGACAAGGATGTAACCCCACCAAATGGCAAAGGAATTTGGAGCGGAAAAATTTCAGCAAAGGCCTATTTTACCAAGTGGTGACTCTAAAACTCGGATTTTCCAGAGTTAGCGGCACCACGAGCTACAGTTTCACCCTAGGGTGCGAGATGAGACACAGGAAGCGAGCAGGGAAGGTGGTGTCACCGCCTGCCTTTCAGAGGGGCATTTACCTGTGACCCACTGACCCGTCATCATGGGGCAGGCGGAGGAGAAACTCAAAGTCACAGGGAGGGGCCCCCGCTTCCCTGGAAGCCCAAGCACATTTCACTGCTGGGGGCGCAGGGAGACTGACCCCGGGACCCCAGTCTCCGCTCGGTCACTGCCGCTGTTTGAATGGAGACAGGACTGCGACCTCATTCCCTGAACCTCGATTTCCTCACTACAGAGCGGGACGGACCTCCCGCACCTCCCGGGGCCATCTCGAGGACCACGCTAAAGCAGGGAGCGGGTCTGAGCCCCGGCGGCCTGCCGGAGCCTGGCATGGGGGCCATTCCTACAGCCCGAGGCTGATTCCCAAGGCAGAAACTCCAGGCGAGTCTGCACTTGCTCTCAACAGAGGCCACAGTCCCGGATGGTGTGACCGTTAAGTCCACAGTGAAGGACGACTAGGGAGGGCCACTGCCACCAAAACCCCCACTTCCAGGTGCCCGGGGGAGTGCCCGCCCTGTGGCAAAAGATGCCGAGAGAGAGAGAGAGAGGGAGAGAGAGAGAGAGAGAGAGGGGGGGGGGGGGGCCCTCGGGACACAAGTGGATCCCGAGGAAAGAACAGTGAACGAGAGGAATGTGGCTTTAGTACCTTCAGTTCCCATCAGAACAACAACAAAACAGCAACAACAACAATAATAAAGGCAAGTTCTTTCATTTACAGAAAAAGATCTGCCCAGAGAAAGAACGAGTCCCTCCCCACCCGGCTGATCCCTCGGAGGAGGGGATGAGGTCAAAGTCAAGCACCTTTAGTGGAATCAGCAAACGGAAAGCAAAGCCCCCCCAGCCGGGCAGGGGGCAGCCTGGCTGCCCAGCGCCGGGCGCGGTAGGAGCTCAGGCAGAACGTGAAACGGTCCGTGAAAGCAGAAAGTGAACCGGGAAAAAAGACTAAGAGTTCTGTCTTGAAATGTAGTCAAATCCTGCCTAACAGCTTCACTAAAGGGGTGTAAACCAAAGTGGGTCAGACACTCAGGAAAACATGCTACGGGGCCTCCTCCCATGAGTGGGGACCGGTTAGAGTGGTCCGCCTCCCTTCTCAGCCGCCTCCTTTCTCCCCAGGGGGGCTAAGGGGGTGAGCAGGGGCAGCGAGGAGAACCTGGGGTCCTGTCCCCGGATTTTCGGGGATGGGACTTACAGGCAGACTGAAGGGACCAGATAGTCTGGGGTCTGAGGAGGTTCCTTCTCCCGCAGACACAGCCAGAGCCAGGTGGTGGTGGTGGTGGGGCCTTTGGCACTGCAGGTGGACAGCGAGCACCCCCAAGGAAGCTGGCTTTGTGGTTCCAAAGCCATGGCAGCCAATGAACACTGACTCAGAGCCTCTGGGGCAGGACAGGGCCACATCCTCTCCTGCAGGACGGGGGTGGGGAGAATACTGCCCTTTCATCCCCAGGCAGCCTGGCCCAAAGGCAGGGGCTCTGCACCAGGAGCTGGGAACCCCGAGTCCTGGTTCTAGTCCCATATGTGGCTGTGACTCCATGTGAACCACACCATCAAAATGGGTGGGAGGGCTGCCCTGGTTCCTCTCTGTAGAGGGCCCCCAGAGAAGACACCTGGGCATTTTTGAAAAATCAGTGTCAGCTAAACCCAAGGTGCCAGGCAGAGCCCTGTCTTGGAAACGCATCCACCAAAAGGGCTGGATGTGTTACTCAGTACTGACTTCAATTTGCTTCAGGCGTGGGGTGGGAGGGCCTTGAAATGTAGATTCAGCAGAGCCCTGGGGATGAGGGAATGAGTGGAGTCTGGGGCCACTTAAGTAAGCTCCTTTGATTTTAAGTCTTTTCATATGAATCCCCTTTTCTGTTTTAGTATAAACAAACACACTGTGTATGGGTTGGAATTCTCCGTCTCTCATCAGAGAGCAGAGATTCCACCCAGCCCCAGCTTTATTTTCTACTTTTGTGTCGTCTATTCTTCCCTATTATTTTCTCAATCCCCAGCCCCTCTGCTCAGTAACTGGACCCTACTTCTCTCTCTACGCTGGTCGTGGAGAAGAGAGGAAAACCCCAACACTCTCAGTGAGACAGACAGGGAGCGTGTGGGGGCGGGAAGGGAAGGGAAGGAACTATGAGGGCCAGAGAGGAGCGGGAAGCAGCAGCAGAGAGCGACAGGAGGCGCTGCCTGGCCCTTGGGTCCCTGTCATCTGAGGAGCCACTGCTTTCTATGCTCAGCCTGATGGAGAACCAGGTGCTGGTCTCTGAGCCATGTGGGCCCCTCAAGGCTGGCATGTGAGACACCCCAGTTCCCTCTGCTCCATAAGCTCTCTCCCTCTGGGATACCAGCTTGGGAGCAAAGAGCGCAGCTCCGGCACCCAAGGCTTTCCCTCCCCCTGCCTGGGTTCAAGTCCTCTTCCCCCTCTTCCTAGCTAATGTGCCTCGGCCACACTGTGCCCAAGTTTCCTCATCTGTAAACTGGGTGTAATATCACGAGAGGGTTGTTGTGAGGGTTAAACACGAATGCAAAGTGCGGCATACAGTTTGGCACCGACTAGCTCCTCGGCAGAGGGGCGCTCAGCTCGGAGCATGGCTTGTTAACGGTCCTCTTCTTTCAAGCAAACGTGGAGATTCTTGCTCTGAGTGGACAGAAGCGAAGGGACCCAGGGTGGGGCGGGGACTGTCCGGAGGCTGGCACTTGCTCCAGGCTGCACCCGCCCCTTTAGGACGGATCAGGTTCCCAAGACAGAAGCTGGGAGGCAGAGGGCCGAGTGACCTCCAGGCCCACTCACCCCGGGGGGCAGTTGCATCCGGTCAAACCTGAGAGGCCCAGGGGCGTGAGGCCTCGGACAGAAGGCCCCCCCCCCCCCCGCCCCAGGACTGGCCACGGAGCCCCCTTCTATAAAGTCCTTTCTGGTACCAGGCATTTTGCAAATGGGGTGAGTCAAGTCGCTGGGCTTTTAGAGCAAGCTGTCACGGGCTGGATGGGCTGCCAGGGGCTGCCCCTCACCGCGCCGGCTCCAAGCACCGAGAAATCCCCTGCAGGTTCTCCACGTGGTGGGCTCCGGTCCTGGAGGCCTGGCATCAGGGGCCCGCTGCCAGGTGGGCAGGGAAGGAGGCTGGCGATGCCACTGGCCTTAAGGCAGGGGTATGGAGCGGAGAAAGCAAGGGCATGGCCGAGGCGCCTCCAGGGCTGGCTCCACCCACGGGAGGGAAGAAACCACAGCCTTCCTTAGCCGCGTGGAGGATGATAAATTAAGAGGCATATTAAATACGTGGGTGAAACCAGAGGGGGCGCTCGGGCCTCCATGCGGGGGGGGGGGGGGGGGGGCGCGCGAGGCTAGGGCTTCTTGCGGAGATAGTTGGAAGGGATCCAGCCTTCCCAGGAGGGCGCCCCGCTGAGGACCTGGCAGAACCACCAGCCGCTGCTGTTCTTCTCCCGGACCTCGAACACCGTGCCCTCCTGGAAGCTGCTGGTGTCTTCGTCCCCCTCGAAGCTGGCCACGGCCACGTACAGGTCCTTCGGGCTGTCGGCACCGGGGCAGGGCGGGGCCGCCGCCTTCTCCCTGCTCTCTCCCATCCTGCCCGCCATGGCCATCCGCGGGCCCAGCCCGCCTCTCCCTCGGGTGTCATCCTGGCCCCCCGAGGAGTTGGCCAGAAACGGTTTGGCTTTCGGGGGGACCAGCAGGGCCCGGCCCGGGGCAGGTGCTGCCCTGCCTTCGCTGGCCTCTTGCTGCGGCCCCATGGGCTCCGGGAGGGGCCTGGCGGAGGCGGAGGTTTTCTTGGGGGGAGGCGGTCTGCGGGGTGGGATCACGGGTCTCTGCTGGGGAGCCTCTGGGGGAGCCTCTTTGAGAGGAGGCGCGGGCACATTCCTAGGCGCGGGCTCCGTGGCCTTGGCTGGCTTCGGAGGGGGTCTGCAGGGTGTCTCCTTGGGGCCGAGCCCGTCCGGTTTGCCCGTCCTGTCCGGGGCACGACCAGGCCCCTCGCCTGGGAGGAAGCTGCGGCTGAAGGCGGCGTCCTGGCCCCCAACAGCCTGGTGGCTGCCCGCCCCGTCCAGCAGGGGCTTCTCGGGGGGCTGGGCGGGCCTGAGCTTGCTCCTGAGGGTGCAGATGTCCACCTGCTCTTCGCCCTGAGGCGCCTCGATCCTGGGGGAGGAAGCTGGTTTGGGCCTCACCTGGGGTTTGGACTTGAGGAAGGGGTGCGGGGGTGCGGCTTCCGGCTTCTCCTCGGGCGGCTCGGCTTTGGGCTTGGCGGTGGGCCGGAGGTTGGGCTTCTTCACCTCCTTGGCCAGCACCTTGTGGCCGCACTCCAGCCCCATCTCGTTCCTCAGCTGGAAGACCTTGCCTTTGTCGGGTTTGGGCTCTGGCTTCCTGCCGTCGCGGGCCGGGGGGCTGTGCTTGGCCGGAATCATGGGCAGAAGCACGCCGGGAGGCTTGGGCGAGGAGCCCCTGAGCTGCTCCAGCCTCTGCCGCTCGCGCTCCTGCAGCTCCCCTTCCGACTTGATGATGGATTCCTTCCGGGGAGGGAGGCTGGGCTTCTCCTCCAGGCTGAGGTCGGGGATCTCCTCGTAGCCGGTGCTCGGCACGTCGGGAGGCGGCTTTCTCAGGGGCTCCTTGCCGCCCTTCCAGTCTTTAGAGCGCGGGATCCCGGCGTCCACGGCACCGAGCGGGGCACCGAGCGGCGCGTCGGGCAGGGGCCGAGAGGGGCCGCCCGCCTCTCCGCCCGCGCTGTTCTCCGTCGCCGCGTCCCCCAGCCGCAGCTGGGCCATCTCACTGGGCAAGGGCGCCAGGAAGTTGGGCCTCGAGGCGCTGCTGGTCTTCTTGTACTTGTCGATGAAGGTTGCTGGGGCCCACCCTTCCTTGTCTTCAATCTGAATGTACCACCAGCCGCTCAAGTTCTTCTCGATCACCTGGGCGGGAGGAAGAGGAGAGCACTCAGTAGGTGGGTTCCGGAGCCAGTGGACCAGGGCGGTGCTGGAGAGCCCCGTGCACCTGAGTCCCCGAAGCGGGGATTTGCACTCAGCAGGTCCCAGACATCTGTGTGGATAGCCTAGGGCAGTGGTCGGCAAAATTCGGTTCGCGAGCCACATGGTCGGCAAACTGTGGCTCTCGAGCCACATGTGGCTCATGAGCCGCAGTTTGCCGCTTTGTTGACTAATGAGTTTGCTGACCACTGACCTAGATTCTCCATTCCAATAATTACAGGCTGTTGTTGCTCCTTGTGATTCAGCCCCTATCCCAGTGGTGGGCAAACTCATTAGTCAACAGAGCAGCAAACCTCGGGTCGCGAGCCACACTTTGCCGACCACTGGCCTATCGAGACTATCGTGTGTCAGCAACATCTCCCATGCCGGTGGGTGCCAGCCTGACTGTGGATTTCCCCGGAAGCAGTCCCTGACACTCGGGCACAGGCAGTTAGTTTGGGTGATCACTTCAGGAAATAACAGGTGAGGAAACAGGAAACGTGAGGGCCTATTGTGAGCAGGTTATTACTCTGGGCCCCTGGGGCTTCCTCCACTAGGACCCTTCGAGAGGCCATGCAGAATCAGACCTCCCCCCGGGGGGGTGGGGACAGTTACCCCGGGACGCACAGTCCTTTCCCCCAGGGGTTAAGTCCCCTCTCTCCGGGTGGTGCCCTCAAGCTACATGGGAGGTGTGGGGACCTCAGCCCTGGGACCTGGGACGCAGGACGGGCCCCCCGTGGTGTCTGCTACAGTTTAAATTTCAAGGTGAAATGCACAGGAAGCCCAAAGCAGCCCTGGTCGCCGCTCCTGTGGCTGAGCACAGGTGTTCATGGCCATGCTGCACGGAAAATGTGTGCCCTTAAACACGGGCACCTCACCCAGCTCACGCGTACACAGAGGGAACTGATGATGAAGGAGGCAAAACACACTTTCATCTCTCTGCCTTCCCCCTCTGGGATACACTCTCACTGGAGGGAATGGTGGGTGGAACCCCTCCGTATTTAAGATCTTCCGTTCGGTCCCATGGATCTAAGTTGACGCGGGTGAAAGGTACCCATGCTGCATGCTAGGAGCTGAGCTGGATCTGCCCAAAACTCACGTCAAAGCCCCGTCCCTCAGAATGTGACGCTTCTTGGAGAGCAAACCTTTAAGATGTGAATTAAGTTAAATGGGGTCATTAGGGTGGGCCCCCATACGACTGGTGTCCTTATAACGAGAGATTAGGACACAGGAGACCAGACAGAAGGGGGGACAGCCATGTGAGGACACAGTGAGAAGATGGTCCCTGGCAGCGAAGGGGAAAGCCCCAAGAGAAACCAACCCGGCTGATACTGTGACCTTGGACTTCCAGCCTCCAGAACCGTGAGGAAATAAATCCGTTGTTTGAACTAGTGGTCGCCAACCTTCCGGACCTCACCGAACACCAGCGGTCCGCGGACCACCGGTTGGCAGGCGCTGGTTTAAACCTCCCAGACGGTGGTCTTCTGTGACGGCAGCCCCGGTAATCGATACCCGCAGGTCTCTGGCAGGCTCTGCCCACGCCACCTGACTCACGCTCACAACTGCCCCCGGGGACGGGGCTTATGATCCCATTTCCGATGCAGAACCGAGCCTCAGGAGAGCCGAGGACTCGCAGAGGGGCCAAGAGAGCCCACAGTGGAGGCGGGAGTTCAAGGCAGGCTGGTGGGCTCCAGAGCCTGAGCCTTTCCCGCTATCTGGCCCTGTCCCGGAAAGGGACCCTACCCAGGAGGGGCTGTGCCTGGGGCAATAAAATGCGGACTAAGAGGACAGCGGGCATAGTTCTGCTGCTGCACGCCGCGCCCAGCTCCGAGAGGGGGCAGAGGCTGGCTCCGGGGCCTGCCGTTCTGGGTTCTGGTTCTGGCTTCACCACTTACTGCCCCGACGGCCCTGCACAAACCACATTCCTGAGGTTCCACACCACGCCAAAGAGAGAACGCTAGGAACAAGGACAGCCACGGCAGGTTTTCATGGCGGCCACATGAGCTAAGGCACACAGCAGGTGGCTGGTGCGGAAAGGTAAACGTTACCTATTATTAAATTACAGCAGAGATTACTGAGAGAGCAGGGTGCACGTGACAGGCATATACGTAAGTCCCATTGGACGCTCTCCAGAAAAGGGCGCTGATAAATGTGAGCCCTTCACCTGAGGGTGACTGGCCTCTTTCCAACACTTGGTTGCTATGGTAACGATTAAAGGCACACAAGTCATTGTGGATGCATCCGTGAATTCAACAACGGTTCATACTAAGAATAACCAAGACGAAATACGTCAGTGAGGATTTGCTAAGCTTACACTCTACGCAAAGTGCTATTGCGAAAGCGCTAAACATCTGTGTTCTTAATTATGACTTGGGGGAGTGTTCACTTCCTAGAGAGAAGCTCAGGGCGATTATGAACGAAAGTGAATTCAAAATCAAAAGAATGAGGAGGGAAGAAAAGAGGTCTTCAAAACCAAAGACACTTAGGTTCAAACCCCAGCTTCGCTACTTACTAGCTATGTAACCATGAGTTGTTCACCCAACCTCTCTTTGTCTCAGGCACGTCTGTAAAATGGGCTGAAGATACTGACTTCCCTCGGAACTTCTGTGAAGATCAGTATGTAACCAGCCCGGCACAGAGGGGTGCCGGTGCCATCGTCGTTACACACGTTAAGAAGACACGGAGGCCAGGCAAGGAGGTAGGATGCCTGGTAGCTCCGCTGCTAGCACAATGCGGTTCTACTCATGAATTCGGAAGGCTAATGCGATACTGAAATCAACCAGGAAGCAAAATGAGAGGAGAGGAAGACAGAGGATGTCGCCTTTGCCATAAGAAAAAAACTTGGGGAAGCCAAAAATTTTATATAATGTTATTAACCAATATTGCTACAATAAATAATAATAACATAAAAGGGAATCACAGGTAGGACACCAGCTTCACTCACCTCGACCTTGAGGCCCGCCTGGAAGCTGATGCCGTCGGGGATGGTTGTCTGGAATTCGGCAATGGTGTAATACTCTTCCTCCACTTGGGGCGGGATGGGCGGCTTGGGCAGGTGGAGACCTCGAGGCTGGTGTGATTAAACACAGTGCTCAGTCCCATGAAGTCCGTTACCATGGTGCTGAAGGAGGGAGATGCTGTGTGTGTGGGTGCGTGCGCTAAGGGACTGGGGCACACAACCATCCTCAATGGGGCGCTGGGGGACCCCATGGGACTAAACAAAGAGGACCACTCGGATCATTATTTCCTAGATCAGTGGTCGGCAAACTGCGGCTCGAGAGCCACATGCAGCTCGCGAGTCAGGGTTGGCCGCTCTGTTGACTAATGAGTTTTGCCAACCACTGGGATAGGGGCTGAATCACAAGGAACAACAACAGCCTGTGATTATTGGAATGGGGAGTCTAGGTCAGAGGTTGGCAAACTCATCAGTCAACAGAGCGGCAAACCCAGGCTTGCGAGGTGCATGTGGCTCGCAAGCCACGGTTTGCCGACTATTGTCCTAGATGGGTCACTGGCCCTTTGACTTGAGAGCGAAGAGAAGAAACATCTGCCAACAATCACGAAAATTCGAGGCAGGGCAATATTCTCTGGACTGACGAGGCAGCGAGGGTGGCGGAAAGAACACAGGTTTGCAGGTCAGCCCCATCCGGGTTAGACTCTGACACTGACTCTGTGTGTGACGGGGACAAGCCCCCCTGGAGCCTCAGTCTTGTCTCCTGGGGGATGGGGATAACACTGGGGTCCATCTGGCGGGGTCACTGCAGCCATCCCGCCAGGGAATGGAGTGCAGCACCCGGCACAGGGCACGGCACCCAGCAGGGGCTCACTGCATGGCAGACTGGAAACAAAGACGGCCCATTTTCAATGTGTGGGTTAGAAAGATACCCAGAGAGTAAAAAGAAAAAATGTACGCCAGTCAGATATTAGAACGGCACCACAAACGATTTCTGTGTCTCACCCCAGTTCGGTCTCAAGTGCCCTTGTTTGGGGAGCCTGATACGGCAAAGGGAGGTGCGCTCAGGAAGCAGAGGGCACATCCTGCGACTGTCCCAGAGCCACGGGCAACCTGTCTTCCCAGCCGTTCATGGCATTTGCCACCTGCCAGCCTGCTTCGAGAGGCGGCCGTGTGCACAGGGAGAAAGCATCTTTGGGAAGGGCGAGGTGCGTGAGGGGCTAGTTCCAGCTCAGGGACTGTTCCCCCAGAAGCAAGGGGCCACTTACTATGGTCATATCCCGGCGAGGAGGGGGTCTCTGCCTCATCTTGGGCGATCCTAGAAAGAGAGGAGATCTGGTTTCACACACAATCGCGCAGAATTCTACAGATACAACTCCCGAGGCGGACACCGGGGAGATCTGTTCCGTCCGACACAAGATCGGGCGTAACGGTCTGCAGAGGCGCCGGGAGTCGCTGTGGGTTGCCGTGGGAACAGTGGATTCGGAAGGGGTCCGGACAGCCGTGTGCTGGGGCCCTGGAAGCTTTGTAGGAAGGGCAAGCGTGTCGGCTTCTACTCTACCAAACAACGCAGGGGCGGCTGCAACAAGTTATATGACGCTCTGAGCCTCAAGGCCCTCTCCTGTGGACGGGGACAATGCCTGCCTCGCAGGGTCAGTGGTGGGGGTTAACCAATACAGGTCAGGTTCCTGACACACGGCAGACACGCCATACATGTGACTGCGCCTGGCTTTGTGCAATAGAACAAACCCTCTTTCTTTCTTTCTTTCTTTCTTTCTTTCTTTCTTTCTCTTTCTTTCTCTCTCTCTCTCTTTCTTTCTTTCCTTTCTTCTTTCTTTCTTTCTCTCTCTCTCTCTCTTTCTTTCTTTCCTTTCCCCTTCCTTCCTTCCTTCTTTCTTTCTTTCTTTCTTTCTTTCTTTCTTTCTTTCTTTCTTTCTTTCTTTCACAGAGAGGAGGGGACAGAAATAGAGAGTCAGAAACATCGATGAGCTGCCTCCCTTACACTCCCTACTGGGGATGTGCCCGCAATAAAGGTACATGCCCTTGACCGGAATCGAACTTGGGACCCCGAGTCCACAGAGCCAAACTGGTTAGTGTTAAAACAAACCCGCTTTAAACATGTCAACAGAACCAAACCAACGTGGGCTGATGACTTCAGGAATTTTCACTCTGAGTTGGTGTTGCCCTCACTCTGGGCCTCAGGGGCAGGAAGAGGGCGACTTTGCAGTGGTCCAAGGCTCCTGGCTAAAGGCAGACTATTGAGAAAGCCACCTCATGCGTTGCCAGAGCTGGTGTAACACGGGTCTACACAGAAGCGTAGTTGGGCAGTTGGGTTGTGGAGATGACGGCTCATCTCTTCAATAACCATCTCCTCTAGTTTTTATTAAAATAAATAGCAAGAATTTTAGCCAGACACTTAGCTGACTATATAAAGACTACATTTCCCAGACTCCCTTGCACCTAGGTATTGCCATAGGGCTAAGTTCTGGTCAATAGAATGTGAGAGAATGGGAATAAGGCAGCTTCTGAGTCAAGTCTGCCACTTCTCTCTGCCTCTTTTTCACTGGTTGGACTAGTGGTGAACCATGCGAGACTAGGGGGATGAGGGCAACACACAACAGATGCAGTGCAATAAGATCCTTGACTGCATGCAGTTGTTCTAGCAACCGTGACATATATCTGAACGCTTTTAAAATAAATGAATAGCCGAAACCGGTTTGGCTCAGTGGATAGAGCGTCGGCCTGCGGACTGGAGGGTCCCAGGTTCGATTCCGGTCAAGGGCATGTACCTTGGCTGCGGGCACATCCCCAGTGGGGGGTGTGCAAGAGGCAGCTGATCGATGTTTCTCTCTCATCGATGTTTCTGACTTTCTATCCCTCTCCCTTCCTCTCTGTGAAAAATCAATAAAATATATTAAATAGATAAATAAATAAATAAATAAACAAACAAATACCCCCCTCCCCCCCAAAAAAAAGCATAAAAATATTTTAAAAAGATATAAACATCTAAATTATTTGAGCCGCTGCTACAGGGTGTATGTTGTTGGTGGTGGGGGGTTGTTTTGTTTAAGCACCTGAACCAATCTCAACACGAGGTTTCAGGTTTTCATCCGCTCTTCTAGGTTCACGGGGATCCTCCCGTACTCTTGGCCGTGAAAGGGCAGAATCACAGAAACGAGGTGCTGGACAGAGCCCTGCCAGGGCTTGCCGGCGCTTCCTCAGAGCAGTGAAGCAGAGAATGTGAAACTCAAGAAGCTCTTGGACTAACAGAGCCACTATAAACAGCTGGAGAAGCCCAGCCAGGGACAAGTGACTGCATCTCTACAACTGACTCTGCTCTGAACCCGGACAGAGCCTCGTGAATGCGGAGGGAGCCCCAGGCACGCGGCAGACAGGAAGAGCCCGGCTCTCGGTGTGCTGGGAATATTACCCGGTGAACTACACACGGGGAGGCTTCGGAGAGCAAGATGGATAAAGGCATGTTGTTGGAGTGAACCCCACTTAAAAGGGTCAGCTTTTTCTTCCTCTCACTCAGAAATGGGGCTGTGTAGAGAGAGCGCTGGTGCGGAGCCAGGGGGGCCTGGGTTCAAGTCCCAGCCCCGCCGTTTACTAACTGGGGGGCCTTGGACACACCACTTCGTCTCTCTGTTTCCCAATCCGTGAAACACGAGTTAGTGCCCGGCTGGAGTTGCTCAGGGGTTGAGCATCCGTTGACCCATGAACCATGAGGTCACGGTTCAGTTCCTGGTCAGGGCACACACCCAGGTGGTAGGCTTGATTCCCAATAGGGGCATGCAAGACAACCAATCAATAATTCTCTCTTGATGTTTCTCTTTCTCTCCCCGTCTCCCTTCCTCTCTCTGAAATAAATAAAAATACATTTAAAGAATTATTTAAAAATAATTTAAATTATTAGAGGCCCGGTGCATGAAATTCGTGCACAGAGTGGGGTGTCCCTCAGCCCAGTCTGCACCCTCTCCAATCTGGGACATCCCTCTCACAATCCATTGCTCACCTACCTGCCTTCCTGATTGCCCCTAATCGCTTCTGCCTGCCAGCCTGATCACACCCAATCACTCCCCTGCCAGCCTGATTGATGTCTAACTGCTCCCCTGGTAGCCTGTTTGCCCCTAACTGCCCTCCCCTGCAGGCTTGATCACCCCCAATTGTCCTCCCTTGCAGGCCTGGTCCCTCCTAATTGCCCTCCCCTGAAGGCCTGATCGCCCACAACTGCCTTCTTCCCTTGCAGGCCTGGAACCTCCCGCTGTCCTCCCCTGCTGGCCATCTTGTGGTGGCCATCTTGTGTCCATATGGGGGCCGAATCTTTGACCACATGGGGGCAGCCCTCTTGTGTGTTGGAGTGATGGTCAATCTGTGTATTACTCTTTTATTAGATAGGAGTAAAGTAGGAAGTCCCTCAAAGGTGGTTACGTGGAGCCGATGGGAATGATGCTAAGAGCCGGGGCACACAATAGGGGCCTGAGAAACAGCAGCTATCTCGATCCTGGGGAGACAGTGGGAAAATGGGGTCTGGAGCAGGACAGCAGTGTTTCTCCACTCAGGTTCTGCACCTTGCTGGCTGGTCAAAACCCGGGGTTTCTGAGCCTCTGCTTTCTTATCTGCAGGAGGAGGGGCAGCGCATGAGGAGCAGCGAGCCCAGAGCCTCGTCCCCCAGCCCCCCAGCCTCCGGGACTCGGTAGGTGTCACTCACTCTGCTTGCCGTCGCCCTCGGGCAGTGGGCGGCCTTCAAAGCGGCCGTCCCTCTGGTTGCTGGGCGGCTCCCTGTCCCTGCCCACCGAGTTCTGCGGCCGGGAAACTCCATCCAGGTCCAGGACGCCCGAGTGGCCAGGCGAGCCGGGGCCCAGCTTCAGGGAGAGGGGCTCCCCGCTGCTCTTCTTCAGGTACGAGGCCGGGGCCCAGCCCTCTTTGCCCTGGTGCCTGGGAGGAGGAGGGAGGATGCTGGTCAGTTGTGCTGCCAGGCCCATGGGAAGAAGCCACATGCCTACTGTGAATCACATTTCCAGGCCCAGATGGCAAGAATGGAGGGTTGCAAGTGCCCAGGGCCAGGGACTGGCATGCTGCTTGCTGGCGAATCCTAAGTCCTCAGAGCTCGGCATTCAAGGCCTTTCCAACTTGGCCTGTGCGTGCTTCCCAGCCTCTCTCTCACAGCAACTCCCATGTTCCCCCCCACCCCCCCCCCGGCCTGCAGCCTCCCAAATTCGCCTTCAACCCCCATACCCCTCCTCTGGGAGACCCTCTGCCTGCAAAGCCCTTCCCCTGCCCCTCCCTGCTTCTCGTTCCCAGCTCTGTTTGACACCATGTCCTCTCGCAGGCCTTCCCTGAGCCTCACGGAGAACGAGGCCCCCCCTCCGCGGTGCCCAGCGCCCGCACCCGCCACAGTCCCAGCGCCAGTGCCGGGAACACAGCCGCACGCGGTCTGCCTCCCGGTTAGAGCGCGCGCTCTGGGCCGCCAGGGTGGCTCCATCTCTGTGCCCAGGGCTCAGTGCCAGGGAGGCGAATACATCACAGGGAAAACCGCCAATGGGCTTGGCAAGGGGAAGCGGCCTCCACTATGGCTGTCCCCGCACAGCCATCGCTGCGCGACAATGATGGTAACGGTAACTGGCGCTCGGGGGACACCCCCTGTCCGGCTCTGTGTGCCTCCGAGCTGCCGATGGACCTCATCCAGCCGATGCTGGGAGGTGGCCGGCAGGCTCTCAGACCCGGACAGCTGGCACCTGGCAGTGCCCCTAATTTCCATGCTCTGCTGCCTCTTCCCCGGCACCCCCCCTCCCCCCCCCCCCCCCCCCGCTCCAGCTGCGGGCACAGGGAGGGTGGGGCTCTGTTTCCACTGGTTACACATGCATTTCTGCATTCCGATGGGGATGAAGCAAGTGAGAGCTGGTGCCTGGTCACCAGGGGTCAGCCGGGGGTCACTGGCCCGTGGAGTGACGGAGACCCTGACAGACCAGCTCACTGACTTCTCTTCAGAATCATGTGATTCTCTGAGTGGAACTCAAGTGGGCACGACCCACCGTGGGAGTATGTATACCACGGACATCAGCACTCAACTCAAGAGCATGTTCCCCTTGGAGAGCCGATGGTCTACACCTTTGGGGGAATTAACACACCTAACTGACCAGCAATGATAGATGATAGGGCCAAGTATCTTATTAAGAATTACTGTAGCTGAAAACGGTTTGGTTCAGTGAATAGAGCCTCGGCCTGCGGACTGAAAGATCCCGGGTTCGATTCCGGTCAAGGGCATGTATCTTGGTTGCGGACACATCCCCAGTATGGGGTGTGCAGGAGGCAGCTGATCGATTTCTAACTTTCTATCCCTCTCCTTTCCTCTCTGTAAAAAAAAAAAAAAATAAATCAATAAAATATATTAAAAAAAAGAATTACTGTAAAAAAGAAAAAAAATAATTACAGTAAGGGCCTAGTCAGTTTGGCTCAGTGGGTAGAGTGTCGGCCTGTGGACCGAAGTGTCCCGGGTTCGATTCCAGTCAAGGGTACGCACTCGGTTGCGGGTTCCATGGCCCTGGTCGAAGTGCTTGCAGGAGGCAACCAATCGATGCGTCCCTCTCCCTCTCCCTTCCAATCTCTCAAAAAATTCATCGACCAAAAAAATATCCCCGGGTGAGCACCACCAACAACAACATTACTGAGAGAACGAAGTTGACCGTGTTTCAGTGCAAAAAGGTCCTTTCTAACTGAAAGCACATTTACTTATCAGGAGACAGAGATCTGCCGTTCGGCGGCCGCCAATTTTAGAAGACCTGCCCTTTGCGCAGGAATGAATCTTGCCTGAGCTGGAAAAGGGCAGCTGCATTCCGTCCTCCCCTCTGCAGGAGGCAGGTCATTTGAGGGCAGGAAGCCACCAGCAGAGAGGCAGCGCGGCAGGGGCGAGAGGACTCCGGGGTGAGGGAGGTACGGGCGAAACCCTGACTCTGCCCCCCCGACTCTGTCCCTGTCTAGCTGCGGTGAAACCTGCGGATGGCCGCAGTCCTCACTGGCATCACGCTGCAGCCTCAGGAACGACCCGCAGCCACGCACGCCGCCTCTGAATTCCAGAGCCACCAGGTTTCAGGACGATGTGTCATGCGATAAGATGGCCTATACGCTCAAGATGTTCCGAACCGCTGTCATTACTCCTCCACAGACGGCGGTTCTGGGGTTCCCCTCCCTCAGGAAGCCCTCCACGCTCTCCCATGCATCTCCCTCACACGCCGTGTGCCACCTGGCCTGGCACCATGGATGCGCCTGCCCTGCGCCTGCCGGTGAAGCAGGGTCGTTCTCCCTGCCAACCCCCCGCACCCAGAACGGCCTGGCCCGGAACAGACGCTTGGTGTGTGTTTGTGGAATGAACGAATCGAGGGCCACACACTCGGCCTCCTGTGAGTGGCTCTGATGTCCCGCCCCACATCACAGCACAGACGCTGGGTCACAGGGACCCCCCCAGGCTTCCTCTCCTGCCCACATTTCCTGTGGTCGCAGCCTGGTTCCTAGGGGGAGCGAGAAGGAGGTTCCCAGGACTCATCGCTAAACCTGGGGAAGTAACCAGGCCGACCAGCAGGAGCTGGCCACTCTCCCTGCAGTGGGTTCTGACGTCATCACACAGGCGGAGGAGCTGGGACGACGTGTTTGCAATGCCTCCCTCCGCCCCCCCCCCCCCACACCCCCGGACTCGGAGACGAGGGCAAACGATCGGCTCTGGGAGGAGTTTCTGTCCGTGTGGGGTTTGCGCTGTCCTGCCCGCAGGACGGGGCTGAGGCGGGAAACCCCACGCGCGGCTCAGCCTCCAGGTCCTCGTTGGGAGGAACATCTGCTGGTGGAGACCGGCCTTGCTCAACAGGCTTATTGGCTGCGGTTCGCTGTATTTGGAGAAGGTTTTTGCTTACGATGGACTTTTAGCGAAGGATCTGAGGAGGGAGGGAAGCCAGACAGCGCGGAGGGGAAACATCCTTCCAGGGCTCAGGCCAAAGCCTCACCCCAATCGCCCTGGCTTCCAGACCCCCATGCAGCTGGAGCCCCGTGACCGGAGGCCCACCCAGCCGCCGCGGGTACCTGATCTTCCACCAGCCTTCCAGGTTTTTCTGGACGACCTCCACCACGGCCCCTCTCTCCAGGTTCATTTCGTCCTGGTCACGCGCCGTGTACGGGTAGATGACCGAGTACTTCTCCTCTGCGGGGACAAGGGGACGATGGGGTAAGTCAAGGACACGAAGATGCCGGGACGCTGATGGTCAAGGCCGTGATCCCTGAGAGGTCCTTGGCCATCAGAAGGAAAGATTTCCTCCAGAGATTACTGTCCCCCCCAGGCCCTCACACAGCCCCCCCCCCAACCCTGCACATGCAGTAACAGGACCCAGGACTAAAGTCAGGTCCACACATTCCTCTCACCTTCTTCAAATTTGTGCTTCAAGGTCACCTTCCATGACCTTGCCGCATGCACTATTCAGTCCCACCGCATCCTCTTCCCTCTTACCCACGTTTGTTTCCCCACATACAAGCAACTCCATCCTCACACACCACAGACTCATTCTTTCTCGTGTGTTGGGTCTGTCTGCCCTGCAAGTATACGAATGCCCTTGAAGGCAGTGGTCGGGGGCCTGTCTTGCTCATTCCTCTGTCTCCAACGCTGAGTCTGACCCCAGGGGTACTTAGTAACCGGTTAGTGAGGGTGCAGGTCCCGGGGGCCTGGGGAGCCATCTGCTCATGTCAGAGGGGGTTAAGCTCACATCACAGGGTGTGGGTGAGGCTGACTTCACCACCTACTGGAGGGAGAGGGGGTGTGTGAGCCTGGCCTGGCACCCCCACAACCACGTGACTGATACAAGGATGGTGTAGGACCCACGTGGGCCAGCTGGAACCCCGTGGCTCCTCCGCAGGTCTCACCGCGAAGGGTCAGGGGTGAGCCGCTCCGGCAGCTCGATCTCAGGCTGAAATCGCCACCAGGCAGACGGCTGGTCATTTCCATTACGAGGCTGGGAACCGACCTTCATTTTCCATTCGGGACATTCAGCCTCTGGAACCGACCATGCCTGAAGTTCAATTTCACTTTCTAAATTAATATTTTTATTAAGATAAAGCTGGCCTCTAACACTGTCCGTTTCAGGTGTACATCATAAAGGTCAGATCTATTCCTACAGACATCGTGTCTTGCAAAATGACTGCCTGCTTCCATTTTCTTTACTGTGACTGGGGCGCCTTCCACCCCACTCTCTGGTTTCCCGCCCCTCCCCCCCAGGCCAAGGCAACATCCTTGGGGCCCCATCTTCCTCCTCCTCTCCTCTGAGAGCCGCCTCCGGCCGTGCCCCTCCCGCCCCTGCTGCAAGGGTTGCTGTCGTCACACGCGGGCAGGCTCTCCAGAGAGCAAGAGGATGGCTTCTGTCCCCAGCACTGTGGCTACGGCTGCTGAACCAGGCGACAGCTGAGCGCCAGGGGAACCCCGGGGGAGAGGGCTTTCCGGTCTTGGTTACATCCTGGCCCCTGGGGAGTGGCGAGCCAGCTGTGGGCTGGTGGGGATGGTTGGCGTGCGGGCGCTGACTCTGCCTTTGGGAAAACACCGCGGTCTGCCCGGGGCTGCCCAGCTGGTGCAGAGGGAGGCGGGCGACACAGGGCGTTTATTTATTTATTGACCTAGCCCGCTGACCTGCTCCGTGGGGCTGAGCGGACTCGAGTTGCACGCATCCTGTGCGCAGCAGAGTCAGTTGCTCCCCGCCTCCAGGCGACTGCGGGTGGGGGCGGGGGAACTGAACCCCGTCTGCGCACAGACTCCTGCTCCGTTGGGTCCCACACTAAGTGCAGTCAGTCCCACGGGCCCTGGACTGGAGGGGCCAGCACGCAGAGTGAGCTGGATTGCACCAGGGGGTTCTCCAGCACCCAGAGCCTCCGTGGGCCCTAACGAAGCTTAAGGTAGACCTTCGAGACTGAATGGTGGGCCGGATGGCACCCTGCTTAGCGCCCACCCACCCTTCGTACCAACTCCACCCACAGGTTGTGGGTGAGGCTGACTTCACCACCTCCTGGAGGGAGAGGGGGTGTGTGACCCTGGCCCAGCACCCCCACAACCACGTGACTGATACAAGGATGGTGTAGGACCCACACGGGCCAGCTGGAACCCTTCCTGGGATCTGTGTTGAAGGAGAAGCACCTTCTGCAGGGGGTGTCCCTGGAGGGGCCTGGAGCTACGCTCACCCAGCAAGGTAGAGCGCAGAGCAGAGAGGTGGCCAGAGGGAGTCTCAGGACCCCAGGATGTTTTCCAGCCCCCCCGATCCAGCCATGCCTGAAGCCAGCCCTGCCCTGGACTTCCCCGCGATGAGTGAATACACTTTCCTTTTTGTTCACACCCGTGTGATGTGCGTCTCTTTTCCGCCCCTCAACGTGCCTGAGGAGGAACAGGTCACCGGCTCGCATCACAGAAGACCCCAGACATCGTTTTTAACCCGGGAACCTTTAAGCCCAGGCTCCCTCCCCTCAAACCAACATGCCAACACCCACACAGCACAGACACGATCCCGTCCTCACATGCAGCAGGCACAGGCTGCCCCGAGCGGGAGGCGCATGCAGACTCGAGGACCGGCTCCCAGCCCGAACCGGGAAGAAACCCCGCGTACACAACCTTGCCGCCAGCTGATGGCATACAAGTCCCCCAGGGTCCGGCGGCGGCCCAGGGGCCGGGGCAGAGACCAGTACCTCCACGAGACTGGACGGGCAGCATGTGGGGGGAGGGCAGAAGGCAGAGGTGAGAAGAAAGCACTCCCGGCGTCTCTGGGCAGAAGGGGGCGCCAGCGCGCCTCCCCGTGGAAGAGGCTTATTTCTGAGTCCACGTAAGGCCCCAGGCCCCGAACATTAACCCTAAAGCTGAGCGAAGAGGCACCCAGCAGACATAATCCTAGCCCTGGCATGATTACAACGAGGCTCTCAGAGGCCCTATGGCAGAGGGAAGAAAACGTTACAAATCCCGGGAAAGCTGTGGTCTCCCCCGCCCACTTACTATCCTGTTTTCCCGAAAGTAAGACACTCCCCTGAAAATAAGACCGCCTCACTGTAATATAAGGCATCCCCCTGAAAATAAGACCTACTTGCTGTAATATAAGGCATCCCCTCGAAAATAAGATCTAGTGCATCTTTGGGAGCAAAAATTGATACTAAGACACTGTCTTATTTTCGGGGAAACAGGGTAGCTGTGTGACCCCAGGCAGGCGTTTCTACCTTTCCGAGCCTGTTTTCTCACCTGTGAAATGGGGTAACGACCAGCCCCTTACAGAGGCATGCGGCGTGGCCGTCACGAACTGTCTAGGCCAGTGGTCGGCAAACTCATCTGTCCACAGAGCCAAACATCAACAGGACAACGATCGAAATTCCTTTGGAGAGCCACATTTTTAAAACTTAAACTTCTTCTAACACCACTTCTTCAACATAGACTCGCCCAGGCCGTGGTGTTCTGTGGAAGAGCCACACTCAAGGGGTCAAAGAGCCGCATGTGGCTCGCGAGCCGCAGTTTGCCGACCACAGGTTTAGGGGAGCTGAATTTCCACGCAGTGCACCACTGCCTCCTACCCCGGGCTGACTCTGTATTCCCAGGTGAGCCTGGCCCCTAGGGCCCCCCAGGCCCATAAACACAGGGCAACCCCACAGACATTTTAACACGCTGAGGGCCGCGGACCGTTACGAAACGAATCGCAAAGCCACACCGAATTCTGCATGAACCCCCGAGCGCAGAAACATGCCGCTTCTTCTCCCTGTGTTCGGACAAGTATGTACCGTGTTTTCCGGCGTGTAAGACGACTGGGACTGATGACGGGAGGAAGATAACAAACAAGAGAGAGAGAGCAAGTGCCGGGCAAGTCCCTGGCGAGTTAGCGACGCCCATCATAACTGCCAGCTACGGTAGACGACCCCCGACTTTTGAGATTTTCCTGGGTTACAAAGTCGTCTCACACGCCGGAAAATACGGCACTTACCAGGCCTTGCGTTTTCTCACAAACAGCCAACTACAGCCCCAAGCGTCCGACGCTCAGGCAAGGTGCAGCCACATGATAACTGGTCCTCGCCGGTGTTACTGGTTGAGGTTCTGTGTCAAGGGCTTTGCAGGTGGGTCTCATTTAATAATAAAAAGGAAAACCTCATCACATAGACATCACCTTTTGGAAAAGGTGGCTGAGCTGCAGAGGTTAAGTCGCTGGCCCGAACCCACTCAGTCAGTAAGTGGGCAACTGAGGTGCGAGTTCCGGTCTGTGTGACCCTCCCACCCCCTGCTGGTCAGCTAAGATGCACGCATCCTCTCCTTTTAGAAATGCTTTTGGGGGGGGCCGAGACCGGTTTGGCTCAGTGGATAGAGCATCGGACTGGGGACTGAAGGGTCCTGGGTTCGATTCCGGTCAAAGGCATGTACTGTGGCTGCGGGCACATCCCCAGCAGGGGGCGTGCAAGAGGCAGCTGATCGATGTTTCTCATTGATGTTTCTGACTTTCTATCCCTCTCCCTTCCACTCTGTAAAAAATCAATAAAATATATTTTTTTAAAAATGCTTTTGGGGGGAAGGGAGCACGGGGACCTCAGCACGTCTGACACGGCAGGAGCCACGCTTCGGGACACCCGTGGGGAAAGTTCTCGGGAAATGGGAGCGTGTGTGTGGGTGAGTGACGGGGGTCAGTCAGCCCTCCTCCTGACGCCCAGTCAGGGCGGTTCGGCCAGCAGAGAAAGCAGCGCCCTTTGCCGATGGCTCCAGACGGCCCGCAGACGAGTGGAAGCACCCCCCGGACCTTGGCCACCAGAATCACTCCAGGGAGGAGAAGTGACCCTGCGGACAGCACCCAGGCTGGGGCCTCCCGGGGTTCCATGGAGGGGTCAGGGCCCGGCTCCCAAAGGTCCCCGAGGAAGGGCAGGCTGGCCCACCAACCCGACCCCAGGCCTGGCTTCGTGCCTTCCGGAGGCCCCCACGCGGCGACGGCCAGCACAGGGCTCCCCAGCAGGGGCGAGGCTCCAGCTTCCGCTTACCTTCCTCCGGCTCCAGGGAAAACTCATCCTGCCCCCCGTCCTGGCCTTCGAGGCAGGTGGCGGGCACCCAGCCTTGCTCCTCAGCGGTGCTGACGAACCACCAACCTGGGGAGACAGGCGCAGACGGGTGTCAGCGGGTCAGGGGTGAGGGCTGGCGTCAGAGCAGAGTGACACATCCAGGCACCGAGTACGTCACACTCAGGCCGAGGCCCGCAGGCACCGTCCAATGGTGGAACGCATCAGCTGACCGCTGCGGAGCGGACGGCGGACGGCGGACGCGGCCTGACTGGCGAGAGTCGTTCACTAAGGTGCGCCCGGGACGAATCACTGCACAGACGAGAAACCGAGGCTCTGAGGGGTGAACAGACTTGTCCCAGTTCTCACGGCCGCGGCAGGGCTGCGATGCACAGCTGTCTGGTGCTGTCTCACCGGGCTGGGCATCTGTTCGTGCCAAGGTCGAGCTGGCTGCAGGTGGCACTGCTGGAGAGGCCTCTCACCCAGCCCCAGGCCCTCCCTCTTCGGGGGAAAGTCTCAGGGAGCTTGCGGGGGGGCGGGATAAGGACCCACCAGAGATAACCCCCATAATCCCCGGAACCTGTGACTACGTTAAAGGTTGCAGATGGGATTAAGGTTGCTAATCAGATGAGCCTCAAACAGGGAGATGATCCTGGATTATGTGGGCGGCCAAGGTCATCGCCAGGGCCGGGAACTAGGGGACAGGGAGGCAGAAGAGGCAGGGGGAGCTGTGGCTAGGGAAGACGCACCACACTGCTGGCTTGGCAGATGGAAGAAGGGCTGCCACTCACACAGCCAAAGCCACAGCCACAGCCACAGCCACACATACACACACACTCACACACACAGAGTCACTCCCACACACACCCACTCACACACATAAACACACACATCAACACAGCCACCCTTCCCACACACCCACACCCACTCACCCACTCACACCGACACCCACACATTCACACCCACACCCACTCACATACACACATACCCCCCCCACACTCACACACACCCACATACCCCCCCACACACACACACTCACACACACCCACTCACCGACACCCACACATTCACACCCACACCCACTCACATACACACATACCCCCCACACACTCACACACACCCACCCACATCCACACATACCCACTCACCCACACCCACTCACATACACACATACCCCCCCCCACACACACCCACTCACCCACATACACACCCACACCCACTCACATACACACATACGCCCCCACACACACTCACACACACCCACTCACCCACATACACACCCACACCCACTCACATACACACATACCGCCCCCCCCCCCCCACACTCACACTCACACACACACACACACACACACACACACACACACACACGGGCACATCTCGCTTTGCGCTTCACTTTACTGCACTTGGCGGACAGGGCATTTTGTTGTTTTTTTTTTACAAATTGAAGACGAAGACCCTCCAAGCAAAAATGTCGCTTGCTTGCTGAAGGAGCTCAGGGGATGGTTAGCATTTTTTAGCAACAGATTATTTTTAAATTGAGGCATTGCATTTTGACTATTGACTACAGCGCAGCGTAGACTCGACTTGCACACGCCTCGGGAAACCAATCTGCGCGACCCGCTTTATGTAACTCTTGCGGCATTTGCTGCGGGGTAGAACCAGACACGCAATATCGCGACGGTGTGCCCTTACACACGCACACGTGCACACACACACATCTGCGTGCTGTGTGCATACAATGATCCAGAAGAATTCATACCAACCCGATAGAAGGGCTATCTGGGATTCGGAAGCTGGTGGGAAAAAATGGACTTTCACTTTATCATGAATGCTTCAAGAGGAATGTATCCCTGTATACTTGGATAAGCAATAAATCTTACTTGAAGATTTGGCTATCTGCCCATCCTCCCCCTCCCCACTGCCCTCTGGACCCACCAGACTCATCTCTAAGCCCATCCTGGGCCCCCCCCCCCCCCGCTCTCCTCCTGCAATGCATTCGTTCTGACCTCACTCAGCAGGTGGCCCAGGGAGGGGGCACACCCGTCCCTCCGTTCCCAGGAGCACCAGCCACACCAGTAACCTGCATGAGCTCATTCCCAGGGACTGGACAGACACATGGCCCGTGGCCAGCTGGCACCGGGCAGAAATTCCAGCTCCGAGTCCTGCTGGGAGATTGTGGGTGAGCGACCAAATCTCTGAGAGTCGTTCCCCTCAGCTGAGAGGCAGGGCCCCATCGCTGGACTGAGTAATGAAGAACTTTTGGTTGGCTAACCCGGATCTCATGCGAACAGGAATGGAATCCACATGCTGCTAGAAACATTCTTTCCCTTATTTTTCTGGACGTTGACGAGCCATCGGGCATCCCAGAGACTGGCCTGCTATCGATACTACAGCCAATGTCACATTTTAGCCACAACAGAGCCAGCAGATGTAGCTCACTTTTTCCTAGAGGGGACCCACTCGCCTCCTGCTCCCCACTCTCCGCCTTTACCTGTGCCCATGGCTGCTTTGTGGCTGAGGAAGGCAAACGGGAAGGAAGCTCACTTTTTAAAGTACCTACTGTGTGCCCAACATATATTATCTCAACTCTCCATATATTATCTCGTTTTCCCCTTTACTTTACAGATGAGAGAATCGGTGGTGACAGAGCAGCAGCCACCTGGACTGCCAGGACATGCAGACCTCAGATGGAGGCCAGGCCACAGGTCTCGAGCGTGCCCCTCCTGTCCCGGACCTGGCCAGGGCACACAACCAGGGGTCGCTGCGAAGGGCGGGTGCGCTGGGGAGACAGGCGGTGTGCCGGTCCACACCGGCTCCCGGGGTCACCCGCCAGGCTGCGGGAACGGACCAGCCCGACGGGCAACGGCCGCTGCTGTGTTTCCTGGTGCTCCTGACCGAGGGGCTGAGGGGCCAGGGAGATGCTGACGGGGAAGGAGGGGGTCCGGGGCCCACCTGACTCGTTCTTCTCAATGATGTCCACCACCTGCCCCACGCTCAGGCTGATCTCGGAGCTCTCCTGCTTCTGGTAGTCGGCCACCACCACGTACTGCTCCAGGACCATGGGGTCCACCGAGGTCGGGTCGCTCCCTGTGGACGAAAGACACCATCAGAGGCCACATCTGGCCACCACCCGGTGTACGGGAGCAGGAGCCGGGGGTCAGGAGAGCATTCTGAACAGAAAAAGAAGCTTTAGAGGACTTGCCTCATCCATTCCTTCTCTTATTCACTTGCTCACTGGACCACCATTTACCACGTGTCCACCCTGTGCAGGCACTGGGCTAGGCAGGGAGGCTCAGCAAGACATGGTACTTGCCCTCAAGAAGCAGACAGCCTCCTGGGAAAGTCCATTCATCCGTGTCTACCCATTCAGCATCAGCCACTATTCTCCCAGCCGTCATTCATCCAACCAAACATGTGTCTCACCCATCCACTCATTTCCCATACCTTCACCAACCATTAGGCATCCAAAGTTACTCATCTATCAACTCATGAAATTGCCAACGATATTCCAGACACTCTGTTAGGTGCTGATTGGGGTGCTCAAGTGGGTGAAACAGACATGACTCCCAGCATCCGTGAGCCTAGTCTAGTTGGGGTGAGAGACACATATTCAGTATACGTGATCCATTAGCAGATAGGAAAAAAGGATCGGACACACGTGTTTCTGGAAACACAGAATAAACAAGATTGGGGTGCTGTTAATGGGATGGTCAGCAGACCTCCCCGGGAGGTAACGTAAAGCAGAGACCCAGGCAGGGAGCCAGGAGGACAACGGGGAAAGAACGGGCCGTGAGGGGGGAAGGCCCGGAGCCTTCCAGGGCCGGGAGGCCAGGGTGGCTGCCATCCAGAAGGGAGGACCTCAGACACTTTAAAAAAAATAAACCCACATATTTTATTGATTTTTTACAGAGAGGAAGGGAGAGGGACAGAGAATTAGAAACATCCATGAGAGAGAAACATCAATCAGCTGACTCCTGCACACTCCCTACTGGGGATGTGCCCGCAGCCAAGGTACATGCTCTTGACCGGAATCGAACCCGGGACCTTTCAGTCCGCAGGCTGATGCTCTATCCACTGAGCCAAACTGGTTAGGGCCACTTTTTTTTTTTTAAACCTCTGGAGAAGAACCGAGGAAGGGACTTAAGAAGGGAGTAACCCGTGAAGATTTGCATCTTTAAAAAGATCACTCCGGCTGCCTCGTGGAGGACGGGTTAGAGGCTGGCCAGGAAGAAAGCAGACCAGCCCTCGCCGGTGTGGCTAGGTGGACAGAGGGTCCCGGGTTCCATTCCGGTCAAGAGTACATACCTTGGTTGTAGGCTCAATCCCCGGCCCTAACCAGGGCTACGAGTGGGAGGCAACCAATCGATGTGTCTCTTGCCCTCCCTTCTACTCTCTCTAAAAACCAGTGGAGAAATATCCTTGAGTGAGGATCAACAAAAAACAAACAAACAAAAAACAAAAAAAAAAAGGAAGAGGAGAAACAAAAGAAGCAGGAGACTAGATGGAGGTCATGGAGCTGCTAGGCCAGAGCTTTGTTCCAGGGCAGGGCGGCAGGGGTGAGGCGAGGGCGGTGGAAGCGGGGCAGGAGAGGCCATTTCCCAGCAGGCCGCAGTGTCTGGTGTGGATGGAGAGCGGGGCAGCCTGGGTAAGGTCTAAGACGATCTGACAAATAAACGGAAAGAGACCACAGAAGAAGAGTGACGTAAAAGATCAGGTGCTCCCTAAAGGGGATAGCACTTTTATTTATTTACTTATTTTAAAATATATTTTATTGATTTTTTTTAAAGGGAAGAAGGGAGAGGGATAGAGAGCTAGAAACATCGGTGAGAGAGAAACATCGATCAGCTGCCTCCTGCACACCCCCCACTGGGGATGTGCCCTTGACCGGACTCTTGAGTCTGCAGGCTGATGCTCTATACACTGAGCAACACCGGTCAGGGCGGGGACAGCACTTTAGGAGCAGCAGGCTGGACGTGGTGGGAGGGCAGTGTGACCCCTGCGGCCACCAGGCCCTCAGGCCCTGCACATTCTGATTCAAAATATCCCCTCCTCCTGTCTCCATAAACAACAGGAACCCCCGGGAAACCCCCCCCCCCCCGCCCCGTTCAGTCCCAACACTCCCGCAGTGGAGGGGGTGTGAGGGCCGGCTCACCCCAAGCCGGTTTCGTGCTCCTCTTCCCGACTCTCTCAGGGGCATCCCGGTGGGAGCATTTGTGCCACTGAGCGGGCAGATGCTACAAAGCAGGGGTGACCACCAAAAGCTGCTTGTGAAGCCGCTCCCAGCATGCCCCTGCACCCCAGGCTGGCATCCAGAGCAGCACAAAGCCCTCTGCTAGAGCCAGGCACCGCAGGTTCTTGATGTGGAGGGTGCTAGCCCGGTGAGGGGTCGCGGCTCTCTCTCCTCCAGGGTGGGAGAAAACTGCCCACATCTTGTTCACTCTCACGCTTTCAGGGGACCTAGAGTACCACCAGGCACGCAGTAGATGCTTAATAAACAACCTATATAATAAAAGCCCAATATGCAAATTGTCCCCTCGACCAGGAGCTCCACTGCTCACTATGACGAGTGCTGACCACCAGGGGGCGGCGCGGAACATGGCGGGCATAGGCGATGAGGCACTGGCAGCGGGCGGCAGGGGAGGTGCTGCCGGCCCAAGTGGGCTTCTGGGTGAGCGGGCCACAGCTGCCAGGACCACAGGGGCCAGTTAGGCTCCCTGTGGGCTCGCACAGGAGCTGGTCTGAGCCCGGCCGGGAGAGAGCCCGCTGCCCACCCGGCTCCGTGTGGCACCGCTGGGCGGCCCAGAAGCCCACGCTGCGCCCCGGCCCGTTGCATCTCCGTGTGGGGACTCGGGCGCCGTGACTCAGGCGGAGGGGGGCGCGTGGGGGCCCAGAGGTCAGCTGGGACCTGCCCTTCCATGCCAGATGCTCATGCTTTGATCACTGGCCATGTCCAGGGACCGCACTGTGCACGAATTTCATGCACTGGGCCTCCAGTGGGATGAATAACCATGGTCGTCTTGTTCACTCAGCACTTGAACAGACATAGTCAATGGACATTTGTGAAGTGAATGAACAAAGGGCAATGGAAACTTCTAGAAACTCTTCATTCTGCACCAACTCTCCCAACCGGGCTGCCAGTGGGATCTGGATAACTACAAGCAGTGACAAAATGGGGGAATTATGGGACTCACTGTGAATAAGAGTCGTTCCCTACCGAGGAGTGGGTCAGAAGAGGGCGCACGGGATTGCTTTTTCTACACCAGCTCTTCCAGGACTACTGCCCGCATTCCACCCACAGCGCTCGGCGCTCAGCCTATCAGAACCAGGCGGCACCAGGGTTTGAATACCAGCTGCCCAAACTGGGCTCCAGGCCATTTAGGTGTCATGCAGAGACACCTGCTGGTGGACTGTGATACTGCAGCCAAGCTCTATAACGCACAGTAAGAGCAAAACCTAGAAGTTAAAGTGGTAGCTCAGTCCTCGGGGCCAAGCGTGAGAGCAAGAATTCCCAGGTAAATGATGTCATTTGTGAGGTCTCGCAGGACACGAGAGAAGGAAAGGCGAGCAGAAAGGAGGAGTTCCACAGAGGGAAGGTGATTTCATCATCGAGGAAGTGATGTATTCTCAAGAGGCAAGTGCCTAACCCCCGGAATTTTCTAGTTGGTCATGTTTTGTTCTGTTTCGAAATATATTTTTATTGATTTCAGAGAAGGGGCGAGAGAAACCATCAACGATGGAATCATCAACTGGCTGCCGCCTGCACACCCCACACTGGGGATCGAGCCCCCAGCCCGGGCGTGTGCCCTGACCTCGAGAATCGAATGTGACCTCCTGGTTCATAGGTTGACGCTCAACCACTGAGCCACGCCGGCTGGGCCTAGCCGGCCATGTTTCCATTCGAGATGACACGTTTTAAAATGTAAAAATAACTGCTGTGGATAAAACTGGGCCGCTCCAAAAGCCATCTGTAGAAGGTCTAACCACGGTGAGATGGTGCAGGAGGTGATCAGGTCAAACGAGGTCACGAGGAGGAAACCCTCATGCGGGGGTTTGTGCCCTGGTAAGAAGAGACCAGGGCGCGTGCTCTCTGTCTCTACATGTGGGGACACAGCAAGAGGGCACCAGTCTACAGTCAGGAAGAGACCTCTCTCCAGACCCCAACCGCACCCTCCACATCTGTGGAAGAGCAAGTTTCTGCTCTCCACGCGGCCCCAGCAAAGCAACACAATAAACAGCAAAGCAGAAGGTTCTTTCCAGAACCACCGCATAACACTGCCAGTCTTGCTCTGCGCCAGACACGAGACACCTCGATAAGAAGAGAGTAGGGCTCCGGCCGATCTGGCTCTGTGCACAGCGCTGGCCCGGGGACTGAAGGATCCCGGGTTCGATTCTGGTCAAAGCGTGTACCTCGGCTGCAGGCTCGGTCCCCAGCCATGGTCAGGCCCATGTGGGACGCAACCTACGGCTATGTCTCTCTCACATCGATATTTCTCTCTCTCCGACTCTCTCTCCCCTTCCCTTCCACTCGCTCCAAAAACCAATGGAAAAATATCATCCTTGGGTGAGGATTAACCAAAAGATAAAAATAAGGTACATAAGAAGAGGGGAGAAAAATCGGGAGGAAGATGCTCTTTAAATAATGTTGGTGGAGGATTTTTTCCTGCAGGATGAGCAGAACTGGAGACCACGTGCGCCCAAGTCTGGGGGAGCCAGCCAAACCAGCCCGGCCCGGGACATTCTGGAGACAGATAGGCCTTCTCCAGCTCAGTGCTGGCCCAGAAATCTCAGGACTTGGCTGTCAATCTTAAGTCCTTTCAAATCCAAGCAAGAAGGCTGGGTCTCGGCCCAGTTGGTGTGGCTCAGTGGACAGAGCTTTGGCCTGGGCACTGAAGGGTCCCAGGTTCAATTCCAGTCAAAGGGCACATGCCCGGGTTGCGGGTTCGATCCCCAGTTGGGGGCTTGCAGGAGGCAGCCGATCAATGATTCTCTCTCATCATCGATGTTTCCATTTCACTCCCTCTCCCTTCCTCTCTGAAATCAATAAAAAAAAATAAAATAAAATAAAAAAGAAGGCTGGGTCTAACATCAAGGGCGAGTTCAAAGTTCAGCTGAAAAACAAGGCTGAGTCCAGCATGGGCTCCTCGTCTGAAGGAAGGAAGATGCCCTTTTCCACCTGGCGGGGCTATAAATGAACCGGCCCCACCGCTGTGGGGGTGTCACAGCGGCCGCCGCAAATTAGAGCTTCTTCTCTGACTTCCGGACCAGCCCCCCTTCAACCCCGCCTGGCGGGATGCTGTCTGCACAGGCCGGAGCTGTCTCCTCTCTGCCTCCGGCCGCCCGTCCAGGAAAGGCCTGCGCCCCGGAAGCCAGAAACTCAGTGACCGGGCCGACTGTCTGTTCTTTTCCAGGAAACATGTCATTACCGCAGCCTCCGGCGCTATTTGCGGCCGGAGCAGATGCCACGGCGCGGGCCAGTGCCTGTGACGCCAGACAGGAGCGGTCAACAGGCTGCTGGGCAGAGGCCGGAGTTCACGCCACAGCCAGACCCCGAGGCAAAGAGGACACCCCTCTCCGCTCTCCCTGCGAGAATGGCGTCGGGGCCTCACCGGGACCAGAGCTGCTGACGCTGCTGCTGCTGCTGCTTTGAAGGACACCGTGGACTCGGAATCGACAGCAGCAGGACAAAGACAGCAGCAAACGTGACCAGTTACAACATGCCGGCACTGTTCCGAGTGCTTAGATGTGTTACTATCTACAATAATGAAACCATAATATGCTAATTAGACCGGATGTCATTCTGAACATTCTTCCGGACAAAGCCGCGGTGGTGGGGGCCGAGGCAGAGGCAGTTAGGGGTGATCAGGCAGGCAGGCAAGCAGTTAGGAGCCAGAGGTCCCCGACTGTGATCGGGCCTAAACCAGCAGTTGGACATTCCCCAAGATGTCCTGGATTGCAAGAGGGTGCAGGCTGGGCTGAGGGACCTCCCACCCCATGCACAAATTTTGTGCACCAGGCCTCTGGTCTATAATAATAAAAGCGTAATATGCTCATTAGGCTGGACATCCTTCCAGACAAAGCTGGGGGAAGGAAGGCTACTCTGGCATGAATTTCGTGCATTGGGTCTCTAGTAATATAATAATCCTATTAGGTAGATCACTGTTGTTATCCCCATTTGTCAGATGAGGAAGCTGAGGCCCATGGAAGGAGGCATTCTTTTTGAGTTCTAGGACCTCTGCTGGGCCTCCTCCCCCCATTTTTATCGACCTCCTCAAACTTCCTGGAGTCCCAGATAAACAAAAGAACTTAGAATTCTGGGAACTCTGAAGAGCACGCTGGCCCAGTGGTGTGGGCTGGGCCTTTGCAGATGTGGGCAGTGAACACACTACAGAACGCTTAGGAAGCTGGCTCTCCTACCCTCCAAGGTTCTCTGGGAAACAGAGGACTCATCCACTTTGTAATTGTTTTGTATAAGAGGAGACCGCCCTGCTGGGGTGGCTCAGTTGACTGAGCATCGTCCCATGGACCAAAAGTTCGCTGGTTCGATCCCGGGTCGATGCCTGGGTTATAGGTTCAATCCCCAGTAAGGGGTGTGCAGGACAGCCAGTTGACATTTCTCTTTCACGTCAGTTTCTCTCTCTGACCCCCTCTCCTGTCTAAAATCAGTAAAGAGAAATAAATAAAAAACCCCAAAGATAGAACACCCTCCAATCATTTTTTTTTGGGGGGGGGGGGGAGAAACAGGATAAGGTATCAACCAATCAATCAAGCAATAAAATATCCAACCATCCATCTAACATCCATTCACCCACCCATCCATCTATATGGCCATATCCCCAATGTGAAGCCCATCCATCCATCCACCCACCCACCCACCCACACACCCATCCACCCACCCATCCATCCATCCATCTATCCGGCCTCATCCCCAATGTGGAGCGCATCCATCCATCCATCCATATGGCCATATCCCCAATGTGAAACCCATCCATCCATCCATCCATCCATCCACCCACCCACCCACCCACCCATCCACCCATCCACCCATCCATCCATCTGGCCTCATCCCCAATGTGGAGCCCAGGGCCTGCACACACATCACAGTGCTCAGTAGGGGAGCACTGAACATTGGGTGAATAGGAGAAAATGGAAAACATTCTTACCAGATTTCTTTTTCCCAACATGCTCCCTGTACAGGAAAGAATGGGGGTGAGAAAGTCAGTCAGTACCTGTTGTGTATTGACATAAGTTAGTCTGTTAGAAAACTGAGCTTCTCCAGCTCACACTATCTCCAGGCAATGAATAAAATTTAACCCAGATTCCTTCCAGAGACTTCCAGCTATGAAACGGGCCAATCAGCTTCTCCGTCACCATCTGTGAAAGACTGCAAACCCACGCGTCTTGGCCCCGACGGCTAAGGAGCTGCGAAAACTGGCTGCGTGCCTACTATGTGCCAGGCCGTGAGCTGAGGGCTTCACACACACACACACCCAAGCCTCACTGTGACCCTGTGAAGCACGTATTGGTATTACTCCCACTTACCAAGCGAGGACGCGGGCTCTCCGGAAAAGTATCAGAATAGAGCGCCACCGCCAGGAAGCGGCACTATCAAACCTGACAGCGGGGTGGCATCACCCCTCTGTCCGCTCAAACTCAGACATTCCCAATTCTCTCCTTACAGCCCATGATGTGACTGGGGCAAGGGACATGACCTCCCTGCACAGATGAAGCAACTGAGGCAGGAAGGGAGGGAGGTGTAGGGGCCCAGGGTTCCTCGTGAACCCTGACTGCACTACCCACCGAGTGTGAGTGAAGGCTGTGGGAAGCGACGCCTGGGCGGGGGGGGGGGGGGGCGCTCAGACCACAGCATCAGTTTGATTTCTCCCTCACTTCCCTCCAGTTCTGCCGGGGCTGGCTGTGCATGCTCTGGGGAGGCCCACTGGCCAACTTACTCTTTGGGGGGATTCAGGTCCTCAGGTCTTGTCTCGAAGAACTGCAGCACCTCGTCACACTGGGAGATGTAGGGGGGCAGCTGGATCAGGGCCTGGAGGGGAGACACGGGTGAGTGCGAAGGAATGAGGGGTGTCGGGCCTGCCCTCGGCCAGGGGACTCCGCCTTGGCAGAGAGCAGCGAAGCCCGGGAGAGGAAGGGGGGTGCTGGTTAAAGCACAGATCGTGAGGGCTTCACCCCCAGATGTCCCGACTCAGGGCCTGAGAACGTGCATTTCTAACGGTCCCTGGTGCTGCTGCTGCTGGTTTGGGGACCCCCACACGCTTCCACACAGTGGATATACACGGTGGGGGTAAAGTAGGCTTACGGTTGTGACCACACAAAACAGTTTATTCTTCTGTTATCATTATTATTTTCATTTTTTTTCTATTACTATTTATTAATTACTAGAGGCCCGGTGCATGAAAATTCATGCACTGGAAGGAGGGGGGATCCCTCAGCCCAGCCTGCCCCCTCTCAGAATCTGGGAGCCCTCAGGGGCAGGAGGCAACCTGGTGATCAGGGGAAGGCGACGCCCCCATCACATCTCTGCTGCTGCCACTGCCGGCAGCGCAAGCCTTGGCCAGCCCTGGGCGGCTGGGGGGCTGAGGGGCCTGGGGGGCGCCATCTTGTGGCTGTGGGCACCGCCAGCTTTGTGAGGGTGTGACAGCCAATTAGCATATTTCCTCCTCATCAGATAGGATTGTATTATGTTCCACCCAAACAACTGTATAGCTACTGCTGCCCCACCCCGTGTATGCACATACACATTACAGACGTGTTTGCACACATAACGCACATATTTAGACAAAATGATAAACTGTGACTGTCACGCCACGTCCTTGTTCTTCCCCACCCCAGCTCCCGTGGGTGGTGGGAGTCTGCTGCGTAGACGGTACCACACGTGACTCAGCTCACTGCCCACCGAGACCGCTCCGGTGTTTCCGACGTGCCGGCATGTCCGTCCCCTCTCCCGTGTCTGCAGTGCTCACCCGGGGCTGTTTTGGGAGCCAGGCAGAGGCTAGCCGGTCCCAGGTTAATGAGGTTAAACCCCCAGGCCTTCCCACTGCCCAAGTCCCTGCTATTCTGCCACCTCGCTCACCGGTGAGGGGCGCCCCAACCGCCTCTGCCAGAAGGAGGAGGAGGAGGTGGGCGGGGGGACACAGAGCGGGACCAGGCATTCCTCGTGCTGTTTGTCTTCCAACGGGTATTCATCCCCTCGGGGACTCAGGGGTCCCTTTCCCGACGCCCAGCACCGCACGGGTTTCTGTGCCAAACGGGTGACGCCGGGTGGTCGCGGGAGGACGGGAGACCCGGCGTGGCTCCGCAATGAGCCCGGAACTCGTTAACAGTGCCCACCGAAGGCCCCGCCGGCCGAGTCCCCGGGCGCAGGTCTGAGCGCACAGGGTTGTCTCACGCACACACTCAGTGCACACTCTGCAGGACGCGCCGGGCCTGTGCGCGTCCCCACCGCCGGTGCTCGGTGCTCCGAAGTGAAACGGGACCCTGCCCGCTTGCTCGCTCTCTCTCTCTCTCTCTCGCTCTCTCTCTCTCTCCCCCTCTGCAGAAGGCCTCAGTCCCTGGCACCTCCCCTGTTACTTCTTGCCATGCTCAGTGTGAGCCTGGGTCCGAAAAGGCCAGACCTGTATTTTCTTCTCTTTTTTCTCTTTTTAAAATACATTTTATTGTTTCACAGAGAGGAAGAAAGAGGGAAAGTCAGAAACATCGATGAGAGAGAAACATCGCTCAGCTGTCTCTTGCACACCCCCTACTGGGGATGTGCCCGCAGCCAAGGTACATGCCCTTGACCGGAATCGAACCCGGGACCTTCAGTCCACAGGCCGACGCTCTATCCACTGAGCCAAACCCGTTAGGACAAGGCCTGTATTTTCTATGTAACGAGCCCATAAACGCTCCGCGCCCCCCGCCCCCCCCCCCCCCTGTGCAGAGTGATGCCCCAACCCTGCAGCGGGCGATGATGGACCACGGAGAGCCGAGGGGTCTCCAATGTGGCACCTTCTACCGGACGCGGGGGTCTGACCCTGTCAGTCATTTTCCCGTTTTTAAACACATCCACGTGGTGCAGCCACGGCCACCACCCTTTCCAGAACTCTCATCGGGCCAAACGGGAACCCTGTCCCCATGAGACAACTCTCCGCCCCTCCGCAGCCCCCGGCACCCACCACCCCACTGCGCACCATCTGACAACTCCAGGCACCTCCGCAAGGGGAACCCGCAGTGTCTGTCCTCTGGTGACCAGCCTGTTTCAGGGGGCATGTCCGCAGGGCTCATCCGTGTCGGAGCTGCTGGGCATGTCCTCAGGGTTCAAGGCTCAACGATGGTCCATCCTATGGGTGTGTCACACTTTGGGTTGCTGACCCCATATGACCTTTGAGTCAGGCTCTGAATTTAAGCCCCTCTTACCCCCCCTGCCCCTCCCGTGATCTGCCCCAGACCTCAAGTGGGGAAACCTGTGAGCTGAGTGCACCTGTTTTAGGGCAGTGGTAGGCAAACTCAATCGTCCACAGAGCCAAATATCAACAGGACAACGATTGAAATTTCTTTGGAGAGCCACATTTTTTAAACGTAGACTTCTTCTAACACCACTTCTTCAAAATAGACTCGCCCAGGACGTGGTATTTTGTGGAAGAGCCACATTCAAGGGGCCAAAGAGCCGCATGTGGCTCGAGAGCCCTGGTTTGCCGACCACTGTTTTAGGTGGTGGCTTCCCTGGTCACTGTCGACTCGAGCCTGGAGTGCAGGGTGCTGGCCGGTACGTGTGGTTCATCCCTTTTCCATTAGCTTCGCAGCGATCCCTGCTCTGCAGCGAGCCCCGGGCCCCGAGCTTTTCCAGGCCAGAGGCAGAGAGCCCTCGAGGAGAGAGCTTCTGCCCGCTCCTGACTGCCCCCCCCCCCCCCGACTGCCTCCCGCTCCCGCTCCCGCCCCGTCTCCCTGGCTCAGAGCAGCCTGGGCTCACCTCCCGCTCAGGCTGAGCTCACCCCGGGCCCGGGGCGTCTGTCCTCTGAAATCCTGCAGCCCATGCAGTCGGAGCCACATGAGGAAGGCGCCGATTACACGCCGGACGGGGGTGCGTGCTGGCTGCTTCGGGGGCAGAAACCGTGCGGCTGCCCCCAGCCTGCGGGACGACACCTCTGCGGGGGCTCAGCACGCCGTGGCCCTGCGCTGCGGTCGCCTGTGCTCCCTCATGAACTCCCGGAGCGGGGGTGCGGGGGGCTGGCCCATTTTAGAGATGGGGAAATGGATGCTGGGGCCATGCCCAGCACTTCTACCCCAAACCCAAAGAGGGCAGGGGTGGTTGTAAGTAAGGTCTGGGGCTGGGGAAATAGGGACTGCCCCGTCCCACTCGCTGAGGATGTCAGCTCTGGGGCCGGGAAGACAGGGGCTGCCCCGTCCCATCCGCAGAGATGCACAACAGCGGCCCCGGGACACACCAGAGCTGGCGGACGACAGCCTGCTGGACGGTAAACGAACACCCTGCCGTACAAGGGGGCCGGGTGGCAGCTGTACGGATTTCCCGCCCATAAATCACCTGCCACAGACTCCCTCCGAAAGTGCCAACAGCAGCATAGAAGCAACCCCGCCAGGCAGAGGCGGGGTGACTCCCGGCCCGTGTTGTTGGACGGCGGGACCCCGCCCGAGGGCGTTTAATAAACGCGAACTGTCGCTGGTGCCCTGAGTGTCTTGGCCCATTTATCGGCTTCGGTCAGATTCAATGTTACTTCTCAGATTCACACCCCACCGTGGTGGCTGCTCCTTGCACCCCCCCCCCCCCCCCCGCCCCGACGCGGCTGGGGACCCTGATGCCCGGCTGAAGGGATTCCCTGGTAAGCGACAGGGGGAAGAGCCGGATGTGGCCGCCAGTCCTGTCTGGGCCAGCTGGGCGGCCCCGCGGTGGCCAGGCCATGGTGTCAGCCCAGGGGGTCTCCCAGCAAGCTCCCGGCCGGAGTAGGCGAAGGCCTGCACGGGACGGCGGGGCCCGCGGAAACCTCCCAACGGCGCCAAGTCCTCTTCGGGTTTGGGCAGTTCCCGGGAGAGGAGAGCCAAACCGAACCCCCACGCCGTAAAGGAGTCACGTCACTAACGGGAGGCAGCACTGAGCGCCGACGTGCCCCCCCATGCGGGAGGGACAGGCGGACAGGAAAAACCAGGCCGGGCAGGGAAGGAGGGGGACAGGCGGACAGGAAAAACCAGGCCGGGCAGGGAAGGAGGGGGACAGGCGGACAGGAAAAACCAGGCCGGGCAGGGAAGGAGGGGGGACAGGCGGACAGGAAAAACCAGGCCGGGCAGGGAAGGAGGGGGGACAGGCGGACAGGAAAAACCAGGCCGGGCAGGGAAGGAGGGGGGACAGGCGGACAGGAAAAACCAGGCCGGGCAGGGAAGGAGGGGGACAGGCGGACAGGAAAAACCAGGCTGGGCAGGGAAGGAGGGGGACAGGCGGACAGGAAAAACCAGGCCGGGCAGGGAAGGAGGGGGACAGGCGGACAGGAAAAACCAGGCCGGGGCAGGGAAGGAGGGGGACAGGCGGACAGGAAAAACCAGGCCGGGCAGGGAAGGAGGGGGACAGGCGGACAGGAAAAACCAGGCCGGGCAGGGAAGGAGGGGGGACAGGCGGACAGGAAAAACCAGGCCGGGCAGGGAAGGAGGGGGACAGGCGGACAGGAAAAACCAGGCCGGGCAGGGACGGAGGGGGACAGGCGGACAGGAAAAACCAGGCCGGGCAGGGAAGGAGGGGGACAGGCGGACAGGAAAAACCAGGCCGGGCAGGGAAGGAGGGGGACAGGCGGACAGGAAAAACCAGGCCGGGCAGGGAAGGAGGGGGACAGGCGGACAGGAAAAACCAGGCCGGGGCAGGGAAGGAGGGGGACAGGCGGACAGGAAAAAACCAGGCTGGGCAGGGAAGGAGGGGGACAGGCGGACAGGAAAAACCAGGCCGGGCAGGGAAGGAGGGGGACAGGCGGACAGGAAAAACCAGGCCGGGCAGGGAAGGAGGGGGACAGGCGGACAGGAAAAACCAGGCCGGGCAGGGAAGGAGGGGGACAGGCGGACAGGAAAAACCAGGCTGGGCAGGGAAGGAGGGGGACAGGCGGACAGGAAAAACCAGGCCGGGGCAGGGAAGGAGGGGGACAGGCGGACAGGAAAAACCAGGCTGGGCAGGGAAGGAGGGGGACAGGCGGACAGGAAAAACCAGGCCGGGCAGGGAAGGGATTCTGCTTCTGAGACAGCCCGGACCGCCTTGTGGGTGGTTCCCTGGAAAACGCTGTCCTGGGTGGGACGCTGCCCATGACTGGCATTGAACCCGGGACCCTTCAGTCCGCAGGCCGATGCTCTATCCACGGAGCCAAACCGGTTTCGGCAAGGGAAAGCGAGTTTCTTCCACTGTGAGCGAGCCTGGCAGCTGGCTCCTGCGCATGTACAGCCTCCGCCCCCCTGACCTCGCGGGGACAGCCCTCTTCTAGGGGACGAAGGCAAAGGAACAGACCGGGCTGGCTCAGTCAGCCGACAGCGGGGACAGTGCCCACTGCCACAAGCTACGGAAAAGCCCACGCAGACCCGCAGGCCTTGTGACCAAAGGGACAGTTTCAGCTCCGTCCGGGAGGGCAGTCCCCTGGCAGCCCAGCCCAGGGAATGTGACCAAACCCAAACCCCAAAATATCGGCCCCTGCCTCTTACACGGCATCCTCAGGCGGGGCCGGGGTGGGAGGTGGTGACGTCCACGCGGTCCCCAAACCAGCGGTTTCCTCCCTGTGCTGGGTCCGGGCAAATGCGTGATCTGCCGGGCCCCGGCATCGGTCCAGCGCAGGCAGCTGCTGCAATCCCTCCCCGCTTCCCGATCCTACATTTCCTCCCCAAATCAAACGTCCGGGGCTCTGACGCCCTGGGGGAGGGAATGGGACTCCGGGGAGAAGCTGGGCGGGCTGGGGGAGAAGCAGGAGCATGCACGCTGGGCTCAGAGACCATTTCGGGGGAAGGTCCCAGCTGGAGCTTCCCAGCCGGTCAAGGTGACGCAAAGTCCAAAGCAGAAAAGCTGGGAACTCGCCTCTGAGAGCTGGGAGACGGGTGCCCGCACCCGAGTGCCTGTCCCTGTCCCTCTCCCCCCTACCCCAGCCCCTTTCAGAGGAGAGTGGAGCTGAGCAGCTGCCTCTGTGAAATACATGCTGAAATATTGTGGCCTCTTGAATTCTTACTTTCTAGGGAGACCACGAGTGGTATGAGGGGGCTAAGGCCTAAAAGGCTAGATTCATCGCCCGCCCCCGCCAACACCGTCACCGTGAGCCCCTCTGCGGGGCCTTGGTGCCATCCTCTGCGCAATAAAACAGTAGAACCGCCTGTCGGGGTCCCCAAGAGAGGAAACTGGTCCGGTCCGGCCAAGAGCAGACAGGCGATGGAGAGAGCCTGTCCACCCTCCCACGCCGCCTCTGCCACCAGCGGGGCTCGATCCCCTCACAATCCCCTTCACGCATTTACGTTTATTATTTATTTAAAAAATCTCTTGGTAAGGGATTATAAATTTAGTGGGTCATCTGGGAAAGCAGATGGGCTGAGGCCCAATTTAAGTATAATTTACGTGCCATGAAAACCAGCCGACATAAGCACGCTGACTTCAGTGACATTCAGTAAATTACAGAGTTGAGCAACCACCACCACAGTCTAGCTTCGGGTCCTTCCATCACCTCAAAAACTTGCCCCCACCCAATTCGCATGAGGTCTCAGGCCACCGCCCAGCCCAGGAAACCACTGGCCCGCTCTCGCCTCTCCCTTTTTGCCTTCACTGCACATTTCACACAAATGAAGTCATGCACTACGCACTCTCTGCATCTGGCTCTTTCCGTGGAGTGTCCTGTTTGTGTTTTAAAAATATGTCTTATTGATTTTTTACAGAGAGGGAGGAAGAGGGATAGAGAGTTAGAAACATCGATGAGAGAGAAACATGGATCAGCTGCCTCCTGCACACCCCCACACACACGGGATGTGCCTGCAACCAAGGTACATGCCCTTGACCAGAATCGAACCTGGGACCCTTCAGTCCGCAGGCTGACGCTCTGTCCACTGAGCCAAACAGGTTAGGGCGAGTCACGTGTTTTGACAGGCACTCCGGCTTCTCTCTGCTCTGACGTTCCAACACTTATCAGTATTTTCCTGTGTTTGATCCAGCCACCTAATGATGGACATTCTGATTGCTTCCAATTGTGGGTTATTAGGAATTAATACGGCTGTGAACATGTGCATCCGAGTCTCTGTGTGGAGATAAGCTTTTCATTCTCTCGAGTACACACCTAAGAGTGGTCACGTGACAAATTTTCCTTTTGAAACCAAGCTGTTTTCCGAAGTGGCTTCCCACTGTGGGTCCAGCAGCACAAAGGCTCTGGGGCCTGGGCGTCCGTCCCTCTCAGTCTGTCTGTCTTGCCAATTACGGCCTGCCTGGTGGCAGTGCAGGTACCTCCTTATGGTTTCACTAGAGGTCTGGTGCACGAAATTTATGCACGGGGTGGGGGGGCATCCATCAGCCCTCTCCCATCTGGGACCCCTTGGGGGGATGTCTGACTGCTGGTTTAGGGGCATTAACTCCAGCCATTAGGAAAATCACACAGAATGTCCTTGACATTTGGTTTTATGAGCTGTTTTAATAATAACAGCCATTCCTTTAAATAATATCTGCTTACATACGATACAGTTGGTATTACGTGAACATCATAAAATCATAGAAGGTTGTAGTGGAAATAACTTCGAATTCTCTAGTCTAAACTTTTATAAATGTCTTCAAAGATTTTGAAGACTTTTCGTCCTAAGAAGCTTAACCAACTTTTGAGGCAACCCATTTTCGGTGAAAGGCCCGGGACTGGAGACCCCCCGGGCTGAGGGGGCTGGGCACCGCCATCTTTGTGATGGTGTCCTGGTCAGTTTGTGTGTTCCCTCTTTATTGGACAGGATGTTGCGTTGCCCTAGTGATTAATGATGCCGATCACCTTTCCACGTGCTTATTAATCACTGGAGAGCTTCCTTCTATCCAGATCTTTTGTGTGTTTATAAGCTGGGTTGTCTTTTTACTGCTGAGTTGCAAGAGTTCGTTATATGGTCTCAATGCAAGTCCCTAATCAGATCCGGGATTGATGGACATTTTCTCCTAACTTGTGGCACATCTTTTCATTCGCTTCCTGGTACCGAAGTACGGAAGTTTGTAAGTTCCTCCATTTTTGTCTTTTGGTGTCAGATCTAAGAACTCTTTGCCGAAACCAAGGTCAGGGGGGTTTTCTCCTGTTTCCTTCCGGAAGTTTTATAGTTTCAGCTCTTACGTTTAGGTGTGACTCGCTTTGAGTGGGTGCTGTCTGCATGATGCGGGGGAAGGGTCCAACTTACTGCTTTTTTGCATCTGGTATCACATTCACCCACAGTTAAGATTATTCTTTCCTATTGAATTCGTGGTACCTTTGCTGCAAACGAGCTGCCTATAAACTTGTAAGAATTTAGACTCTCAATTCTGTTCCGCTGACTTGTATGCCTATCCTCGACAGCACCATGCCGTCTTGATCACTGTAGCTTTTAAAATATATATATATATATCTTTATTGATTTCAGAGAGGAAGGGAGAGGGAGAGAGAGAAAAAGAAACATCAATGATGATGGATAATCACTGCCTGCCTCCTGCACGCCCCCCACTGGGGACCTAGCCTGTGACCCAGGCATGTGCCCTTGACTGGAATCGAACCCGGGACCCTTCAGCCCACAGGCTGATGCTCTATCCACGGAGCCAAGCCAGCCAGGGTGATCATTACAGCTTTGTAGGATGTTTAGAAAATGGGCAGCATGAGTCCTCCAATTTTATTCTTCTTTTTTCAAAATTGTTTCTGCTATTTTGGGTCCTTTGCACTTCTCCATACACTTTAGGATCAATTTGTTAATTTCTACAAAAAATGTCTACTAGGATTTTTTTAGAGATTGTATTGACTCTGTAGAGCAATTGGGGGAGAAATGTCATTTTAACACTCCTGAGACTTCTATCGCATAATAGGGCACGTCTCTCAATTCATTCAGAGCTTCTTTTGCTCAGCAGCGTTCTATAATTTCATGTACAAACATCACACTCCTTTTGTTAATTTATTCCTACGTAGTTTACTCTTTTCGATGTTATTATGAGAAGAATTATTTTCTTTTTAAAAAAATATATTTTTATTTATTTCAGAGTGAGGAAGGGAGAGGGAGAAAGGGACAGGAACATCAATGATGAGAGAGAATCAATGATCGGCTGCCTCCTGCACGCCCCCTACTGGGAATGAAGCCTGCAACCTGGGCATGTGCTCTGTTCAGGAATCAAACCGTGACCTCTGGGTTCATGGGTCGACACTCAACCACTGAGCCATACCAGCTGGCCTGGAATTATTTCCTTAGTTTCCTTTCTGGGTTGTTCGTCACTACTGTATAGACATACAGTTGATTTTTGTATAGTGACCTTACATCCTGTGATCTTGCTAAGTGGGTTTATTAGTTCTGACAGCGTTTCAGTGGATCCCTTATGGTTTCCTACAACAGAATCATGACCTGTGGATCAGGGCATTTTTCCTTCTTCCCTTCCAACCTGTATGCATTTTGTTTATTTTTCTCTGTGTGTGTGCCCTTGACTAGTATCGAACCTGGGACCCTTCAGTCCACAGGCCAGTGCTCTATCCACTGAGCCACACCAGCCAGGGGTATTTATTTCTCTTGCCTGCTCACCCGGGCTAGGACTGCAGAGTGGAATGGAAGTGACAAGAGCAAAAGCACTTATTTTATTCCTGACCTCAGGGGGAGAGAGCATTCGCTGCTCCATTTTCAAGACATTTCTTGCTGTTCCTACTTACCCTTTCCCCTTCACAACTGCTAGTGATTTTAAGTTAGAGAAATAAATACTAAAGATAAGGGAAGCGAAGCAAACTAAAAACATATGCTTCTCTCTGGACCACGGCCTCAACTCAAATAAAATATAACCCAAACCCAAACCCCCTGTTCTTTAAAACATTCACGCGATTGGACACCAGCTGCCATATGTAACAACAGAGTTTGGCTCAACAGCTTTTGGGTCACTCATGCACAGAGGGACACTCTGCAGCCACTAAATGGAGGCTCAAGAAGGTTTTTAACTGCACGGGAAATTCTTATCCTATACAATAAAAGGCTAATATGCAAATTGTCCCCTTGACCAGGAGTTCAACTGGGTGTTCAACCAGGGGGCAGGGCTGGCCGGCCAACTGCGTGAGGCCCCTCCCCTCGGCTGGCCCGGTCCCAATCAGCCCCAATGGTGGTGGGCTGGCTGGACCCCACCTGTGCACAAACTCGTGCACTGGACCTCTAGTATTACAGCATTAAAGGAAAGAGAAATAGCGAGAACAATAATACGGATGGGATGGTCTCAGTGCCATAAAGAAACACATGCAGAAGAGAAAACAAAGAAAACATGTACAAACCTTCATGCTTGTTGCCTCTGAGTTGAAAGATCACAAAGGGTTTTTGTTTTTTTTTTCTAATTTCTTTCAACTGTACAGATTTTCCTAACAAGCGTCGTACAGCCAGGAAAGGAACAGAAGAAAGGCTGCCCAGGGCAGGCGCAGGCGGGGGCGTGGGCAGCGCTCAGCTTACCTTGCAGTATTCATCGATCGGGATCAGGCGTTTGACGGCCACGTCCCGGATGTGGCTTCGGCGGAAGAGGATTTTGCCTGCAGAGAAGGAGAGCACACGCGGCGTTGGCAGGGGGTGTTGGCAGGGGGCGTTGGCAGGGGGTGTTGGCAGGGGGCGTTGGCAGGGGGCGTTGGCAGGGGGCGGCGACCGGCTGGCCGCCCCGGAGGTGTGATGTGGCTGCCTCTGGGAGGCCTGAGTGGTGCCCAAATCCCGATGTCATCACTACCCCCTGTTGGATCCGCACGGGGCCGGATGACCCCAGGCGTGGTCCCCCAAAGCCCGGCTCACGGTTCTAAGGCAAAGGCTGGAGGGGTGGGGCCCGGTGAATTAAAGGAGGCAGGGACCAAACGTGGAGGGAAGGCGCTCCTGCCCGGGGGAGAAGGAAGGCAGACCGGAGGGTCTGAGGTCCTCTGTCCAACGCCGGGATTCCCGGGCTGCCTGGGCAGCCAGCAAACCGCAGCTACACCCTAACCCAACGGTTCAGGCTCCCTTCCCCCTCCGGCTCCTGCACCTTCTCTCTGCTCTCGTCTCTGTGCCCAGCACACCTCGCTGCCTCAGATTCTGCCCCTTCCCTCGACCTGGAACATCCAGCCTCACCCGCCATCCCCGGGGGGAGCTGGGGCCGCTTCACTGGGTTGACAGCTCCTGTCATTTCTTTCTTTTTAAAAAAATATATTTTATTGATTTTTTACAGAGAGGAAGGGAGAGGGATAGAGAGTTAGAAAGTTGATGAGAGAGGAACATCGATCACCTCTCACTGGGGATGTGCCTGCAACCAAGACACATGCTCTTGACCGGAATTGAACCCGGGACCTTTCAGTCTGAAGGCCGACGCTCTAGTCACTGAGCCAAGCTGGTCAGAGCAGCTCCTGTCATTTCTGACTGCACACCCCCCGCCATTGATTGACGTGTCTCCTTCCCTATCAGGCACGGGCTCTGCACACACAGGGACCAACTGGGCCGTTGTCATTTTGTGCCCTCACCGTGGGGCGGACGGCTAAGGGCAGAGGCGCAGGCTCCGCCAGGGCCCGCGGGGTGGGGGGTGGGGTGGGGTGTGTGTGACACAATGACAAAGACTGTGCACGAATTCGTGCACCAGACCTCTAGCGTTACAGTACTAAAGGGAAGTGCAGTGGCCGTGGGACAGGCGTCTCTGGGCGTGTCAGGTGTGCAGCTAATGAGGGAGATGGGAGCCTCGTGTCCACGGTGCTGCCGTGGGAAATGGCAGCTGCATCTCTTCACGGAGACAAGCTCCACCAGCTCAGGGCTGAGCTCCGCACGGGAGGGTTGTGACTTTGTTTTTTTCAAACTATTTAGATGCTGCTGCATCGCACTCTGCACCAAGCTCTGTTTGTTTGTTTCTTTTTTTTGATTTTTCACAGAGAGGAAGGGAGACAGAAAACTAGAAACATCGATGAGAGAGAAATATCAACCACCTGCCTTCTGCACACCCCCTGACTAAGGATGTGCCCGTAACCAAGGTACATGCCCTTGACTAGAATCAAATCTGGGACCCTTGAGTCCACAGGCTGATGCTCTATCCACTGAGCCAAACTGGTCAGGGCTAGGTCTTCGTTTTTTAATTCTCATGTGGAGGCCCATTTACTGAGGCAGCCGCCCTCTCCTCAGTGATCTGCAAGCTGTCTTGGTCAGTGCCAGCAGACATCCAATCCGTGGTGGCTACTGCGACCACGACCCTGGCTCAGGTAGAACCTACTTTCTCTCCTCTGGTCCATCCTCACCCAGGACATGTCCATGGACTGAGAGAGAGCGGAAGGGAGCAGGGAAGACAGAGACACATGGATGTGGAGAGACACATCGAAGGGCAGCCTCCTGCACATGCCCCCACCAGGGCCCGGGCCAGGGAGGAGCCTGCAACTGAGGTGCGTGCCCCTGTCCAGAATCGAACCCGGGACCCTTCAGTCTGCAGGCCACCGCTCTATCCACTCAGCCAAACCGGTTTCGGCTGAGCTCCATTTCTTTTCTTCTGTTTTCTTGTGTGTGTTTTGCTGTTAATCCTCACCTGAGGATATTTTCCCATTGGTTTTTAAAGAGGGGAAGGGAGGGGGAGAGACACAGGGAGAGAAACATGGATCTGAGAAGAGACCCATGGACTGGCTGCCTCCCGCATGAGCCCTGACTGGGTGTGTGCCCGCGCCTGGAACTGAACCTGGGACTGAGCCAAACCGGCGAGGGCTCCAGCTCTGGTTCGTAAGGCCTGCCACTGCTGGCTAAGTCACCATGGACGGGAGCAGGGCTGGAGTTCCTGCACAGGCCGGGCGGCGAGCAGCAGCACGTGGTGGCTGGTACCTCCCAGGTGAAAGGCTGATGGGGCCGGACCCCCTGTCCGCATCTGATGTGAAGCGTTTCTGGGCTGAGTCACGGGGGAGAGGGGGAACGTGCACCCCTCCTCGCTGCGGGCCAGCCCGCCTGGGGCGGCCGGGGCGCTGGGGCGGAGAACAGCCTTTTGTTTTCCGCGGTGGAGGAGGCCAGGCTGTAATTTTTAATCTTGAAGCTGCGGCCTCTGCCAAGTTGGCTGGCCCGGCTCTGGCTGGGGAGGAGGACTAGCAGGGCGGCTCCCCCTCCCCCTGCCTTTGTGCTCACGGGAGACTTGCTTTGTTCTGCTGACGTGGCGGGCTGGGCAGCAAAGTGACCCCTAGGAGAGGGGACGCTCCTTCCCAGGCCCCTGCCCTCGGCCTGGGCGTCGAGGGAAAGCTCAGAGGTGGCCGGGAGGGGATGCCCTCGGCGTCCTGGGGCCCAGCGGGACCCCCTCTCCCAGCTGCAGTGGGGGCCGTGAGCAGGGACATGGGCTGCGTCCCTGAGAACAGCATTTTCATGAATTCGTGGGTGGAAGAGGATTACGTAATCACGAAAGCTTCCAGGGGTTTGGGGGAGGGTGGGCTCGAGTCCTTCCCCGTCCTGGGAACTTTTCCCAGAGCTGGGCTTGCCTTTCAGCCAACAGTGGGACACACCTCACCGCTCTGGAGGAAAGCCTGCATTTGCTGAAACCGGTCTGGCTCAGTGGATAGAGCATCGGCCTGCGGCCTGAAGGTCCCAGGTTCGATTCCGGTCAAGGGCATGGACCTTGGTTGCGGGCACATCCCCCAGTGGGGGGGAGGGGGGCGTGCAGGAGGTGGCTGGTCGATACTTCTCTCTCATTGATGTTTCTGACTTTCTATCCCTCTCCCTTCTTCTCTGTAAAAAAATCAAACCTATCTAATAAAAGAGTAATATGCAAATTGACCATACCTTGTTACCCCCAATAAGCCATGCCCAACAACCAATCAGGAGCAATATGCAAATTAACATCCAACCAAGATGGATGGTGCCCAAGGCCTAAAGCCTCGGCCAGAGGCTTTCAGCCTTGGGCAGGCCGGGGCTGAGTGGTCAGTAGGACATCCCCTGAGGGCTCCCAGTATGTATGAAGGGGCAGGCTAAGCTGAGGAATCACCCACCCCCAGTGTACAAATTTCATGCACCGGGGCCCTAGAAAAAAAAAAAAAAACCAAAACAACAAAACCCCTACATTTAATTTTTTGTTGTTAATCCTCATCCGAGGATATTTTTCCATTGATTTTCATAGAGAGTGGAAGGGAGGGGGACAGAGAGAGAGCGCAACATCAGTGGGAGAGACACATGGATTGGCCGCCTCCTGCATGTGCCGGACCAGGGCTGGGGATCGGGCCTGCAGCCAAGATACGTGCCCATGACCGGGATGGGACCTGGGGTCCTTCGGTCCACGGGCCAACGCTCTCGCCACTGAGCCACACTGGGTAGGGGGAGAAAACCCCACATTTAGAGCTCAGTTCAATGTGAGTATTCAGGCCGGGCAGTTAAGTAACGCCTCCAAGAGACGAAATACCGAGAAGCTCCGGAGGAATGCCACGGGACCCCGTCTCTGCTGAGAACCTACTACGTGCCTCGGAGAGAGCGTGTGAGGCAGGGATTATGTCTTAGGGATGGGGCCAGCGAGACCCAGGGGGGCCGGGGTGGGTGTTGTCCGCCCGTCACAGGGCTGGAGCCCGGACTCTCAGCTGCTGCAGCTGGCACTCCGGTTCTCTCCAGTGTGACTGCACACTCTCCCCACGGAAGAACCAAAACATTTGCTTTTTTAGGCAAACGATCCTCCCAGTGGCCAGGGGTCTGGCGATCGCGTCTGCCCAGTCTCTAAGCCCACTCACCATGACGGCACCTGGGAGGACCCACTCCTGTGCCCACGGCTGGACCCTGGAGCGGGGCAGGGGCGCCTGAGTGACCCGGGAGTCTCCCCCGCCGTGGGGCCTGCTCCCTTTTTTGTAAAATAAGGAAGATCGGAACGGTCCTTTCCGCTCGAAGTACGTGTGATTCGGGGCGGCGTCAACTCGCCGAAGATCTGTACGTGAAAATGACGGTGAGCGCCTGACTGCTGGCAGGTCTGTGCCAGGCGCTCGCCCACCCTCGTCACAACTCTGTTCCTGCAGCGCCGTGATCACCCCCCGTGTGCGAAGGAAGAGACGGGCCTCCGCGTGCTGAAGCCACGCACCCAGAACAGCAGAGGAGGAGCCTCGGTCTGTGCAGCTGAGACACGGGCACGCAGTGCCCACCCTGCCGGGCTGTCCCGAGGACGAAGTGACGTAATGACTGTAAAGTGCTTCGCCCAGCGCCTGGCACCCAGCAGACATCCAATCCGTGGTGGCTACTGCGACCACGACCCTGGCTTGGGTAGAACCTACTTTCTCTCCTCTGGCCCATCCTCACCAGGACATGTCCATGGACTGAGAGAGAGCGGAAGGGAGCAGGGAAGACAGAGACACATCGATGTGGAGAGACAATCGAAGGTGGATCCTGCACATGCCCTCACCAGGGCCCGGGCCAGGGAGGAGCCTGCAACGGAGGTGCATGCCCCTGTCCAGACTCGAACCCGGGACCCTTCAGTCTGCAGGCTGCCGCTCTATCCACTGAGCCGAACCAGCTAGGAGTATAACCTACTTTCTGAGCTGAGGCCTGATGCTACTCCTTGGTAAGGAGGTTTTTTTTAGAAGGAAAGGGACAGGAATGCCTTTATTACGTTAACTCCTCCACCATGCCGCGGGGGTGCCTGGCACTCAGAACGTCCGTGGTAGGTAGGCAGGTGGAAGTTCTATAATGTCCCCTTCCCCCCTAAGATGGCCCACCCAGACTCCTGAGGCGGAGACTATGATGGGGTCGCTTCAGGCCACGGTTTCTGTACAAGACTATCCTGCGTTAGCCAGCAGGGCAGGACGCAATCACAGAGTCCTCAAAGCAGGCAGCTCCCCCTGCAGCGGGCAGCCGGAGACCTTCAGAGCCAAGAAAGACTCGATGCCTCACCGCCGGCCTGAGGACCGAGGGGCCACGGGGGGGGGGGGGGGGGGGCGCGGGCAGCCCGGCTGACGGGAGCGCGGAAACCGGCATCTCAGCCCTGGAGCGGCAGGCACGGGACCCGGCCCCAGATCCTCCGGGTGAGAGCTGGGCCCGGACGAGACCTTGATGTCGCCTGGGAGACCCCCAACGGAGTACCCAGGGGAGGCTTCTGGAAGTTCCGACAAAAGGACCGTGCGATGAATGGGCGCCACTGCAAGCTGCTCCGCTGGTGGCGGCGTGTACGGAACAACGGAAAAATGACGCAGCGGCCATAAGAGACGCCACTTTATAACTTCCCGCGTTTAATCGTTCCCGTTGTAGAGGTCGGAGAAACGGAGGCTCCCAGAGGTGCAGGGTCAGGTCATGGGGACAGTGCCCCAAGGAGGACGAGCCGAGAGACCCGGGAGCAACGCCCACCCCCAGGCCCCGCCTCCGAGTTTGCTTCCCACCTACCTGGCAGGAAGGGGATGATGCGCTGCTTGGGGTCCTTCTGTCCGCCCTCCATGGGGAACTTGTCCAACATCTGCATCTGTCACGGGAGAAAAACACCCAGAGATCTGACACATGCGACCGGACACCTGAAGCCGCTCTGCTCAGTTCTCAGCGGCCCACGCTCACGGCCAGTCCGCGTCAATGCGACGAGGGTTTCCACGAAGCAACTCCTCACGCCCTCAGCTGCCCGATCCGTGAGGGCCAGCGTGGGAGTGGCCACTCGAGGTTCTCCAGGGGTCCCCAGCCACAGGGCCTGAGATGGGACAACACCCCCCGGGCCACCAGACGTCCACAGGTGGCGGGTCATCCTGTTTCCAAACCACTGAACCCCATCCTGACAGGCCCCCCCCCCCCCCCCCCCCCCCCGCTCTACAGACGGCTGTGCCCGGCCTGCGGGCCACGGCCTTCAGCAACTACGGAGGCGGCCGAAGAGGAAGGGGACCATGACGGGGGTGTCGAAGCCCGGCCAGAGGAAGGCGTGGGCTGCCGTGGGTCAGAGGAGGAACGGGAACAGAGGTCCCCAAACAAAAAGCTCTTGGGGTGCGAGAGATGCCCCGCTGACGAGGACCGAACGGAAAGGTCTGATAGGATCTACAGTTGCAGAGACCCGCTGCTCAGGGTCCCGGGAAGTGACACCAGCCTGCGGGGCGATTTTTAGATGAAAGCCGCCGCGGGGTCACGAGCACTGCCGTCAGGCATCTGGTCCTTTTTATTAAAAAAAATATTTTATTGATTTTCCACAGAGAGGACGGGGGAGGGGCAGAAAGTCAGAAACATCGATGAGAAAGAAACAGCGATCAGCTGCCTCCTGCACACGCCCTACTGGGGATGTGCCCGCAACCAAGGTCCATGCCCTTGACTGGAATTGAACCTGGGACCCTTCAGCCTGCAGGCCAACGCTCTTTCCACTGAGCCAAACCGGTTTCGGCTGGTCCTTCTCTTGAGCAGTTGGCAGATTGAAAGTCCCACCCCCTGGAAGTGGGACGCAGTCAAGGACACGTCACTGGGGCTGGAAGAGCCGTGAACGGTGCGTGACTCACCGCCGCCCGTTTCCTTCTGCCCCGGGGGCGGGCCACACGCCAGACAGTGGCTTCTCCGCCTGCGCGGGTCCCGGAGTGAGGACCCCAACAACCTTGGACGGACACGCAGCCCGAGTGAGAACTAAACCCTCACGACCCAGCGAGGCCGTTTATCGCAGGGGTGGCCGGCGCCCCGAGTCCGGCCGAGGGACCGCCGCCCACCGCTCAGGACGGGCCACTCGGGCAGGGGGACGGGGGGATGAAAGGAGCTGCGAGGAGCCCGGGAGAAGCAAGCACAGATCCGTGCAGGCATCCGGGGAGGGAGCAGAGGGCCTGCCGCACACGAGAAACATGTATGCGCCAGGCTGGGCCAGGCTCTGCAGGCGCCTTCCTCACTCAGTCTTCAGAACTCTCCTTCAGGCTGGACATGGCTCTCCAGGAGCCCGAGGCCCAGAGAAGCAAGGGAATGTTCCCTGAGCCTGGAGCCAGCGAGAGGCGGGGCCAGGGGCCGCACCCGTCCGCTTCCCCGCCATCACCCCACCTCTGAGATGCTCCGAAGACACTCCATCAGGACCGCTCCTCCAAGGGGACAGGGGGCCAATGACTCAGGCTGGCGCTCCTGCCGCCCCCTCCCGGGGTGCGCCACCCCTGGGCAGGGGCTCGGCTCAGCGAGGCCGGCACCGTGAAGGGCTGCCCCCCGAGGCTGGGGTTCACCTGTGGCTTTCTGTCGGCCCCTCCTCTGTGCTGCGTGGTGACGGGAGATGCTCGGTCCACGCCATCCAGCAACCGGTGGTGCCACCGCGGACCTCACCGGAAAAGGCAGGCTTCCCTGTCTGAACCCGGGAGCTTTTCAACACCAGCGCACAGTGGGCACTCATCAAAAACCGACTAAAGCAATGAAGGCACCCGGGTAAAACTGGGGTTGGGAGGGCAGCTTTCAGAGATGTTTGCCAAGTACCCCTGATTAATAACAATCGTGTTACTAATCTTACCTAAGGAAAGAGAAACATGCAAATTAACCATCACTCTGCTACAGCCACAACCAATCAGAGGGGGCATGCAAATTAACCCAACAAGGATGGAGGTTAATTTGCATAGGCAGGTGAGGAGCGGTGTGAAGCCAGCTATAAGGATAGGAGGGGTGACGGAGGGAGCTACTGGAGTGGTGCTCCGGACAGAAGCGAGGATTTGCAGGCTCCGGGGGGCTGGGAGGGAAGCCAGGGGAAGGCAGGCCTATTCTTGCACGAAGGCCTCTTGCCTTGAATAATAATGAGCAATCCCTACTGACATGTGACTGGCAGCTGACGGTTAACAAGCCTTCTCCTATACGTGGTTCTACCTGACCTTCACCCTGTGAAATACATGTATGACCCCCATGTCACAGATGGGGCGACTGGGGAGCAGAGAGGGACAGTGGGAATCCAGCCAGTTCGAGTAGCTTAATCTGAATGCCATTCTCTTCCCCCAGCATCACTCTCGTAAACAGTTCTGGAGTCACGAGAACAGGAAAAATTGGCTCGAAATCAGGCGAGCTCCCTGTTCCGCGCACAGGTGAGCAGCAGGGTGATTAAGTGGTCTCCGCCGGAGCGTGTGAAGGATTTGTCTAACACCATCTTCCTTCCCTTCCCCATTTAATTGACGGCGATGTTTGCCAACTCTGCGCGTCAGGAGAGCGAACTTTCGCTCTCACGCCTTGTCCCGACTTGCTTTCCCACAGAAGAGTGGCCCGAAGGGCAGAAGCGTTACAGTTAATTTGAGGCAGCAGACCTGGCTAACGCTGCAGCGTCTCACCGCGGATACCCCACCCCCGGGGCCAGAGAGCCCTGAGCTCCACCGCTGGCTCCGCATGCCCGTGTGTCCTGGGCCGGAGCCCATCCGCAGAGGGAGGCACACGGCCCGCTGGCAGGGTGCGTGGCAGTGAATGCTGGGGGCAGCTCTCTGGGACAACCTAGGTCAGTGGTCGGCAAACTCATTAGTCAACGGAGCGGTAAACCCAGGCTTGTGAGCCCCAGTTTGCCGATCACTGTCCTAGGTGAAGAAGAAATCCACCTTGCGCTCTGCCCATAACACACCTATATTTTTTAACTGAATGTATTGGGGTGACACTGGTTAATAAAATGGTATCGGTGTCAGGTGTACAATTCTATAATGCATCATCTGTATGTTGTGCCGAATAAGTGTCTTCTTTCTTTAAAAAAATATACTTCATTGATTTTTTACAGGGAGAAAGGGAAAGGGATAGAGAGCTGAAAACAGCGATGAGAGAGAAACATCGATCAGTTGCCTTCTGCACCCCCCTCCCCCCGCAGGGATGTGCCCACAACCAAGGTACATGCCCTTGACCGGAATCGAACCTGGGATCCCTCAGTCCGAAGGCCAACGCTCTGTCCACTGAGCCAAACCGGTTTCGGCTACATTTCTTCTTCGGAAAGTTATATGGGAACGAGTGTGAGTGGCTTGTGAGGGTTTTGGTTGGTAAGTATACGCAGCATGACATGCATGACCTCAACCATCTTCAGCGCTAAGTGACGTTCAGTACATTCGCTTTGTCATCAGCTCCAGAGCCTCTCCTCACTCCCCACTGAAGCGCTGTGTCCGTGAAACCGGCCCGGCGCCACCATTCCACGTTGTCTCCGGACTTCTACTCCAGGTCGCGAGCGAGCGGGACCCCACAGCGCGTGTTCTCTGCGACTGGCTGGTTTCTCTTAGCCTGTTTTCGAGGCTCATCCCTGTTGTATGACCTGGTGTTGGGATTTCCTTCCCTTTTCAGGCTGAACAGCATTCCCCGATGAGGCCGTGTTTTCAGACTGGCCAGACCCAGGCTGCCCGAGCCCCCGGTGGCCGTCCCATAGGCCCGTCTGCCGTGATGGCCACGTCCTACACGGCTGTCCCTGGCGGTGCCCCCAGCCCCCGGTGGCCGTCCCATAGGCCCGTCTGCCGTGATGGCCACGTCCTACATCGGCTGTCCCTGGCGGTGCCCCCAGCCCCCTGTGGCGACTGAGCACGTGAAATGCGGCTCCTGTGACTGAGAAATCCACCGTTAATTTCACGCAATTTTTTAAAAAATATATTTTACTGATGTTTTACAGAGGGGAAGGGAGAGGGATAGAAAGTCAGAAACATCGATGAGAGAGAGACATCGATCAGCTGCCTCTTGCACACCCCTACTGGGGATGTGCCCGCAGCCAAGGTACATGCCCTTGACCAGAATCGAACCCGGGACCTGATTCAGTCCGCAGTCCGACGCTCTATCCACTGAGCCAAACCGGTCTCGGCAATTTCACGCAATTTTAATGACTTTACATCTGCCTTCATCCAGCCTCCGGGGGTAACCATGGTGAACAGGACCGGGCTGGATGCTAATACTCATCCTCTCTTTTCGTCGTACCCGGTGTGAGGGTCAGCATCTCACGGGGTCAATGCCAAGAGGAATCGCCGCAGTACTGAAGGCAAGAGGTGGCCCAACGAAGGACTGATGGGGGGTCACAATGACCTGGCCACTCCGTGTATATATAACAGCCAACACAACAATAGCCGTCTGGTCTGAATTAATCAAGATGATACCTATTTTTTTGTCTGATCAGCAAAAAATCCATTTTCGGTGTGCCTCAGAATTTCAGTAATTAGCCTGTGTGAGCCAGGAGAAGAAAAGGGCTGAAGAATCGCTGACCTAGGAAACGGCTCCTCCCAAAAGAGGCATCTCTCCGATCCCCACAGCACGCGGTGTTCCCGCGCACAGGCCCCACGGGCTGGCGCGCCTCCCAGGCCCCCCCCCCCCCCCCCCCCCCGCCGCCAGGCGCAGCGGCCCGCTGGCTCCGCGCCCCGTTTGTTAGGATCCCACAAGATGCCAAGCTGCCATCCCGCTCCCTCACGCCCCTGCACCTTCGCTCACCGCCTGTTCTCCGTGTGGAATGTCGCCCCAACCCTGTCTGTGGGCCAACTCCTTACTCAGGGTCTAGACTGTGCTTACATGTCACCTCCTCCAGGAAGCAAGCCCGGCCTGAGCTCCCTGGAAGGGACAGACACCCCTTTCTGAACCCCTGGAGTCCCTCGGGCTCAGCACATGCTTACTAGTAGCTGTGCTGCCCCAGGGAAGCCCTGGCTCCGGGGTGGCCATGACCCTCGGCCTGGGAGCACACTGAGCCGGTGGGAAAACTCAGAGGGCAAAGGTCGCCTGGCACAGAGTACAGGGGACCCCCGGACACCTGAGGCCCCTTCATGAAGGGATCATGGATGGCCCAGGGCAGCCTGTGGGAATCCTTTTTATGTCCCGCATGTCAAGGATTCCAATACCAGGGTTCAGGATCTGGAGAAGGCTGCACACAAATGAAGAGAGACTGGAAAAGCATCAATTTGGGAATCATGGGGGCCAGTCGGTATTCCACCTCTAGGGGGAGGACACCACCAGCTCTGGCTTTGCTATTCTCTTTTATTAGGACTAAGTGATACATCCATGTCCTTTAGGTCAGGAGGTTCCAACAGTGAGTCAACCAGCAAGCATTCACATAAGACTAAAAGTGGCAGCTGCTTCAGTGTCTCACCTAAGTGGTGAGTGACTCGTTCAGACTTACAGAGCCATGAAGGTGGACCAGGTTTCCTGCTTGTTCTGTTTACATCTCTATTGGTGAGACAATGGCTGGTTTCCTGCAGCAGCCCTCTCTGGGTAGACTGCCCGCCTCTTGGGGGGCGGGCGGGGAGGGTGCCACTGGGCCAGGCAGAACTCCAGGAGCCGGATCTATCTTTGAAAAGCAATTCGGAGGCAGTGCTGGGCCTCAGGGGCCAGCGGGGTGCAGCCTCATTTCGATCCCGGCCACGCTGCTCTCCGGGCACGTGGCTGCCCTCTGAGCGCCCGCTCCCCCGTCTGCGGTGCGGACACGACGCTCGCTTCCTGCCCGTGAGGACTGAACGAGAAGACGGAACGCGGGCATCCATGCGTTTCAGGAAACGGTCACCAGATCTTCAACGACATCCCTCCACCAGCCCACGTCACCTGCAGGCGTTGCCCTCAGCGTCAGGGCATCCCGATCACCCCGGTGCCCTCTGCCACTCTGACGGAGCCGGGAGAGGGCACGCAGGGAGGGCAGGGAGGCCTGCCCAAGGCCACACGGCTGGTAAGACAGCCGCCGGGCCCTGACACCAGGATTTCCCATGCCACGCCCGGGCTCCGGGGCCACACCCTCGTGTGCATGACGTGCGTGCCCAGATGCCAACCAGCAGTGGCGCCCGGGGCCGGATTTTCTAAGACAAGAGCGTCAGGAAGTCTCATCAGAAAGTGCGCCGTCTTAAAGGGGACACTCTTGCTAGTGTTCGCTGTTAAGGCTCTTTGCCCCCAAAGGAGCCTGCACTCCGCCCCTTTCTTACCCGAGGCGGTCTCTCTGTTCCCTCTGCCCGAACGCCCTGCCCACCAGAGGGCACAGTTCCTGTCCTCTGTTCCCCACAAGCCACTCGCCCTTCCGTGGAAGCAGGTCTCTGCTCTCTTCCGGGAGCCTTCTCTGTTGGCCACGGACCCCCGATGAGTCGACGAGGCTTCTGCTTACACTGTGGGGCGTTCTCTTTCCCCGGAAGGCGCTGAATGGAACTCGGGTACAGCGTGGGCCTGTGGCCACCACGTGCCTGGCCGTGAAGACAGTCAATGGAGAAAAGCAGGGCTTGATTGACACAGTGGCCCCTAGACCCAGCCAGACCTGATGCCAACCCGCCTTGGTCTCTGAGTTACATTTACCGTATCTTCCAACGTACGAGACGGCTTTTTAACCCAGGAAAATCTCAAAAGTCAGGGGTCTTATACGCCGGGTGTAGAAATACCGTAGCTTGCAGTTATGATGGGCGTTGCTAACTCACCAGGGACTTGCCCGGCACTTGCTCTCTCTCTCTCTCGTTTGTTATCCTCCTCCTGTCATCCTCGGTTCCAGTCGTCTGATATGGCAGCTCCTCCAGGTGCTTTCTGAACAACCCATCTTCACGGGGCTCCTGTCACCTCAAACACGATCTCCCGCCCAGAGAGTGGCAGCGCTGGGACCCACGCCCAGGACCCCACCCACTCTGTTAACCTTGCCCCGTCCCCGGCTCGAAAGCCCGCCGATTCCCGATCATCCCAACAGCTCACATTTGCTCAGGGCTCGACAGCCCAGAAAATGCTCTCACACACATCATCGCTTCAAAAAAAAAAAAATTTTCAGTTACACTTCCCATACCAGAACATTCACCCTTTTAAAGCACACAAGCCAGAGGTTTGGGGTATATTCAGAAGGTTGTGCAACCATCGCCCTAATTCCAGAACATTCCCACCCGCCCAGAGAGAAACCCTGTACCCACCCCCTCGCCCTCCCCCCGCCTCCCAGCGCCTGGCAACCACTAATCGGCTCTGTCTCTGCGGGTTTGCCTCTCCCCAGCGCTCGCCGCGGCTGTTAACTCCACGGGCACGCGGAGAAGTAGCCCCGAGGGGCCCGGACAGCACAGCGGCGGAGACCGCGGTCTGTGCTGTCGCCCGCCCCGCTCATGTCCAAGCTCCGATGCCGCTGGCTGTGTGACCGGGACAGACTCGTGGCCTCCCCCAGCCTGGGCGTCTTCATCCGGACCAGGCGATAAGCTCCGTACGAGGATTAAATGAGTCACGGCACCCAGAGGCTGAGCAGTCCCAGCTCCAGAAAGCCAGCTGTTTCCGTTATCATCACCCCACGCTCCTGATGGGGGCAGTCAGGCACCGAGGGGGTCAGGGGCGGGCCTCGGGCCACACAGCACAAGCCCCCCGAGGTTTTCCGTTCCCCCCCACTGGCTTAGGGGTTCCTCCCTCAGGCTCGGCTCTCCCGTCCTTTTTTTTTTTTTGAAGTGATGATGTGTGTGAGAGCCAAGTTTGTTCTGGAAAAAAAAAAACACCAAGGCTACTCGCCAGGCAGGAGGGAGGGGGAGGGAGAGCGGAATCGTGAGATCATCGAACTGGAGGGTGCTGCAGCCCCACACCGGCTGGCCTCCTCGCCGGGGCCCTGGGAACAGCCGAGTCCCCGCTAACTCCTTCCAGCTCCCGCTCCGGGCTGCGGGGGCAGGAGGCCGGGGGGCCGGGAGCGGGGACCCTCTGGAATCCCACGCCTTTCCCGTCCAGCTGCCCATCTGCAACTCTTTACAGGCGGCTGAAGGGCGGCTTCCTTTCAGGAGGGAGGTCTGAGGCCGTTCCTCAGGCTCCCGCAAACCCCCAATTATTACCCATCATGCTGAGCGGGGCGGAAAACCTTCCCTTTTAAATTCTGGTAGAAATCCTAGTTGAGTCACAGCAGGAGAGTGGAGGGAGCGCTGGCGTTGTGGCAGGGAGCCTGCGGGCAGACCCCGGCCAGCATTCCCAGACACGGTCCCCTCGGGCCAGTCCCGCTGAGCGGAGGGACAGCAGGTGACAGCTGACACGCGGACAGAGCAAGGCACAACTCTGTCATGCCCCATGCACGGGAAAGTGCTTTCCTCCTCACTGTGCAGAGGGGAGACGGAGGCTCGGACACATACAGCGGGTCACCAAGCTGAAAGCTGACGAGGCAGGCAAACGCTGAGACCTGACACGGGGCGTCTAACCTGAAGTCCAGCTCCGAAGCCGGGCTCCCGAGGAAGAGGAGCTGACGACAGCCAAGCTCCTGAGCCCCTTGCCTTTTCCTGGTGCTTCTGGGGCCGCCTCACCCCTCTGCTCCGCCCTACCCCCCCCCCCAGCCCCAGCTCCTGCTGCACCAGCAACCCCACGCTCCCGCCACAGCTCCCGCCACAGCTCCCGACGCAGCCGCCGCGTCCGGTGGACTGACCCAGGTCTCCGGCCATCAGATCTCAACCCTGGAGCCGGAATCGGCACCTGGAAACCCAGTGCACTGACACACAGGGAAGGACACGTCCACTGGGGGGCCGCGGTTGCTGTCTGGGGGATGTGGGCCAACAGGCGCGTGGAGGAAGCCGGGCTGGAGGTCGCTGGGGAAAGGAAGCAGGCTCGATGGCAGGCAGATCCTGTGGCCACAGTGACACGGAGCCGGGAGCTGCAGGGCCTGCACAGGGTCATCCTGCCTCGGGGTCCTGAGCCCCCGAGGGCCGGCTGCACTTCCTGCTGTTTCCACAGGGCACAGCTGCCTCTTGCCATCAGTCCGCCCCCCCCCTCTCGTCCCGTCTGAGCTGGCTGAGTGGGTGCTTGCGCCGTGGATGTCAGCGATCCCTAAGCGAGCCATCCTGTCTGCCCCTGTTCTCTGCCCCGTGTCCTTCCTTGGAGGCATCACACCGACAAGAGGCCCCTGGAAGCCAAAGACAGATGCCCTCCCTGCGCAGACCCTCAGGGCGTGAGACGTCAGCCGGCAGCTTGCAAAATGTGGACTCAGTTCTCTCTGAGCTGAAGACCTGCCGCAACGGAGCTGCACAGACACCGAGGTCTGGGTTCGAGGGCGTGGGTCTCGGTCACGCTCACACAGGACGGTGCCTCCTGCTTCCGGCGCTGGGCATCCCCGCCGTCACCCGCCTTCCCCGCCCCGGGCTGCTGCTGCCGAGTCCACGGCGGACGGAATCCGGCCCTCGGCCCACACGTGTCCGTTTACGTCCAGAGCGCGCTTGCTGCAGACCAGAAGAAACACGGAACGTGCGCGTGCTCCCGTCCGACGCTGCTACACGGCGAACACAAAACCTCACCGCATTTGTTCCACGTTCAACCCCGAGGTCACGGTGTCTCGCTTGCTCCACATCCCGCGTGACTCCGGCAGCTGCGGCAGCGGGCCAGGAGGACGCTGCCACCCCCGCTCCCCCCTCGGAAAGAATGAACACAGGCTCCGACTGCTCGTGGGCCATTTTCAGGAACAGATTAGGTCCATGCGACCACGAATGCCTGTGGTCAACGTCAGCCGACTCTCAGAGGACATGTGAGGCCAGGAGCCGGCTGGTGTGCGGAGGACAGGGGCTCTCTCCTGACGGCACCCCCCCCCCCCCAACGCCTATTCGACCCCCGATCACAACTGTGCTCTCCGGCTCTCAGTCCCCGCCCCCGGCTCCAGGGGCAGGGCAGGCACCCGACCACCCCACTGGCCATCACCATCTTGACAGGCTTGGCGATGAGCCTCTGAGACACAACCCTGTGCGCACTGGGACTTCTGGGAAGTGACCTTTCCCTCTTTCCTGCCGACTGTGTGCCCAGAGCCTCTTGCAGCCCCGCGGGAGCTGGGGATAAAGCCAACGCAATGGAAGCAGAACGAGGGGAAAGAGCTGGGTGAAAGGACGCGGTGGGAAAGCCTGGTTCGAGCGGGGCCTGAAGCCCATCTGGTTTCTTCTCCCAGGACACGCCGTTATACGGCTCAGACCGCCCCGTGGACATAAGCCCGTCCGAGCAGGGTTTCCTGCGTCTGAAGCGTCCTGACAGGCACAGAGAGGAGGCCGCTCAGCTACGCCGCAGGGAGAACCGTGTTGGCTCGGGAAGCCCAGTACGTTCCGAGGCCTGTGTTCCCAAACAACTGCGTTTTGTCATATTGGGCCCCGTGACTCCTCATGCGGACTCGCCTGCTCTGAGTGGCTGGCCTGTCGTGGCAAGAAGATGAAGCTATGTTCCCAAAGACTGCAGTTCCTTTACCCCCGTGGGGGTGAGCTGACACCGAGTGGTCCCCACTGGCCACGTGCCCCGTGGGACTGGTGGCACTCGCGGCTATGAGTTCGTTCGTTCATTCATTCATTCATTCATTCGCCAAAGGTGACCGGATACATCTGAGTCCTCGAAGAAAACACGAGTACAAGATGTCACCCCAAAGCCACGCCAGTTTCCATCTGGGGCCGTCCAAACGCAGCCCGCCTTTCATTTGGGAAATACGGACGGTCACAGCATAAAGCAGGATGTCCCCAGAGTGACGGACATCTTCTTTCTTCCTTCCGTGCGGAACGGCCGCATCTCTGCAGTCGCCGTGCTCGGGGGCCACGCTCACCTCTCCTGCATGCGCTCGTTCCAGTGCGTGCCGCGGGGGCGGGCACCCGGACGGCATTTTTTTACAAAACTGTATCTCACTGACTTTTCAGAGGGGAAGGGAGAGGGACAGACAGTCAGAAACATCGGAGAGGGAGAAACATCGATCAGCTGCCTCCTGCACACCCCCTACTGGGGATGTGCCCGCAGCCAAGGTACATGCCCTTGACAGGAACCTCTCAGTCCGCAGGCCGATGCTCTATCCACTGAGCCACACCGGTTTCAGCCCGGATGGCATTTTTAATGCCAGGAGAAAAAGGAGCACCGTAAGCCCACGGTGGGTGAGGTCTGGCCCTCCCTAGATTGTGCTCATTTCAGAGTGTGTGCCCCCGAAGCGACGGGTGAGGGTCTGGGCTCCGAAGTCCAGACGGGGGGTACGTCCGACGAGAGGCTTCCCCGCCCGCCTGCCCGCGGCTCCCCGAGCCCCCTCCTTACCTGGAGGTCGAAGAACTTGCTGTAGCGCCGGTAGATGGCCTCGGTGGCGCCGCTGGACCACGTGACCCGGATGATGTAGACCTGCGGGGGGAGCGGGGAGACAGTGTCAGCACCAACGGGGCCCTGACGCCGGGGGGCAAGGTGCAGAGTCCGAAAGACCCGGGTTCGAAGCCCAGCTCCGCCACCGACCGGCCGTGTGACTTGAGACAGGTCACCTGTTCTCTCTGAGCCTCAGCTTCCTCCTCAGGGACACGGGTACAATGACCTCCACCCCTGAGAGCTGGGCACAGAGGGAATGAAACCGGCAGGGGCAAGCGTCAGCGCCCTGCTCAGCGCAGGGGGCGCTGTCAGTGTCGGCGGCGCAAGGATGTCTCGCTCCCCGCTCGATTCAGAGAGCCACGGGACTGGCTCTTTCTGTTGTCCTTTTTTATTTTTATTTTTTAAAATATGGTTTTACTGGTTTTTAGAGAGAGGCAGGGAGAGAGAGAGACATAGAAACGTCAATGATGAAAGAGAGTCATTGATGGGCTGCCTCCTGCACGCCCCCTCCTGGGGATCAAGCCTGCACCCCAGGCAGGTGCCCCGACCGGACTCGAACCTGGACCTTCTGGCTCATAAGCCGACGTTCAACCCCTGAGCCGCGCCAGCGGGCTATCAGAGTCACGCCTAAAACCATGCTTTTGACTGAAGTCACGGGAGCCTTAGCCTCCTTGTATTTCTCATCAGCTAAGCCATGACACCATTTCCTTTATTTTTATTTTTTAAAATATATTTTATTGATTTTTTACAGAGAGGAAGGGAAGGAATAGAAAGTTAGAAACATCGGCGAGAGAGAAACATCGATCAGCTGCCTCCTGCACACCCCCCACTGGGGATGTGCCTACAGCCAAGGTACATGCCCTTGACCGGAATCGAACCCGGGACCTTTCAGTCCGCAGGCCAACGCTCTATCCACTGAGTCAAACTGGTTAGGGCTCTCTTTCTTTTAAATAATGAAAACATATCCTCGGGTAAGGATTAAAAAAATACATATTAAAAAACAAGGAAAAAATAAAGAGAAAAATGTCATCAAAGACTTATTTTTTCTTAAAACCAATAAAAAGCATGCACTCATAAACAGGGGGGAGATCCTGCTGACACAGCTCATTCCTGTCCCCGTTTGCAGAGTTGCAGCCTGCACGCCCAGCAGGCTCCGCACAGGCCGAACGGCTTTGCTGGACCCGCCGCTGAGCACTGGGCGACGGCCGTGTTCTGAGGCTCAGACCCGACTGTTTTAATGAGAACTGTCCCGACCCGGCTCTGGCTCTGCCCGGCGTGTGGGGGCTGGGGAAGGAGCATGCTCACTGGTGCCAAGGCCCGTTCTGCTGCTGGGGAGACTCACAGGGCCCCGGCCTCTCTGGACACAGTGTCCCTTTCTCTGAATCGGGGACAATGACGGCTCCTGATTCACCGCCGTGACTCATGTCCGAGGGGCCGTGCCCAGGGCCGGACACACTCGCCCTGACAGCAGTTGCCCCGGCTCACCTGGTCCCCCTTCCCCTTCTGTTGCTAAGAGTGCCTGATTTCCTTGGGGGCCACGCCTCCCCCTCGTCCCATCTTCGGAAGAAGGGGTAGGGATGTGTCCCAGGCCTGGCCCAACAGAGCACTGCCTGTCGCCGGCCACGACGGTGAATAAGACAGGCCCCCCCCGGGATGGGCCGAGGGGACTCCATTCTGGGACTCTGGATGGCCTGATCAGGGCAGAGACCCCTTTCCCACGGCAATGGCTGCTGGGAGGAGAACGCCCCCCAGGGGTTACTGTGTGGGAAGTTCCTGCACCCAGAAGCAAGCAGGGTGAGGGGGACAGAGAGGCCGAGTCCTGGGACATCACTGGAGCCCCGATCCAGCATCCTGGACACGTCACAACACAAGCCAGAACCTCCCGTTTAAGCCAATCAAAGTTAGCGTCTGTTACTAGTCCCCAAAGCCATCGCAGCACAGCAGCCTGGCTCTCAGATAACAGCTCCACCCAAGGTGATACTGGGGGCCTGGCGTTAAAAAAAAATGTGCAGCCAAAACCGGTTTGGCTCGGTGGATAGAGCGTCGGCCTGCGGACTGAAGGGTCCCAGGTTCGATTCCGGTCAAGGGCATGTACCTTGGTTGTGGGCACATCCCCAGTAAGGGGTGTGCAGGAGGCAGCTGATCGATGTTTCTCTCTCATCGATGTTTCTGACTTTCTATCCCTCTCCCCTCCTCTCTGTAAAAAAATCAATAAAATATATTTATATAAAAACAGAAATGTACACAGATTTCACAGCAGCCAAAAGGTGGGACTAACTGGTGTCCAGTGATGGGTGGGTGAGAAGGCACAACGTGTTACATCCATTCAGGGAACGTGACCCAGGTCACGGCCGTCGCCCGGTGCTCAGCGGCGGGGCCAGCAAAGCCGTTCGGCCTGTGCGGAGCCCGCTGGGCGTGCAGGCTGCGACTCTGCCAACGGGACAGGAATGAGCTGTGTCAGCAGGATCCCCCCCTGTTTATGAGTGCGTGCTTTTTATTGGTTTTAAGAAAAAATAAGTCTTTGATGACATTTTTCTCTTTTTTTTCCCTTTGTTTTTTAATATGTATTTTTAAAATCCTTACCCGAGGATATGTTTTCATCGATTTAAAGGAAAGAGAGCCCTAACCGGTTTGGCCCAGTGATGGAAGGGTGAGAAGGCACAACGTGTTACATCCATTCAAGGGAATGTGACCCCCAAAAGAAAGGAGGTGCTGACACAGGCTGCGCCCTGAATGGACCCTGAGGGCACTGGGCTAAGGGAAACAGGCCCGTCTCAGAGAGAAAAAGAGGTTGTGATTCCACTTACAGGAAATACCCAGACTCGTCAGACTCACAGAGACAGAAATATACACAATCTTCAGGCAAATATTGTCAACAAAATGTTTAACCTGAATCTCAAACCTCCTGAACTAAATTCCAATTTAATGGAAGTAAAGGCATTACAGGAATGGGCTAAATGGCACCAGAAAAAAGTAGCCAGGCAAATCCAGAATATGGGATGTTCCACAAGTGTACTAAGAGGGCACAGCTTGGATGCTGCCTCCTCCAGGAAGCCCTGCTGGACTGCTCCCTACCCACCAACACTGCTGCGTGTCTCCTTGGCACCCACGTCCCCATCACAAGGTCAAATACACTTTCCTGCAACTGCCTGAGCGAGCGTCTGCTTTCCACGAGGCTCCGAGTTCCGTGAGAGCAGAAACCACGCCTGTCTTACTTACTCACCGAGCGCCGTTTGCCCAGCGCCCAGCGCGGCGGAAGCATCTCTGCTGTCTGAATGAGTTCGTGAGGAAGAAACCCAGACACCGGGTCAGGCCCTCGCAGATCCGAGGCGGGCCTGGGGTCCGTGGGAAGAGAGCCGGGCAGTCTCTCAGGCCGTCCCACTCCCCGGCCTGTCCTCTCTGCCCACTGTCCTGCTTCCCCACCACCCCCACCTCCACCCAGAGTCACAGAGAGCAGCCGGATCTCCTCTGGGAATGAGGAAGCACCGAGACCGCAGGGTGTCTGCGGCCTCTGAGGCTTTCCTCCTGCGTCCCCCCCCCCCCCCAGGAGTCTTTGACAGGAATTAGCCACTGCTGAACCCCCTTCTTACACAACCTCAGCCGCTGGGCCTGTGTGATGTTCAAGGCCCAGGCCCCCCAGCCTGCATCTCCTTCTCCTCCGAATCCTGGAGGGGATGGACTGGTGGCGAGAGGCTGTGGGGTGCGGCTGAGCCCAAATCCCCAGGCCAGCCGAACACTCCCCACGTTTTCCCGGCAGCAGATGGAGCCTCAGGAGTGCGGTGACGTGACCGAGAGTCCCTTGAACCTTGCTGGCCTTGCTGCACCAGGCCCCGTGCCCCTGCCCCACAGCTGGGCACAGCTGGACCGGGGCCAGCGAGCGATGCCGGCTCCTTCTCCCGTAGTTCAGGCTCTGTGGCAGGTAAAAGGGATCGCCTCGATCTCAAACAGATCATACGTGTGCAGTTATGTTCTACGGAGTCTGACAAACACGGACTTGGCGGATACCGGCCCTCGGCTTCTGGGGGAAACAGTGTCAGGCGCCCGCTTAGACGCCACACTTAGTGCACGTTAATTCAGTAACATCGACCTCATGGCCAGCGGGGCTACAGCTCACGCCCGAACGAAGCTCATTGCACACGCGTGTTTCTCCGGGAGGCCCAGCCCGGCTCTCCTGAGGGGGGAATAGACAGCTCATCAAGGCGACGTTTGGGGCCATTTAAAACGGCGCAGTGACTGACAAAGAGCACAAAAAGGCCAAGGTCCACGCGGCGGCGAAGAGAGCACGCAAAAGGCGCTTGCTCAGAACGCAGCGCCTCCTCAGCCCACACCCGTGTTCGGCTGCCATGCACATGCCGTGTCTGCAAGCGACAGTACTGATGTTGGGTTACAGAGATTTCAGCAAGAAGACAAGTTCCCAAATACAGACTCAGCGAACCCCACAGACTGACCACACTGTATGTGTGTGCGCACGTATGTAATCACGGAGATCTACATACTAGAGGCCTTGTGCACAAAATCAGGTGGGGGGAACGGTCCCTGGGCTTGGCCTGCAATCAGTGCTGTCTTCGCTGGCTGCTCGCAGCTGGCCCTGCCCCCTCTCCCCTTTCCCCCTTCCTGGTCCCCCGTTCGCCATTAGGTGACAGAGCCCGAGACTGAGAAGCAGTCAGTGTGCCTCATAGTGACTGGTCCAGTGGTCGTTCTGGTCATTCTGCCGTGAGGGTCAATTTGCATATCACCCTTTTATTATGTAGGATAGAGGCCCAGTGCATGAGTGGAGGCCGGCTGGCCTGCCCTGATGGGGGCCTGAATTGGGGTGGGGGTCCCCACTGGGGGGACAGGGCCGGGGTGAGGGGCTGTGGTCGTTCTGGTCTCTGGCTGTTCTGCCGGTTCGGTCACTGGGCTTTTATTATATAGGATGGTTTGCTCTGGGTTAGTAAGAATAAGTAGGACTTTAAAAAAATTCTGTTCTTCAAACTTTCTTGAATTTCCCAGATTTTCTGGCATGTATTTCCTTTTATAATCAGGGGGAAAAAGTCACTTTCCTAAGGGGACAGGAGGAAACATGTCTGTGGCCTCGAACCCCAGGCCACCTTCTCTCGCTGCCCCAGCTCACTCGAGGGACCGGCCCTCTGCACTATCCTTCAGGTCACGGAGCACCTACTGGGCGCAGTCACAGCTGAGGACTGCACTGCCCTGTCTGCCGCTGACGACGAGTGGGAGGGGGTGGGAGTGGGAGGGAGGGAGCGGTAGTGGGGCCTTGGCCCTGACCTCATTCTGAGTTGGGATAAGTCCCCTGGCGCTGAGCTTCTGCTTTCTCAGGAAAATGGGATGCCTCTCCTTTCTATCGAACGGGGCTTGTAAACACAACGAGATTATTTTTAAAGCTCCAGAAATGGAATCCACATTGGTCAGGATCTCTGCAGGGAGCATGTTCGGTGAATGCGCTCTAACCCTTCATCCTCAGCCCCCTTGGCAGGTCCAATGGGATGGGGCTACCGGTGCCCCTAGGTTCGGCCCCCTTTCCAAGTGACAACAGCCAAGGGGGCAGTTCATCCACACACCAAGATCTGAACCAGCCCTAGCTGGTCTGGCTCAATGGACAGCGTGTCAGCCTTCGGACGGAAGGGTCCCAGGTTTGATTCCAGCCAAGGGCACATGCCTGGGTTGCAGGCTTGAGCCTCAGTAGGGGGCGTGCAAGAGGCAGCCAATCAATGATTCTCTGTCATCATTGATGTTTCTATCTCTCTCCCCATCTCCCTTCCTCTCTTAGGTCAATTACGTGTGTGTGTGTGTGTATGTGTATGTGTGCGTGTATAAATATATATATATATATATATACACCAAGATTTAAACCAGAACAAAGCTCAAAGGCCCTTGAAAAACACCAGCAGCCAGGCCCAGGCAAAGCTAAGTGGTGGATGTGCCAGAAATGGACCGAGGGCCCGTGTGCCCCCAATAACCCTGATCATCGAGTTGCCGTGTGCCTGCAGGCTCAGATCTCTGCCCACGGCCGCAGCTCTGGGACACAGGTCCCCAGGGCGGGAGACCATGGCACAGCTGCCCCCGCCCCCCCCCCCGCCCCGAGCGCCGTGACCCCACACGCTTTCATCATGCGAGCCTGAAAACAGGAGGAGGTGTGTCTGCCCGTGGGTAAAATCCCTGATGCTCGGGGAAGACCCTCCCATCTCACTGCCTAGTAATCTATTTGGGGGGGTTTCTAGGGTTGGCAAAGGACCGACGGAAATTCCCAAGTGGTATTACTAAGAAGGCGTGGGTCACATGACAACGGGTTACATTTTGGTCCCTACTGCAGTGGCCAGAGGTTTGATGTGGGGGAGGGTTTGGGAGTGGGGGTGAGGAAGGATCTGGTCCAAGGGCTTTTCAGGCTGATGTCTTTCCGTAATCCCTGTGTCTAGGAATGTGGGAGCTTGAGGGATAGAAGCTGATTTTAGGGGACACAGGGACTCAGCACTAAATGCAGGGATTCCATAGTGGGAGCTTCCGCCAGGCCTTTCTGTCCTCAGAAAGGTGGCAAGAACGGCCTTTCCACACCCACGCCACCACTTGCCGGCCTCTTTTCTTAAAGGCACAGAAGGCCCGGCTGGTGTGGCTCAGTGGTTGAGTGTCAACCTAGGAACCAGGAGGTCACAGTTCGATTCCCGGGCAGGGCACAGGCCTGGGTTGTGGGCTTGATCCCCAGTGTGGGATGTGCAGGCGGCAGCCGGTCCATGATTCTCTCTCATCACTGATGCTTCTCTCTCTCTCTCTCCCTCCCTTCCTCCCTCTCTGAAATCAATACAAATATTTTTTTTTAAGAAGTGGGGGAGGGGAATGGACAGAAGACCTCAGGGCAGGCAACACTAGCAAGAACGAGCTTTAACACATCAATTTTCTTTTTCCTTTGTGTTTAGTGTTTCTAGCAAGGGCTATTGGTTTTCCATGTATGGTAGACGGCTCTTTAAAAACAGCCCAAGTTAAAAAAAGCTAATCCGTCTGAACAAAAACACTAAGTTGAGAATATGCAGCCCAGGGGGTTCCCGGAGACACAAATGCCAAGATGCCGAGATGGCGCCAGGACAGCGCTGTTTCTGCGGGATTCCTTGCCCTTCTCACTCCATCTGGATTATGTTGTTTACGGGCCACGGAGCCCACAACCGTCCCAAGATGCAAGCCCACTCCCATCTCTATGGTGCCAACCCCAGCCTGGAAGGACCTGGGAGAAGAAGCAAACAGCTGGCGAGGGCCCCCCTGGGGCGGCATGGACTGGGCTGTGAGAAACAGCATCAGTGTAAGACAGGGTTCTGGGATCCATTAGCCATGTCTGCCACAGCAGCAGAATGGCAGGAGGTGTGCTGAGTACTCAGCAGCCCTGACCTGGATCAATCCCGTTTTATTTATTTATTAAAAAAAATATTTTCTCGATTTGTTAGAGCTAGAAACATCGACGGGAGGGAAACATCGATCAGCCGCCCCCTGCACACCCCCTACTGGGGATGTGCCCGCAGCCAAGGTACATGCCCTTGACCGGAATCGAACCTGGGACCCTTCAGTCAACAGGCCGACGCTCCATCCACTGAGCCACACCGGCCACGGCTTAAAAATACTTTTTAATAGATTTCAGAGAGGAAGAGAGAGGGAGTGACAGAGACATCAATGATGAGAGAGAATCACTGACTGCCTGTCTCCTGCACGCCCTACACTGGGGGTCGAGTCCAAAACCCGGGCACGTGCCCTGACCGGGAATCAAACTGTGACCTCCTGGTTCCTAGGCTGACGCTCAACCACTGAGCCACCACGGAGGGGCGTCCCCCCATTTTACAAATGGGGAAGCAGAGGGGCCGGGCAATCTCCCCATTTAAAAAATATATATATTTTATTGATTTTTTATAGCGAGGGAAGGAGAGGGATAGAAAGCCAGGAACATCGATGAGAGAGAAACATCGATCAGCTGCCTCTTGCATGCCCCCTATTGGGGATGTGCCTGCAGCCAAGGTACATGCCCTTGACCAGAATTGAACCCGGGACCCTTCAGTCCACAGTCCGACGCTCTATTCACTGAGCCAAACCGGTCTTGGCAACGATCTCCCCATTTTACAAATGGGGAAGCAGAGGGGCCAAGAGATACAGTGACCCACTCAGAGGTGCACTCCCCACATCCACAACAGTGTCCACATTTCCTGGCAAGATCTGCCCCTCCATGCCTCCCGCACAAGGATGCACCCGCGTGACTTTAAACTAGGGGAGTTCTCAGGATGGTCAGGCCGAGCTGACCTGCAGGCAGCCCCAGGAGCCTGGTGAGGCGGGCGGGGGGCTGGCTCTCCTCCCTGGTTTCCACTGGGCACCCCCACTTTGTGCTCAGCCTGCAGGCCCCATCGGCAGACCTCGGGGGTCCCCACGGCCATGGGCAGAGCCTAAAGACAGAGCCTGGCCTCCATTGCCCACAGTCCTCCTCGGCCCGCCCAGGCCGACAGCAGGGTCCCGGGACTTAAGAATATTAGAAAACCCTGCTCTAGACTATTGCTCATTTTACAGCTGCAATGACGAGGTTAGGGGGGCCACGCAGCAGGCAGGAGGAGGCTGGAACCAGACGTGAGAGAGAGCGGCGCCCTCTGGAGCCGGAGGGAGGGAAACAGGCGCAGCACGCAGAGGGGCAGCCGCCGCTCACAGGCCCCGCCGTTCCTGCTGCAGGACCCTGGCCCAGGACAAGCAACACTGTCCTTCGCTTCCGCCAAAGCCGTAAACGCCACCGCCCGGGCAGCCCCGGGGCCACAGCAGAGCCACAGGTCCCCATGCACCCCCTTCCTGCAGAGAAGGCTCCCAGGAATACGTCCCAGGGTGCCCAGTTTAAAAAGAACCACTTTATTTTTAAAGTGATGAATAGCAAGAACCTACAACCAAGATTACTCTACCCAGCGAAGCTATCATTCAGAATTGAAGTGCAGATCAAGAGCTGCCCGGACAAGAAGAAGCCAAAGGAGTTCATCACCACCAAACCAGCGTTCCACGAAACGCTGAAAGGTATTGTTTAAGAGGAGGAAGAAGAAAAAGGAGGAGAAGGTGGCTGCTTCAGACTAGAGCCTGGATGGAACCAGAGAGCACCAGGCCGAGTGAAACAAGCCGGTCAGAGAGAGAAGCATCGCTGACCCCACTCACCTGTGGGGCACAATGAACACCACAACCCACAAACAGAAACAGACCCAGAGACAGAGAGCATTGACTGTCAGACCTCCGAGGGAAGGCAGGGGAGGGCGGGGCAAGGGGAAGAGACCCTAAAAAGAATCGCTTTAAACCGCAGGTGCGATCCCGCCCCATCCCAACCGGGGTCCCCGCTGGCTGGGCTTCCAGCTGGCACAGGTGCTGGGAGCAGCCTGCCAATGACTGGCTGGTCTCCAGATCACCTCCCTGGCAATATGCCGCTCGGGCCGAAGGTCGAAGGTCGGGGAGAGCGGACGGCGGGGGTGGGAGGCGGGAGGAAGGGAGAGAGCAGGGGGAGGAGGAGGAGGGGGAGGAAGAAGAGGGGGAGGGGAGAGAGGGAGCTGAGAGCACTGGCATCTGGACGGGCTCTGCCAGCTTCCCTGATGGGAGACATGATTCTGCTGGTCCCCCCAGAGCCCAGAGCTCTCTTTGGCTCCATCTGCCGGTCTCCCCAACTGCTGCCCAACATCTGGCCTCTGCAGGCCAGTGCTCCCCATCTCTGTTTGGAATTGCAACACCCCCCGCTTAGCTTGAGCTCCCACCACCCCCACCGGAAGTGTTGGAGAGCACGTGTGTACCTCTGAAAGATGCCCCCGTGTGTACCTCTGAAAGATGCTCCCGTGTGTACCTCTGAAAGATGCTCCCGTGTTTACCTCTGAAAGATGCTCCCGTGTTTACCTCTGAAAGATACTCCTGTGTGTACCTCTGAAAGATGTCCCCGTGTGTACCTCTGAAAGATGCTCCCGTGTGTACCTCTGAAAGATGCCCCCGTGTGTACCTCTGAAAGATGCCCCCGTGCGTACCTCTGAAAGATACTCCTGTGTGTACCTCTGAAAGATGCTCCCGTGCGTACCTCTGAAAGATGCTCCCGTGCGTACCTCTGATACTCCCGTGTGTACCTCTGAAAGATGCTCCCGTGTGTACCTCTGAAAGATGCCCCCGTGTGTACCTCTGAAAGATGCTCCCATGTGTACCTCTGAAAGATACCCCCGTGTGTACCTCTGAAAGATGCCCCCGTGTGTACCTCTGAAAGATACCCCCGTGTGTACCTCTGAAAGATGCTCCCGTGTGTACCTCTGAAAGATGCTCCCGTGTGTACCTCTGAAAGATGCTCCCGTGTGTACCTCTGAAAGATGCCCCCGCGTGTACCTCTGAAAGATACCCCCGTGTGTACCTCTGAAAGATGCTCCCGTGTGTACCTCTGAAAGATGCCCCCGCGTGTACCTCTGAAAGATACCCCCGTGTGTACCTCTGAAAGATGCTCCCATGTGTACCTCTGAAAGATACCCCCGTGTGTACCTCTGAAAGATGCTCCCGTGTGTACCTCTGAAAGATGCTCCCGTGTGTACCTCTGAAAGATGCTCCCGCGTGTACCTCTGAAAGATGCCCCCGCGTGTACCTCTGAAAGATACCCCCGTGTGTACCTCTGAAAGATGCTCCCATGTGTACCTCTGAAAGATACCCCCGTGTGTACCTCTGAAAGATGCTCCCGCGTGTACCTCTGAAAGATGCCCCCGTGTGTACCTCTGAAAGATGCCCCCGTGTGTACCTCTGAAAGATGCTCCCGTGTGTACCTCTGAAAGATGCCCCCGTGTGTACCTCTGAAAGATGCCCCCGCGTGTACCTCTGAAAGATGCCCCCGCGCGTACCTCTGAAAGATGCCCCCGTGCGTACCTCTGAAAGATGCTCCCGCGCGTACCTCTGAAAGATGCTCCCGTGCGTACCTCTGAAAGATGCTCCCGTGCGTACCTCTGAAAGATGCTCCCGTGTGTACCTCTGAAAGATGCTCCCGTGTGTACCTCTGAAAGATGCTCCCGTGTGTACCTCTGAAAGATGCTCCCGTGTGTACCTCTGAAAGATGCTCCCGTGTGTACCTCTGAAAGATGCTCCCGTGCGTACCTCTGAAAGATGCTCCCGTGTGTACCTCTGAAAGATGCCCCGTGTGTACCTCTGAAAGATGCCCCCGTGTGTACCTCTGAAAGATATTCCCGGAGAAAGGCTGCCAAGTGCCACGGAGCCCGGGGGATCTAGGAGGGACTCATGGGACACGGGACATCGGAGTGCGGTGGGACCAAGGTGACCGAGGTCCCCGGACAGAACTGGTGTGGAACGTTCGGCTATGCACTGCGCTGGGTGCTTTATGGAGACGGAGTGCCAGCCCCAGGGTGCCAGCCCGGGAAAGGCCAGCCAGCCGGCAGGCCCCCGCGGGGTGCAGAGGGGGATCCCAGGCACAAAGCGGGCACCAGGCCAGGCCTGAGGGCATGCAGCTGGGAGGTGGGTAACTTCAGACTCCATCCCAGCCCCTTCGGCCTCTGAGATCCCCTCTCCTCCGCCCAGCTCCCCGAGGCCCGGCCCTGGGTGCCCTGGCCAGGCCAGACTTTCTTGCCTGCCCCCCCCCCCGCTCCCCCCCACCTCCGTCAGCCTCAGGAAGCGCCAAGCTCAGGCGGCACAGCAAGTGCCACACTGGGGGTGGCCAGCTGCCAGCTTTTCTCTGTTCTCTCAATCTTTTCAATTAAGTGGATGCTTGGAATGCGGCCCAAACACAAGTGCTTGCGGTGTTAGTGGCGAGGAGACGCTGCGGTTCAGGCCTGGCTCTCGGCTCCTCGGCCGGGGGCGCGCGGTGAACAGGCAGGTGGACGGTGGAGCTGGGGGCTGGCCGTGCTGCCCCCAGAGGAATGCCAGGCGGGGAGGGGGGCACGCTCTATAGTGTGAAAACTGAACTGTGTCTCCGTGCTCCAGGGAGACATTTCACTCATCCAGCCAACAGAGTGCCCACTGCGTGCCGCTCCCTTCCGAGGCTGGGGCGTGGCTGTGGAGGGAAGACAGGCCCTGCCCTCTGGAGCTGTCAGCCTCGTCCGGGGAGGGCACAAAGGCACATATGGGGTAAGGGGCCTCTTCCTGCCCCCCCTCCCCCGGCCAGCATCTCCCGTGCCCCGTGCCCCGCACACACCCCCGCTCCGTGCCCTGCACACACACGCCTCGGGCGGAAACGCCTCCTCTGGGCCCGCTGAGCAATTCCTTTCTCCGGCGCCAGCCTCCGTTCCCTGTTCCTTTCAGCGCGCACTCCTCTGGCGTGCTGTTCTATGTGGGTGACGGGCACCCCCTCCCCGGCAGCCCGCAAGGGGCAGGGATGGGTCTGCCCAGCTTGTCCTCCCAGGGCCTGGTGACACGGGGCCTTCGGGGAGTGTCTGGTGGAAAACAAACCGGCAGATGGACAGACAGGCAGACGGACAAAAAGCCAAGACAGGCCACCCAGCCAAAGTCCAGGCGACCTCCCTGGTGTCTCCGGTGTCTGGAGGGACGACGCCCTGGAAACGGCTGCACGAACAGCTCAGCTGCCCGGGGCCCCGCACCCCGGCCCGCTTTGTGGCAGGAGAATGCAGGCAGGGCTGACCCGGGAGACAGGTCCCCGCCCCCAGGGCTGTCTGAACAGGCAAAGGAGAGCACACCACTGCGTGCGGCAGGCCGGCCGGGGGTTTCGGGGTACGGCACTGTCCTGAGTCCCTGCATCCGGCGGTGCTGTGGTCAGAGCCGACGCCCACGTAAAACCTCCTGCAACGCGAACCGAGAAAAGGGAACGTTCCCGAACATGGTCAGTGACAAACTTAATACTCATGCGTTAACGTCATTTAGGAAAAAGGGAAGGACAAGCACTCGCTTCGGAGCCGGGCTCGGCTCTACAGCCTGCAGAGCCGGTGCGACGCTGCAGGTCACTTCACGCCCCGGGCCTCCACGTTCTCACCTGTGCAATGGGCAGAACACACAGCCTGCTCTCTCGGCCGGCCGAGGATGACGTGAGCGAGTGCACACAGGCGGCGGGCACTCTGTCCGACCCCACAGCCGGCAGTGCCACACTGGGAACCCCGATGCACGGGCGGGGCACCAGAGGCTCGGCCGGCGTCTGTCTGCCCCCCGCCAACGCAAATCTTTCCAGATAAGCTGCGTCAACAGGCAAAGTCAAGAATGCCACGTTGTGACGCCCGATCGACTGCCCCCCGCCTGGCACCCACACACAGGGCTGCCCGCCCTTGGACCCCTCCCTGCCGGGGTCTCATGCAGCTGGCGGGCGGCGGGAACCCCTTCGGGCAGGCGGGCCGAGCACGCCCGTTCTCCTGCACACGGAACTGGGGGACACACCCCGGGCCGGGCGTGCAGCTCAGCCGCGGCCTCCGGCTGCCAACTCCTGTCCTCGCACACATCTGGCCCACAGAGCACGGGAACTTTCCGATGGCAAGCAGAAGTGCTGGCAGCTGGAGCGCAGGCTCGGCCGGACCCAACCTGCAGGCTGGCTTTCTAGGAAAGCCTCCAGGGCAGGCGCTCAGGGCCCGAGGGGCCCTCCGAGGCTGCCAGGCCTCCCTCCCTCCCTCCCCCTCGGGCGCCCAGGACAGCACAGGAAACAGCTGAGAGGTTTCCAGTCGGGGCCTCACCTGGGTGAGCGGTTGCCTTGAGAGGACTGGCTGCCAACAAGAGCACCCACTGTGTGCAAGGCACCCACTGTGTGCAAGGCAGACAGGTGGCAGGGCCAAAGCTGTCCAAGTAATGAAACAGAATCAAGAGAGGCTAATGAGGGGGAAAGGAGGGCCTAGGTAATACTTTCAACAATAAATGTTAAAAAAAATAAATAAAAATGGGCCACATCGGTAGGGTTGAGTGGGAACAGCACTAAGGACTTCATGTATGTTATGTCACGTGATCTGGGGATGCAGAAGGGTGGCTGGCTTACCCAAGGTCATACAGCTGGCACTAACAGCCAAAAACTAGCCCAGGCCTGGGCATGGTGGGAAAAGGCCAGGATACGGGGGCTTATGGGTTTCGGATCTCACCTAAAGGGCCCAGCACATTGCCTGACGCTTAGTAGGTACTCGAGAAAAGACATTAGAATTCTCTCACAGACGCAGGTCCCCTAACAGCACTTCAGAGCCACCACGGGAGTTCTGGGGTGAGGGGGCTGTTTCTGTGGGTGCAACTGGAGAGGCTCCAGAGGAAAAACACACTCTGGGTCCTGAGGGGTAAGCAGGATGGTGCCCCCGCAGGGTGGCAGGCAGGAGGGCAACCAAGATGGTCTTGGATCCTTGCTAAACAACTCCCCTTCCCTCCAAGTCCAGCCTCATCTTCCTGCCAACTGAGCTTGGGGACAGAAGAAGGAGGAGAAAAGAAGTACCCGAAAATAAGACAGTGTCTTATATTAATTTTTGCTCCCAAAGATGCACTAGATCTTATTTTCAGGGGGATGCCTTATATTACAGCGAGTAGGTCTTATTTTCGGGGGATGTCTTACTTTCGGGAAAACAGGGTAGATTAGAATGTCTCGGGACTGAGCTCTAAGATCCTAGGACAGCTACCTAGTAGGGGCGCCATCAGGGGACAGGGACTCCTGCACCAGACAAAGTGGGGGGCTGCATAAACAGGTACAGCCAAGGATCCCCTGTGCATGCAGGAAATCACCCATGGCTCCAGGGGGTCAGGTTCTGTGGGGACCTTGGCCGCCCACCCCTGCACCCACAGCCCGCTGGGCTCCTCATCTGGCAAAGGCTGTTCCTCCCTCTCCCCGCACCCCCCCCCCAATCTGAGCCCCTGTGCACTTTCTGCTGGCGTCTCAAGCTCCACACACAGCCTGAGCGAGGGAAGCAAGCCCCTTCCTTCTCCTTCCCTCCTGAGCGTTCCTGAATCCACCCCCGACACTGTCCCCCCTCCCGCCGAGACACACCAGGTAATCCATGAAGATACAAATCAACCTAAAGCGATGCAATTGCTCACAACGGCCGGCCAACTGTCTGCACGGGCCACGCTGTCCCGCTCTGCGCCCAGGGAGGTCGAGGCAGGGGGTCAACCCAGCGGTGACCAGCACCCAAGCCCTGCCCACGTTCAGTGTCCACCCCCAGAGCAGGTGCTCCGGGCAGACTTCTCCCCAGACCCCTTTTCTACATACACCCGGGTCCTCGGGTGACGTCGGAGACCCGTTCCTATGGCAACGTGACGCGGCTTTCCCCGTAAGTGGGAGCCCACCTACACGGGCATCTACGTCACTCACATGGAGCACACACAGCGGTAACTAACGACGTGAAACAGTAAAAACATTAAAAAGAGACAGATAACCACCCCTGACCTTTATTGTGGTGAATAAATAATAAAAAACACAGAGCACATACGGACGCACGTCGAAAGGAGGGAACGTTTTTAAAATCCTGTGAGCGGGAGGGGCCCCGGAACCATGAAACGGGGTGCTGCCTGCTGGCGAGGCGTTTTCGGGGTTAAGTCACACTGTAGGCACGACTTGTCTTCTTCACTTGTGTTCCCTCGTTTCGTAAAACACGTCTCTGAACAACCGTTTTTACAGGAGCCTTAGCGGTCCACTGTGAGATTACGCATCATTTACTTCTTAAAACTGTACTTTCATCGATTTCAGAGAGGAGGGGAGGGAGAGAGACGTCAATGGTGAGAGAGGGCCATGGACCAGCCGCCTCCTGCACGCTCCCTCCTGGGGGTCAGGCCTGCGACCCAGGCACGTGCCCGACCTGGAATCGAGCCCCGGCCTTCCGGTTCCCGGGCCGGTGCTCGCCCACTGGGCCACGCCGGCTGGGCTGCGGATCATTTACTTCATCACGCCTCCAGGAGCCTACACATAGGCTATTCCCAACACTGTTTTAATCACCGAACATCCAAATACACGAATCTTCGGTGGAAAGAGCTTAACATCTTAGGGGTGCATGCCGGGCCAGTCCCTGTAGAGTACGTCTCTCAACACGCGGTCGGTCATTCCAGACCAGCTGTGTCAGAGCATCCGGAGCCGCCTTTAACCACGCACATCATGCGTGGCCGGTGTGGCTCAGTGGCTGAACACCGACCTAGGAACCAGGAGGTCACGGTTCGATTCCCGGTCAGGGCACAGGCCCGGGTTGTGGGCTCCATCTTCAACGTGGGATCTGCAGGAGGCAGCCGATCCGTGATTCCCTCATCATTGATGTTTCCATCTCTCTCTCCCTCTCCCTTCCTCTCTGAAATCGATAAAAAAAAATATTTTTAAATGCACATCGTTAGCTGTGTAATGCCGATGAAGATGGTAAAGGCAGTCCTAACAGGTGACATTTATTCAGCACTTTTACTCTGGCCCTCATTTTACAGGTGAAGAAACTGAGGCACAGAGAAGTGAGGTCACTTCATCAGGTCCCACACTCAGCCGGGGACTGGCAGAGCCGGGCCAGACCCCTGCCCCCCGCTTCCCAGCCCCAATGCTGAACTCCCACCCGGAAGTCTCCCCTCTTTTCTCTGCCACACACCCTTCTGGCATCTGACGAAACCACGGACCCTTCTTCCTCAGAATCATTCACAGTGGGCAAAATAGAGCTCCTGGGGTTTTAAGTGAAACGAATTACGCTGAATTACAATAAAAATGTTTCAAAAAACAGAATTATAAACATATGCACACCAGCCTGGTCGGTGGCCCCAGTTCACGGGACTGGGCTCAGGCCAGAAGTGTCCAACGGGCTCCTCCCAGCTATCCCAGGGACTTCCATGTTGGACACCTCTGGCCGGAGCCCAGTCCCGAGTACCGGGGCCCCGGTCCTCCTGAGGGTGGGGTCTGTGCTTCGTATTCCTTTGTGGTTCTTGGCCCAGTCGGGAGCCCCCACACCCTCAGGCCCCCACCTACCCAATGCACCAAAACACTGCCGGTTCAATTCCCGCTCAGGGGGCACACCCAGATGGTGGGTTCACCCCCCAGGGAGGGTGCCTACGGGACACAGGCAGCCGTGGATACTTCTCTTCCACATCGATATTTCCCTCTCTCTCTCTCCCCGTCTTCCCCTCTAACAATCAACAGAAACACATTTTAAAAATACGCATACGTTTATTACTGCAATAAGTAACAAAACCCAGCAGTTGGTCAAGTCACATCACAATTCTGAAGCAGTGATGAGCATGAGTGATCTACTGGAATTTACGAAACCACCATAACATGACATGAAACTATCGGTGAATGCCCATTGGGGACCAAGTCTCAGGTCTCGGGGTTTCACCGAGGGTGTTGCCTTCATCTACAACGAAGGCAAGGCTAAGTCACTGTCGGAGGTTGGACCCAATACATCCTTTCCCCTTCCAGTCCAAGGACCCTCTGGATTCTCCCCATAGTAGGAAGCCCTTCTTCCCACTCCCAGAACCACCCTCTCCTTTGGAGCCCAGCTCGGAGCACACCCCTGTCCCTGCAGGGAATGCACAGTCCAGGGCCCAGCCCCCGGCCCGGTCCCCACAGCCCGCTGGGCCCCGCCACAGCCCGAGGCTATCGGTGACCCATTCCCGATGGTGACCTCGGTGAGGACAGAGGCTTCCTGGTCATCACAGCCTCTCTGGCTCAGGGCCAGGCTGGCCGAGGACAAAAAACCCCACATCTGTGCCACTGACTGGCAGCCAAGGGCGGCCCGAAGCCACAGGCCGCTGAGTCACACCTTGGCTGCGCAGGAGGAAACGGTGACGCCGCCGCCGGGTTCCTCGTTTCCTCGGCCAGAGCAGCAAGCAGGGGTCCGTGCCGTTCTGCTGAATGAAGCAGAATAGAAACTAGCATCCTGACGCGCTTTAAGGCAGTGTTTCCCTTCCCGTTTGGGGGTTGGCTGACTGCACCCTATGTATAGTCAACAACAGGCAGCAGAGCCGAGTGCGATCCTGGGCAGATAGATCACTTCACCTTTCTAAGCCTCAGTCTCCACATTTGTGAAATGGGCTAATAAGGGCACCCATGTCGCAGGCGTCCATTTTCCCCACCTTCCCAGGCTCCACGCCCTTTCAACAACCGTGCCCTGGCTCTCCCGCAAAGGACTGTCCCTCCCTCCCGCGACACGGACTATCTATCAAAATATCCCACCGCTGCCCTGACTGGTGTGACTCAGTGGACAGAGCGTCAGCCTACAGACTGAGGGGTCCCAGGTTCGATTCCTCCTTGGTTGCGGGCACATTCACAGTGGGGGGGAGGGGTGGGCAGGAGGAGGCTGATCGATGATTCTCTCTCATGGATGTTTCTAACTCTCTCTCCCTCTCCCTCTCCCCCTGTAAGAAATCAATAGGATATATTTTTTAAAAATATCCCACTCCTGCTGGGCCACACGGATTCCCTGTTCCTCCAACTGGACTCTTGTGAGTGGCCGGGAGGCCTGAGGGACGGGAGGCCTGGCTCTGCTGGCGGTCAGGTGTCCCCGGCCCTTCCTCCTCCCGGATCGGGCCAGCTGCCCAGGTCCTTTCCATGGCTGGGCGCTGAGTTCGCCTTGATCCCCCCACAGCTGTAGCTCCAACACATCCCCCATGGCTTACGTTAACCAGGTCCGTTTCGGTCACTTGCCACCCAAGAACCCTGGCTAGTATTCCCCGTCTCAGGGCGGCTGCGTGGACTCAGTGACATAGGCATGAATGGCCTCGAGCACATAACACTGGGATAAAGAACAGCAAGTTCGTAATAATAATAAAGTCTTAGTAAGCCTTCCTGGCCATCTCCGGCTCTCTGTGGCGTAGGGCCAGAACAAAACAAGTCTGGGGGGATTCGATCCCTCCCACATCTGACAATTCCGAATGGATTCCATAGCCTCCTCTTCCTTTCGAATCCTGATTTTCTCTGTCCCCACTGGGACAGGTGCTCTCTTCCTCTCACCTCCCGTGGGTCTGTGCCCTGCCCCCTCCACTTCCCTGTGAAAGGCCTTCTTACCCACCCATGGGGGGGCGGGGCGTACCCTGAGAACAGGCTCCTCCCAACTATCCCAGGGACTTCCATGTTGGACAGCTCTGGCCTGAGCCCAGTCCTGTGTACTGGGGCCCCGGTCCTCCTGAGAGTGGGGTCCGTGCTTTGTATTCCTTTGTGGTTCTTGCCCGGTCAGGAGCCCCCAGATCCTTCAGGCCCCCACCTACCCACCAAGCTTCACCTCAGCCACTCAAGTCTCTCCTGCTTGTTCCAAACAGGCCACGGGCTGTGGTTTCCACTTCTCTGTCCTCCTGTTCTCTCTCCTTGAAATTCCTTCACCTTTCTCCACCTGGCAACACCTCCCTCACCCCCGGGATTTGTGATCTGCCCGGGGTCACCGCTGCGGTACCCCTTTCTCCAAGTCCTGTGCCCCAGAACCCAAGGCACAGGCCTCAGCTCCCTCCATGAGTTCCAGACCGGCCCTCCACTGACACCCCGCCCACCTGTCTCCTTCAGACCCGGGCCCTGAGGTCTGGGTCCCCGGCGTGCACCTCGGGATCCCCCCTCTGCTTAACCGGGCCCGGCCCTGGAGGGACCTCTGTTTGTGTGGCACAACTGATGGTGAAAAGTACAAAGGTTCTTGGTTATTGCTGAGTTTTTGAAAGTGGTGGTTCTGGGAATATAGGATGTCCAGTAAAATCTGAATTTCAGCCCTAGCCAGTGTTGCTCAGTGGATAGAGCGTCGGCCTGGGGACTGAAGGGTCCCAGGTTTGATTCCGGACAAGGGCATAAGCTTGGGGTGGCAGGCTCGATCTCCAGGAGGGGGCGTGCAGGAGGCAGCCGATCAGTGATTCTCTCTCACCACTGATGTTTCTGTCTCTCTCTCCCTCTCCCTTCTTCTCTACAATCAATAAAAATATATGTTTAAAAACCCAGAAAAAAACCTGTTTCCTTTAAAGAAAAATCTGAATTTTGGATAAACAACGACTACCGTATTTTCCGACGTATAAGACGACTTTTTAACCCAGGAAAATCTTCTCAAAAGTCGGGGGGGTCGTCTTATACGCAGGGTGTAAAAATACCGCAGCTTGCAGCTGATGGGCGTTGCTAACTCACCAGGGACTTGCCCGGCACTTGCTCTCTCTCCATTGTTTGTTATCCTCCTCCTGTCATCATGTTTCCGGTCGTCTTATACGCCGGAAAACACCGTACTTGTTTTTAGTGCAGGTCCCTAAAACTGCATGCTTATCCGACATTCGGATGTACCTGGGCTTCCCGCGTTTTCCTTTGGTGGGTCTGGCAGCCCGAGCCCTGGTGGCCTGTGACCTGCTGCGGGGCGGACGGTGGAGCGCTGCCCGCAGGCCCGGGACACGCACCTCCAGGCCCCGCTCCCTTCGCTCCCTGAAGACGCCCTGGGCTGGGGCTCACCGCCCGAGGGCCTGCATGTGGGCCCGCGTGGGGGGCGAGGACACCCTGTAGTTTGGAGACGGGGCAAGGATTCACGGCTTGTGGCCAAGGCTCCCGGCCGGGGCAGCACCTGGAGGAGAGGGCCGCTCCCGCCCTGCCCATTGGCCAGCTGCGGGAACACCGCGCCCTCTGCGTCCATCCCAGCGGCCAGTTCCCATGTCACAACAGGGGGCAGCATGCCCGCGCCACCCGGCTCCGGCTGACCCCACCCCAGGGCCCCCGGGGCATCACCCTCTCCGGCATTCTGCACAAAAGCTCATTCACGGTCCCCACTGAAGCCGCCCACGTCCCAGAGGAGAAGGCTCAGTGCCAACTGCGCGTGAATGACGGAACCAGAACAGAAGCCGGTCTCCGGGGGCAGGAGCCGGCCACAGGGCCTTCCTAATGAACCCGTCTTCTCCGCCTCGGCCAGGGGGTGTCGGGACCCCCCCCCCCCACCTCCTGCCCAGGGGAAGGAGGAAATTGAGTCACGCAAAGCAACGCCTCATAGCGCCTTCTCCGAGGACAGGGCCCATGCCATGGCACCAAGATCAGCTCCTGGACGTGAAGGGCAGTGACTGGGGGGGAGGGAGGACTCATCCTGCAGGCGGGTGGGGTGTGCTGCTGGGTAACTCCCCGGCACCTCTAGGTGGGTGACAAGAGGATGTGTGAAACGCCCAGGGACATGGGGTGTGGGACACAGCTCTAACCTGGACGACCTCTGACCTTGGCGTTGCAGACTATCGAACTCAGACAAGCAATTCTTTCCAACATTACTGGGCTGCAGGGGCTACGGGGCCGCAGGGGCTACTGGGCTGCAGGGCTACTGGGCCGCAGGGGCTACTGGGCCGCAGGGGCTACGGGGCCGCAGGGGCTACGGGGCCGCAGGGGCTACTGGGCTGCAGGGCTACGGGGCCGCAGGGGCTACTGGGCTGCAGGGGCTACTGGGCTGCAGGGGCTACTGGGCTGCAGGGGCTACGGGGCTGCAGGGGCTACGGGGCCGCAGGGGCTACGGAGCTGCAGGGGCTATGGAGCTGCAGGGGCTACGGGGCTGCAGGGGCTATGGAGCTGCAGGGGCTATGAGACGAGGGCTGGGCCCGCTGAGCAGGGAGCATTTGCACTGGAAAAGCATCTGCTCAGCCCCTTCCCTTGTGGTATTTTATTTTCTCCTCGTGGTATTTTAAACTCATTTCTTTCCACTCCCGGGGCTCTGAGATGGGAAAGCCACAGGCAGCCCTCCCTCTGCGGCAGGAGTGGGGACGGCCCGGTGGGTGGGCCCGGAGGACAGGCGCCCAGGGTGGAGGGGGGGGAGGACCAGCCGGCTCCAGGGCAGGCCTGGGGACAGGATGTGGACGGGCTGGGCCCCACCGCCTGACACTGCTGCTTTTTTCAGAGGAGCAGGAGGTTTTTTTATTTTTATTTCTACTAAAAACAGGAATGTGTCTTCACAGAGCGTTTGGAAAACAGAAAAGCACAGACAAGCAAAAACAAAAAAGAAAAGACTTATTTTCTCAGCGATATTTCTGTGCTCACGGAGGCAGATTTCCACCCGTCATTTGCCATCGGGCGGGAAGCAGCCTGTCTGGCGTTGTGCACCCAGCTCTCACGGTCACTGTTCCCAGGACAGGAGCCGGAGCCACGTTTACCGTCGGGGGGCATTCTAGCTGTGGCAACGGGATGCGGTAGCCCACTTCTTCTCTCTTGTTCTCTACCGGTGGGGGTGTCTGCGGTCACCCCCTCTTCACCAGTGCAGATGACACTGGGCTTGCACACTACATCCGTGTGCAACTACCCTGCCTTAGCACCGTCAGTGCACAGCGACCCGGCCTTACCATGGGCGAGGCCCGCTTCGCCCTCACGTCAGCCCCAGGAAACTGGGATTACAGGACGCCCTCGATTGGGCGGGCCTCGGCGTAACGGACTCGGAATTTAACGGACATTTCTGGTCTGGTGTGTCGTCTGTGAAAATTATCACCCTGCTAATTTTTAAAGTGCTTTTAACCAAGATTTGCTTTTAATTAAATTACAGGTTAATTTTTGTTAGTAATTTAGTTATTTTTATTTTATTTTTAAATTTTATTTTATTGATTTTTTACAGAGAGGAAGGGAAAGAGAGAGTTAGAAACATCGATGAGAGAGAAACATCGATCAGCTGCCTCGTGCACACCCCCTAATAGGGATGTGCCCAAAACCAAGCTACATGCCCTTGACTAGAATCAAACCTTTGGACCTTTCAGTCCAAAGGCCGGCGTTCTATCCACTGAGCCAAACTGGTTTCGGCCATTGTTGTTTTTAACAAATTTTAGCAAATAGGCCATATGTTGAAAAAAGCATACTGAAATAATTTTCATTTTTTATTGATTTCAGAGAGGAAGGGAGAGGGAGACAGAGTCAGAAACATCAATGATGAGAGAGAATCACTGATCGGCTGCCTCCTGCAAGCCCCACACCTGGGATCGAGCCCGCAACTGGGCATGTGCCCTAGATGGGAATCGAACCCAGGATCCTCGAATCCACAGGCCGACGCTCTATCCACTGAGCCAAACCGGCTAAAGCATGTAGTAATTTTGCTGACATAAATAAATATTACACATCTCCAACGACAGCCTACATATTTAAATCCAAGAGTGGCCTCTTGTAAACAATGTTTGGGGTGCTCAGCACCGATGATGCCACCTGGCGTGAGCTAACGGGTTCTGGGGTGGCGTGGTGTGACTTCCGGCTGCAGTGTTAACACGTGCTGGCCCATGTCCCCGCACACACTAGGCCACACGCCAGCCGTGTGCACTTGTTTACTTGCGGTAACTGCTGAATGAACGCCTTTACTAGACTTATCCAGTATAAATTTAAAATTACAGTCATACACACAGAGAGCGTTCCTGCAAAATTAAACCTTTCATATTCATACTAATTTTAATGACACCAACGTGCCTACGTAAGTAATTTGTCAACGTTCAGAAAAACTACTTTATGATAGAACAGACTCTCGGCTTCAACAGACACCTCCTCGCCTGAGTTAGTCCCTTCTATCGAGATTTCACTGTATTTTTATTCCCGTTTTACAGGTGAGGAAACTGAGACACAGAGAGGCGAGCAATTGGTCTGAGGTCACTGTCGGGAGGTAGCAGAGCAGGGGTCTGAACCCAGGATGACTGGTGGACTGTCTCTGCTCATCGGATGTGAGGAATGGCAAGTTTGAACCCCAGTGACATTCTGGTAACGTGACGGATGATACCAAAGGCCCACCCCAACTGAGTGTGAGGGGACGAACTGCAGGAGCCCAGTGGAGAGGAGCAGGCGGGGACATCTGCTGAGACGGCCCATCGGTGGGGGAGGCCCTGGCTCCTCGCACCCACGGCCCAGGGGACCTGGGTGGCCCCTGCTGAGGTCAAAGAAGCAACCACCCTCTGGTAAAACACCTGCCTGCAGGGCCTGCCCGGCTCCGGAGGGCACTGTCTGTGGGTCACAGCCCAGGAGAGGAACACCCCTGGACACAGCCCAGGAGAGGAACACCCCTGGTCACAGCCCAGGAGAGGAACACCCCTGGACACAGCCCAGGAGAGGAACACCCCTGGACCCAGCCCAGGAGAGGAACACACGTCGGGGGCAGGACAGGCTCTGCCTCGCTCATGACCTACCCCCCCAGGCTCCCCACAGGGTATCCAGCAGGGGGCGGCCACTCCATAAAGGCTTCTCGAACGGAAGCCCATGGAAACCCTAGCACGCCCCCAAGGCAGCCGGCGGGAAAGGGGCAGAGATCTGCATTGTGGCTACTGTGTCATTAATATGACTTTTCAGGACTACCACCACCGAGTGCCTTTCTTTCTTTATGTTTATTTATTTTTATATATTTACTAAAGACCCGTTTCAGGAAGATTCCTTCAAGAACAGAGCTTCCTGCAGCCTGAGCAAAGCTCCCTCCCTTCTCTGCGGCCCCGCTCCCTTCTCCACTACTTCACTCCCTCCCATCTCTGCTGCCTCCCTTCCTCTCGTCTCCTCTGCTTCGCTCCACCCCCCCCCCCCACCGCGTTTGCTTACTTCTCCACAGCTGTGCTCCCTCCTGCAGCGCTTGGCTTCCTTCTACGCTGCCTCTGCTGCGCAATCTGCATACTCGCTCCAGTTGGCTTCTGGGCATGGCTTGTGGGTGTAGCGAAGGTACGGTCAATTTGCATATTACTCTTTTATTAGATAGGATTGATTTCAGAGAGGGACAGAAACGTCAACGAAGAGAGAGCACCATTAACCAGCCGCCTCCCGCACGCCCTCCACTGGAGATGGAGGGAAATGAGCCTGACCAGGAATCGAACCGTGACCTCCTGGTTCACAGGACCATGCTCAGCCATCGGGCCACACAGGCCGGGCCCGAGTGCCTTTTCCAAAGGACGCGTCACACGCGGTCCGGGGGGACACGAGCCAACCCTCGCGGTGCCCCGGACTTGCGGGTAAGTGCCGTGACCAGCTCCACAGAGGAGCTCCACAGAGGCCACCATGCTCTTCCTAACATCTAAGGAACTCGGGACAGAGCAAGCCAGCACCGGGCCCTGATGATTAAGCCTCTCCTAAAGCCAAGGGTGGGCTCCCCCACTCCAGGGCAGGAGGTGGGGCAATCAGAGAAAACCCACAAAACCCACAGGGGGCACTTCCCCCTCCCCTCACGCCAGAAGACAACCCAGCCAGGGGGTTCTCTCCCGGGGGGGGGGGGGTCATTTGCAAAGCCCTGGCTCTGACAGGAAAGGTGCCTCCCCAAATAACATCAGTGATCGCATCGCCAAGAGGAACGCTGCCCAACCTCTGGGGTCTCAGAGGCCCGAGGCTCTTCTGCCCCTGCGGCCTTCAGGCCTGGCCGGTGGCTCTGCCCACGGGCGAACGAGGCTGGGGCAGGGCCTGGGCAGGAGGCCGACCGATGATGGAAAAAATGCCATTTCAGGAGCAAGAGGTGGCCCCGCCCGGGTGGGCAGCCCCACGCTCCAGGCGCGGTTCTCCGATGATCTCCAGCACCGGCGACCTGTCCCCTCCCAGGCGACCGAGCGGTGAGCGGGAGGCGGCCGGACCAGCTACGGACGGGAGAGGGCTGGCGGGGACCGAGGGCCTTGGTGACGGGAAGGCTCCCTGAATGCTCTGTAGGCTCCAATGCAGCGGCCGGAGGAGGGGTGAGTGTGGGTTTGAGCCCCTGGGGAGCCTGTCTCCTGGACACATTTTTGGGTGTCCCTCTGCCAGGTGGGTAGAAGGCAGAGATGCTCCTAAACATCCCAAGAGGGGCAGAAGTGGGGCCCTGGGGACCGGCTATAACTGTAAGCAGCATTAATCACGCTGTTAACTGCGACCCTGCTGCTCTGATTAAAAAGGCACATTCTGGGCCGGCCGGGACCCGGGAGCTCACCTGGAAGCCAGCCCATCCTCCCCGGCAGGGGCTGCCTATGAGGGGGACAGATGGACAACCTTGTTGCAGAAACCACAGCCGCCAGCCCTCTGAACACCCCAGCCCTGGCACAGCAGGCCTCTGAGACCCCAGCCCTGGCACAGCAGGCCTCTGAGACCCCAGGTCTGGCACAGCAGGCCGCTGAGACCCCAGGCCTGGCACAGCAGGCCGCTGAGACCCCAGCCCTGGCACAGCAGGCCTCTGAACACCCCAGCCCTGGCACAGCAGGCCGCTGAGACCCCAGCCCTGGCACAGCAGGCCTCTGAACACCCCAGCCCTGGCACAGCAGGCCTCTGAGACCCCAGCCCTGGCACAGCAGGCCTCTGAGACCCCAGCCCTGGCACAGCAGGCCTCTGAACACCCCAGCCCTGGCACAGCAGGCCGCTGAGACCCCAGCCCTGGCACAGCAGGCCGCTGAGACCCCAGCCCTGGCACAGCAGGCCTCTGAACACCCCAGCCCTGGCACAGCAGGCCTCTGAGACCCCAGGCCTGGCACAGCAGGCCTCTGAGACCCCAGCCCTGGCACAGCAGGCCTCTGAGACCCCAGGCCTGGCACAGCAGGCCTCTGAGACCCAGCCCTGGCACAGCAGGCCTCTGAGACCCCAGCCCTGGCACAGCAGGCCTCTGAACACCCCAGCCCTGGCACAGCAGGCCTCTGAGACCCCAGGCCTGGCACAGCAGGCCTCTGAGACCCCAGGCCTGGCACAGCAGGCCTCTGAACACCCCAGCCCTGGCACAGCAGGCCTCTGAGACCCCAGGCCTGGCACAGCAGGCCTCTGAGACCCCAGGCCTGGCACAGCAGGCCTCTGAGACCCCAGCCCTGGCACAGCAGGCCTCTGAACACCCCAGCCCTGGCACAGCAGGCCTCTGAGACCCCAGCCCTGGCACAGCAGGCCTCTGAACACCCCAGCCCTGGCACAGCAGGCCTCTGAGACCCCAGGCCTGGCACAGCAGGCCTCTGAGACCCCAGCCCTGGCACAGCAGGCCTCTGAGACCCCAGGCCTGGCACAGCAGGCCGCTGAGACCCCAGCCCTGGCACAGCAGGCCTCTGAGACCCCAGCCCTGGCACAGCAGGCCTCTGAGACCCCAGCCCTGGCACAGCAGGCCTCTGAGACCCCAGCCCTGGCACAGCAGGCCTCTGAACACCCCAGCCCTGGCACAGCAGGCCTCTGAGACCCCAGGCCTGGCACAGCAGGCCTCTGAGACCCCAGGCCTGGCACAGCAGGCCTCTGAGACCCCAGCCCTGGCACAGCAGGCCGCTGAGACCCCAGCCCTGGCACAGCAGGCCGCTGAGACCCCAGCCCTGGCACAGCAGGCCTCTGAACACCCCAGCCCTGGCACAGCAGGCCTCTGAACACCCCAGCCCTGGCACAGCAGGCCTCTGAACACCCCAGGCCTGGCACAGCAGGCCTCTGAACACCCCAGCCCTGGCACAGCAGGCCTCTGAGACCCCAGCCCTGGCACACATACCTGCAGGCCATGGCAAGTCTCCAACCGCCATTACCTATAAACTTTCCCCTTGGCACACGCTTCCCCATGGGACAAAGATGTTTGTCCTTCTACCCAATGTCAGCAGCTGGCTCCTGGTGGGGGCAGAGCAGGTTTTCGTGGGTGACCCATGGCTCCCCCATGCTGTCGGTGTACTGGAATAAACGCTATAATGCTTCCACCCGTCTCTGCCGAACGGGCTGCGGGAGTGACAGGCAGCCCGGACCCACTGACTGGCCGGCTACAGTCCCGCCGCGCACAGGACGGCGCCCCACAACAGTCACCCGGTCCCCACGTCAGCGGGGTCCGGACAGGTGGACATTCTGCCCCCGGGGCAAGAGGCCGTGTTTACAGTTTGCAGACCACAGGCCGTGGAGCCAAGAAAGGTACACTCACCAGCCCCGGGGCACACAGCAGGATGCAGCCGAGCCCCACTGTTCACCCCCTGACTGTTCACCCCGACTGTTCACCCCCTGACTGTTCACCCCCTGACTGTTCACCCCGACTGTTCACCCCCTGACTGTTCACCCCCTGACTGTTCACCCCCTGACTGTTCACTCCTTGACTGTTCACCCCCTGACTGTTCACCCCCTGACTGTTCACCGCCCCTGCTCGACTCCCTCAGGGCGGCGGGGCAGCTTCAGAAAGGAGGCTCCCTAACCGGTGTGGCTCAGTGGATAGAGCGTCGGCCTGGGGACTCAAGGGTCCCAGGTTCGATTCCGGTCAAGGGCACGTACCTTGGTTGCGGGCACATCCCCAGTGGGGGGTGTGCAGGAGGCAGCTGATTAATGTTTCTCTCTCACTGATGTTTCGAACTCACTCTCCCTCTCCCGTCCTCTCGATAAAATACATTAAAAAATTAAGGACTCCCCCCTACAGATTGCAATGAAAGTGCAGACCCAGGCCAACAGCTGCCTCCACACTCATTCCTCCCGGGGCAGTGGGGTGGTATGGCTTTAGAACAGGAGTGGGGGTGGGGGGTATGGCTGGAGAACAGGAGTGGGGGTGGGGGGTATGGCTGGAGAACAGGAGTGGGGGTGGGGGTATGGCTTTAGAACAGGAGTGGGGGTGGGGGGTATGGCTGGAGAACAGGAGTGGGGGTGGGGGGTATGGCTGGAGAACAGGAGTGGGGGTGGGGGGTATGGCTGGAGAACAGGAGTGGGGGTGGGGGGTATGGCTTTAGAACAGGAGTGGGGGTGGGGGGTATGGCTGGAGAACAGGAGTGGGGGTGGGGGTTATGGCTTTAGAACAGGAGTGGGGGCGGTGGGGGGTATGGCTGGAGAACAGGAGTGGGGGCAGTGAGGGGTATGGCTTTAGAACAGGAGTGGGGGGGTAGGGGGTATGGCTTTAGAACAGGAGTGGGGGGGCTAGGGGGGTATGGCTTTAGAACAGGAGTGGGGGGGGTAGGGGGTATGGCTTTAGAACAGGAGTGGGGGGGCTAGGGGGTATGGCTGGAGAACAGGAGTGGGGGGGCTAGGAGGTATGGCTGGAGAACAGGAGTGGGGGTGGGGGGTATGGCTGGAGAACAGGAGGGGGGTAGGGGGTATGGCTGGAGAACAGGAGTGGGGGCGGTGGGGGGTATGGCTGGAGAACAGGAGGGGGGTAGGGGGTATGGCTGGAGAACAGGAGTGGGGGTAGGGGGTATGGCTGGAGAACAGGAGTGGGGGCGGTGGGGGGTATGGCTGGAGAACAGGAGTGGGGGTGGGGGGTATGGCTGGAGAACAGGAGTGGGGGTGGGGGGTATGGCTGGAGAACAGGAGTGGGGGCGGTGGGGGGTATGGCTGGAGAACAGGAGTGGGGGCGGTGGGGGGTATGGCTGGAGAACAGGAGTGGGGGTAGGGGGTATGGCTGGAGAACAGGAGTGGGGGCGGTGGGGGGTATGGCTGGAGAACAGGAGTGGGGGCGGTGGGGGGTATGGCTGGAGAACAGGAGTGGGGGCGGTGGGGGGTATGGCTGGAGAACAGGAGTGGGGGCGGTGGGGGGTATGGCTGGAGAACAGGAGTGGGGGCGGTGGGGGGTATGGCTGGAGAACAGGAGTGGGGGCGGTGGGGGGTATGGCTGGAGAACAGGAGTGGGGGTGGGGGTATGGCTGGAGAACAGGAGTGGGGGTGGGGGGTATGGCTGGAGAACAGGAGTGGGGGTAGGGGGTATGGCTGGAGAACAGGAGTGGGGGCGGTGGGGGGTATGGCTGGAGAACAGGAGTGGGGGCGGTGGGGGGTATGGCTGGAGAACAGGAGTGGGGGCGGGGGGGGGTATGGCTGGAGAACAGGAGTGGGGGCGGTGGGGGGTATGGCTGGAGAACAGGAGTGGGGGCGGTGGGGGGTATGGCTGGAGAACAGGAGTGGGGGCGGTGGGGGGTATGGCTGGAGAACAGGAGTGGGGGTGGGGGTATGGCTGGAGATAGGGGGTATGGCTGGAGAACAGGAGTGGGGGGCGGTGGGGGGGGGTATGGCTGGAGAACAGGAGTGGGGGCGGTGGGGGGTATGGCTGGAGAACAGGAGTGGGGGCGGTGGGGGGTATGGCTGGAGAACAGGAGTGGGGGCGGTGGGGGGTATGGCTGGAGAACAGGAGTGGGGGCGGTGGGGGGTATGGCTGGAGAACAGGAGTGGGGGCGGTGGCAGTTCCTGGTGGGTTCAAATCCCCTGCGGCCTGGCATTACATTGGCCCCATGCTTGCGATGATTCAACCCGCAGTGCAGCCCCATCTTCAGCTGAGGGCAGGAGGGGGGCCACCTTGGATCTCAGGAGTGACTAACCCACAGGCAGGAAAACAAGCTCCTGCTGAAATCCCTGCTCACGTGACTGGAGCCCGCTTCCCATCAGCTCCCCGGACTCCACGGGGCGGGCGGCGGGCAGCTAAGTGTCTGGGAATCCAGCCGTGCCAGCCACGTGGTCCCTCCCGCTGGGCAGCGAGCACCCTCACCCGACAGGGGAGGAAACTGAGGCTCCGGCGGGCCACCCAGCCAGCACGCGGCGAGCCCAAGACTGGAACCCAGTCCACATGTGAACACTTAGATTCGGGTCCAGAGAGGCTCCCGAGAAGCGGTGAAAGCTCAGAGACGCCTCTCGGAGCTGCGGGGCCGTCAGAAACCCCTGGCAGGAAGGGGTCTGACTGCGCAGAGCCGGAAGCCTCAGGGTGGGCACCGGAGCCGGCAGGCTTCCCGGCTTTCGGGGACTCGGCTTAGGGGAATGCTGGGGGGTGGGCCCGGCAGACGTGGGTTTCTACACCTGCTCTGGCCCTGACCGCCAGCTCAGGCCCAGGACCTCACCTTTCCGAGCCTCAGTTTCTCCATCTGCAAAAGGGGCTCGAGGGCCTCTGTCTGACCCGCAGGTGCCGGGAGAGAGCGGGAGAGGGCGCGTGGCCGCGGTGCCAGTCCCGGGGGGGCTGCTTCTCCTCTGGGTCTGCCAGCTCCCGGGTCTGGTGGGAGGCAGCCTGGGGCATCTCAAGACTCCCGCCTGTTGCCGTGTTGGCCAATCTGTCGCCTACCCCAGAGGCCAGGCGGGTTTCCTGCTTTAACAGGCTCCGACAAGAAACCCCAGGTTTGGCAGCCTTGGAAACAGTTCACACACAAAAGCGGGGCGAGCAGGGGTGGGGGGGAGCAGACCGGTCAGCTCGGTTCTGGGCTCGGGGAAACTTTGCTCCATTTGAAGATGCACAGGTCCAGGAAATCGTTCCCCTCCTGGCGAGGGGCTGACCAGCCGGCCGCCCGGCCAACACAGACGCACAGCCCTTTCTCCGGGTGGCCCGGAGCTCCTCGCAGGATCCCACAGGCTGGATCCCACAGGCTGCGGCGGAGAGCACCCCGCTCTGCTGTGCGGGAACGGGAAGCCGATCCAAAGAGGACTTGACGTTCGGGGAGGCCGGGAGCCGAGTTTGGCCGGCCAACGCCCTTTGCTATTCATTGTTCTCCTCTTTGTGAGGGTTTTCCCCCCCTCTGGCTCTTTTTTCCTTCCCCGGGAACTTCTCTGCAGCCACTGCCCCTTCTCTCCACCAGAGACGCCACTGCCCCTTCCCCTTTTCTCCGGGAGGGAGGCCTCCCCAAAGCCTCAGGGGAGGCCCAGCCTCCCACAGCCCCCTTAGCCCTCTACCTCAAGCCTCTGACGTGGTCCCAGGGCCCCTCGGACCCCCCCTCCCCCGATTCAGCCCCCGCTGCTGCGAGAGCCACGTGCCACCTGCGGGTCCCTGTCTGCCCCAGACACGCCTGCCAACCACAGGGAAGACCTGCCTTCAGCTCCACCTTCCGGAACCCGCGATCCCAGAGCCTCAACCTTCCCATCTGCAGAATGGGCCCGCTGGCCATTCCCGCCAGCCCCCGCCCAGCCCTAACCACGAGTCCCGCTGCCCAGAGGGAGGCGCTGAGGAAACTTTGCACGTTTTAAAACAGAAGTTATCGGGGAGCGGGGGCAGGGCTGTTTTATTTTTTAACCTTCTTAGGGTGCGGGCGCTCCGAGGACCCCTTCTCAGAGCCCCCCCCCCTGCATCGCTCGCTCGGGCCGGCGCCTCCGAAAGGGCGCAGCCGGACCTGGGGACCCCAGGAGGGGCTACCTGTGGCCGGTCCCCGCGGCCCGAGTGCCTGCGGAGAGGGGTGGGGGGCTGGGGGCAGGCGCCTCTCTCTGTCCCCACATCAGGGGTGGAGGGGGGCCCGGGGGAGCTGGAAGGGGCGAGAGAAGCGGCACGGAGGCCAGGAGGGAGGATGGGACGCCGGACGGGAACCCGGCAAGGCGAGGGGGGAGGGGAGGGGAGGAGCCGGAGCCCCGGCGGCGCGGGGAGGTGGGGGGAGCGCCGGGGGCAGAGGTTCCCGGGCCGGGGGGCTCCGGCCGCCCAGGGGGCGCGGGCCCGGAGGGGCGTGCGGGCCGCGGGCACTCACATAATGCTTGTTGGGCACCCGCCGCTTCTGCACGTCCAGCACCTTCACCTCCACGATGCTGCGCCGCGGCGGCATGGCTGCTGCTCCGGGGCCGGGGCTGCGGGGCCGGGGCTGCGGGGGGCGGGAGCCGAGGGCCGAGTGCGAGCCGGAGCCCGGGCCGAGCACGAGTGCCGCCGCCGCCGCCGCCGCCGCCCTGAGCTCAGCGCGCCCTCCGGCCCGGCCCGCCCCCCGCCCCCGGCCCGCCCCCCGCGCCGCCGCCCCGCCCCGCTTAAAGGGCCCGGCCCGCCGCCGGCCCGGCGGCCCCGCGTCCGGCCCTCCGCGCGCCTTTGTCCCCGCGCCCGGCCACCGCGCCCGGGAGGGACTCCCGGAGTCACGGCGCGCAGCGGGCTCCGGGAGCCGCGGGCCGGCGCCGGGCGGAAGGGCCGGGCTTCCCGCGTCCAATCGCGGCTCTGGAACCGGGGCCGGTCGCGGAACCTCTTTGGGCCCCGTTCCTCGTCTGTGAAATGGGCCGGGCGGTGCCGCCAGCCCGCCAGGCTGCCCCGGAGAGAGAGCGCATGGGAAGCCAGTGGCAATGCATGTGTGTGGACGTGGGTAACCCCAGCTCAAGCCCTAGGGATTGGGGGGCAGTTAGGGATGGAGGGGCACCAAAAAGTGGGGGGGCTTCTTCTGGACTTGCAATCTGGGAGGGGGGGAGATGGAGAGAAAAACCGCAACAGAGGCAAGAACAAAATAACTGTAACCAATATAACTGCAGCAACAGTGCGAAGCTGGGTGACGGGTGTGTGTGTGAATAGATGAATGAATGAATGAGGGGCCCTGGGTGCTTGTTAGCAAAGCTGTCAATCCACCAACCTGGAGGAGCCCTTCCTCGGGCCAGGTGCAGTGCCTCCCTCTTTTCAAACATGTTCTGTGAGCCCTAACCCGTGTGGCTCAGTGGTTGGAGCATCAGCCTGCAGACTATAGGGTCCCAGGTTCCATCCAGGTCAAGGGCATGTACCTTGGCTGCAAGCACATCCCCAGTGGGAGGTGTGCAGGAGGCAGCGGATCAATGTTTCTCTCTCATCGATGTTCCTAGCTTTCTGTCCGTCTCCCTTCCTCTCTGTGAAAAATCAATAAAATATATTTTTAAAATGTTCTGTGAATCCTCAGGGCAACGCTTGGAGGGAAAGTTGCTGACTGACCCAAAGTGCAGAGAACGGGACCCCCAGGCTGTGAGAGGGGGCTCCAGAGTCCCAGAGCGGTGGAGGCGTGTGTCCCAAGCTGCAGGTCAGGGTGCTGGGCTGCTCCCCACTCCATCCAGCGCCTCCTTAGTCCTGGTGTGGCCCAGAGGCAGTTTCAGGAGAGGGTAGCTGAGCTGAGCCAAGGGCTGAATGAAGGTACAGGTCACTAGGCAGACAGGAGGGCTGGGCCTGTGGGGGGCGGCCCCAGGCAAGACACCTAGAGCTTTCTCTAAATCTTTGTGCTGAATTCAAGGCGCCTGGAAAAACATTCACCAATGAGGCTGGTTATGTTATCAGCTTGGCTTAACTTGGCCTCAGGTGTCGGGGAGAGGGCCTTGAAATGTAAATGCAGTCCTGCCCCCGGAATGGGGGGATGAATAGGGCCTGGGCTCACGGAAACTCCTTTGATCCTAATGTTGGAGAGACCCCTTTGTATTGTGGAATATAAATAAACTCCGCTTTGTGGGCTCAGTGTGGCTGTGTCTCCATGCGAGGGAGAACAGATGCCCACCTGGACCCAGCTTTTTATTCCTATTTCTGTGTCTTTCTCTCTTATTCTTCATTTTTCTTCATCCTCAGCTCCTCCACTCAGAAACTGAACCCAGCCTCTCTCCACGATGGACGTGGGAGAGAGAGAGGAAAAAACACCCTCAATATGGGCCCCTGGCTGAGGCACTCACACCAGGAAGCGGGGCTCTTCCCAACAAATCACGTGGCTCTCCTCCCGGCCTGAAAGCAGGGGGCGGGGGCTCCCTCTTACCCTGGGTCCAAGGTCAGCCTTTGGAAGAGGGTGGGGTCATCTCGGAGAGGCCGCTACTCCGCAGCCTGGCCAGGCCCAGGCAGAGCTCGGTTTGACTCTCTTTGGTGAGTTCCTCCATTGGCCCCTCCAGCGTCTCTGCCAGGTCTTACCGTTGGCGGCAGCGGCGGCGGGACTGGCACCAGGCGTTGGACCGGAGGGGTGAGACTGGACCCGGGTTCAGCAGCCTGGGTACCTGGGCTCTGGCTGGGAAAGAATCCAGAGCCCAGCCTCAGACTCTGGGAGATCATTCATTGGGAAAATCACAGGTAGAAGGAGTAATTTGTAGGAACTGAAAATGGGCTTCGGAAACAAATGATGGGGGTAACGGAAGGGCCCTTAGCTTAGAAGTGAGGAAGGTCCAGGGGATGGGCTTGGGGGGAGGCAGAGGAGGGGGGGAAAGGTGAGCCCTGCTCCCAGGAAGAGAGCTCGCTGGGTCCTGGGTCCTGTGGCTTTAAGGGTGGGGACCCCACGGGGAAATTTTAATAGACTACGTAGCAGTAACAGACCATTTAGCAGCTTTCCGGGTGCGTCCTTTCAGGGCGTAGGTCCCCACTGATTGGCTGGTGCCAGGGCCGGGGGTCACGATTCGGGGCAGCTGGTCCTGAGGTCAGCCGTGGGTTTGCTGCGTTTCGGGACCTGGAGCGGAACCACAATCGAGGCCTAGGTGTTATCTCCGGGAGCAAAGGCGGGGGGGCCACATGCAGGACCAGCATATGCTAGAGGGGGACTCACCCTGGGGCGGGGTCCCCCCTACAACTGTGCTTTGTAGGCACCCAGGCCTTTCTGCCGGTGACCTAGGCCCGGCCCGGCCCCTGCTCGGCTCCTGTCTGTCTTCCCACCTCCCCATCACCCCCTGTCCTGATTCGAGGCTGGTCTGTGGGTTTCACTGACGGGCTTCCTGTTCTCTGGCTGCCCGCTGGGTTTGCCGATGGCAGGAGGGTGTTCGTTTGCCCAGCGCCCTTCCTGCAGGGACCTCCGTACCAACGGCACTTTCCCACGCTGGCTCCCTCGGGGTTCCCGTACCCACTTTCTCCGCTGAGGGAAGGGCAGTCCAGCTGGGCCTGCTCCATGGTCCCTTTGGGTGCCCAGGCCTGCCTGCACCTCTGTAACAGCCTCTTAGAGACGTTTCCTTGGTGGCCAGCGGGAGCGCGGCGTCTGTCCCTGGCCAGCACCCTCACGGACAGGCTTCCTGGACCGCGCATCCTCCTGGCACACAGTGGTAAGTCCCAGGATTGGCAATGCCCAGGTGACAAAGGCCTGGCGTCCCTGTGCCTTTGACCTCACCCTCTCTGCACGAGCCCGGCCTCCCTAAGGAGGCAGGGCCGCAGAAGGCAGATGCCGGAGGACCTCGGTTTCCCCAGAGAGGCCAGCAGACCCGCCCCCAGCGGCACGCGGAGCAGCACCGGTCCGGGGGGAGGGGGAGGGCCCAGGTGCTCTCCTCCCTGCAGCAGCCTCGCCTGCGACGTCCGACTGCCCTCCCCACCGGCTGTCGTGAAGATGCAATAGCTACGCATGTCCAGGCCCTTCCTTTGTCTTCCTTTTTATTTTTTAAATATATTCTTATTGATTTCAGAGAGGAAGGGAGAGGGAGAGAGGGATAGAAACATCAGTGATGAGAGAGAATCGTTGATCGGCTGCCTCCTGCACGCCCCCTACTGGGGATTGAGCCTGCACCCCTGGCATGTGCCCCTGGCTGGAATCGAACCTGGGATCCTTGAGTCCGCAGGCTGACGCTCTATCCACTGAGCCAAACCGGCTAAGACTGTCTTTCTTTTTAAATTGCAATAAAATATACATGACTTAAAAGTCACTGTTTCAGCCACTCTTTCAGTGTACAGTTCAGTGGCATGAAGTACGTTCACATCGTTGCACAACCATCACCACCGTCCATGTCTGGAACCTTTTGGATCTTCTCAAAGGAAAACTCTGTACCCATTAAACATTAACCGCCCTTCCCACCCTTCCTGCCCCTGGCAACTGCCCCCTGCCAAGTGTGTGCCCTTGGCCGAGTCACTGACCTCTCTTGCCTCCCCCTCCCTGTTGGTAAAATGGGATAAGAACAGTCCTGGCCTCTGAGGCTTGTGCTGAGGCCTAAATGAGCTAATACAGGGAAGCCACATGCATTTCTATGTTTTCTTTTTTAAAAAATGCCTATTTTATTTTATTTTAATATATTTATTGATTTTTTTTTACGGAGAGGAAGGGAGAAGGATAGAGAGTTAGAAACATCGATGAGAGAAACATCAATCAGCTGCCTCCTGCACACCCCCCACTGGGGATGTGCCCGAAACCAAGGTACATGCCCTTGACTGGAATTGAACTGGGACCCTTCAGTCCCTAGGCCAACGCTCTATCCACTGAGCCAAACCGGTTTCAGCCATTTTTATGTTTTCTTATTATTGTTGGTTTTTTTAAAAAAAATCCTCACCCAAGGATATGTCTGTTGATTTTTAAAGAGAGAGGAAGGGAGAGAGATAGAGAGAATGAAGACAGAAATATTGGTCGTCTGCCTCCAGCATGTGCCCTGACCAGGGATCGAACCCCCAACCTACCCATGTGCCCTAATGGGAATTGAATCTGCCACCTTCTGGTTCACGGGACGACCCTCCAATGACCTGAGCCACCAGCCAGGGCACATGTTCGTTATTCTGCTCTCAGTCAGCCTCGCATAGTTAAATGTTTTCTTTATCTGCATTCAAATCCCAAACCGACTTTGACCGAACTCTGCCTCGAAGGACAGTCGCTCTCTCTGAGTGCTGACCATTTTATTTTATTTATTTTTAAAAATTATCTTGTATTGGTTTTTTACAGAGAGGAAGGGAGAGGAGTAGAACGTTAGAAACATCGATCAACTGCCTCCTGCATACTCCCCACTGGGGACGTGCCCCCAACCAAGGCACATGCCCTTGACCAGAATCGAACCCGGGACTCCTCAGTCCATAGCCAAACCGGTCAGGGCAGTGCTGACCATTTTAGCCCTCGCTGGCGTGTGCCGCTCATGTCCCATCAGTTGCCTCCGCTGTCCTCACATACCAACCACAGAAATGACGTGGGATCTCCTGGAGAAAATACCTCCCCTGTTTTCCCTGCCTGCATGCCTTGCCACAGCGATTCATTCCCCTGCTTTGCCTGCGGTGACTCCTATTCAGCCGTCGAAGCCCAGCTTGGATGTCACTTCCTCCAGGAAGCCCTCACGCCAGGTATGCTTCCTCCCCGCTGTCACCGTGCCCCATCACAGCCATCATCGCCTTTTCATTTGCCCTGGCTCCTCTGCCGGGTGGGCTCCGAGCTCCCGGGAACTTGAATGGGTCTTATTTGTCTCAAATCCCGTCGAGTGACACAGACCGGCAGGGAGAGGCACACGGCCTCCAGCCGCTCTGGCCTCTCCGTGCCTGGAAAACTCAGCGCTCAGCACATCTGCGTCCTCTCCCCGGGGTGCTGCTCTCTCCCCCGGCCCACCCCTGTCTGTCCCCGCCTTCCTTTCAATGTCATCTCCCCAGAGGCCTCTCTCGCACGGAAATGTCATCTCTCTCCCATGTGTGTTTCTTCACACCCGGGTTGCCATCCTCTTAGTTATCTGTCAGCTAGAACGTCAGCCCCATGCGGGCAGTCCTCTCTGTCCCTTTCCTTAGCATCCCCCAGGCCAGCTCAGGGCAGGGGGCTCTTAGAAAACAGTTGTTGAATCAGTGGGTGCTGCGTTTTCCATCCCTTCAGGAGGCAGGACCTCATCCTTCTCCGAATGTCCGGCTTGTGGGAGGAGTGAGCCCATGTGCATCGCCATCACTCAGACCTAAGTCCTCAGGGGGGGGAGGGGAAGGGTCGTGCTGGTCCTCACCTCTCCCCCGGGGATCTCGTCATACCGAGCTTCGCCGTGTCCAAAATGCCTCTGGGAGTAACTACGGCATTCTCTGCAACTGGGCTGTGGAGAAGGCAGGGCAGAGGAGGAGGCAAATCTCTGCCTTCGCTGCTTTATTCTAGAGTCTTCTTCTGGAGGTGTGTTGTGCAGACCCCAGGAAATCCAGCCCGGAGTTGACACAGCGCAGCCTCCCAGGGGCAGGTTCAGCTGGGAGGAGGGATGTGGTCCCAGGGGCCCTGCATCCATCAACATGAGTTAGGTCCTGTTTTTTTTTGTGTGTGTGTGTGTGTGATTTCTGGTGCCTGCCGGCTGCACTGCTCCCGAACCCCAAGTTCGCAGGATGATGGCCAAGCCCAGCGAGCCGAGGCCTGTGCCTTTCCTGCCGCTCCCCGCCTGCCGCCTCGAGAAGGAAGCCGGCCGCCGGCCAGGACCAAGGCAGGGGACTTGGAAAGAGACACATTCCCTCCAAGACGGCTGTCTGCCCGGCTGGCTTGGCAAGATGCGCGTAATTAGCACGGCCAGACCTGGAAACGCTCGGGGGCCAGGCACGCCGGGTCCTGGGAAATAGATCATGGCTGGAAGCAAGCGGCCGGCAAGCGAGGTTCCAGGTGTCTGGCTGCAGGAGGCGGCGAGGCGGATGAGGGGGGCGGCGTCTCAGAGGCGGGAAGCAGGAGATCACCCCTTTCTTCCTTCTGGCTTCTCCCCGTTTCCGCTGCCCGCGGTGTCTTCCTCCTCAAAGGGAGCTCTGTTCCTGCCAGCTGGTGTGGCTCAGTGGGTAGAGCGCCGGCCTGTGGACCGAAGGGCCCCGGGTTTGCTTCCGGCCAAGGGCATGCGCCTTGGTTACAGGATCCTGGTTGGGGTTCATGCTGGAGGCAACCGATCGATGTGTTTTTCTCACATCGATGTTTCTCTTTGTCCTTCCCTCTCTCTCCCGCTCTCTCTAGAAACCAATGGAAAAAACATGCTCAGGTGAGGATTACAAAGAAAAGGGAAGCTCTGTTCACGATCCTTCTCTGCCCGGTGACTCCCATAGCTCACAGAGGCTCCTGTGCTTTAGGTCGGCATTCCAGGCCACCACCCTGGTCCCTCCGGTACTGCCTCCCTCTCTACTGGATGGTTTTCAGCTGGGGGTACACCTGTCTTTTTTCCTCCTTTGTAAAGGGGTGTGTGTGTTATAATATGACTTCTATTGAGCACCTAGCATGCACAGACATTGCGTATTTATTTCTCTATCCCATTTGCCCAACACATCGGACATGCATGGTTTTCCCCATTTTTAAGTGAGAAAAGCAAAGCTCGGAGAAGTTGCCCGGGGTCATGATTCGGGAAAGCGGTGGAGCCGGGATTTGAGCTCAGATGGGCTGGGCTGCCTGGCCCATGGCCTCCCACCGGAACAGGGGCCCCCTTGAGGACTGGACTATTGTCTTCTACATGTTTGGATTCGCTCCCCTCCACGGGTAGGTGCTGTAGGCAGAATGTTGGCATCGTCCCAAGTTTCATGTTAAAATCTGCCCCCCAGTGTGACGGTGTTAGGAGGTGACTAGGTCATGAGGATGCGGACCTCATGGGTGGGATTAGTGCCCTTATAAGAGAGACTCCACAGCCGAAACTGGTTTGCCTCAGTGGCTAGAGCGTCGGCCCCGGGTGGCGACTCCCATCTTGTAAACAGAAGCCTGGAGACACTTGCAGAAGACTGTGTCAAAAGGTAGAGGATACTGTCAATGAACAGTTTCCTGGTGAGATTGGTGCATTGCCTCATTAAACCACAAGGTGGCAGCCTGTCTTGGCTGTCCCCTCTACACCCCCACGCCGCCTCCCCCCCACTCCGTCCCCAAGGAGCCACAATTACTATTTAATCATCTCCAGTGCCTCCTACTGTCCACTGCTTAGTGATCCCGTCAGTTCTTTCTGTTGGATACGAAGGTCATAAGGTCACAGCTCCTTCCGCCTCACCTACCCAGATAAAGTCCACCAGAGTGTCATCCCAAAGTGCAGGGAGCCGAGGTGTTCACTGGAATCTGTTGACCTGGTATTGATCACTGGTACATAGAAGGGTTCATTGAGCAGCTCTATGTGCCAGGGACGCGCAAAGTGCTTGGGATACATCCGTGAACGAAACAGGCAAAGATCCTTTTCTGTGGCTCCCATTCCCGTGGGGAAGTAGGCAATAAGCAAAAACAGGATATAAGGAAACTGTACAGCATCTGGAAACCATTGGGGTCTGTTTCTGTGGCCTGTTGTTTCTGCTGTTTCTAGTTCTTTCTGTCTTGTCTCCTCCTATCTTTGATGTCCCTCGTACCTCCCTCTCCACCTTATTTGAGAATGTGATTGTCGAAAGAGTTTGAGGCCCAACATGACAGTATCTTCCTTCGTGTAGGGTTGTGGGGTCGTTGAGCCTAAGTTCCAGGCTTGGTGCTACAGAGCCGGGCCGCAGTCTGTCCGGTAGCTGGCTTCCCTCTGAGTCACCCTGTTCCCGAAGGCAGCCTGTCAGAGTCTCAGGCCGAGGGGGGCTGACTCCACCCCCTGCCCGGGCAGGCCCTGCTTCCAGCTGTGCAAGCGAAGCCCTTGGGGCTGATGAAAGCTCAATTGGCTGCTCAGATGAGCACACGCCTCCAGGGTAAAGCTGGTCCCGAGTTCTTTAGTCCCCTGGGCCTGGGGACACTTAACACTGTCGGATCTTTGATGCTTTGGGGAAGATTTAAAATATTTCTAGCTTTTTATTTATTACTAGACACCCGATGCATGAAATTTGTGCAAGAGTGGCTACGGCTGGTCGGAGCAGCTCACGAGGCAGAGCCATACGAGGGGGCTCAGGAGGCAACAGCTTCCACTTCCAGAACCAGGCAGGACCCACACTGAGAGGGAGCTGGGCTCGAGCCTCCCCAGAGCCCCCCTGCCCAGGGGCAAAGGCCTCTGAGGGCTCTGTGCCCGGTCACTCCCACCGGATAGAGGCTGAGGGCAGGTAGGCTTCAGAGCAGGGTGCCCAGGGGAGTCCTAAAGAGACCAAAGCCAGGGACGGGCAGAGAGGGGCCTCGGAGGGGAGGGAGCCTTGGTAGACCCTGCAGAGTGTACGCCGCCGAGAGAAATAGCTCCACATCTGCCAGAGATAAGGCTGGGAGGCAGTCGGAGGCCGGACCGTGGGTTTGAAGACCTAAGCGGGAGGAAATCAGGTTACATCCTGCTTGTCTCCTGATGAGTCCGGCTCCTTTAACATCCCAGGTGCAGCGGCCAGCTCCGGTCGGAGCCAGAAATGAGGCAGCCACCGCCGGCGGCCTCCCTCCCCCTCGTTGGAGTACATTTCCAGACCTCACTCTCCTCCTTTCTACTCACTCCCCTTGGGGCTCAGGGGCCCCCAGGTTTCTAACTCCATCTGCAATCTCATTTTCCACTAGAAACGTTCAGTTCAAGGATATTGAAATACCGTCGGCGTCTGATAAGGGTTGAGCCCGTCGCAGAAGCTGCCAGCTCTTTTCCAGAGTGGCGGCTGTGTCCTCCCTCCTGCCTCCTCCCGGCAATGGAGGAGAGAGCCATTTCCTCTGCGCCTGCTCCAGCGTTCCATTGCCGCTATTTCAAATGCCAGCCGTTCTGATGGGTGTCCCCGGTATTCCAATGGCATGGGCATGTAAGAACGAACGTGTAATCGCTCATCAGGTGATGGGCTCCTGGGCTGTGTCCACCTTCTGGCTATTGTGAGTAGTCCGCTACGAACACAGGAACATACGTTTCTGTCTGCGCACCTGATTTCAATTCCGCTGGAGTGTGCACCCAGGAGGGGAACTGCTGGCAGCTGAACCGTTGTCCCCCCCCCGGCCCCAGGGGCCGTACCATTTTGCATTATTTCCATCAGCGCGTATGAGATCTCCACTTCCTCCGCGTCTTTGCTAACATCTATTATTTTCCGTTGGAAAAAGTTATGGTCGCCCGGCAAGCGTGGCTCCGTTGATTGTGTGTTGTTTCATGAACCACGAGGTCACTGGTTCGGTTCCAAGTCAGGGCACATGGAGCTCCATGGCCAGTAGGGGGCAGCCCATCAGTATTTCTCATTGATGTTTCTCTCTCTCTGTCTCCCTTGAAAAACAATAAAAAATGTTTTTTTTTAAACGTTATGATTAGCCCTAGCTGGTTTGGCTCAGTGGATAGAGCGTCGGCCTACAGCCTGAAGCGTCCCAGGTTCTATTCTGGTCAAGGGCACATGCCCAGGTTTTGGGCTCGATCCCCAATAGGCAGCTAATCAATGATGCTCTCTCATCATTGATGTTTCTATCTCCCTCTCCCTCTTCCTTCCTCTCTGACGCCAATCCTATATCATGAAAGGCTAATATGCAAATCGACCGAATGGCAGAACCACCGGTCACTATGACGCACGCTGACCACCAGGGGGCAGACGCTCAATGCAGGAGCTGCGTCCTGGTGGTCAGTGCAGTCCTGCAGGGGGAGCGCTGCTCAGCCAGAGGCCATGGTGGCAGGAGCCTCTCCCGCCTCGGTGGCAGCGCTGAGGCTGTCTGACTGCTGTCCTTCGGACATCCCCCAAGGTCTCCTGGACTGCGAGAGGGCGCAGGTGGGCTGAGAGACCCCCCCACCCCCAGGGCACAAATGTGCACCGGGCCTCTAGTAAAAATATCATGAACAACATAAACTGATGAACAAAAATAGAGCCAGAGAAAATATATTTTTAAAAAAGTTATAATCAAAGAGCATGTGTCACGGTATCTTTGTGGTTTTGATTTGCATTTTCGTAACGATGAGTGAGGCAGAGCATGCTTTCAGGGGCTTGTTTAGTGTGTGTGTGTTCAGATTCTTTGTCCGTTTAAAATTTGCTTTGTTGTTAAATTGTAGGGGTTTTTTTTGTGTTTTTTTTTACACATTCTAGATATAAGTACCTTCTCGTCTACATGATTTGCTAATGCCTTCTTACACTCCGAAACAACAACAACTAGCCGAGACCGGTTTGGCTCAGTGGATAGAGCGTCGGACTGCGGACTGCAGGGTCCCGGGTTCGATCCCGGCAAGGGCATGTACCTTGGCTGCGGGCACATCCCCAGTAGGGGGCATGCAAGAGGCAGCTGATCGATGTCTCTCTCTCATCGATGTTTCTGACTTTCTATCCCTCTCCCTTCCGCTCTGTAAAATATCAATAAAATATATTAAAAATAAAAAAATGAAACAACAACAACTAGAAAACAAAAGCCATTCTCTTATGCAGATTTGGGACCCGGGAGAAATGATTCAATGGGCTCTGAGGTGATTAAGAAGTCCAGGCATGTCTCCGTTTCCCAGTGTCCGGCCCCCCCGGGCCATCTCCTTTTCTCAGCAGGGTTAAGGACAGGTGGTGGCGGGTCCTGTGGCCCTGCAGGCACAGAAGGACCTGGGGACAAAGGCCAGGGGAGAAGAGCCCCCTGGGAGTGGAGCCAGAGCAGGATGGCTTGGCCCGTGGCAACGGGCCGTTATTGTGAAGCTAATCAGGAGGGAAATAGATTCAGGAAGACAGAAGCTCTACAAATGGACGCACTAAATGGCGCTGGGGGCAACTGGGAAGCACTCTGTGGCATGAGATCAATATTTGCTGCTTTCCGTTGAGCAGGCCAGGAAGCGAGAGTGGAAGTGGGCCCAGATCGTCATGATTCTGCGTGAAAAGCAAATAGACATAAGATAGAAAATGGGGCGTGTTTTTTTTTGGGGGGGGGGTGTGTAATAAGAAATGTATTATGAAATTAGAAAGGAAAGAGGAACACTTCAATTAGAGAAAGATTAATAATTGAGCTGTATTTAAAAGCAGCACAGGAAGGGGCTGGAACGAACGGAAAGAACGTTGAAATCAGGATGGCTCTGGGTTGAAACAGACCGGACTGGAAGAGTGAAATGGCTTCACACCAGGGCTGTTCCGACCCCGTCAGGGACACAGGGCGGTGTGAATGTGCCATAGGCAGTCTGAGCAGCAGCTCGGCACTGCTCACACGAGGGGTCACTCTGGTGTTCCCTGCGAGGCTTGCATTCTGCCTGGGCTGTGCCGGGGGTCGTGGGCCTGCAGCGCCTGTGATCCCCAGTGTAGCGCCCAGAAAGGGGGGGTAGAGGCGGGGTGTGGCCATGCGCTGGGCAGGCCGGGCTTTGGGACGGACCCTAAAGCCTCTGCTCTCAGACACAGCCAGTGGGACCTTTTGTGCACGATAGTGGGTGTTACTGGACACTTCCGTGTTTGAGCAAATTCTTTTGCATATTTGCTTCTTTTCATACTTTTTTTTTGCAAGGGGGGGCACATAACTCTATTTCTATCTTCTGACATTCTATGAAGCAGGGGTATCCCTTACATTTAAATATTTTTTCTTGCATAGGTAATATGTGATACAAAATTTAAGAAGTACAGAAAATGTATATTGTGAAAGTTAAGTCCCAGTACTCAGTTCTCTTCCTGGAGGCAACAACAGTTACCAGTGTTACATATATTCTTGTAGAACTAGTACTTTGTTAAATAGATCTGTATATGTATATAGTACATGTAGTCTTTAATGTATCTCTCTCTCTCTTTCTCTCTCTCTCTCTCTCGAGATATATATGTATATATATATATATATATATATCTCCTATCTAATAAAAGAGCAACATGCAAATGTGACTGTACCTTGGCTCCTGATTGGCTATGCTATCAGCCAATCAGGAGCAGGGGGTGGGGCCAAGCGGCGGGGCTGAGCAGTGCAAAGGCTGGGGAGGGCGGGGGCGGGGAGGGGAGACGAAGCAGTAGCTGCAGCAAGCGCCAGGGTGCCCTGGTCTCCCAAGCTGTGTGCGGAGGCAGCTGGGCAGGGGCAGCAGCTGGGAGCTGCCCGCGGCCCCTGAGAGCTGCACGGGGAAGTGGTAGGGCGGGACCGGACCCTAGGTGCTGCATGTGGAAGTGGCAGTGAGCGCCCAGTCCCTGGGGCTGGGTGGTCACAGGCAGCTGGGTGGTCTCAGGTCACCTGAGCTGAGCAGGGAGATGGCTGGGTGCCCAAGTCTGGCTTTAGGCCTTGGGCAGGCTGGGGGTGAGCCATTAGTTGGACATCCCCTAACGGCTCCCAGTATGTGAGAGGGGCCAGGTTGGGCTGAGGGACCACCCACCCCCCAGTGCACAAATTTCATGCACAGGGCCACTAGTATATATATATGTAAAAGGCTAATATGCTAAGTGTCTGAACGTCCAACCAGTTGCTATGACGTGCATTGAGCACCAAGGGCAGATGCTCAACGCAGGACCTGCCATGATGCTTGTGGCCATTTACAAAGACATGGCACTGCAGACCTGGCGCCCACAAAATAACACGCAGCTTCCCCCAAGTGGGACACAGGCCCCGCCACCACCCCTGAGCGTCAGCTCACCAAATCACAGCCTATGCTGCCAAGACCCCATGGCACAAAATACCTCATCCAGCCCAGCCCAGCCCAGCCCAGAAACGGTCACTGTGGGTGCTGGGTAATGATGTCACGTAGCAATGCCCAGCTTCCTCTCCCTGACAACTAGCCTCCTTGGAGTTTCTGCAGCCCAGGAACACTTGCTTTATGGCCAGCTGGAAACATTTCACACTTTAACCACATGTCTGTGAAGTGTTTTCCCACCCCTCATCTCATTGATCCTCACAGAAGTCCTGGAGTAGGTAGATAGGAGACTCAGTGGAATCCCATTTTCTTTTCATTAGCCAGAAAACGGAGATTTAGAAAGCTTAGAAACTTGACCCAACTGAAAAGAAGTAAGAAATGATAGACCTTGAAAATGACTTCAGGTTTTCTCACTGTACACAATATAGTCAAACACTGCTGCAGTTAAATATTTTAGCCTTGGTTTTCTCTGCGTGATCTACAATAATAATCTGCTTCGTGTTTATATTACTACTGTGTTGCTGACCAATTATCTGAAAGAGAAGTTGGGGTGCTTCACTGGGCTGGAAAGAGTTTAGCCAAGTCAGAAAGCAGGTCTAATTAAGCAAGTTTATTCTATATCTATAAAAGGCTAAGTTAACTCGCATATGCACAATACATATAAAGCTCTCGCCTGGCACCAATCACATGCGTGTGTTTTGACTTGTCATTGTTGATCATGAATTTGGTTGATACTTCTATTATAGAGAAAGGGTGAATAGCGATTTTAAAATATTTCTTCTAATTAATTTCCTCTCAAAGTGGATGAATTCATGCATCGGGCCACTAGTACTATGTAACACACTATATACACTATGTGATATATACACATTTGTACTTATATACTTATGTGTATATATAGTCTATATATTTACACATATATAGTCTATATATTTAGCTGTTATATATAATAACCCATATATTTTATGTAGACATAATATGTATAAATATGTAAATACTAGGGGCCCAGTGCACAAATTTGTGCCTTGAAAGGAACTGTGAGCTGTGAGGCTGTGGTAGGCACACAGGTGGGTCTCAGCCTGGCCTCCTGCTGCAGCCCCTGGTCCCCTGTCTGCCGGCAGTCCCCTCCCACCGCCGCTGCTCTCACATAGATGGCACTGGCCTTGCTGGCACCATCTGACAGCACAGAGCCATGGTGGCCAGCACCAGCAGCAGGCGCAGGGCAGCAGCCACTGCTCGCACCCACTGAAGGTGCCGAATGATCAGGATTGGCGTTGGGCACTGGCAGTGGGTGTGAGTGGGGTCAGCACTGGCAGCAGTGCGAGTGCCAGGCAGGACTGCGGCGCATGAGAGCAAAAAATTCAGTAACCACCAGAGGCTCACCCCCATGACAGCGACCAGAGCCCCACCTTGGTCTGGTGCCCCTGCTCACCTGCTCCACCATCCTGCCATGACCGAAGCCCGCCATGTTCTGTGCACGCCCCCGATGGTCAGTGTATGCCGGTTGTTCAGTTTTCTGCTGTTCAGTCTATTTGCATATTAGCCTTTTATTATATAGGATAAAATTATGCATTATATATATATATATATATACACATACACACACACACACACACACACACACACACACACACACACACAAATATACATACACTAGAGGCCCTGTGCATGAAATTCATGCATTGGGAGGTGGGTCCCTCAGCTCGACCTGTACCTTTTTGCAGTCCAGTAGCCCTCAGGGGACATCTAACTTACTGGGAGCGGCTAAGCTGACAGTCGGACTTCCTTAGCACTGCTGCAGCTTCCAGTTGAGAAGTGCTCCCCCTGTAGGAGCACAGTAACCACCAGGGAGAAGCTCCTGCATTGAGCATCTGCCCCCTTGTGGTCAGTGCACATCATAGTGAGCAGTCATTCTGCTGTTCAGTCACTTTGCATATTAACCTTTTATTATAGAGGATGAAATATATATTACACAAATATACGTATATGACATTATATTAAATACCGTATACCTTTTTTTCACCTAAGAAAGGCACCAACTATGTAAAGCAAATGCTAACAGAACTACAAGGAGAAACAAACAGCAATGCAGTAAAAGTTGGGGTGTTACTCCTCTCGCAGTGTGGATAGGCCACCGGACAGAGAGTCGATCGGGAAGCAGAGGGTTTGGTCAACACGGTCCAGCAAGTGAACCTGGCGGAAGACACACAACATTCCACCCAACGGCCGCGGAATACTTCTCTCAGGCCCACACAGACCGCTTTCTGGGCTAGACCACACAGCAGGCCGCAAAGCATGCCTCGACAGACTTTAAAAGACAGACATTATATCGAGTACCTTTTCCGGTCAGAAGAGTAAGAAGCTAGAAGTTGGTAACAGAGGGAAAGGTGAGAATGTCACAAACACTCGGAAATTAAACAGCACGTCAATGAACAACCCACGGATCGAAGAAGAAATCAAAAGGAAAATGCATGATGCCGAACCGGTTTGGCTCAGTGGATGGAGCGTCGGCCTGCGGACTGAGAAGTCCCAGGTTTGATTCCAGTCAAGGGCATGTACCTTGGTTGCGGCCACATCCCCAGTAGGGGGTGTGCAAGAGGCAGCTGATCGATGTTTCTCTCCCATCGATGTTTCTGACTTTCTATCCCTCTCCCTTCCTCTCTGTGAAAAATCAATAAAATATATTAAAAGGAAAATGCATGAGACACATGAAAACGGAAACACTACATGCCAAAACCGACGGGGTGCAGAAACTGTTTTAAGAGGATAGTTTATAGAAATAAAATGCACACATTAAACAAACAACCTAACATTACACCTCAAAGAACTAGAAAAAGAAGAACAAACTAAGACCAAAGTTAGCAGAAGAAAGAAAATAATGTGATTAGAGCAGACATAAATGAAACAGGGAACAAAAAACAATAGAAAAGATGAACAAAACAAAGAGGCAGTTCCTTGAAAAGGTAAACAAAAACGACAAATCTTTAGTTAGAGAAAAAAAGAGACTCAAATAAATAAAATTATAAATGAAAGAGGAGACATTACAACTCATACCACAGATGCACAAAGTATCATAAAAGACTGCAATGAATAATTATATGCCAACAAATGGGACAACCTAGAAGGAATTAATGAATTTTTAGAATCAGACAACCCACCAATATTGAATAATGGATAAATAGAAAATGTGAATAGACTAACGATGACTACGAAGGTTGAAATGTAACAATAATTCCAAAAAACCTTCTAACAAGAAAAGCCCAAGGCAGATGGTTTCACTGGTGAAGCATACCACACATCCAACGTTTAATTAACACCAATCCTTCTCAAACCATCCCCAAAAAATCAAAGAGGAGGGGACAGTCCTCGATACCCAAGCCAGAGGAGGACACCACAGGGAAAGAACTACAGACTATGTCCCTGATAAATACAGCTGAGAACATTCTGAACAAAACACCCGCATGCTGAATTAGACGGCACACTCAGTGGATCACACACCTTGATCAAGGGAGGTTAAACTCTGAGATGCAAGGATGGTTCAACGTGCAGAAATCAATAAATGGGCCGCATCCCATTAATAGAATCTATAGTAATAAAAGCGTAGAATGCTAATTAGACCAGACAGCTGAACGACTGTCCAGACATTCTTCCAGACGACCTTCCGGGCGGAGCTGGGGCTGCGAGGGAAGCCCGGGTCCCGGGGGCCAGAGGGGAGCCAGTGTGGCAGCCGGGGGAAGGAAGGCCTACTCTTGCATGAATTTCGTGCACCAGGCCTCTAGTGAAACATAAAAGGCATATGATCACCTCAATAGATCTAGAAGCAGCGTTTGACAAAACGCAACATCCTTTTGTGATCAAAGCTCTCGACAAATTGGGGACAGGAGGAATGTCGCTCCACCTAACACTGGTCATCCCTGACCAGCCCAAACTCATGCTCTGCTCAGGAACGCTGGAAGCCGGGCTTTGGGACTAAGGCCTGGGTTTGACCCTGCCTCTGTTGCTGGATGACAGAGTGACCTTGCCAGAGTAGCGACCCCCCGGAGCCTCACATTCTCGTCCGCAAAATGGACCCTCACAGGCTCTTCGGAGGATGAAATGCGATGGTCGATGAAGAGAGCCTGGTCCCGGGGCAGGTGGCCGTTCTCAGGTGAGGCTGTTGTGTTGCGGCTCTTGGCTCTTTAACGAACTCTATATTCCTGACTCCTGCCAGATGGGGGCAGCCTCTGCTTTCTTATTCCCCACGGGCTGGGGCACACCTCCTCCAGCAGCCGGCTCACTTGCCACCAGAGGGCCGCTCCCCTCTGTTACAAGCATCCTTGGGTGGACGGACAGACAGACAGAGTCCCAAATACCAGGCGAACCTATCGGATTCTAAGTTGCTTCTTAATCAATTGCTTCCTCATCTGCTACAAGGGGTCAGAGGGCCCATCGCTCTAAGATTCCCGTGGTAGGGACCGGCACCCCTGCTCCAGGCCCCCTGCTCCACCAGATACTCCATGCCAAAGAGAAGTAAGTCAGCTGGCGGCAGTGCTGAGCAGGAAGCGGCATAAAGATGCGCTCTCAGCCCATTCATCTGCCTCCTGCTCCCTGCACCCCACGACTGCAAAAGGCACAGGGGGAGGATTCGGCCCCAGTCTTAGCGGGTCATTCACAGTTTATGATGGGGCCCCGTGCAGGGCCAGTATACCTAGAGCAGCGGTCGGCAAACTGCGGCTCGCGAGCTACATGCGGCTCTTTGGCCCCTTGAGTGTGGCTCTTCCACAAAATACCACGGCCTGGGCCAGTCTATTTTGAAGAAGTTTAAGTTTAAAAAGGTTGGCTCTCCAAAGAAATGTCAATCGTTGTCCTGTTGATGTTTGGCTCTGTTGACTAATGAGTTTGCCCACCACTGACCTAGACCCGGCTGCAAGGTGAGATGGGAAGCATCGTGGGCCAAGGACAGATCCTGAGGGGGGGATACAGGGGGGAGATGGGGGGGGGGGCTGTGAGGCCAGGGGAGAGCTGGGAGCTTCCTGTTAGCGCAAGAAGAAACCACCGCATGATTTCAGAGCGAGGGGTGTCCTGAGGTGATCCGAATTTGCCACTTGCCAGAGTGAAGTTCCTCTCTGAGCTCTCAGGGGTGGGGACCCTGGTGTGGCCCTGGCGCTCAGTGAGCCCGACTTCCGGTCTGGACGGTGCGTCCATCCTGCCCACCGCCTCCTTCGCCCCCGCTACGCTGCCTCCAGAGGGGTCCCTGTGAAAAGTGGCGGTACCCGCCCCCTGCGGCTCCCATCACCCCCTGGATAAAGTGCAGCCACTTTAGCCTGGCCGGGGGTGGGGGGCAGGACCCAGGCCCTGCTCGCCCCCTAGCATCACTCCTTGCCCCTGCCACTTCCTGTCCCGTGCCTCCTGGTCTGGGCACCAAGGCACCTGTCCGGTCAGACCTCTGGGCCTTTGTCCCACTCTCACCCGCCCCCGAGTGCTGCTCCCTCTGGCTGGTCTATGACCTCCCAATCACTCACGCAGGCCCAGCGCAAAGCGCTTCCTCCCTGAGGCCTCCCCGATTTCCCGGCGTTTGCCGAGGTGCCCGTTTCTCTGAGCGCGCTTGGCAGGACGCAACCGAATCCGCAGCTAACAGCAGGTGAAGCAATGAGAAACGTATTTGACGGAGCAGGCGGCAGTCCGGAAATAGTTCTACAACTGGTACTTTCTCGAGAGTTCCCGAGGTTCCCCCCAGCCAGGATTGGGTCATCTGCCTGTCCGGAAACAGGTCCAGCCCGGCCCATGTGGGTCAGTGGGTAGGTATCGACCTAGGAAGCAGGAGGTCAGGGTTCGATTCCCGGTCGGGGCACAGGCCTGGGCTGTGGGCTTGACCCCCAGTGTGCAGCGTGCGGGAGGCGGCCGGTCAGCGATTCTCTCTCATCACTGATGTTTCTGTCTCCCTCTCCCTCTCCCTTTCTATCTGATATCAATATTTAAAAAATATTTTTAAAAAAATAAAAACATGAAACTATTCCAGGTAAGGAATATGGGATTACCTGATGGACTCCAGTCGGTCAGACTCTTGCTGGAGTTGCTGAGGAATCGTCGGATTGAAATGGGGTTTTTATCAGCAGGGGAGGGGGAGAGGTTAGCCCTGAGTGCGCAGTGGGCCTCTGAGGTGGCCCCAGCGACCCCCCTGCTGGCATCCACACCTGGGCCGTCCCCTCTCCCGCTGTCCTGGTTGGTCCACGTGACAATGCACAGGGCAGAGTGGTGGCTTGTGTGCCCCCTCCCCCCCAGGCTATGGATGCCCGGTTTTCCACCGGCCCAGGCTCAGGGGTCTGGCGTGTGAGTAGCGTCGCCAGTCCTCTCCTGTACGACCCCTTGGACTGAGGAGTGTCTCGTGTCCGTGTGTCCGGGCGGGCTCGGCCTCCGCACAGCGACCTCAGAGAATACCGGGGCGTCTATGCAATTACAGGATGCTGGTGGGTGAAACCCACTTGGCTGCCATGGCAACCGCAGCGTGGAGAGCGCCGAGCAGCCTGGCCCTTCCGAGGCGCGGGGCGGAGTGGAAGGGATTTTTCTGTGAAATGACTCAGGCGGGAAGGCAGTTTCTGTTCTCAGCATCTGGCAAAGAGGGCACCGGAAGCCTGGGGGCGGCGGGGGGCGGCGGGCGAGGGCCCTTGCCAGCTCGAAGCTCTCCCGGGCAGCCAGCCTCTCCCTGCCCTGGGCTCAGCTGCACCTCCAAATCCGCCTTTTGTTGGCCGAACACCTACTATGTGCCATCTCTCAGCTGACTGTCTTCTGCCCACCTCTGGTCTATAAGCCTCAGGCCGGCAGATGCTGTCTGTCTTGTGGGTAACCTTGTGGCTGGCGCCTAGAAGCCATGTGCGTTTTGTGAATGAAAGGATAAATAAAATGAGAGGAGTGAGTGACAGCTTACACAGAAGATGAAAGGAGCCTGACAGTGTGGCTCAGTGGTTGAGCATCACGGTTCCGTTCCCGGTCAGGGCACATGCCTGGCTGGTGGGCGTGGTCCCCAGCAGGGGGCGTGCAGGCGACAGCCGATCAATGATTCTCTCTCATCATTGATGTTTCTATTTTTTTAAAAAATATATTTTATTGATTTTTTTTTTTACAGAGCGGAAGGGAGAGGGATAGAAAGTCAGAAACATCGATGAGAGAGAAACATCGATCAGTTGCCTCTTGCACGCCCCCTACTGGGGATGTGCCCGCAGCCACGGTACATGCCCTTGACCGGAATCGAACCCTGGACCCTTCAGTCTGCAGGCTGACGCTCTATCCACTGAGCCAAATCAGTCTCGGCTGATGTTTCTATTTTTAAAAATATATATATTTTATTGATTTTTCACAGAGAGGAAGGGAGAGGGATAGAAAGTCAGAAACATTGGTGAGAGAGAAACATCGATCAGCTGCCTCCTGCACACCCCCCCGCTGGGGATGTGCCCGCAGCCACGGTACATGCCCTTGACCGGAATCAAACCTGGGACCCTTCAGTCCGCAGGCCGACGCTCTGTCCACTGAGCCACACCGGTTTCGGCTCATTGATGTTTCTAAATCTCCCCCATCCTTCCTGTCTGAAAACAATACAAATGTACTTAAAAAAAAAAAAAAGATAAAAGGAGATTAGCCCTGGGAGGAATTAGGCACCAGGGGAAAAGTAGGAAGGGAGGGTAGGTGGGAGAAATATCCCAGGCACAGCATGTGCAAAGGTCCTGGGGTGAGACAAAGCTTGTGATCGGAGCCCATGCCGCTTAGGCATCATACACGGCCCTTCGCTTACGTCTCGTGGTCCTGCGGGGGAAGTCCTCTTGCTAGCACTGCTCCCAGTAGGAGAGGTTCCTCCATCCCCTCCAAGGGGTGCTCATGGGAGTGTGGACTGTCATGGTTTGGGGACCCGCCTGCCTGGCCCTGGCTCTGCCACCAAGTAGCTGTGCTCACCTGGGGGCCTACTTCAGGCTCCTCACCGGCCACATGGGGACGGATAAAGCACAAGTTCGCTTTCTGTGTCATGAGCGAACTTGTGGGTGTACCCTGTCGGGGATGGAGCTGTGCACAGGCAAGCCACACTGGGTACCTGGGAGGCATCCCTGTGGGGGGCATCCCTGGGGGGGGGCATCCCTGGGGGGTATCCCTGTGGGGTATCCCTGTGGGGGGCATCCCTGGGGGGTATCCCTGTGGGGGGCAGCCCTGTGGGGGGCAGCCCTGTGGGGGGCATCCCTGGGGGGTATCCCTGTGGGGGGCATCCCTGGGGGGTATCCCTGTGGGGGGCAGCCCTGTGGGGGGCATCCCTGGGGGGTATCCCTGTGGGGGGCAGCCCTGTGGGGGGCAGCGGACAGGGGGAGGGGTGGCCGCCCCCTGTGGAGGTGGGAGCATGCAGTCAGGCCTCCCTCTTCGGCCGGAGTCCCCCTCCTCGGCACCGATCAGAAGGGACTGTTAGTTCTTGTCCTTCGGCGTGAGACCCCTTGTTCCGAGTTGGAAACGATGTGAGGGCCCACTGTCTCCCTTCCGACAAAACCAAGCGCGACTGCCTCATGCGAGTGACACAAAGCTGCTATTTTAAGGCCACCGGGAGCTCGGGGTGCTGTGTGTTCTCTTGTCACAGGCTCCTGGGAGGAGCTGGGCGGCCCAGGGGTGGGGGGAGGCGTGTGTGTGTGTGTGTGTGTGTGTGTGTGTGTGTGTGTGTGTAGAGAACCCTTCACCGGGGCTGATTCTCACAAAGGCCCCAGGAAAGGTCAAGTTGGAGGGGTGGGGGGACCCCCAGGGGGCATGCGCACAGCGCACAGGAAATGTTTAAAATCACCAAAGCCCACGGGTGCTCAGGGCAAGCAGGATGGACCGGCTCGCAAGGGCCCTAGAGGGGACTGTGGGCGGGACCTCGGTGTCATCAGATCTGTTTGAAATTCTAAGGAATCTTTTCATTTATGACTTGTGTAACTAAAACCCAGAATAAAAACATTTTAAAAATGTGTTTCTTTACTGATTTCAGAGAGGCAGGGAGAGGGAGAGAGATGGAAACATCAATGATGAGAGAGAATCACTGCCTCCTGCACGCCCCCTGCTGAGGATGGAGCCCAAAACCCGGGCATGTGCCCTTGGCCGGAATGAAACCTGGGACCTTTCAGTCCGCAGGCCGGCGCGCTATCCACTGAGCCAGGCTGGCCAGGGCCAGAATAAAATGTTTTTAAAAACATTACGAAAAGTTTGTTTGACCCTGGGGTTGGATTTGTCTAAAAAAACATTTCTCTTTTGGGTATCAGACCTCATAAAACCCGACCTCTCTTCTCTGGAGCTTCCTCTCCCTCCCCCATCATGTGTTGTTGGATTTTCTAAAATACCAAAAAAAAAAAAGAAGACGAAAATGCGGATGAAGACACCCACACACCCCCTTTGCCCAAAGGCCGTGAGAAGAGGCTGGTTCTCATGAGGTCTCGTCTCCAGGAAATTCCCCAGCCCCGAAGGCAGGCTGATGGGAACTCCGCCCCCAGCGGTGATGAGAGGAGGCGGGGGTGGGGGGGTGGGGGTGGATAAATGCTCCTAAGTGGGGGTGAGGGGGTGTGTGCCGTGGGATCACCCCTGGGATGTCTTGTCTTTTCTTTTAAATATATTTTATTGGTTCTCACAGAGAGGAAGGGAGAGGGATAGAGAGTCAGGAACATCGATCAGAGAGAAACAGCTGCCTCTTGCACACGCCCCACTGGGGATGTGCCCTCAGCCAAGGTACATGCCCCTGACCGGAATCAAACCCGGGACCCTTCAGTCCGCAGCCGACGCTCTGTCCACTGAGCCACACCGGTTTCAGCCCTGGGATGTCTTTTCATTGTCCTGTGGGGCTGCGGGGAGGGGATGGGGAGCAGGTGGGTCTTCTCTAGTCTGATGTGGCCCCAGGCCCTGGCCACCAGACTTCTGGTGACTCCCCAGTGCAGCCCCATAAACTTTCTCCGGATTCTTGGTGTTGTCTATCCTGTCACAGAAAGAGCGAGGACGCAGAGCAGACAGATCCGCTGCTTGCTGCCTCCTGAGCTGTCTGAGGGGGACCACCCACCCCTCCCTCTCCAGGGGGTCGAGAGGAAGGAACGAGATAAGAGGTGTGAAGCGTCCCGCAGGATGCCCGCCCCTGGCCGGTACCAGTGCCTGTGCGTGGCTCCCACGGGCTAACAGAGGGGCCATCCTGGGCCCGGGTTTGCACTCGGGGCGCTCCAGGCTCAGTCTCTAGGCTTCCTCTGGAGACGAATGTGGGTCCTGCTTGGCCTCTGCAGGTGGGCTGGAGTTGTTTCTAGAATGTTCCAGGCCAGCCTGGGCACACCACTCCCGAGGAAGGCTCGGTCTGCCCTCTGGCCACCCCCACTCCGGGCAGACTCTCCCAGCCCTGCCTCTGCGGCTCTGAGGGGAGGCCTTCGACTGCCCGCCGAGATGAGCTGCGGAATGAAGGCTGGTGACTCGTGGCAGAGAGGGAGGCCACAGCTGGGGGTCAAACAAGAGGGAGACAGACTGCTTTCCTCCCAGGGACGGTGAGAGGCTCCCAAAGGGACCCACGCTTCATTCATTATTCATGGGGCCTGAAGGAACCCCACTGGGGAGCAGGGTGGATGATGGGCTAAGAAGTGGGAGGGGCCTCAGGCCGTAGCAGCCCGGCCCCCCAGCCCGGGGTAAGCTAAGCTAAGGCTCTGAGGTGGCTAGTGTCACTTATTCCAGAGGATTTGCATGGGGAGGGGCAAGCAGGAGCAGGTCCACTGAGCAGCAGGCCTCAACACAACCATTGTGCTGTCTCCCCGTCCATCCCCACAAACCCCGCCCCCCCACGGGTATGATGGACGGTTAGCCCCATTGTATGGATGAGAAAATTGAGGAACAGAGAGAAGTGATTTGCCCAAGGCCACACTGCCATGAAACCGGCCAAACCAGGAATGAATGAATGGAAATCAAATATGAAAGGGGGTCAATATTTGTTGAGCATCTACTATATTGGGTGCTTTTTATTTGTGTGGTGACCTGTCATAAAGAACCAAGAAAGAAATGTGTGAAATGATTTTGAGTAAGGGTACTGCTATGAAGTAAAACGAATGGGATTGAGGGGATAGAGAATGGGAGACAGGAGGGTGTGCAGGGACAGGCTGCCATTTTAGTGGGAGAGGCCTGGCAGGGCTGAGGAGGTAACATTCGAGCTGAACCTTGTAAAGATCCAGAAAAGCATTCCTGCTGGGAGAACAGCACGTGCAAAGGCCCTGGGGCTGGCGGGTACTTGATGTGTCCAAAGCATTGCAAGGAGGCTGGTGTTGTGCAGGGAGGGCGGGAGGGGGGTGGGTAGGAGACAGGGTCAGAGAGGGAGATGGGGCAGAACATGGGGACCTTGAGAGCCATGGCAAGGACAGATATTTGTGGGTGAACACCATGGAATTCTGCTGCCCACAACGTGCCGTCCTCCTGAGCACCGTGGAGGAAGCAGGAACGCTCAGCCTGCCGGAGAACGTCAGGCGTTCACAAGTCTGTCTTTACCACCGTAAAGGCCGCTGCCACCATCCTCCGCCTCACCCCTACCATTTCCTGCCAGCACTGGGCCTGGGGAGTAAGACTTTATCTACCTGAGTGTGTGTCTGGCGGCAGCTCTGGGAAGAGGCGCCCTGATGTTACAGGTGGAAAACTGAGGCTCCACGGGGTGGACTTCCCCAGCCACACGGCTGGAAGTGGAGCCAGTCTGAGCCCCAACAGCAGAGATTGTAGAGGGCCAGCCCCCAGGGAAGGCACCTGAGCATTCTTCAAATCAGTGTCAGCTGAATCCGAGGTGCCAGGCAGAGCCACATCTTGCAAACACACCCACCAAAAAGGCTGGATGCGTTATCAGTACTGACTTTTAACTTGCTTCAGGTATTGGGGGGAGGGCCCTTGAAATGTAGATTCAGCCAAGCCCCGGGAATGAGGGAATGAGTGGGGCCTGGGCCCACTTAAGCTCCTTTGATTTTCAGTCTTTTCATGTGAAACCCCTTTTTATTTTAGTATAAATAAACACGCTGCGTTTGGGTTGGGATTCCTTGTCTCTCGATCAGAGAGCAGAGACTCCACCCAGCCCCAGCTTTATTTCTATTTCTTTGTCCTCCATTCTTTCTATTATTTCTCAATCCCCAGCCCCTCTACTCAGTAACTGGACCCTATTCTTCTTTTCACGCTGGACGTGGGAAGGAGAGAAAATCCACCCCCCTGACCCCAACAAGAGATGATGCTTTCAGCTCAGGCAGGCCTTTGAGGACATTGACCCGGCTGCTCCTGGCCCCCACCCCCACGCCTACTCTGACCCAGACCGTGGGCTCCACCCCCTCCCTGCTCAAGCAGAGCACCGATGCCCCAATCTCCAGCTCCCCCTTCTCAGACTCCTGCAGAGCCCTCCCACCCCATTAGCCATTAGCGTTATCAGCTGATAGGGAGCTTCTGGTATCGAATTCCGTCCCAGCGCCTTCCTGACACACCAGGATGTGAGCGGTGTGAGGATGGAACCGGGTCCCTCAGCGGGAGAGGGAGGCTGCAGCCATTTAGAAGTAGGTGTCAAAGGTCTTCAAATGCCCGCTTATCCTTCGGGCCACCTAGAAACCCCGCCTCTTGGAACTTGGCAGGGGGAAATCTCAGGTGTGTGCAAAGACGGATGTACACGTGTGTGCAAAGACGGATGTACACGCAGGGGGACACATGCTGGGGCTCTTTGTGACCACTGCCCATTCCACGTCCAGACTGTCCAGGTGCTGCAGAGTTTGAAAGTCACTGCCTCCCTAATGTCAACAGGGAGAAGCCGGTAACAAGCCAAGTGTCCGGCTCGAGGGCATTGGCGGAATGAGCGGCATGCGCCCGATTTAAAAGCACGGCCGTGGAAAATGGCTCTCCTGAAGAGTGTGTGAGGCCACGGGAAATCACGGTCGTCTATTATTAAATGAAAAGGGGCTACAAGACAGCACGCGCCCAATCTTGAAGGAACCGTGTCCATTTTTCTGATTCTGACAACACGGTACACTGAGCTGACACCTCCCTTCCTCGGCACAACCGATAGAAACATCTAGAAGGGCTGGACGATGCACAGCGAAAGTATCCCAAACACGGTGCTCAACTTTAATACGGGGAAATCCCCTCTGGGGTGCGAGACGTGGCTTGACACGCGTGTGGTGTGACGTGTGGGGGCGGGGGGGTACTGAGAGGCCTTGGCGAAGAGGGACCTTAGCGAGGAGTTTCCTTTGCAGTGGCCGCTCACGCGGCTCAGCAGATCTTTCCAGAGCATCAGACTGTCCGTGCAGAGCGTGGCCGCTCCATCCACCGGCCCCTGAGCGAGGCCCGTGGAGCAGAACTCCCACCTCCCCGACAGACACGGACGGGAAGTAAGACACAAAGCTGTGAAGCCACCGAGAGTTGGGGCTTGTTTATCGCCCCAGTACAACCTCGCCTATCCTGGGGCCACAGCCCTCGGGGTGCGGGGAGGGGGCTTGGGAAACCTCACCCCAAAGATGGCCTCAGGCCAGACTCTGGGTGAAAATATAAAAGCGTTCCTGAGGGGGTGAAATCGCAGGCCTGAACGTGCGGGCCGGTGAAGACTGAACTGAACTCCTTGAAGGACGCAGGAAGCCAGACAACGCTGTGAACACGGGTCTCGAGAAAACTCCAGAAAGAGCAAAGGGAACACTGGCTTTCGAAGACGTTTCTCCAGCCCGGGGCGCAGGCGACTCCCCTGGAAACCGCAGCCCTGGGACCGACGCGCTTCCAGCAAAAAAAAACTGCACATTGCACAAGGAAGATGGTCAGCGTAGGGTACAGGAGAGTCAGCGAGAGAGCGAACCAGGAAGAGAGATGTCGCATGCGATAGGACATCGGACAACCCAAGAGAGACTCCCGTACGTGTTGCTTTCCCCCCCAAAGAAGTTGGAAAAACGCAGCCTTAAATCACTGTGTGCAATGAGGTTAAGAGCAGGATGCGAAAGCACTGTCAACTCCTTTGGTCAACGTTGGACCTAAAAATGTTGATGCGCTCACTTGATGATTTATAAATACCATTTATAGACCTATGACTTCCTGGCATTTCTCTGTGAGGTTCAGATTTGTCCTATTCCTAATATATCATTTTTGTCATATCCATTAAAGAGGCACTCATATCTCTTGATGTTGAGAACAAATAAAATAATATGCCTGAGTGTTTATAAGTATGTAAATGCCTAGCAAACATTTAGATATAGGAACACACGACTACACACTGAGTGGCCAGATTATTATGATCTCTGAATGCATAATAATCTGGTCACTCAGTGTGTGTGTGTGTGTGTGTGTGTGTGTGTGTGTGTGTATGAATATTAGAGGCCCGGTGCATGAATTTGTGTATGGGTGGGGTATGGCCAGGGGGAGGGGACATGGGTGGTTGGCCAGCCTGAACTCCTGATCAAGGGGACAATTTGCATATTAGCCTTTTATTATATAGGATATATACTGAGTGGCCAGATTATATGCATTCAGAGCTCATAATAACCTGGCCACTCAGTGTATATCTCATAATGTTGTGTGTGCATGTGTATAGATAGGCTGGTAAATAATACTTGTACACCAATGTGACATTTTTATAATTATAAATGTGCAGATCATATGTATTTTTAAAGTGATTTAACATGGCAGCTCTTAGAATAGAAGAGGAACCGTGAGGAAAAAAGCGCGAGACACTCTGATAGCACAGCCATCTGCATAGAAAAAAGACTGGAAGGAAGTACGTTCTCATTCTCATTCTAATATTGCTTCTGGGTGACTTTCATTTCCTCCCGTATGTTGTTTTGTTGTTCAAAATTTCCATGACGACTAAAAATGTGTGTGTTTTCAGTTTGCATTAAAAACTGGCTTTGCTGCCAGTGGATAAATACACCATGGCACATCTGGAATATTATTCAGCAGTGAAAATAAAGTATCGATTTGGCTCAGTGGATAGAGCACCAGCCTACAGACTGAAGGGTCCCAGGTCTGATTCCAATCAGGGGCATGTATGTACCATGGTTGCGGGCACATCCCTATTAGGGGGTGTTCAAGAGGTGGCTGTTTCTCTCTTATCGATGTTTCTAGCTCTCTATTCCTTTCCCTTCCTCTCTGTAAAAAGTCAATTAAATATGTTTAAAAAAACTGGCTTTGTTTAACCACACAGGTAATGCATATGTACTATTAACAGAAGTAATACAATGAAAAAGAAGTTAAAAGTAAAATATAAGAAAGCAAATTGTATTACTTTTTCAAGACAAGGTTTCTTTTAAAAATATATATATATATATATATTTATTAATTTCAGAGAGGAAGGGAGAGGATAGAAACATCAATGATGAGAGAGAATTATGGATTGGCTGCCTCCTACACGTCTCCTACTAGGGATCAAGCTGGCAACCCAGGAATTGAACCCAGGACCCTTCAGTCCACAGGCCGACGCTCCATCCACTGAGCCAAACCGGCTAGGGCTCAAGCCAAGGCTCCATTTTCCGTGGGTGCAGTGTTATTCTGGGGAGGGGTCGAAGGTGATTCTTGTTGCTGAAGCCAGCCACAGCTTCCCACACCAAGACCCGTGCTGCTTTCTGGGGCAGTTAGTGACCTCAGGGGGGAATTGCCCGTGGAATCCCACCCCTCCTGAGTGTTCCCATAGAAACAGAGGATCTGGGAATCCATGGTCACTTCCTGGGACTTCCTGAGGCTTCTTAGCTTATTTCTTTAGGAGAAAACGGAGCCATACAAGTCAATTGTGGAAAATGTGGAAAGTGACCCAAAATGCAAAGGCAATGTCCTGGCCTCAAGGGTCTTATCATGAGCTTAAGAGAAGCGGTTGGGTCTTCCGGTTGCCACAGCAGAAACGACTGTCCAACTTCACTCCGAAGGAATGTTCTGGAAGAATATGGTGGGGTCCCCAGACTCCGAAGAGCAGCAGGGACAGGAGCTCCAGGGACCCAGGCGGCAGGGATAAGTGGGTTCTCTCTCAGGAATGAATCAGCAATAACTGTCATCTGTGGGGTGTCTCTCTGCTGGGATGCGGGGTCCGGGGAGGGGGAGGCACCTCGATTGACAGCCCCTGGACTGCGCGTTGGCGGTGGGTGACCCCCACAGGGAGCCCGGCTGCAGGTGCCGGGAGGAGGGGAGTAAGTGCAGGAAGGTCACCCCGTGGCTTCCTCGACTTGGTCTGACTCCAGGCTGTTTCCCAGTAACCACGTGGGACCAGCAGGTTGCTCAGCCCGGGGATACCTCTGTTCCCGTGTCTCTGAGACGGGATGCCGGCACCAGTTTTCTGGTTGGGCGGGGGATGACCTGAAGGTCACAAAGGATTCTGTCCAATGAGATGAGCAGGAAGAGGAGTCGTGCATTACATCCCAGAAACCAGGGAGGGAGGAGCCACGAAGAAGCCTTGAACCCGGGCTGAGCTGCAACCCAGTTGCCTCAGGAACTGGCCATTTCTCAGCCGTGGGGGGTCAGGCAAGTCCCATTCCCTTAGGGGGTCCGGGGGGTGCGCTTAGTTTCTGTATCCAAGGTGGCCGTGAAGATCCGAAGAGAAGCCCTGTCAGCGTGGCGCAGGGATTAAGCATCAACCTATGCACCAGGAGGTCCCGGTTTGATTCCGGGTCAGGGCACAGGCCTGGGCTGCGGGCTCATTAGGGGGCGTGCAAGAGGCAGCTGGTCAATGACTCGCTCTCATCATTGATGTTCCTATATCTCACTCCTTCTCTTTCCTCTCTGAAATCAATAAAAACACATTAAAAAAACAAAGTTGTCAGAGCAGATATCTATAATCATATAAGTGAAATATGCTAATTAGATCGGATGTCCTTCCGGAGGAAGCCGGGGCTGCAGTCGTGGGACTGAGGAAGCACAGTGGCTGCAAAGGCCTACTCTTGCGTGAATTTCCTGCATTGGGCCTCTAGGTCTTATACATTAAAAAAGATCCAGAGATTCAAAGACTTGTCAATGGCACCTGATGGGGTGTGCATCTGAGGGAAGAGGAAGGAGAAGGACATGCACTGTAGGGGCACCGGCAGGAGCAGGGGATGGAGGGGAGAGCACCCAGCTACTCCTCCCAGGCTGGGAGGGTGCTAATCCTTCCGCTCCTGCCCTGTGCCAGGCTGGGTACAAAGTTCTGGGGCCACAGAGGCCACACAGGGACACAGTTCCTGGCTGCATAGAGAGAGCCGGGGACTGGAGCTCAGATCATCTGAGAGGCGCTCTGAGGAGAATTGTCTGAAGTCAGGGAGGGCTTCCTGGAGGAAGCAGTTCTAAACCGACAGCTGGGCGTGATGGTGGTCACTGAGCTGGAGGTGGAGGAAGAGCACTCTGAGCAGGGGCAGGATGGGGGAAGAGGGGACAAGGGGGAGGGGCCCAGGACGGGATGGGGGCGTGCTGGAAACTGGCGCAGACTGGAAAATGCGGGCGGATGGCCGGAGGGAGAGGGGCCCCCAGGAGGCCCGCCGGGAAGCACATTCTGTTGTTGGGGTCACGATGAGCCAGCAAAGTGCAGGCTCTGGCCCTCCCGGGGCCGGTCCTCAGCGGGGCCGCGTGCCTTGCCCAGAGGCATTCTGCTGAGGCAGGATTCCGATCCGATGGAGGGGTGTGTGGCAGCGGAGACCCCCGGGCGACGAGGACGTTGGAGATGAGGTGGCCGTGCTCACACGGGGACGGAGCCTTAGAGGTCGCCGAGCGCAGCAGTTTCCTGGTCCCCACAGCAGCCACTTCCTGGTGTCAGGAGGCTTACGACGGTTGCCAGGGACGACAGGACGCGGCCTGCCACGCCACCTGCCACGTTTCGTCACGGGCAGCAGTACCTCAGCCCTCCCTCGGCAGTCGCGGTGCTGGGGAGGGAGTGGAGTTTAATCAGAGTTTAATTGAAGTTTAATTGGAGGTTCTGCGGCCGCTGTGCCCTGGGGGATGTTTGTTCTGGGCAGTGGGCGGGGCGGAGCTCCGGGTTCGAGCACCAGCAAGGATGTCGCTCTGTGCTCCAAAGGAGGTGGCAGGAAGCCCAGAGCTCCCCGGACCCGGCCTCAGTTACCCCAGCCTGAGGTCAGGAAGGGTGAGTGTGCGTGAGGCCGGCCAGCGAAAGTGGGTCTTTAACGCTCAGTTGCAGAATCGCTGGGCAGATGCCTTCCATTTATGGCAAGCGCGCCTGGTTTTCTTGGGAAGGCAGAGCCAGGAGGTTTGTGTCAATATGTTTCCAATCAGTATATTTGAATGTTAAATTGGGATCCCTTTAAAGAAAAACACCGCTAGTGACCAACGCAGGGAAGGTGTGGGGGTGCTGAATCCTGGCCTGGGACAGGGGCATGGCGAGGGTCCGGGAAGCCTAGCTCCCGATGGCTCTGGAGAGGGGACTGCCACCCCATTTTATAGCCAGGAAATCTGAGTCCCGAGAAATAAACTCTTCCTTTGCCCCACCCCTGGCAAGGGCCAAGCCAGTTCTGGAACCTGGGCGTCCCCTGACACCTGACCCTCCTCCCGCCCCCCAAGCCCCCAGGTTGGGCTTGTCTGGGCTGCAGGAAGCCTTCCCACCTCTCGGCCGCTCTAGGGCAGTTCAGAGCCCCCCCTCCTGACCATGAGCTCTCACCCAGACCCCGGCTCCACCATCCAACCTTGGCCTTGGGCAGCTATCTAACTCTCTCTGTGCCCGGTTGCTCCTCTGTAAGATGGGGACCATGCTTGCACCTCAGAAGACTGTTAAAGGATGTCATGAGATGATGTCTGTCCTTTTCCCTGCTTAATAGTGAGACAGGAGAAAGGGTAAATACACCATGGTTCATCCGGATAGTAGAATCCAAGTGCACAGGAAGCTGTGTGCCCCACACCACACGGGAGGAGAGACGTGGGGTAGGACATGAATTTGGGCCCCTCAGATTCCCAACCTGCTGGGCGGGAAGAAGCCAGGAGGGTCTACCGTGGATTATAAAAGACAATGTAAAAATATTTCTCTCTTTTTCATGTCCAGTGCGGCTAGAAAGTGGGTCCAGTCCTTGAGTAGAGGGGCTGGGGATTGGGAAATAAAAGAAAGAAAAAGACAAAACGCAAAATAGAAGGAAAAAGCTGGGGCCGGGTGGGACCACCGTCCTCTTCTGATGGAGAGACAGCGACCCAGAGTTTATTTTATACCCCCCAATACCAGGAAGTTTCCATTCTTGAGTAGGCCTGAGCATTCCCGGTGCTTGACTGGATTTACGTATCAAAACCCACTCCCCCACACCTGGGCTGAAATGAAGGCCAAGCTGATAACACCCTTGCCTCTTTGGCAAAGAGTGTTCCCAGGGTGTGGCTTTGCCTGTGGCCTTGGGTTCCGCTGACAATTTAAAGAAACGCCCATGTGCCTTCCCAGGCGCTGTCTACAAAAAGGTACCTGAATGGCATGCTCCTGGGGAGCGCGGGGACTCTGCCAAGATCCCGGAGAGAGAGGAGGGCGTTTTCCTGTGGGAAAGTGTCAGGGTTTCCACTTATAGCCTGAACCCTGGCCCTGAGGTCCAGAGCGCTGATGATGTCACCCATCCTCCTTGGCCTTTGGGGCTGGGGAGCCTCTGGGGACACAGTCAGGAGGAAGGGCTGGAGGGCGGAGAGCCTTCGGAGACAGATAAAAAGACTATTCCGAGTGCTCAGGGGCGCCTGGACGGTGGCCCACGGGAAGGCAGATGCTGGGGTGACAGAATGAGGGGGTGGCCCCTGAGTGCATCTGTGGCTACTCTGCAAAGCCGAGGAGTGGAGACAGAGTCCTTTAAAAAATTGTAATTAGGACTAAATTAGAAAATATAGAATGTCCCCAAAAATGTGTACACACTTTGTATAATTATGCATTCCAATGGGTTAAAGCTGAAAAGAAATAGCAATTGAGCGATCAGAAAAAAGTGTGTATGTGTTTTTTGGGGGACACAGTAGGTGCTCAAAAGTGGTAGCTGGTTGTCTTTTTTTTTTTTTTTTAACATTTTATTGATTGATTTTTTACAGAGAGGAAGGAAGAAGGACAGGGAGAGGGATAGAGTTAGAAACATCGATGAGAGAGAAACATTGATCAGTTGCCTCCTGCACACTTCTTACTGGGATGTGCCTGCAACCACGGTTGACTGGAATCGAACCTGGGACCCTTCAGTCCATAGGCCGACACTCTATCCACTGAACCAAACCAGTTAGGGCTGGTTGTCTTTTCACCATGAACTTTTGGGGTGTCCCCGGAGAGGGGGAGGTGGTGGGAAGACTAGCTGCACTTCCCACTGTGGCATCCCCTGAGTAGGACCTGCTGCATGCGGAGCCTCGGGCTGGGGAGAAAACGGGCCAGGCCTTGGCGCTCCAGGATTTGATAACCCGTCCCGGGAGCCGGGCTGCCACCGCGGACGGGGAAGGGAGCCGCACACCCTGTACGGGCGGGGATGTGAAGCGGTACAGCCACTCTGGCGGATTCTTACAGAACGAAACATACCCTTAGTGCACGATCCAGCAATCATGCTCCCTGGAATTTATCCAAGTGAATTGAGAACTGTGTCCCCACAAAAACCTGAACATGGATGTTGATGGCAGCTTTATCTATAACTAGAGACCTGGTGCCCAAAATCTGTGCATGGGGATGGGAGGTTGGGGGACGGAGGGGCGTCCCTCAGCCCGGCCTGCACTTTCTCCAATCTGGGACCCCTAGGGGGATGTCATATATTTGTCCAAGACCCTCTTGTATATAGCACCCACAGTGAAGCCTGAGGGATGGGGCCTAAACCAGCAGTTGGACATCCCTCTTGCAGTCCAGGACCGCTGGCTCCTAACCGCTCGCCTGCCTGCCTGCCTGATTGCCCCTAACTGCCTTTGCTTGCCGGCCTGATTGTCACCTAAATGGTCCCCTGCTGGCCTGATCACCCCCTAACTGCCCCCCCCCCACTGGTCTGGTGCCCCTGCTAACTGTCCAGAAGGAAATCAGATGCCCAGAATATGGCCAGTCAACCTAGTCTAACTAGCGTCTTACCCTTTAATTAGTATAGGTTAGTATAGATTGCCAAAACTTGGGAGCAGCCAAGATGTCCTTTAGGAGGGGAATGGGTACGTACACCGTGGCACATCTGGACTGTTATTCAGCATGAAAATAAATGGGTTATCGAGCCACGAAAAGCCATGCAGAAGGGGTGCCTGCGGCTTACAGGGCCTGTCCGGAGGCTGGCTGCCCGCGCCAGGGACCCTGGGCCTTGGAGGCCAGGGGGATGATGCAATTTTCCCGGTGAACGGGGGCGAGGCGGCGCTGGCTGGTGGGAGTGGCTGCCTCGATAGCCCACTGCTCAGACAATGCAGACCGAGACTGTGGGCCCTTCAGACACTGCCCGCTGCAGCCGTCTGCCTCCCAGCCCCCCCCATCCCCCCGCATCAGACCTTGGCATCCTCCGCCTGAATCCGAGGCATGGCGGCGGCTCCTGCCGCGGCTCGGTGATTTCTGTGCAGCTCAGGAGGCAGGGCAGGTGGCACCGAGCCCCGGGGCCTCGTGTGGCCTGACGCCAGGCTTGGGGGCCTCTCAGCATGAGTGTCTGCAGCTCCCAAAGGAAGGCCATGTGCGCGAATGGGTCCCGGGCAAGGCAGCGCTCACAGAAACACTTCTTTAAAAAGATATACATATAATTTTATCGACTTCAGAGAGGCAGGGAGAGGGGAGAGAGATAGAAACATCAGTGATGAGAGAGAATCATTGACCGGCTGCCTCCTGCATGCCCCCTGCTGGGGATGGAGCCTGCCACCTGGGCCCGTGCCCCTGACCAGGAATCGAACCGTGACCTCCTGGCTCCTAAGGTGGCTGCACCACGGAGCCACGCCAGTCAAGCGCAATAACATTTCTTTGCGAGGTTCCCGGCCTGAGCTTTCTTCCGGAAAAAGCCAGCTCCCGGGCCGGCTGCGTGCTCTCCCCATTGCCCTCCCCCTCGGGGCCAGCTCTGGGGCCTGTCATGGTGCCCCTGGTGGCTCCTGCACGGGGCAGGCAGAGGCCAGCTGGTCTGGGCACAGGGAGCTCGGACCCCGGGGGCACGTGGGGAGGCGGCGGAGGCGGCTGCCTCGCACCCGGTCACGATGGAGGTGGCAGTTTCCTTTTTGGGGACTGGCGGGGTGACCTACTTCCTCCTGCGGGCATGCTGCTGCCTCAGCCCCGGATAGAAAGGCCGGTGAGGGGCGCGCTCCTCCCCAGACAGAGCAGGAAAGGGGAGGTCCCTGCTCCGGCGTGTTTCACACATCCCCCCCTAAAACCCCGTTCCGCTTGTCATCTGGAAACCCCTCCCAGCTGGGGGGGCCCGGGGCAGCCCTCCACCAGGCCCTCGCTGGGCTGGGGCCGCAGCCTTTCCGGTGGGGCACGGGCTTCTATATCGGGTGGGACGAGGCTCCGCCCACGGCAATGAGGGGCCAGGGAGCGTCTGAGGCCAGGACGAGCCTCAATTTGAGGCTTCCCTGACCTCTCCGTGCCAAGGGCGGGCCAGGGAAGGGGTGATGAAGACGGAGCAAGGAAGGAGAGAGCAGGCCCTCCCCGCCTCCTGGCTGTGCTGTCCGGCCCGATGTGTTCGTGCGGGGGGCCTCCTTGGTCATCCTGTGGGCTGGCGGCCGTGTCCCATGGCCCTTACCCCCTGCTGGCCGACACACTGCAAGCTCGGGGCCCTGCAGCCCACAGGCCGAGGAACTGAGGGTGCTGAGGACAGTTGCCACTCAAGTGCAAGGAGTACGGGTCCCCCATTAACAGCTGCAGTGAGATGATCTAATTAACTCCACGTGGAACTGGGCTTTGATGGGACCTGGGTCTCCTCCCATCCGTAGCTCCCACTCAGTCCCCCAGAGCGGCCGCACGCACCCTCTCCTGGGTCTGCTGTGGCCACATCTGCAGGTTAGGGGTTCGCACCGGGGAGCGCTTGCACGCAGACCACGGCGGCCACTTCCGACGCTGCACGGCTAAGAGTGGCTGTGCCTGCGGCGTTTCACGTGACCCAGTGGCTCTGGCAGAGGAAGGTGGGGCGTGAATGTCCTCTCTCCCTCCTCCCCTCTCCTCCTTCCATTGTCCACACGAGGCTCTTCCGTGGCAAACCACAGAAATAGACCTTGGCTTATGAGGCAGAGAAGGGGTTTATTGCGAGGATGTGGGTGGGCAGCCTGCAGGATGGCACAGACGGGCCACCCCAATGGGGGAGGGGGGGTCTGATCAGAGCGTGGCTGCTGCCCTGACTGTCCGGGGCGCTGGGCTGCGGCTCTCAACTCGGTGCCGCTGCCGCCCGGCACGCCAATGCCCGGCACCGCCACCCTGGTCCTGAGATGACGGCTGAAGGACTTCTCATCTCTGTCCCTCACTCAGGTCTTTGCTCCAGGCGGGGTCATCAGACAGGCCGGTGGGGCTGTAGGAGTCGGGAAACACATGTGGGGGGTTTCCGGCTTCTGTGGAGAGAGGCGGGGCTCACGAGACCACACAGCAGCCATGTCTCCAAACCCAGGACGGAGGCTCAGGGGCCGGGCAGCCAACAACACGACGAAGACACGCAGCAGGGTCACCTGCCCGGCGCCGGGCGCTGCAGGGAGGGTCAGGCCCGGCCTGCCATCAGACGGGGTGACAGAGGCATGGAAAGTGGCAACAGAGGGACCAAAGGGCCACAGGGTTGGCGTGAAGGAGGGAACAGTGGCTCTGGCCTCAGTTTCCCCATCCACACAATGAGAGTGGTAACGATAGTGCGTGTTTCATGTGACTGTTTGAGGTTAAAGATAGTGAATGTAAAAATAGATCCAGAGACATAGAAGCTTTGAACAGACTGTCAAACCCCAGAGGGAAGGTGGGGGCTGGGGGGGGGGAGCAGTAAGAGAGCAGCCAAAGGACTTGTATGCATGCACATAAGCATAAGCAATGGGCACAGACAGTAGGGGGGTGAGGGCATGTGCTGGGGCGGGGGGGGGGGTGTGTGGTGGGAGCAGCCGGGGAGAGGTCAATGGGGGAAAAAGAAGACTCATGTAATACTTTCAACATAAAGAATTTAAGCTAAAAAAAATAGTGTATGTAGCCTGCTGGTGTGGCTGATTGGCTGAGAGTCAACCTATAAAACAAGAGGTTTGATTCCGGGTCAGGGCACAGGCCTGGACTGCAGGCTCCGTCCGCTGTAGGGGGTGTGCAATGATTCTCTCCCATCATTGATGTGTTTGTCTCTCTCTCCCTCTCCTTTCTTCTCTGAAATCAATAAAAAATATTTTTTAAAATAGTGAAGCCCTAGCTGGTTTGCCTCAGTGGATAGAGCATCAGCCTGTGGACTGAAGGGTCCCAGGTTCAATTCCAGTCAAGGGCATGTGCCCGGGTTGCGGGCTTGATCCCCAGTACGGGGCGTGCAGGAGGCAGCTGATTAATAATTCTCATTATTGATGTTTCTATCTCCCTCTCTCTCCCTCTCCCTTCCTCTCTGAAGTCAATAATGTGTGTGTGTGTGTGTGTGTGTGTGTGTATTTTTAAGTGAATGTGAAACACCTTCTGTTGTACCGGCACCTGTAGAGCCCTGGACTAATTAACGGAAAGTGTCCTCATTAAAGAGGCGGTTCAGCAACATGGCCGATGGTGTTGTCACTCCTGCTCAGGGGTTCCAGTACCCCCCCCCCCCCGCCCCGGTATTCTTCAGATGCAGGTTCTGAAGCCCGATTGAGCCTGAACACAGTGTGACACGTATTAGGTAGAGGGCCTTGGGGGGCGTCCTTTATTGTCCTGTGCCTCAGCTTCCCCATCTGTACCAGGGGCACGGACTCAGCTTCCCCGGGTCGCTGTGAAGGTGGCGAAAGTAACACATAAAGGTTTCTAATGAGCAGGCCTGGCACATGGTTCCCGTCTTCATAAGTGTTAGTGATGCTCATTAGGCAGAGGGCCCTGGTGGCACGGAGCCTGACGGACTCCAGAGCCGGTTACCGATGGAGACGCAACTCCCCGGTGACAGCTAAGTAACCAAGCGGGACCATCATTAAAGGCTCGGGGAGCTGCTCAGACTCTGCTTCAGCAGCCTGGACATCACGGGCCCAGAGCCTCAAGTTCACGGCCGGGCGAGGTCAGCGCTCTCGCGATGTTGCCGTCTCTCGATCGAGTCCCTCCTGGTCCCCACGCCCCTGGTCCTGCATCGAGCCTGCATCCTGCATCCTTTGGCCTCATCACAATCATCCAGGCTCATCCAGGCCCGCTCAGGGTTCTGGACCCCACGGAAGCCCTTTAGGGGAGCAGATAGAGGTGTGGACAGTGCCTCCCGCTCTCCCTTCCAAGTCTTCCCTTGGAGCAGCGCTGCCACCCACCCCGCCTCCTAGGACAGTGGTCAGCAAACCGTGGCTCGAGAGCCACATGCAGCTCTTTGGCCCCTTGAATTTGGCTCTTCCACAAAATACCACGGCCTGGGTGAGTCTATTTTGAAGGAGTGACGTTGGAAGAAGTTTAAGTTTAAAAAATGTGGCTCTCCAAAGAAATTTCAATCGTTGTCCTGTTGATATTTGGCTCTGTGGACTGATGAGGTGCAGACCACTGTCCTAGGACAACAGTTCCCAACCGGGCGCGCGATCCCGCCTCCCAGGGGACCTTTGGCCGGGTCTGGGCCACATCGGGAGGGGCAGGGGGCTCGCTGCTGGCAGCCGGCGGGCGGAGGTCAGGATGCGGCTAAACACCCCGCACCGCTCTGCAGGTCCAAAAGCTTCCCAGCCCCATGGCGGATTTTCCAATGCCGAGGCACAAGATTCCATTCGAGGGATTTTGCCAAATAAAATGGTCTATAGTTTGTACAAAAACACAAAGAGGAAAGCAACCCAACCCCCCCCCCGCCCCCCCTCCCAAATATCGCTCCCGGGAGACCACAGCGGGTGGCCTGTGCTTCGGTGATCTGTGGCGTCCTCTCGCTGCAGGTTTCCGGTAGATTACGGGCGTGTACCATCTGATCGGACGCCGCCATGGCCGTGGGTGCTGTGCTGGACCCGCCACCCCCTTCTCCTACTCAGCAACACCCCGGCGTCTTCCCACCGTCGAGCAGGCGGATTTGCAGCATCCTCTGGAGCCGTCGGCGTGGCATTCCGTAGTAGGGAGGTAACACTCTGTTTAGACAACCCCTTATGGATGGGGTATTTAGATCATGTCCAGTATTCTGCTATTATAAACACGGCCGTGATGGATGGCGTTGTGTATACATCTCAGCGTGCTTGTCTGAGCAAATCCGCAAGATAAATTCGAAGAGGGGAGAGTTGCTGGCCGAAGAATAACATGCCCTTTTAGGACTTGGGATAGCAGTGCCACTTGAAGAGGAGCATTCATTTACACGATGTCTGTCGGGGTGCAGGGTGCCCGTCCAGCTGCCCCTTCGCCCACGCTGGGCGTTACTGATGGCCGTCGCCGGCAGGCGGGTTTCTGTGGGCGCCGGCCGAGAACAGCCAGGCCTGCTCACAGCGGAGCCTGGTCATTTCTCCTTGGCAGCTGAGCGCTGGGGGTTGATGTAATCCTTCTGGAGCTCAATTTTGTCTCCTCTCTCGGGCCCCCTGGTCCCCCCACCCCCATCCTTGTGGAGTCCTCAGACGGGCCAGGGCAGGTGAGGGGAGCTTGGGGGACAGACAGGGGCTCCCCCACCCCGTGGTTCTCTCCACTGGGTTGGAAACATTCCTTGGTCTCCCTGATTTTTAAGGACTCGGACTGTGGTCCCCTCAGGGCGGCCTTTATCCACGACCTTGACCTAAAGCCACACACCTTTGAGGCTCTGACGGGCATTCTCTCCTCCTAGTGAGGGCAAACCCCGTAACAGCTCATACGGACGGAGTAGCTCCGCATTTAGAGTGTGTGTGTGCTTCCTTTTGTCCGGGGTTTACCTTATTCCTCCAAACAACCCCTCGAAGAAGCAGTTTTTCTTAAAAAAAAAAAAAAAAATATATATATATATATATACATACACATACATATATATGTGTGTATATATATATATTTTATTGATTTTTTTACAGAGAGAAAGGGAGAGGGATAGAAAGTCAGAAACATCGATGAGAGAGAAACATTCATCAGCTGCCTCCTGCACCCCCCCCCCCACTGGGGATGTGCCCGCAGCCAAGGCCCATGGCCCTGACCGGAATCGAACCCGGGACCCTGAAGTCCGCAGGCCGACGCTCTGTCCACTGAGCCACACCGGTTTCGGGGAAGAAGCAGTTTTTATTAACCCCATCCGGACGTTTTTCACTGCGGCAGCCGACGCTCGGGAAGAGAAAATGACTGCCCCGGTCCCCCTGCCCGGGAGTGGCCAGGCTGGGGTCTGAACCCGGGCCCGCCAGCCTCAACCGTCCCCAGGGTTTGTCTTCGCCAGGCGCGGCGAGAAACGCAGACGCCGAAGCCATTGTCCTGCAAGAGGCCGTTTACAGAGACGGCGGGGCCGGCCCGCCGGGCCGGCTGCCCGGCCGCACAGGGAGGCCGGAGGCAGAAGGAGCCGGAACGGGGGCGGAGCCTGCACACACACACACACACACACACACACACACCCCCCCCCCGCAAACCCCCAGAGCGAAAGGCTGAAGCACGTATGTTCCGCAGTGTAGAACGGTGTGGGGCTTTCCGCCTCTGAAATCAGGGTGCTCCTTGCCGTTGAATGCCTGTTGCCTGTTTCCAGGCAGAGAGCGTGTCTGTTAAAAGAGTGATCTCTTATTGGGTGACTCTAGCTCAAACCTTGGTCCCACCAGGTCTTAGCGGGATGATCACATGACGTCACCTTGCTGTAAAGGGGTGCAGGCTCACCGGGCGGTGACGAGGAACCAACGAGAAAATGGCTCCGATTACGTCCGTGGCCCGAAACACAGGAAAGGCCCAGTCAATACTCCCCGCTGGTTCCATTTGCAACGCCCGAAGCCAAAACCAAACGATTGATGGTAAAGCCGGGGGTCTGGGCTGGAAGCCACGGAAATGGACTGTTATTGAGAACGGGGGCTCTCAGGAGAAGAATCAGGGCCCACAGAAGTGCTGGGAGACTGTTCTCCTGACAGGCCTCCACCCCCAGGGCGGGCGGTGGCAGCAGCTGGCAGGTGAGGAAGGGGGAGAGGGGGACGGGCAGAGAATGGCCTGCCTCACCTCCTCACAGAAGGCAGGCAGCGTCCCTGCAGTGGGTCCTGGCCTTCCGCCAAGCACCCCACAGAGACGAGCAGGGGCCCCGTTTGAAACCAGGCTCCGGGTCGGGGTCGTGGTGAAATGCAGGGGAGGCGGGAGAAGGCTTGCCATGCAGAAGCTCAGATTCCCCGCAGGAGCCTGGCCGCCGAAAGTGAGCCGCACCATGAAGGGAGGCAGAGAGGGGAAAGACCCATCTGTGTTGAGCACCCTGGGTTGGGGGTGTGGCCTGGATGACCACACTGGCATCTCCTAACAACCTTATGGACCCAGTGGTTAGCTCAAGACCATCATCACCCCAGCCCAAGCCATTCTCCCCTCCCCAGTTCAGGGCGGGCAGGAATAAAGCTTCTTTCCAAAGAAGCACCTTTTCAAAGCCCAGATCTCACTCTGATTGGCCCAGCGTGGGTCACATGCCCACACGTGAGATGGGTATTGTGGTGCCCATTTTACGAGGGAAGACATGGGAGCTCAAAGCCGTTAAGCGGATTTGAACTTGGGCCTTTGCTATGCAAGGGCCCACAGAGGAGGCAGCCGCCGGGGCTGACGGGAGGAAAGCCGGGTTTGAGGCGATGTGCCGACAAGAGAGGGACATTCCAGAAACGCGCGCCAGCGTTTTTAAAGGCTGCGTATCTGAGTGGGTGCAAGACACCGCTGTTTGTATAGCTGCTAGTTAGCAAGCTTTTTACATGTATGTAATCTGTGGGGGGCACCCCAGGCAAGACACCTAGAGCATTCTTTAAATCTTTGTGCCAGCTGAATCCAAGGCGCCTGGCAAAACCGAGTCTTGGAAAAACACGATTCACCAAGAAGACTGATGTGTTTATCAGCTTGGTCTTAACTCTGCCTCAGGTGTGGGGAGAGGGCCTTGATATGGAAATGCGGTCCTGCCCCGGGAATGGGGGGATGAATAGGGACTGGGCTCACCGAAACTCCTTTGATCCTAATGTTGGAGAGACCCCTTTGTGGGTGGAATGTAAGTAACCACGGCTTCGTGGGGTGTTGTCCGGAGAGAGCGGGCTCCCGGTTGGAACAGGGTTAGAACCGGGCTGGGCTGGCTGTGTGGCTGTCTGCCTTCTGTGCACACAGTAGGAGTGCGTGGGGCGATGGGATGGGGCCACATGACTTGCGGTGGCTGGAACCCGCCCACAGATGTGTCCCGTGTCACCTTCAGGCACTTAATTCCTCGAGTCCCATCTAACCTCTCTGTGTCTTGGCCGTCTCGCCCCTGACTCCCACATTCGCTCCGTACCCGGAGCTGGGGTGCTCTCCCCGGGGCCCGGAGTAGGGTGACTTCTCTCCCCACTGTACAGAGGGGGACAGCAAGACGCAGCCACGGGGCTGCCTCCTGGCCCAGTGCGGCCGGTACCTGGCTTGTCTCCACACCCCTCACGGCCCCCCCAGCGGAGAGGCCTTGGGCCTGCTGGCGTTTGGGGGGGGCCCGCTGCCCCCCGCCTGTGCTTTGTGGCAGGACGGCGAGGGCGGCAGCTGGGCTCCGCGGGCCAGGTGGCTGCGGGGCGAGCGGTCCCCTGGGCATTGGCAGCCACTCTGGTTACCCTCTTGGATTTCCTCACTCACCAGGCTCCGCACTCGGTGGGCGTCGGGGGCCGGAGACCCTTGCCGAGCCTGCACTGAGCCCCCGCTGCTCCCGGGCCCAGGGTGAGGCCGAGCTGGGGGGCCCTGACCAAGGCCGCCATGGAGAGAGCGTGTCTCCAGAGACCCTGTATCCAGAGACCCTCTCTCCAGAGGCCACAGGCGGGGTTCGAGGCCCTGGCCCCGAGGAGTGGGCTGAAGACCAGGAGCTGCCATCTGCTGCAAGGTAGGAGCGGCCTCACCGGCCCAGCACACACCCGGGGGAGGTGCGGAGGGGGCTCTCTGGGGGCCACGAGAGGGACCCCTTGTTTAACTCAGCCTGCCCCCCGCCCTGCCTCAGCCTGGCCTGGGCTGAGGCCTCTGCCCATCTCAGCAGAGTCGCCAGCGGGCCCCTGGGCTGAGCAGGAAACGGGGATGCTGAGGAGACCGGCCGGCGGGGGATAGGACAGCCAAACCCTCATCAACAAGTGAATCTCAAAATCAAGTGAATTAATAATCTGATGAGCAGGATAAACTGGTGAATGTAACAGAATCACGGACATAGAGAGGGAACGGACTGACAATTCGTGGGGAGAAAAGGGGTGTGGGAGGAGCAGCAAGAGACCGGACAAAAATCATGCACCTATGGGAGAGGACAGTGGGGTGGGGGAGGTGAGGGCGGAGGGTGGGATGGGTACCGGGTGGAGGGGAGCTATAGGGGGGAAAAAGGGGGAATAATGTAATTAATAAACTGAACAATAAAGATTAAAAAAACAAAACAGGAGCGCCGACCCCCGAAAGAAACAAATTGAAAACAAACACACGGGGGCCCCAAACCAGACGTGTCCACAGTTAAAGGCACGGCGCCGGGGCCGGTGCTGCGGCTGCCACGGCCCAGCCCGCGGCCGAGAGTTCGGAGACGGGCGTCCTCACGGTCCCAGAGGCTGGGAGCCCCGGAGCGGGCCCGTTTCTGGGGAGAGCCCGCCGCCTTCTCGCTGTGCCCCTCTCCCCGCCCGCTGCCCCTCTCACCCCCGCCCCCCCCCCCCCCCCCCCCCCGCCCCGGTCTCTTCTCCGTGCACATGGGGAGACGGCGAGGACTCTCGCGTCTCTGAAAAGGATGCCAACACCAAGGGCTCAGGCTCCGCCCTGCGACCTCATAGCAGAGGCTCACGAGAGGGGGTGTCAGAAGCAGGGAGGCTCCTCTGGAGGCATTTCAATCTCCTTCGGAAAGACGTGGCGCTTGGGCCAGGGTGGACAGGAGGAGAGGGTGAGGGTGGCCGGGTTCTGGAGGCACTGGGAAGGAGACTGGATATGGGCTGGAGAGAAAAATCCAGGCCGGTCTCCAGAGTGTTGGCCCGCGGGGGAGTCCAGGTACCTCGGACCGGGCTGGGGAAGGGGGTGTGGGCTGGGGAAGGGGGGAGGGCGGGCCGGGGGGGGGGGTGAAACTGAGAGCTGAGCCTGGTGTATGTCAAGTGTGAGTTGCTTATTAAACAGCCAAGGAGGAATGTCCAGGCAGCGACTGGACAGATGAGCCATTTCCAGGGGACGGGCCCAGCGTGGAGGGCTCAGTGTGGGGCTCTCCATCCCGCGTCCTTTCTGTCCACCAGGGACGAGAGTGTCCTCTCCGCCCCGGAGGGCTGAGGGCGGTCATCTTAAAGAGCGGGTCTCTCCAACGACTGTCCTGCTCCAGGCCCGGGCTCAGCCCTTTGCATACCTTCTGTCCGGGGTCCCCCCCACACGCCTGAGCCACCACTGTCCCCGTCCCCATTCTGTAGAAGGAGACAGGGAGGCTCAGCAAAGAGAATTGAGCTGCCCAAGGTCATCAGGGAAGAAAAGGCCGAGCTGGGATTCGAACCCAGGTCTGCAGGAGCACCCGGGAGCCTTCCAGGGTTACACTGGAGACTGACCGGCCAGTTAACTGCTGCCCCCTTCGGGCCAGGAAGGCGGGTGCTATCCTTTCCAAAGAACCCTGGCCGCCGACGTCCCTTCCGAATGGAGCCGGGCGCAGGGCGTTTGCCAGGAACCACCAGAGAGCCCGTGGCCAGGAAACCTTGAACTTGCTTTGTGCATCCCCAAGGCTGATCACTCTAGGGAAACCGAGGCAGCACACTCACTGTGCTCCTTGGAAAGGTGGTCCTGGTCAGCTCTCTCTGTCGTCCTCCTAGCACTTAACGCAAGTCCCTTACCCGTGCCTGGGCAGGGCTCCGCTTTTCGGGGCTGACTGCGGATGTGGGCAGGCAGCCTCTGCTTTGTCTTGGTACCTTTGCTCCCTGGACCTTGCCGGGCGCCAGGCTGCTGCACTGCCTGCTCTCTGAAGCTCTCACCTCCCAGCCAGGGAAGCTTTGTGGCTGCAGAGAGGGCATGCCGGGGCCGGGGGAGGGGCTGGGAGGTTGTGCAATGAGAACTTCTCTGTCTGGACCCTGTGTCTGAACAGATGTGCGAGCGGGGACGTCCACCTAGAATACCTGTCTCTCCCCCTCCCCCCTCCCCCGCCGAGTGCAGGGCTGCCGCCCAGCCTCTAGCAGCTAGAAAGAGCTTTGTTCCTTCCTTCTTCCTGCACGGCAGGAAGGCCTTCATTGTCTATTGGTGCCGCTAATCGGGGGCCATGAATAAAGGCCCCTGTTTGGATTTCACAAGTGTGTGTGTGTGTATATATATATTTTTAAATAAATCTTTATTGTTCAGAATATTACAGGTGTTCCTCTCCACACCCCCCCATAGCTCCCCTCCACCTGATTCCCCACCCCACCCCATGCCCTTATCCCCTGCCACTGTTTTCATCCATAGGTGTATGATTTTTGTCCAGTCTCTTCCCCACCCCTCTCACCCTCTTCCCCCTGAGAATTGTCAGTCCACTCCCTTTCTGTTATATTTATCAGTCCATTCTGTTCATCAGATTTTTCATTCACTTGATTTTTAGATTCACTTGCTGGTAGTTGTTGTCATTTTGTTCTTCATAGGTTTTAGCTTTACCTTTTTCTTCTTCCTCCTCTTCTTAAAGAATACCCTTCAGCATTTCATATAATCCTGGTTTGGTGGTGATGAACTCCTTTAGCTTTTTCTTGTCTGTGAAGCTCTTTATCTGACCTTCAATTCTGAATGACAGCTTCACTGGGTAAAGTAATCTTGATTATAGGTTCTTGCTGTTCGTCACTTTGAATATTTCTTGCCACTCCCGTCTGGCCTGCATCGTTTCTGTTGAGAAATCCGCTGACAATCGTATGGGTGCTCTGAATTCCCAAGTCTTCCAGGGCATCCCAGGAGCAAATACAAGCCCACCAATTCAGAACTTCCACTCTGGCCGGACACGAGCAGGTTTAAACCGGAAGCTGCTGGGGACGGAAGTGTACAGAACAAGCACCTGGCACGCAGTGAGGACCTACTGTGTGTTGGGCAAGTTGGCCAGAGCCCTGCTGTGGAGTCAGATTGTGCACTGCTAACGGGCCGTGTGCTTTGGGGCCAGGGACTACCTTTTCTGAGCCCGTTTCCTCGTGGGCACCGCATCGCGAATGGCGTGAATCGTGCGGTGTAATGTGTGCGGAGTGGCTGCGTTGTCACCCCGTTCCTTCCTCTCTCTATGCGGTAGGGATTAGACACCCCCAGCGTACAGATCAGAATGGCGGGGCTCAGAGGTGAAGGCGTGCAGCCAGGAAGTGAGCTCAGCCGTGACCCAAAGTCCCTGCTCACGGCTGATCTCTGCCGGGGACATCAGCCAGGCGAGCTGCTAGGCGCCCACCGCCTGCTCAGGGACTGGAGCTGAGGGAGTGATAGAACCTCCCCCTGCTTGTTTGGCCGGGCTGGTGATTGCTGGGGGCCGGCTGAGGGGTGCGGGTCCTCCCCGTGGACTCGGGGCCTGTCCCAACGTGCGGGTGGAGGCCTGGTGGCAGCTCGGCCGCTGGGTCAGCACGGCTTGCTGCTCTGGGCCTCAGGCTGGGCTTGGCTGCCTCCCGGGCAGCCCGTGCTGGTGGACGGGGATGTCCATGTATGGACCGGCCACGGCTCCTCGGACTGCGGGCTGACTTTGCACACAGATGTCTCTTTCCCTCTCTCCCCGGCTTCCTGGAAGATGGCCCATCTGATCTTCGCAGGTGCCGTCACTGTAATTAACCTCCACGGAGTTCTGACTCCGGCCCCGCGGGAGGGAGTGGCGGAGAGATGCCTCATTGCCGCTGCTCGCTCGCCTACCCGATGGGCTTTCACTCTCCCGACCCCGTCTCCTCTGCTGTGAAGTGAGCTAGGAGTCCAGGAGGTGGCATTTCACATCATCCTGGGGGCGATTAGAGGGGGTGGCGCGCACGGCCCTGGCACGGTCCGGGGCGCATCTGTGAGTGCGAGTGAGGGCGAACCCCAAAGGCAGGCCGGGGCGGCCTCGTTCTCTGCCGCTCCCCAGCGCCTCCCCGCGTCCTCACGGGGCTCGGGGAGCACGCCTTTAATAAGTGGTTACAGCTGAAACCGGTTTGGCTCAGTGGACAGAGCGTCGGCCTGCGGACTGAAGGGTCCCACGTTTGATTCCGGTCGAGGGCATGTACCTGGGTTGCGGGCACATCCCCAGTGCGGGGCGTGCAGGAGGCAGCTGATCGATGTTTCTCCCTCATCGATGTTTCTGACTTTCTATCCCTCTCCCTTTCTCTGTGTAAAAAATCAGTAAAATAGATTAAAAAAAACCCACAAAAAACAGTTACAGCGATCGCCTGCCGCAGGGACTTCCACTTAGAGCGTCCCAGCCCGGGGAGCGCTTCCTGGGGGAAGAGACGCTGGAACGGCTCACACGGCGGTGCCTGTCGGGGGGAGCGTGTGGTTAAGGCAGCAGCCGGCCCTTAGGAGCGGCCTCGCTCCGGACGGGTGAGGGCAGGCAGCCTGGATGGGGGTCCACAGTGGCAGGGGGCGGCCAGAGCTGGTGCCTCCCGTGTGCCAGGCCCTGCACAAGGCTTTTTGTGTCCCTCAACTTCCTCACTCCACTCAAGCATTCCTCAGAGTTAGGGTGTCACCCCCACTTTGTCAACGAGGAAACTGAAAACCAGGAGGGGACGTGCGTGACTTGTCCAAGGCCACACAGCAGAGACGAGGGTGGAAGCCGAGTGAAGGCGCTGGAGAGAGCCTCTCTGTCTTCCCACCCGGCTCTGCCCGCTTCCTCCGGCGAAGGGCCTCCATTGGCCTTTGGGGGGGTCCCATCCTCTGCGCGTGCGACTCAGGTTGGCCACTCAGAGTGCCCACCCCCTGCTGGCTGGTTCGGGAGTGGACACTAGAGCCAAGCAGGGCCTGCAGAAGACCAGCTCTGTCTGCTGGGGGGACAGGTGGCCCGGGGCGGGGCCATCTCGCCCTGGGGGTGCTCTAAGCCTGGAGCCACCCAGAGGCCACAGAGCTCCCGTTTCAGATGACCGGGCCAGCCCTGAGGCCAGCTGCCGCTGGGGCTTTTCCGTCTGGGCAGCCAGTGAGTGCCGCTTTGGGTGAAGCCAGCCTGAGTCCGGTGTCTGACACTTGCCACCCTTGTCTGATCTAGTGTGGGAGCCCAGAGGCGCCCCGAGAAATGACAGCCAGGAGGAGGGCGGGCTGGCATCGCTGATCGGAGAGAGGCCTTCCTGGAGGAGAGGGAATCGGAACCTGCTGCAGGAGCAGGGGAGTTCAGCCAGACATAGAGCTGCGCTTTGATCTGCTCTCTTCCCCTCCTTTCCCTGACCCCCTTCTTTTCCCCTTTCCTCCCCCTCTCATCCCCTTCTCTTCCTTCCCCCTCCCTCTCCCCTCCCTCTCTTTTTCCCTCTCCCCTTCCCTCCCCCGCCCTCTCCCTCCCTCTTCCTTTCCCTCTCTTTTTTTTTTGGGGGGGGGGCGGTTCTCTCCTCTCCACGTCCAGCGTGGAAAGAAGAGTGGGTTCCAGTTACTGAGTAGAGGGGCTGGGGATTGAGCAACAATAGAAAAGAATAGACAACACAGAAGTAGAAATAAAAGCTGGGGCTGGGTGGAATCTCTGCTCTCTGATGGAGAGATCGGAATCCCAACCCAAATGAAACCTATTTATTTATACTAAAATATAAAGAGGTTTCAGATGAAAAGACTTAAAATCAAAGGAGCATAAGGGGGCCCAGGCCCCACTCATTCGCTCATTCCGGGGGCTCGGCTCAATCTACATTTCAAGGACCCCCCCCCCCCCCGACACCTGAAGCAAGTTAAAAGTCAGCACTGATAATGCATCCAGCCTTTTTGGTGGATGTGTTTCCAAGACGTGGCTCTGCCTGGCGAATCGGATTCAGCTGACACTGATTTAAAAAAATGCTCAGGTGTCTTCCCTGGGGGCCCTCTACACCTCTCCCTCTCCCTCATCCTCTCCATTTCCCGCTCCGTCTCTCTTCCTTTCTCACTGGGGCAGAGCCCGATGGTCACGGACAGTGGCACAGACGTCTTTTTCCTGCCTCACGGTTTAGCCCACCGAGATGACGCCCTGTGAGTTAACTTGGAGCTGTGGGGGGGGGGGGGGGGGGGGGGCGGGGGAGGAGTGTCTTCCCTCTGGGGCAGAGCTTTCTGTCCCAAGGAAGGGCCCCGAGTGCATTCTGAGAGGGCAGGAGGCGAGCGGCTATAGTGTCAGCAGGACACTCTGCTTGCCTTTGGCTATTGTAAGGCTAAAATGAAGACGTCGGAGAAAAAACCAATTAGTTGTGATTTATTTAAACCCGAGACTCATTGTGGGGGTAGATATCATCCAGCCCATTTTATTGGTGAGGGAACTGAGGCTCAGAGAAGGTTCATGACCCACAGAAACCGTCTCATTTTTCAGACGCACCCTCACAGGAAGTGTGGAGAGCATGACTTTCCATTCCAGGACCCCTGCTAGGACAGGCTGGGGGCTGCAGCTGGGTGTCCAGTGAGCCAGGACCTCATCGATCAGCCGATCTGCCCCCTGCTCGCCGGGGACTGCTCGCTCTCTAAGCAGAGGCTGGGCTGAGCTTGCCTCCCTGTGCCGGCCCGGGCTCCCCAGCTGGGAGGTCTGATGGATCTGCAGATACTCCCACCCCGACTGGTCCTCCCTAGTTCCCCAGCCAAGAGCAGGGAGAGTTAGTAACTACTCAGAACACCTCGACAAGTTCCGGGCACATGCCTGCCAGGGACGCTCTCTTCCCGGGGCCCAGGACATGCCAGGGCAGTCAGTGATCGCGGCCAGCGATTCCCCCTCCACCCTCCTGTCCTCCCTGGTTCTCCAGTCGCTCCTCCCCCGTCACTCAGAGACCAGAACAGCGCTCTCACTGAGGGTGGTTCCTGCCCCAGCCCGTGGAGCAGTGTCACCAGGATGCTTACAAAAACGCCAGACTCGCCCTGGCCGGTGTTTAGAGCATCGGCCTGTGGACCAAAGGGTCAGAAGTTTGCTTCCCGGCCAAGGGCATGTACCAGGTTGCAGATCTGATCTCCAGCCCTGGTGGGGGCATGTGCAAGAGGTAACCAATCTAGCTGAAACCGGTTTGGCTCAGTGGATACAGCGTCGGCCTGCGGACTGAAAGGTCCTGGGTTTGATTCCGGTCAAGGGCATGTACCTTGGCTGCGGGCACATCCTCAGTAGGGGGTGTGCAAGAGGCAGCTGACTGATGTTTCTCTCATCGATGTTTCTGACTTTCTATCCCTCTCCCTTCCTCTCGGTAAAAAATCAATAAAATATATATTTTTAAAAAGAGGTAACCAATCTATGTATCTCTCTTACATTGATGTTTCTCTCCCCCCCCTCCCACCCCCTCTCCCTCTCTCTCTTCCATCTCCACCGTTTCTCACAGCTGGGGGGACTTGGGCAACCTCTCAACCTCTCAGCCCCACTTCCGGAGCCTCCGTTTTCATGGCTGTGAAATGGGCCCATGGTAGTGTGCACAGGGTTGTGGGGATAGACAAGCGTTGGCCATGCATTTACCCAACTGGGGGCCAGGCCCAGAATGCTGTGCGGTCTCTGGTCTTGAGGGCCGCCTTCCTGGACAGGGAGGAAAGCGCCTGGCGCTGAGGGTGTCTGAGCAGGAGAGGCGCTCCCTCAGGGCCGCTATCTAAAGAGGACGCCTGGCTTCTCCCGGAGGAGCCCCGAAGGAGGCTCGAGAGCCGCTCCCACTCACCGAACCGAGACTGTGCGCTGGGAGCAGCGGCCGGTGGGCGGGGGACAAACACGCCCGGAGGCCCACAGCCTCCCTTCAAGTCCCGCCCCCTCTTCTGGTCAGCCGTGCGGTCGTGGGGCCCGTGCGGGATTCTTTACATCCTCAGATCCCCGGGCCCCCTGGCAGCCCCCAGGCAGAGAGAGAGGCTGAGGCCAGAAACCGCATTTTTAACCCATTTCCCAGAGGATGCTGACGCTCCCCAAAGCTCTGAGAGCCGCACCCCTAAGGCGAGCTCAGCATCCCTCTGAGCTGGGGCCGGTCTCCCGCGGTGTTCAACCTCTGCGCGGCCGGGCTGCCTCCCCGGCACAACGCGGGTCCCAACCGCCCATCCCGGGGCTGTGGGTGATGAAACAGGTCACGCCAGAGAGGACGGCGAGCGGGGAGACACTCAGGGCTGCCAGTGGCGTTGTCGTCGTTGTCTGGGCCACCTGCCCGCCGGCACCTCTAGGACGGACACTCGTGTGGTTTCCACGGGCCTCCCGCAGCCGGGAGCCGCCTTGCCGAGCCCGGAGGCAGGCCCTTCGCTGCCAGAGGCCAGCGCAGCCGTACTGATGCTCTGGAGTCTGGGTCCCTCCTTGTGCCAACATGGCTCCGCTCAGTGGTTCGCCCTGGGGTTCTGTGGGGTGCTCCTGGGAGGACCATGCTGAGCGCCTTTCCTTTCTGTTAATATGTGTTATTGATCGTTTACAGAGAGGAAGGGAGAGGGATAGAAAGTCAGAAACATCGATGAGAGAGAAACATCCACCAGCTGCCTCTTGCACGCCCCCCACTGGGGATGTGCCCGAAACCAAGGTACATGCCTTTGACCGGAATCGAACCCGGGACCTTTCAGTCCGCAGGCCCCTTGAGTGTGGCTCCTCCACAAAACACCACGGCCTGGCTAAGTCTGTGTTGAAGAAGTGGCGTTGGAAGAAGTTTAAGTTTTAAAAATTTGGCTCTCTAAAGAAATGTCAGTTGTTGTGCTGTTGACATTTGGCTCTGCTGACTCATGAGTTTGCCGACCGCTGGACTAGGATAACTTGGCCATTTTCATCTGAACCAGGAACCCAGCGCTTTCACGAAAGCTTTAAAAAGGCTCAGGTCCAAGTGGACGAGACGTCCTCTCGGGCCTCCCAGGCCGGAGAGTATGAATCTTGCTGAGAACCCTAATGGGCGAGCAGTTTAACGTCCGTTATAAATGTGTCCCTGAGTTGCCCGTGGTAATGCCTGCCCCATTAGCCCGTAATGCCCGCGCCCAGGACACATGATGCCTCCCAGCCGGCGGCGGCCGTCCCGCGGGATTTATGCGCGGCTCCTGCTTTCCCTCACACAGCGCTGGCCCTCGGCTCCTTCCATCTTTCCTAATAAGTCATCTTCCTCCTCCTCGGAGCTCTCTCTCTCGCTTTCCCTGGACCGCCTCCAGCTGGCCCATGTGTGCAGCCGGCAGATGCCCGTGGGGAGAGTGCGGGCTCCCTGGGAGACCGGCCTCAGCTCAGAGGGACGCTGAGCTCGCCTTAGGGGTGCGGCTCTCAGAGCTTTGGGGAGCGTCAGCATCCGCTGGGAAATGGGTTAAAAATGCGGTTTCTGGCCTCAGCCTTTCTGACTCAGAGGCTGCCAGGGGGTCTGGGAATCTGAAGATTTAAAGCATCCCCCCCTGGGCCCCTGAAGGAGCAGAGACATTGCCCCAAGCTTTAGATCAGCTGGAATCCACTCTCCCTTTCACTTCATTTGTTCATTCATTCATTCACTCATTCATTCATCAAGCCAGCCAGCAGGTGCTCACTGGGCACCACCCCTGCTGGGCATCATGCTGAGAATAACAAGATAAGCCCGACCCGGACTCCCCGCTGACCAAGTGCGTGGAACGGCCTGGGAGCTCCCGGCTCGATGTCTAACAGGACGAGGTTTTGGAGGCAGCAGGTTAAAGAGGGGACGACCCTGACTTTGGAACAAGACAGACAAGTGGCCCGATAACTCCGCGACCCCCCGTAAATGACTTCGCCTGTCGGAGTCGTGTTTTCGTCAACCCTGAACGGCAACGATCAGCGAGGGCCGCTCGGGGCGCGGGAAGATTACCCGGGGCCCGGTGTGTGAAGCTCTGAGCGGGCGCCCGGCCCACGGCGGCCCTGGCAACGGCGATGATTTCGTTTCAGGTGGAATTGGCTTTTTGAGATTTCGTTTCCCTTTAATCACCCGAGTCATTTCACTTCCAGAAAGACATATTCCTAAACTTCGGTTTCTGTACTTCTCTTCAGCTCAAAGTCCCTTTTCCCCAGCATGCCCTGGGCCGGGGTGGGATTAGTTCTTCTCAAAACAAGTCCACGGCCAAGTCCACCGTCGGAGGATGGCCAAGAGCGCGGGCTCTGGCCCAGGTGGGTCTGAGCCGACTCCAGCTGCGTGACCGCGGGCGGGAGCTGCTCACCTCTCTGAGCCCGAAGACACTCTCTACCTCGTGGTCGTACGGAGGCTTTCAATAAACGCAGCCCTGCAATGCTGACCTCGACACGCACGAGGCCGTCACGAGCTATTCGTTACCATCACGAGCCATTCACTGACGAGGCCTTGAACCAGCGCTTGCAATGTGTCACATGTTGGGTCTGACACTAGGCACAGAGCAGCGAATCCCCAACAGGTCTAACAATAAGGGACTAGATTAAGATGCGGAGATACGGCGGCATTCATGACTTTGGAGATGAAGCGGGGCTGGACGGGGTCCTGGGGAGGGGTGCTGGTCTAACTAGGGTGCTCCAGGAAGTCCTTGCTGAAAATGCAGTTGTGCCCGGCTGGTGTTGCTCAGTGGTTCAGCATCGACCCGTGAACCACAAGGTCACTGCCAGCATGTCAAACTCACGGCCGCATGCGGCCCACAATGAATATTTTTGTGGCCCAGCCCATTTAATGGTAGGCAAGAAGACGTTGATTTTATCATCGCTCTTGTTCTATCTTGTACTGTACTTTTCGAAATAATCCCGCGTTTCTTCGAAAACTGAAGCTTGTGGTTTTTTGTGGCTCGCACGAACTTAAACCTTGTGTATTTGGCCCGTGTTCGCCTTTGAGCTTGACATACTTGGGTCACTGGTTCAGTTCCCCATCAGGACACATGCCCCGGTCGCAGGCTCAATGCCCAGGAGGGGGCGTGCAGGAGGCAGCTGATCCATGTTTCTCTCTCATCAATGTTTCTGTCTATCCTGCTTGTTTCCTCTCTCTAAATATCAATAAAGACATATAAAAAGATAATAAAACCAGACTTGTCTCAACAGACTTTGCTAGTAAAATATACACACTGAGTGGCCAGATTATTATGACCTCTGAGTGCATAATAATCTGCCCACTCAGTGTATGTGTATGTATATATTAGAGGCCTGGTGCATGAATTTGTGCACGAGTGGGGTCTGGCCAGCCTGGTCAAGTGGAGGGGACATTGGCTGGCCTGTCTGCTTGTTGAACTCCTGGTCGAGGGGTCGATTTGCATATTAACCTTTTATTAGATAGGATATGCTATCTAATAAAAGAGTGATATGCAAATTTGACCATACCTTCGCTATGCTACCAGCCAATCAGGAGCAGGGGTGGGGCCACGGCACATGGGAGGCCGGCAGGGGGTGGGGCTGAGGCTCGAGCTGTGTCTGCGGCGTGCGCACGCGCGAGAGGCCGAGAGTGCGGGGTGCCCCTGGGGCTGGGTGGTCGCCGCTGGGGCTAAGGCCAGGGCCGGGGGGGGCGGGGCCGAGGTGGCCAAGGCAGAGCCAGCCATCGGCCCCACTGAGGGGGCAGATTGGGCTGAGGGATCACCCACCCCCCAGTGCACAAATTTTGTGCACTGGGCCCCTAGTAGTATTCTATCGGGAGAGACTTGAGGATGAGGAGAAGCAAGCCTACCTATCTGGAAGAGCATCCCCAGCAGAGGGAACAGCACGGGCAAAGGTCCTGAGGTGCATGTGTCCTTGGCCAGAAGGCCAGTGTGGCTGGAGCACGGTGAGCGAGGGGGAGAGAACAGACTGGAGAATGAAGAGGTGGGGGCCGCTGGAGGCTACATTCAAACTCGCCAGAGTGGTATGCAGGTAGTAGGCATATAAAATCCTAGATTTTGTTATTGAAAGTTGCTGAAATGTTAGGAGTCTGAGCTGAGGCAGGCGGCCCCTGAGGACCACGGGGCAGGTTTGGGTGGCACTCAGTGCACTCGGGAGTGTATCCCAGGCAAGAATACAGTGGGAGCAGGGAGACCCGTCTGACGTTACCTCCCGGGGCGCTGTGGGGTCATCTGCCCATGGCGGGGTGGGGACCAGGACCGGGCGGGGGTCCGGTTCCGGCAGCAGGTCTTCTCCCAGCCCCTCAGCCGCCCTGGCTGGCTTCCCCACAGCACCTCAGGGAGCTGAGGGTGTCCCCAGGCCCGCCCCAGCCCTCTGGTCGCCAAGGGGCTCACAGCGGCGTCCCCTTAGAGCACGGGAAGGGAGACACCCCGGGAGTTCACTGAGGCGCTGGGCTCCTGTCTCCTCTCAAGCCCCATGTGTAGCTTCATCTCCGACTTCTCTCTCTTGACCCCTCCCCCAACCACGCAGATAAATGGCCTCGCTCTGCTGCGGGCTTGGTCCGGCCCATAAATTAGCGGCTGTGCACGCATGCAGCTCACCCCCCCCCCCCCACACCAACCAACCCCGGCCAAGCCACTTTCCTGCGATAAACCACCGTATTTATCCCGCCTGTCCGTGGCCTGGAGGCAGGGCGGATGGGGTGAGCTCAGGACTGTGGTCTGTTCTTCTCACAACCCCCGCGCCCCCCCCCCCCCCGAGTTTGACAGGCCAAAGCCGAGCCAGGGTTCCGTTGACACCAACCGATGTGGTCTAAATCGGGAGCCCTCCAAGGACTGCGAGTGCCATCCCTGACCCCCTTCCCCCGCCTCCCCCTCGCTACCCCCGTCATCCCCGGGAGGAGACCCGCAGTGGCAGGGGGATGCAGGCGGGACAAAGGCCCTCTGCTGCCCTGACAGAGCTGGCCGGCCACTAGGAAGCCGACCACTTGAACCCGAGACAAAGGTTGCTATAGTAACGACAAGGCGCCCTCCCTAGGAGCTGGGCTGTTTAAGTCCCTGTGAGCACTGACCTTTCCGCCTCAGAGCAGCCCAGCAGGTGGGGCGTGGCCACAGAGTAGGTGTGACCCAGCGGCCCAGGGTCCCGGGGCTTTCCAGAAAGATGGAGCCTCATGGGGCTGAAAGCCACTCGACAGGTGGGAAGGGGTTTGGGGCAGAAGGACAGCGTCCCCCCAGGTCCCATACGGCGCCCGTTCCTGAGGTCAGAGAGGGCCAGTGTGTTGCCCAAGGACACACGGGAGGCCGTCAGGGTCCCTGCTCCTCGGACCACCAACCAGCGGGTCTGCTGCCTCCAGCCAGCACGTCCCACAGCCGCACACCACGCAGGCCTCCCCCAGGGCGGGTTCTGGGCTCGGGGTCGGAGGTTTGCTCAGAAGCTTGGACGTCGGGTGGGTGAGTTGTAAGCGGGTGTGCAGGGCAGACTCCGGGGCCCAGTGCCCCCCCTCCGTGCAGGAAGCCCGAGTCCCCCACCAGGCCCACGCTGCCATGCTCGCGTCACCCTGCACACCCTGCTCCCTGCAGCCAGAAAGCCCCACACCCTTCCCTGCCTCCTCCAGAGCCTCCTGTTTCGAGAGAAGGTGCTGCCTCAGGAGAGCGCTCGGCCAGCCTGGGGCGACCTGGAGCCCAGCCCGGCCTGGTCGCCCTGCAGCTCAGAGACGGGTGGGAGCAGGGGGCCCAGGGCTGTGGTGAGCGGGAGGGGGTCAGGCAGCTCCAGAGTCCTGCCCGGTGGGCCATGCACTTCTCCGAGCCTCAGTTTCCCCACCTGTAACTCGGGCATGGCAGGGGAGAGAAAGAGGAACGGGGAAAGGGCCTAGCACGGAGCCTGGCGCACAGGGAAGTCTGGTACCAGTGTGAGCCGCCACGGATCTGAGACCCTCCAAACTGCTTCAGGGCGGGACCCCGAAGGCCAGGCTGAGCCCGGGAGGAGGCAGGCTCCGCCCACAGGCTGTTTCCCTCGGCTGGGGCTGGGGCTGTGACTGTGACTGTGCCTGAGGCTGTGGCTGAGGCTGGGGCTGAGGCTGTGACTGGGCTGTGGCTGTGGCTGAGGCTGTGACTGGGGTTGTGGCTGAGGCTGTGACTGGGGCTGTGGCTGAGGCTGTGGCTGAGGCTGTGGCTGAGGCTGTGACTGGGGCTGTGGCTGAGGCTGTGACTGGGGCTGTGACTGTGACTGTGCCTGTGGCTGTGGCTGAGGCTGGGGCTGAGGCTGTGACTGGGCTGTGACTGGGGCTGTGGCTGTGACTGTGACTGTGGCTGTGGCTGTGACTGGGGCTGAGGCTGTGACTGTGACTGGGGCTGAGGTTGTGACTGTGACTGGGGCTGAGGTTGTGGCTGAGGCTGTGGCTGTGGCTGTGACTGTGGCTGTGGCTGTGACTGTGGGCTGTGACTGTGGCTGAGGCTGTGACTGGGGTTGTGGCTGAGGCTGTGGCTGTGGCTGTGACTGTGGCTGTGACTGGGGCTGTGGCTGAGGCTGTGACTGTGACTGTGACTGTGGCTGAGGCTGTGACTGGGGCTGTGGCTGTGGCTGTGGCTGAGGCTGTGGCTGAGGCTGTGACTGGGGCTGGGGCTGAGACTGTGGCTGTGGCTGTGGCTGAGACTGTGGATGAGGCTGTGGCTGTGGCTGGGGCTGAGGCTGTGGCTGTGGATGAGGCTGTGGCTGTGGCTGTGGCTGTGGCTGAGGCTGAGACTGTGGCTGTGGCTGTGGCTGAGGCTGAGGCTGTGGCTGGGGCTGAGGCTGTGGCTGTGGCTGTGGCTGAGGCTGAGACTGTGGCTGTGGCTATGACTGAGGCTGAGGCTGTGGCTGAGGCTGTGGCTGTGGATGAGGCTGTAGCTGTGGCTGGGGCTGAGACTGTGGCTGTGGCTATGACTGAGGCTGAGGCTGTGGCTGAGGCTGAGGCTGTGGCTGAGGCTGTGGCTGTGGCTGTGGCTGTGGCTGAGGCTGTGGCTGTGGATGAGGCTGTGGCTGTGGCTGTGGCTGAGGCTGTGGCTGTGGCTGAGGCTGTGGCTGGGGGGCGGGGCAGGGTGGGCAGGGGTTGCTGAGCTCAGCTCTTAGCCCCAGACGTCTTGGCATGTGATATGACACGGCTGTTGCTTTTGGCTCCCTGTCCTGTGCGGCTAATTCCTGTGTCTTGGACGAGGAAAGTGCTGGGTGCTGTTTTCTCCCTGTTAAGGGGGCGGCCGGGATGGGACAGATGGGTTAAGTCTTTCACATGCTCTCAGCTTCACTGGCACACAATGCACACACAATAGCGTGTGTCAGTTTTAAGAGTTCGGTTCAGTTGGTTTGCATAAACCCCCATAAAGTCATAAAACCACCAACCCCATGAGAGGATAGGACATTTCCTTCTCCGGATGGAGCTGCCCAGCGCCCCCTATCTGCTAACACCCGCACCTCTGCTGTGAGTCCCCGCCAGCCCCTCAGCCGCTCGGAGCGAGCTGCGCCTTTTCTGGAACGCCACAGACCGGGCTTCTCCAGCTCCCACGTGACCAGTGACTGCGAGCTTCATCGGCCTCGTCGGTGGGTGAGGGTCCATCCCTCCGCTGAGCTGTGTCCCCGCGGGAACACGACACGCGGGCGGCTTCCGGCCTGGGGCTGCGGGAACGTCGCTGCCGCCGCTGAGCGCTCGTCTCCATTTCTCTGGAGCAAATCCCGGGACGTGGAGAGGCTGGGTCCCACGGTCCGTGTATAAAGAAACTTGCAGACCTTTCCTCGACACGTCTCACCCCTGCGCACGCCCACCAGCTGCGTCTCCGGCTCCAGGGGTCCCGTTTCCTCGCCGACCCTCGATCGTGGCCATCTTTCACGTTTTAGCCACCGGGGTAGCAGGCGGCGATACCATTTTGTGGTTTCCCGTTGGTAATTCTCTGGGGATTTATTCATGTGGAACAGCCCGAGCTGGTGTGGCTCCGTGCATAGAGTGTCAGCCTGTGGACTGAAGGGTCCCGGGTTCGATTCCGGTCAAAGGCATATGCCCGGGTTGCGAGCTCGATCCCCAGCAGGCGGCGTGCAGGAGGCAGCCATCAATGGTTCTCTCGCATCTAGGCTGTTTCTCGCTCTCCCTTCCTCTCTGAAATCAAGTAAAGTACGTTTTAAAAGGAAGGGGAAGCACCTGCTCACGGGCGTAGGTCTTCCATGGGATTTTGAAAAGGATAAACGTGGGGAGTCCTGAGTCAGGCCTTGACCGTCTCACACGGAGACACTGGAGGGTGGGGAGGGGATGGGAGGACTGTGTCCATCATCCTGATGGCTCCCGGCCTAGCGTTTTCAACGTGAATTGTTCCTCACACGAGTGACCCACATGAGAATAGCAACACGCTCCGTGTCAGACTGCAGACCTCCCTCCTCCCGGGCCCTCCTCAGAGGCCAGCCTGTGTGTTTGCAGACCGGCTCCCACAGACAGGAGCCGGCGCTTATTTTTATACTAGAGGCCCGGTGCACGAAATTCATGCACAGTGTGTGTGGGGGGGGTCCCCTCAGCCCAACCTGCACCCTCTCCAATCCAGGACCCCTCAGGGGATGTCCGACTGCCGGCTTAGGCCCAATGCCCAACACCCTGCTCACAACCCGGGACTGCTGGCTCCTTGTGGCTCACCCGCCGCCCTGCCTGACTCCCCCTGCCGGCCTGGTCGCCCCACACAGCCTGCTGTTTTGTCGTTCCCGTGAGAGCATCCTGACCAATGTGCATATCACCCTTTGATTCGTACAGATGTGCTCTCGCATGAACGGCATAATCTCCACAAGCCCTTCTCAGCCCGCCTTCTCCCTGTCGGAGAGCTGTTGTGGGGGCCGTGTGGTGTCACCGCGCAGGCATCCGCCCCGTTCCGCTTCGTTCCGCCGCAGGACGCGTCGTGGTTTGTACGTCGATGTCCTCGCTGCTGGATATCTCCGTTGGCGTGCGCTGTCTTGCTGTCACCAACAGCGGGAGGAAGCCCACCCTGTCCATGGCCCTGTGTGGCTGGCGAGCGCCTCTGCAGGCAGATTCCCAGGGCTGGGGGGCAGCCACCAGGCATTGTATCAGCCGTCTATGGCTTTGGTCATGCCGCCTAACAATCAACCCCGTGGCTTAACGCAACAATCGCGTCTCTCTCCTCTCTCATCAGCCGGCTGTGGGGTTGGGCCGGCCGCCCGACTGGTCCCAGCCCTGCTGGTGGCGCTGCGGTGACTTACGTGTCCAAGGTGGGCTGGCGGGTCCCTTTGAGGTTTGTTTTGGGGCTGCTGCTGGCAGACAGGGCCCGGGAGGGGCCATGCCACGCCTGAGAGATAAGCTGGATTCCATTCCCTAATCTTTCCCCTGAGCGAACACGGCACTTGCCACCGTGGCGGGTGACCCCCACCGAGCTGGGCCCGGGGGTGGCACCACCTGCACGCCCGCGGGTGCGTACAGCGGCGGCACAGCACGGGGCGGAGGCGAGCACGGCTTGTCTGTTCAGGTTCCAGGCGCACCGAGCACCTGCCAGGGGCCGGCCCCGCGCCCCATTGTTCCCTTTGATATGTTGCTCCATGGAAGTCGGGGAGCAGCTTGGCAGCGGGCACACTCTTTGTTTATTCATCCCAACCAGCCGCCGGGCAGCTTCCTACACGTTCCCTCAGCCCCTGCCTCCTCCCCGTCGCGGCGAGGTTTCTCTCCACGCTGTACCCAGACACCGGCTCGGAGAGATGGGGCTTGTCCAGCGTCACCCGGAGCTGGTTCGGGCCCTGGTGTGTGGTCTTGTGCTTCTCCGTCTGTCTCTGCCACCCGGGGTGGGGGCACTAATCACAAACAGGGTAACAGTGATCACGAGGGGGCCGGCTGGCGGCAGCACCTCTCCCCGGGAGAGCGGGCCCAGGGTGCTGGCAAGCAAGGACCGTGCCTGGCAGGGGAGGTGGCGGAGGGGTTTGCTGGGGCTGCTGTCCCCAGGTGATGTTCGAGACGGAGGTGTGGCCAAGGCTGGCGGTGAGGACGGGGCGGGAGAGTCTGACCCAGGCCTTTGCCTTCGGGGTCCTGGTGCTTTGCTGGCGATCTCGGGGTTCCTCTGCTTGTAGGGTCTCACCCAGCCTCTGCCTGCACCTCCTCAGGGTGTCTTTCCCGTGTGTGTGCGCGTGTGTGTGCGCGTGTGTGTTGTATGTGTGTGTTGTGTGTGTATGTGTGTTGTGTGTATGTGAGTACATGTGCGTGTGTGTTGTGTGTGTTAGTGCATGTGTGTGAGTGTGTGTTGTGTGTTGTGTGTGTGAGTATGTGTGTATGTGTGTATGTGTGTATGTGAGTACATGTGCATGTGTGTGTTGTGTGTGTGAGTGTATGTGTGTGAGTGTGTGTTGTGTGTATGTGAGTATGTGTGTATGTGTGTTGTATGTGTATGTGAGTATGTGTGTGAGTATGTGTGTATGTGTGTGTGAGAGTACATGTGCATGTGTGTTGTGTGTGTGAGTGTGTGTTGTGTGTATGTGAGTATGTGTTGTGAGTGTGTGTGGTGTGTATGTGTGTGTTGTATGTATGTGTGTGGTGTGTGAGTGTGTGTTGTGTGTGTATGTGAGTATGTGTGTGTGTGAGTATATGTGTGTGTATGTGTGAGTATATGTGTGTGTATGTGTGTTGTGTGTGTTGTGTGTGCGAGTGTGTTGTGTGTGTGTATGTGAGTATGTGTGTGTGTGTGTGTGTGTGTGTGAGTGTTTCCTCTGCAAGTGTCTGTATCTGTGTCCACATGTCCCCTGTCTGTAAGGACGCCAGTCCAGTTGGAATGGGGCTCACCTCACAACTCATTTTAACTCAATGACCTTTGCAAAGACCCTTTTTCCAAGTGAGGTCACATTTGGATGTGTGGGGATGAGGACCCCACAAATGCGTTTTGGAGGGACACACTTTCACCAGAACATCCAGCGAGGAAAGGGACAGTGCTGGACTCTGCCATCTGCTGTGGACGGGAACCCTCCGCCAGGCTGGGCCCCTCCCTTCAGCACCATCGCCCAAGGCACCCTGTCCCACTGGGACGGGCCTCAGAGAGGCCCTCGGAGCTGCCCGTCAGGCCCGGACCCTCCGCCTCTCCGAGCATCTGGCTCTGCAGGCCGGGAAGTGGATGGAAAGGGGTGGCCGAGCCTGAGCTTTCTGGAACCCCTCCAGGAAAAAGGCCTCCACATTCTCCCCCGGGAGCACCGGGGAGGCAGGCCCCAGACGCTGGTCAAGTCTGCCTGGCACAGGCCTGGCTGTGAGCGCGAGGCGCTCTGGCCTTCACGTCCTGGTCCGACCTCTTCAGCGCTGTGTGGCTTTGGGCAAGTGGCTTAACCTCTCTGGACCTCAGCCCATGGCTGATAAAATGGAGGTGAGAACTGTCCCTATGTTCCAACGCGGGGCAGGTTATGACCATCCTGACCCTCAGCTTCCCATCTGTACAATGGGAAGCAGGAGAGGGCGCCCCCTGGAGTTGGTGCGAGGATAAGACGGTGAACATTTCTGTAAGGAGCTCCCCATGGTGCCAGGCCACAGGCGCTCTCAGGAAACCCCGCGGCTCTTTGGCTCTCTTGGCGCTCGGACGCGGGCAGCCTGCGCGACGCTGGGAGGCGAGCCGTTTCCATGGCAGGTTTCTATTTTCAGATGACACGTAGTGACATCTTAACAATGCTGGAATGAGGCAGGACCTGGCGAACCCACCCTTTCCTCCCAAGGATTTAAGGATTGATGGGCAGGGCAGGCGGGTCCCCAACCCAGCGTGACCCTGAGCCGGGCTTGGGCTGAAAATCGGAACGGGGCCTGCGGAGGGGGCTGCGGCTCTCTGGCTCACCTCCTCGGGCTCCGCGCTCCCCGGGCCGCTCTGGCCCCCTCTCCCCGCTCTGCCCCGGACCTGGCCCAGGAGGGCCACCTGCGTGGACCCATCAGCAGCCCCTGTACCACGGCTTCCGCAGGGTCCAGCCCACAGGAGCCTGGCAGGGTGGGGTACTGCTTCCCCAGCTGCCTCCCTCCAGGGCTTCCACCGAGGCAGCTTCTCCACAGCACCCCTGACCCCTCACACCCCCAGCCTGACCCGGACCAGGCCAGCTGACTTCCCGCACCGGCCCAACTGCCGAAAACATCCTCCCTCACCCAGCCTGAGTGGACCTTAGGTTCCCTCCTGGCTCTCTCCTGGTCCACCACCTTCACCCCCATTTCCTCCCTCCTTCCTGTTTCCCCTCCCTCCTCCCCTTCCTCCCCTCTCTTCCTTTCCTACCTGCCAGGCTCCCCCATCTCTCTTTTACTTAATTAAATATATTTTATCGATTTTTTACACACAAAAAAAGAGGAAGGGAGAGGGATAGAGAGTTAGAAACATCGGTGAGAGAGAAACATTGATCAGCTGCCTCCTGCACCCCCTCCCCCCCACTGGAGATGTGCCCACAACCAAGGTACATGGCCTTGACCGGAATCGAACCTAGGACTCTCTATCCACTGAGCCAAACTGGTTTCGGCCCCCGTCCCTCTTTAGCGAACATTTATTGAGCACCTACTATGTGCTCAGGCGGCACACACAGCAGAGAGTAGACAGGCCTCTGCTCCCCCGTGCAGTTTACATTTCAGGGGAGACAGACTAGCACCCTGCAGGGATACTTAAACAGGTTCAGAGAGAGCGAGGTGAGGCAAAGAGCTGCTGGGGGTGGGGGCGGGCAGGGAAGGCCTCGCTGAGCAGGGGATGCCGGCTGGACGATGAGAAGCATCCGGGCATGGGGGCTCTTGCAGGCGGGAGGATGCTAGTGCTGAGATGCTGAGGCAGGGGGAGCTCGGTGAGTCTGAGGAACAGAATCAAGGTCCGTGTGACCTTCACAAAGACCTGTGTCGCTTCCTCCCCGGGGCCTTCGCCTCAGTTGTCCCCTCACCTTTCCTCTCTCCCAGGCGGCGAATGACAAGCCTCCCCTGTCCAGGTCACATGCCAGCCCCTGAGAGGGGGGGCTCTTTCCTCTCAGCCTCCAAGCACCTGGGTCCCCGTCCCCTGAGCCCTGGCTCTGCCTGTCACATTCTGTAGATGAGACGCCTGTCTCCCTCCCGAGGGGCGTTGGGGGGGGCAGGATGAGAGCGCCTGCCAGCCCAGCCCAGGACCGAGTCACCTTGACCTCCACACAGGGCTTGACCCAGGTGGACTGTGGTCGACACGTGGCCGGGTTCAGTGAGTGTACAGATGCCAAGTGTCCAGGGAGTCCCAAGCGAAGGTGATCGCAGGGAGCCAAAGCAGTCAGGGAAGGCTTCCTGGAGGAGGTGGGGCTTGACCTTGGGCTGAAAGCAGTGGCTGGGAGGGAGTCCCTGGCATGTGCAAAGGCCCCGAGGTGGGCCTGCCAGGAAGCGTCAGGACCTGTTGGACCAAAAGAGGAGCCAGGGATAAGGATGGACGGTAAGCGTGTTCCGAGCCCTCGTCTCCCGTCGGGGAGCGGTGATTGCAATCACAGGATGAGCTCATGCACAGGCGGCGCTCGGGGTGGCCCAGACCTGGCCCCGGGGAGCTGCTGACAAACGAGAGCTGGCATCCCCGGCACAGGCAGGCCCCTGTGCCTGAGCCAGGTGTGTGGCTCTCGAGAACACACACTGCCTGGCTTCCCGGGTGTAATGGGCTGAACATGAGCAGCCTCTGTTTCCCCCAACGTCATCCACCCCCCACCCCCACGCTGTCCGGCTGTGGGCGACGCTGGCACCAGCAGGGCTCCCCAGAACCAGGGAAGCGGTGTTCTCTCGGGTGTGCGAAGCCTGATTCCATAGCGGTGCGAAGTCTTGCATGTTAGAAACACACGGGGCTCGGGGCTGACACCCCAGACACGTATGTACAGTGTCTGGGCCCACCGGACCTGTAGGGCCCCGCCCCCCCAAAGTGTTCTCGTTTCTTGTAACATCGTGTGTGTATCATCTACTCTGGGTCCGTTCACCTTGACTCCAATGCAGGCATCCGTATATTTTTGAACACGTTTACGGAGTCAAGGGTCATGAAGACGAAAGATGTGATGTGACCCGGGCCTCGGGGGACACGGGCCAGTTGTGGGAGGGAAAAGGCCCCGGCCCGAGCCGCCCACGGCCGTCCAGAAACTGGGCGCTGGGGCTGGATTTGAACACGGGCCCTGTTCGTCGGTGGGTAGCTTTCTCCAAGGGGCTTATCACACCTCCAGGTTCCAGTCCTTTTTAAAAAATATATATTTTATTGATTTTTTACAGAGAGGAAGGGAGAGGGACAGAAAGCTAGAAACATTGATGAGAGAGAGAGACATCGATCAGCTGCCTCCTGCACCCCCCCCCCCCCCCCCAGGGATCGAGCCTGCAGCCCAGGAATTGAACCCGGGACTCTTCAGTCCACAGGCCGATGCTCTAGCCACTGAGCCAAACCGGTTTCGGCTGTTCCAGTCTTTTAAAAAATACATATTTTTCATTGATGTCAGAGAGGAAGGGAGAGGGAGTTAGATTCATCAATGATGAGAGACAGTCATTGACTGGCTGCCTCCTGCACGCCCCCTGGTGGGGATCAAGCCGGAACCCCGGGCTGTGCCCCGAGCGGGAGTTAAACCGCGACCTCCTGGCTCATAGGTCCACTGAGCCACCGCCGGCCATGTTCAGTCTTCGGTGGAGCCTCCGATGTCGGGGTTCTCGTGGTCTGGAGCTGACACACAGCCCCCTTCTCCACCCCACGCTCATAATGCGGTCGCCCTCGTCACAGCCGGGCTGGCTAACGGGAAACTGGGGGCCCCCTTCCCGGGGGAGCCTTTGTCCCGGGCTCACCCCCCCGACGGGCCTCAGGCTCCGCACGGCGGCCGCTGGGATGCAGGGGAGGATGGGTGGAGACGAGCCCTCCCCGGCTCCCGAAGCATCGGCTCCCACTCCCACCCGCCTCCTCCGCCGGCCCAACAGACAAGACCCTGACATTGTCCAGATGGAAACGCCCGTTCTTGGCCGAGGCGCTGCTGGCTCCGGGACCCAGGCCCCGCGGGGACACTGCCCGACCCCACCCCGGTCAGAGACCTGCCGTCCCTCCTGCTGCCCGCCCCCCACTGTCCCGCTGGCTCGGCTCAGCGGCCCCTCCGGCTCCCAGGCTGGGCACTGCGGGGTCCGTGCGAGGTGGGGAGACTCTCAGAGCACCCTGCCCTGAGGACATCCCTCCAGCGCCTAAAACCCCTCCGCTGCTCCCGCTCCGCGTTCCCTTTAAAGGCAAGGAGTGCACGGCTGGTCCCATCGGCTTCACTGCGGCCAAGTGCCCGCGGCATGGGGACGCTGGGGCTCAGGGAGTGTGCGGGAGGGGGAGGGGAGGGGGAGGGGGGGAGGGGAGGGGGAGACGGAGGGCATGCAATCCCCCCTCAGCCCTATATGGCCCTTCAGAGCCCACAGCCTGACCAGAGCCGGAGCCGGGGACTGGGCCGAGCTAAGGACCAGGCATGTGTGTATTGGGCATCACGGAACCAGGAGGTGGCGGCTTAATTCCCGGTCTGGGCACATGTGGGGAGTCCCGGAAAACTGAGGGGAGAGGTGGGGTGCCGGCTGAATTGTGGACAGAGAGGGGAGGGCCCTCCAGGCCGTAGGAACAGCGTAGCAGAGGCCAGAGTGTGTGTGGGGACCCCTGGCTGCAGGGCTGTGGGTGGGGTTAGGGCTGTGGGTGGGGTCCAGGCTGTGGGTGGGGTTAGGGCTGTGGGTGGGGTTAGGGGTATGGGTGGGGTTAGGCGGTATGGGGGTGGTAGGGGTGTGAGTGGGCTGTGGGTGAGGGGTGTGGGTGGGGTGAGGGGTATGGGTGGGGTTAGGCGGTATGGGGGTGGGGTGAGGGGTGTGGGTGGGGTGAGGGGTGTGGGTGGGGTGAGAGGTGTGAGTGGGGTGTGGGTGTGGGGTGTGGGTGGGGTGTGGGTGGGATTAGGGGTGTGGGTGGGGTTAGGGGTATGGGTGGGGTTAGGCGGTATGGGGGTGGTAGGGGTGTGAGTGGGCTGTGGGTGAGGGGTGTGGGTGGGGTGAGGGGTATGGGTGGGGTTAGGCGGTATGGGGGTGGGGTGAGGGGTGTGGGTGGGGTTAGGGCTGTGGGTGGGGTGAGGGGTGTGGGCGGGGTGAGAGGTGTGAGTGGGGTGTGAGTGTGGGGTGTGGGTGGGGTGTGGGTGGGATTAGGGGTGTGGAGGGTGGGGGGTGGGTAGGCTGTGGGGGTTTGGGGGTGTTATGGGGGCAGAGGGATGCTGGAGAGACTGGCGTCCGCCTCAGGAAGTCTGGGACTCGGCCCGAGTCTGCTTCAGCACCCGGTGTTCCCAGGTGGCTGCCGCGGCTCACACGTTGGAAACCACAGCCGTATCCAGACGCCGGGCCCGGGGCCCGGCCGGGGCTGGGGAGAAAGGTAGTGCGGCTCAGTCTGGAGGCAGGAGCCCGGTGCCAGCCGCGGAGGCACTGGCTGGCTGTGCCCTCGCAGCTGCTCTGTCTCTCTGAGCCCAGGCTCCGTGCGGGTGACGATGTTTCGTTTCCAAGGGGGTGGAAGCTCGGAAAAGCATCACCAGTGATGTCACTTGAGAAGCACAAGTGACATCACTCCTGCCTTTCTCCCTCCACAAGGGGCTTTGTCCCTTTGGTTAGTGAACTCACAAAACCGGATGCATTAGTCAGGACGGCGTAATCAGCAGAGACAGAGCCCGCTCCACCAGCCGGTCCTTAAAGGAAGAGGCCACCGCCAACGGCCCAGCGGCTGCGGCGTCTCCCAGAGGCCAGGCCTGAGGGTCTCAGAAGCACCTGCGCAACCAGCTGGGGAGGGAAAGCCATTTTCTCCCTGGTGACAGTAGCTCAGTCCCAGGGAAGGGCTCTGATTGGTCGTGCTTGGGTCAGGTGCCAGTCCTTGGCCAATCACACTGGTCTGGGTTAGAATATTTCAAATGGCCAGAACTATGGCCATAGCAGTACTGAACATGATCAGAAGAATAAGAAGCCCTCACTGGACAGGAAAAAAGCAACCAATACAGGTAATTTTACGAGAGACGTGCCCAAGCTCTTCAGCTGGACACCCGGGAATGCCTTCCCTGTGTGTGCAGCTAACATCTCCAATTCTCCTTCTATAACCAGCTCAGGTGTCCCTCCGTCTCTGGGTGCCCCTTGCCAGGGACAGCACCTTCCACACTGAGCCCGTCCCTCCTCCCAGATCCTCCAGGCAGGCCCGGACTCCGCACCGCAGAGCCTCGATGCCGGCCTGGGGCTGGACACGGGGCAGCAGCTGAGTCCGTCCCCACAGCCAGCATCCTGTATCCCCTCCATGGCCTCCACGTGAACCCACCCCAGCCCTGCCTTCCCCTTGGGGGCATCGGAGCTGTGTCCTCGGGATGGGGATCGGGATGGGGATCGGGATGGGCAGACGGCCCAGCTCTCCCTTCCTCCCGCGTCCCGAGGATCTGCCCGGAAGCCTCGAGGGGCTGGCATCCCGGTCACACGGTCACTCCGCCTGCCGGGTGACGCGCTTCCTTTTTCCCGCTCATCTGGGAGCTGGAGGCTCTGTATGTGCTGTGCCCCGCTCTGGCCACGCACCCCGGGGGGGGCGGGGGCCGGGGGGGCTGCAGCTGTTTCCAGCGGGTTAGGCTGACCTGGCTGGCACCCCAGCACTGACTTTCCCGAAGACGAATCTCTGCAGAGGCCGCTGAGTGGTCACTGCCCCCCCCCGCCACCCCCTCCGCCTGCCCCCCAGGGGTGCATACCACCTTACAAAGAGCTGCTTTCTTCTCTCTTTCCTTTTTTTGGGTGCTGTTTGAAAGAGTAATGTAAGTCTCAGATCCCCTCACATCGTGTTAATGTTAAAGTGGGACTAAAAATAAATCCTGGGTTGCCATGGGAACCCTGACTGTTGCTAGGTTTAGTCCGTGGGGGATTGGGAGCCCTGCTTTTCCTGGCCCTGCTGGAAGGAGGCCTTTGTGACTGTGCGGAGCACCTGGGAGGGGTCCCCAAGGCCTCGTCACCTGCCCCCCCCCAAAAAAAACCCACTAAAGGGGGCCTGGGAGTCAGCTGTCCGATGGCTTCGGGATCCAGTCTGGAAGGGGAACGGGGCTCTGAGGAGCCTCAGAAGAGACGTTTCCAAGAAGGGGGTGGGGAGGGAGAAAATAAAGGCAGGAAGAGACAGCGATAAGGGGAGGGAGGGAGGGCAGCCAGACTCAGAGGGTGGGTGCTGAGCCGGGGCCTCTCCTCCCTCTTCCTGAGCCCGGCCCTCGCCCAGGCGGGGCCTGCGCCCACCCTGTGCACCAGGGCCGCTCTGGTCCTGCCACGCTTGTCCCCCCAGGTTCTCCCCAGCCTCTCTCTTCTGATTTGGGCTGGCCAAGGACACGTGTGCTGCCCGCTGTGTCTCCTGCCGGTGGCAGTCCCTGTGTCCCTGCGAGGGCAGCCTTGTTGGCTGCAAGGCATGTGGTCAGGCAGACGGGATTCGAGTCCAGCCTCGGCACTTACCCCGCCTTCCCCCCCCCCCCCCCCCCCGCTTTGGGAGGCCGCTGTGGGAGTGAGGGAGCAGGTGTGTGGCCGGAGCTGGGCCTGCAGGGTGCACAGCTGGCAGCTCTTCCATGGCCTCCGAGAACTGCCCGCGTCTGTGGAGGTGGCACGGCCTGGCTCAGGTCCACGTCAGGGTCACGTTTAGCGGGAGGGGGTTCTGTTCTGGCAGCCGCGGGGTACACAGATGTGGGGTTCAGAGACTCGGCCTCTCCGGAGAGGTTTCGCCTGGGGTTTCGAGCCGGAGCTGCGCCCCACGGTCCAGGCAAGACGCTCGGAGGAGCTGAATTTCGTGACTCGTATTTGAAACCCCCAAAGGGCGTTCCTCGCGTGCAATTTTGAGGGTTCCTCCACTCCTCTTTCCTCTGTTCCGTCTCCTCCACGACGCACAGACCCTGGGTCTCTTCTCTCCCCGTTTCTCCCAAGTCGGCATCAGGAACCCCCCCACAGAACTGAGCGGGGGCGGGTTCCTCCCGGGAGGGGCGGGGCAGGGAGGGGAAGAGAGGGGGGCAGGAGGGGGCAGCTGAGTGGCCCATCAGCGCAGGTCTGGGACACAGATGGTACAAGGAAAGTGTTTCCAAAGAGCAGTGAGCCCAGTCCCTGTTTGCAATGGTGTGAGCAGGACGCTGGACTCCTGGGTGGGTGGGTGAGGGGGGTGAGGGGGGTCTGAGCCTTCAGGCCGAGGGGAGCGCCGGAGTGGAGCTCAGAGGTGGGGTGGAGAGGGCCAGCAGGAGGGGCTGTGACCTTCAGCCAGGAGCGAACCAAGGCAGCCAGTCCCCGACCTTTCGCTCCTGCCCCCTGCCAGCGCTGCCCATTGGACCACCCAGCTGGAAGTCCAAGGGCATGAAGGACCCTCGGTGAGGTCCAGACCAGCCAGCGCAGTGCAGCGCCCAACTGGGGGGGGGGGGGGGGCTGGAGAGACGGAGACCAGACAGGAAAACCAGGACACTCCAGCGACGGGACACTCAGACCTTCATCACGTTTGCTTGTGCAAATGGTCACGCACAAATGAGCACAGAGAAACAATTTTTAATAACAGATTTAATTGTTTATAATAACATACACCCTTTAGAAAACAACACACAAAACAGCCAAGTCCAAGAACATGCCCTGGAAGGTTCTGGAAGATGATACCATGGGTCCGACAGCCGAGAGGGACCCAGAAAAGGCTTTGAGGGTGTGATCTGCAGAGCACAGACCTATCAACCGGTCGCCCTGTCCGCGGCCCGACCTCCGGACTCCCAGCCCGAGACGAAGACCACGCGTGCGCTCTCCCGCCGTGCCTCCCAGCTCCGCGTTCTGCCAGAACCCGCGTCGGGAAATGGGATTGCACGTGAAACCACCGATGAGGGAAGGGGAGGCCAGACCCCTCAGGTGCGGGCAGAAGCGCCGTCTCCCCCACCAACCGGGGGCGGAGGAGGAGGGAGGCCCGGCGGCACCATGGCTCCCCAGAGAGAGTTCCGGCCGGGAGGGAGGCTAACGAGGGGGGGCAGCCCAGCGAGGCCCTCCGGAACCCCGAGGAGCATGCAGAACCCGAGGCTGCGCCCCCGTGCGCACAGCAGGGATTCAATACCGTCCATGAGCTCCCTGCAACAACACGGGCTGCAATTTCATGTCCTGCAGCACAGCCCCATGGGATGCTCTAGGAAAAGGCGGCAGCATGGGCCAACACTCGGGGAGGACCGTCTGCACGTCTCGGGGCTCCGTGGGTGGCCGGAGACCCGAGAAGAAACAGGCCGAGTCTATGTAACGCCGGTGGCCCGGTCCGTGCGCCCTACGGAGCCCAGGGCCCGAGGCTCCGGGGCTGTTACTGTCCTGCGGCACGGCCTCGAGCAGACTCCCGGGCGACGTCCCGGGACTGGGCCCAGGAGGCCCCTGCAGAGGGTGAGGCGGCCACGCGGGACCCTCCGACGGCTCCATCTGACTCCGCCTCTTCCTCAGGCAAGGACAGGCCCAGAGGCTGGGGCTCCTTCATTCCACAAGCAGCCCCCGAGAGCCTGCTGGGTGCCAGGTGCTGTTCTAGGCCTGGGAGGGGTCAGAGCCCGAACAGACGAAAGGCCTGCCCTGGAGGAGCCTCCGTTCCAGCGAGAGCCGTGCGCTCCTCCTTCCGCAGCCCCGTGCTGGGGTTCTCCTCTCTTCTCCAGCACCAGCGTGGAGAGAGAAGGAGGGTCTGGTTTCTGAGTAGAGGGGCTGGGGATTGAGAAATAATAGCAAAGAATAGACGGCACAGAAGTGGGGATAAAGCTGGGGCTGGGTGGAGTCTCTGCTCTCGGGTGGAGAGACAGGGAATTCCAACCCAAACGAAGAGTGTTTATTTATACTAAAATAGAAAGGGGTTTCACCTGAAGAAAACCCAAGATCAAAGGAGCTTAATTGGGCCCAGGCCCCACTTATTCCCTCATCCCCGGGGCTCCGCTGAATCTATATTTCAAGAGCCCTCTCCCCGACGCCTGAAGCAAGTTAAAAGTCAGTACTGAGTAACTCATCCAGCCCTTTTGGTGGATGTGTTTGCAAGACGTGGCTTTGCCTGGTGCCTTGGATTCAGCTGACACTGATTTAAAGAATGCTCAGGTGCCTTCCTGGGGGCCGGCCCTCTACAGCCCCGGGTGCTGTGTGAGCCCTTCCCACCCTGTGCCATCGCTCGCCCAGCCAGGCGGGTGGCCTGGTCCAGGGGCAGCAGTCCGGAAGCTGAGCCGGGCCAGTCATTTTCAGGCCTCGGAACTGGGCTGCCTGAGTGCCGTTCCTGACTTCTCCTCTAGTTACTAGTAATCAGTAATCACTCAGCCCCTGTTCTACTATGAGGAGCGCAGCAAACACCCCTGCCGTGTGGGGCTATTTTGAGAATTAAAGGAGAAAACCCACGTAACGGCCTTTGCCCACAGGTGCCCATGTGTGCTGCCGGTGGTCATTCCTGCTCCCAGTATGCAGAGACTGGGCTGGTTGCTGGACCTGGGGGCTGGGTGAGGTTGGAGAACAGAGGCTGTCATGGGGGGTTGGTTCTGAGGGGCAAACGGAGAGAGAAGATCCCCAAGCGCATCAGAGAGACACAGCGCTTGTGGGCTGGGGGCGGGCCAAATGGAGAGACCGGGAGGGGCACCTCTGTGTACGACAGTTCCCTCTGGGGGCGTGGTGACCCGTGTCCCCGCTGCTCCCCACCTTCCCACTAACTTTCATGATCTTCACTGAGCTTTCTACTCCTGAGAAGCAAGCCATTTCGGACCAAGCTGAGGTGTCCTGAAAACTCCCCTCACCAATGTGATCCCTCGCCCAGCTGGCGTGGCTCTGCGGTTGAGCATCGACCTATAACCCAGGAGGTCCCGGTTCGATTCCCGGTCAGGGCACATGCCTGGATTGCGGGCTCCATCCCCAGGGAGAGGCGTGCAGGAGGCAGCCCATCAATGATGCTCTCTCATCATTGATGTTTCTCTCTCTCTCCCGCCTCCCTTCCTCTCTGAAATCAATAAAAATATATTTAAAAAATATGACCCAATTGGACAAACAGAAGAACAAATCCCAAAGAGGAGCACACGGGGCTCCTCTGCCGGCCTCCCCCTGCTGCCTGGGGCCCTGTCGCCCGCATCCCGCTCCTGGAGAAGGAAGGGAGGAGGCACTTGGAAGGCAGAAGAAGGGCCACGGTGTCTATTCAAGGGGGACCCAAGGGCGCCAGGCCGAGGCCCGGCCTGAGGGAAGACGCCCAAAGCTAATTAGCGGCTCCAGAGCCGCTTCCTGCGATTCTTCCAGGTTGTTGGGGTCACTCAGAGGAGCAGGAGACTCGATGTTGCTCCCCTGCTGGAGACAGAGTCCCATCAGCCCAGAAGCCTGGACGCGCCCCAGAAAAGCCCCTACTCTGTTCCCTGACCTGGAAGGAGAGCTGAGCAAGACTCACCCTCCCCTCTGGGCCCGGCCGCTCATTTGAGGCTCAGAGGCACGGGCTGTGGCTGGGCCAGTACGGGGGGGGGGGGGGGGGGTGGCCGTGCGGGCGAGTGCGGGCGAGTGCAGGCGTGTGCGGGCGTGGGCTGCAGGGCTGGCTGGGTGTGAGACCAGGGGATAAACCGGAAACGGTTTGCACTAGAGAGTGGCCTTGAAGGCGGCCAAGGGACTGGGCGCCACTGGCGGTCTGTGAAGGGTGTGGTCTGCCCTGTGTTTTAGAAATGGTGCTGGAAGCAGCAGGACGGACTGACCAGTGGCCACGGTGGGTTGGTCACAGGCAGAGGCACGGAGATGTTGACCTCTGGGGTCCTGCAGCTCCCCGCCCCCCGCCCCTGCAGGTGGGGGTGGCTCCAGGCGCTGCCCCAGCTAGGAGAGTCCTTCCCAGTATCCAGTTGACTGGGAGGATGGGGGGACAGAACAGGGGGAAGGACCAGCTAGGGGACTCCTTCCCAGTGTCCAGCTGACCGGGGAGGATGGGGGGACAGGACAGGGGGAAGGACCAGCTAGGGGACTCCTTCCCAGTGTCCAGTTGACTGGGAGGATGGGGGGACAGGACAGGGGGAAGCACCAGCTAGGGGACTCTTTCCCAGTGTCCAGCTGACCCAAGAGGATGGAGGACAGGACACTGGGGAGGACCATTTGCACAAAGGGGACATAGGAGGCACGAAGGAGACATTTCTGTCTGTCGGTGTATCTGGGCTGAGCCCTGAGCCGACAGACACACTTCCAGCTTCGCCTCCCCGTCCTTTTAAAGAAATCTTTCGGCGCTTTCTCATACACACATGAGACAAGTCCAAGAGCTGCTATAGCAACTGGCCCAAAACGGAGGCTCAAGACAACGGGAGACATTTCCTCACAGAGGCAGGGGCTTCAAGTCAGAGCTCAGGGCGTCAGCTGGCCATGCTCGCCCTGGAGGCTCTAGGGGGGACTCGCCTTGCCCCCCTCTAGTTTCTGGCGTTGCTGCCAATCCTGGGAGCTCCTGGGCATGGGCCAATCCCAGGCTCCACCGCCACGTGGCATTCTCCGCGTGTTTCCTCTCTTCTGTAAGGACGCCTGTGACGTTGGATTAGGGTCCACCCTCCTCCAGTATGACTCCTCTTAACTTTCAGTTACATCCGAAAACACAACTATTCCCAAATAAGCTCACATTCACACACCCCGGCAGGGGGTTGGGACTTTAACATATCTTTTAAGGGAATGCAATTCAACCCACAATACTCGTTATAGGAAAAAAATATATAGAAAATATAGTAAGTAGTAAATAAAGTCATTAAACATAGGTAAGTAGTAAATAAATAAAATCATTAACAATGGGCACCCCATGGAGATGACCATGCTAACATTTTGGGATGCCCCCTTCTAGATGTTCTCTGCCCCCCACCCCCTGTCAACAATAGCTGGTTTGGCTTCCTGGATAGCCTGTCGGCCTGGACACTGAAAGGTCACAGGTTCGGTTCTGGTCAAGAGCACACGCCCGGGGTCACAGGCTCGATCCCAGGGGGGAGCCGGGGGGGGGGGGGGGCGTGCCGGAGGCAGCCGATCAATGATCATCTTTCGTCATTGATGTTTTTCTCTCTCTCTCCCTTCCTCTCTGAAATAAATAAAAATGTATTAAAAATATCTTATTGTAGGCTGGTGGGTGTGGCTCAGTGGTTGAGTGTTGACTCATGAACCAAGAATTCACCAGTTTGATTCCTGGCCAGGGCACATTCCTGGGTTGCAGGCTCCATACCTAGTAGCTGATTGATGTTTCTCTCTCACCAATATTTCTCTCTCTCTATCGCTCAATAAAATCTTAGAAGGTATGTTATCGTTTCTTTGAGAATTCCGTTATTCTAGGCCCGGCATTGGGGTGTATTGATTTCACCTGATGTGAAGAAGTGCCTGCTCTCATCACTGTCTTTCACGCCCTGCTGCTCGGAGGAATCCACCTCCCATGGGTCCTCCTGGGAGCAGAGAATCACGCTGGTGTGGTCAGCTTGAGGGGCCATTGCAATGGCAGGAGGGTCAAGTCCATGCACGGCTCAGGTCAATGGGAGTCAATATCATTGGCTTTGCTTTGTAGATGAAGGGACAGAGTCAGAGAGGTTACGCACTTTGTCTTAGGACACACAGCCAATAATCAGTAAGCCTGGGTTTTGCACAAGGCCCGTCTGAGGGCAGATCACACGGGCCGCTGGCTCCTTAGTGGAGCACACGCATGCCGACGTCAGGAGTGCTGCTAAGATTCACCTTGCACAGTGGTTGGCAAACCACAGTTGGCGAGCCACATGCGGCTCTCTGGCCCTCTGAGTGTGTCGCTTCCACAAAATACCACGTGCGGGTGCGCACGTACAGTGCGATTGAAACTTCATGGCCCATGCGCAGAAGTCGAGTTTTCGGCCTGGGCGAGTCTATTTAGAAGAAGTGGTGTTAGAAGAATTGGGGGTGTCAGTCACATGTGGCTCTGCAGCCGCGGTTTGCTGACCACTGACCTTGTAGTTTTCAATGCAGGCGCACGAAGGAGAACCTTCCAGGCGGAAAAGCAGGTGAGGCTATGGTAGATGGCAGGACACGTGGGCACGGCCGGCTCTCCAGGGAGGGAGCACGGGCTGATGGTTGTTGGTTAGCGTGTGGGGCGGGCAGTGGCAGGGAGAGGTCGGCCGGGGCTGCGGCCGGCTGGCAGGAAATCCAGGCGTTGTCCAAAGAGCAGTAGGTGTGTCAGCAGGGAGTGAGCCGGTGCTTTGGGAAGCTCGCTCTGGCTGCGGGTGGAGGATGGGCTGGAAGCCTGGCTGGGGCAGAGACACCAGGGAGAAAAGGGAGCAGGTCGACCAGTTGTACGAGAAGGCAGTCAAGCATGGAGGATCCAGAGTTGCTCCCTCCGTCTGTGCAGGAAGCTGACGTGTGAGCTGTCCCTTGGGTGGTCCCGTCAGCCCAGCTGACAGCTGCCCGGGGCGTCTCCTGCCGTTCGTTCTTCTTGGCAGGAGACCTCCTGGCGGGAAGCCTGGTTTCTTGCCACGGGAAGGCACAGATGAGTGGCGTGATGAACGTTCTGAACACACTGGATTAAACACTTGGGGGGCTGACAGGAAGCCGCCCCTCAGAGGCCAGGAGCTGGGGACCAGCCCTGCCTCCTGCTCTCAAAGGTTGGGCAGCCGGGACTGGTGGAGGCCGGCCCACCCCGTCTCTCAGGGAGGCTGCTGCCCCTCTTCTCTTCGCACCCCCACGTCATGATCAGCCTGCACTTCCAAGTTCTAAGCCATGTCCACCCCTTGGGCCTAGGGCTGCACACAGGTCATCGGTCCAGCCTGCCCGCGGGAGGATGGACTCGGGCATCTGCGTGGTCCCTGGGCATGTGGGTAGAGAGTTCTGGGCGCCGGATTTGGACCGAGGCCATAAGGAGCACTGTGGCCTCTGGGTTTCTGACATGGATGGCTGAAGGGACAGGGCCACTCCTGGGTATGGAAACCCGGGGGGGAAGGAAGAGGCAGCGGGTGGGAGATGAACTGGGCGAAGAGGGCAGGCTGCCTTGAACGACTGGACAGAGGAGAGCCTGGGCCTGGGCTTAGCTCAGATCCTGAGAAGGACTCCAGGCTGCCGAACCCCCTCTCCACTCCGAGAGAGAAAGGGTTCCTTTACGCTCCTGGGCTGAGTGGGGTCCTCCCTTCCCCGGCTGGGCTGCCCGCCGCAGGTACAGGACGTGAGGTTCGGCGGCCGGTCGGCGTGCCTCCTCTGGGCCTTCCCTGGAGGGTCAGGCTGCGGGGAAGGCCTCTCAGGAAGAGGAAAAAACAAGTTGTCTTAGTCAGCTTCAAGGTCAGGGCGTTTCCTAAGGAGCAGCTGGAAGAAGAGGCAGCAAAGGCATCGGAGATCGGAGCTGGCCAGGCCGGAGAGAAAGGCTGAGCGGCAGCTGGGAGGCAGCCACACAGACTGGCCGATTGCGGTGCAATGCGCATAAACACGGCCGTTTAACCCTTTTGGGGCACATGGCTCCGTGGCAGTAGGTACGTACACAGTGTTGTGCAACCATCCCCCACCCTGTTCTAGAACTTTGCATCACTCCCAGTGGAAACCCCATAAGCGACCATGGATTGAGGGCCTACTGTGTGCTGCTGTGGACATTCACAGAGCAGCCCAACTGTGAGTCCCCTGTGTGCACACACAGTCCTGCTGAGGACGAGGCAGGCAGTACTCTGCCTCCCGGCTTGGCCCTCAGGCTGTGAGCAGCTGTCCGTTTTGTGGCCTGTTTAGTGCCGCGGAGCCTACATTTTGGTGCTTTAGTGACGTTGCTGCTTGAAATGGCCCCACCCTGAAATGCCGGCTGATGGCCCAGCGCAGGGGGCTGGGCTGGGCCTGAAGGAAAAAACACGAATGTTAGTGAGCTTCGTTCAGGGGCCTCTGGCTGTTCATTGCTAATGATTGACACGACCTATTAAATGGGGTGTCTTTAAACACATGACAAGATGGGGCAACCAGCAGCTCACAGGCCCCTAGCCCTGCATTTCCCAGGGAGCGAGGGTTCAGTATTTGCGAACTCAGGATCTGTTCAGGGTCTCACCCAACCAGACTGTTAGGAATAAAGAGAGGTGGCTGCACCCCATGGCTGTTCTTCTGCTTTGTGTGTTGTGGTTTCCTGTTCATCCTCACCTGAGGGTCTTTCTCCCATTAATTTTTAGAGAGTGGAAGGGAAGGGGAGGGACAGAGAGAAACATGATGTGAGAGACGCATGTATTGGTGGCCTCCCACACGCACCCCGACCGGGGCCCGGGATTGAGCCTGAGATCAGAGTACAGGCCCTCGAAGGGAACAGGATCTGGGGCCCTTCAGTTGGCGGGCCAGCGCCCTATCCACTGAGCCAGTCTCTCCAGGGCTGCACCCCATGACTGCGTTGTATGCACACCCTGGAAATGTGACGGTCGGCTCAGAGGGTGTGGTCCTTTTGAGCCCCGCCCCCCATCCTTATCGAGGTCACAGGAACCAATACAACTTGCAGATAGTTAAGGTGTACACCTTGATGTCAGGATAGACATACCCCGGGAAGCAATCGCCACCACCCGGCTAATGACCATGCTGCTCTCCTCGCAAGCTTCTCTTCACTTGTGCGGTGAGAACGCCAGAGATCACTCTGACAGTGCAAGTACACACATGGCCAGCTGAGTCCCCGTGCTTACCGGAGCGCTTCAGAACCAACTCATCGTGCATCCCTGTGCTTGAAACACGCGCCCCTTGACCCGCATCTCCCGGATTCCCCTCCACCCGGCCCCTGGCAGCCGCCATTCCACTCTCTGCTTCTCCGAGTCCTGCTGTGAGAGACCACACATGTGAGGGCGTTCGTCCTCCTGTGTCCGATCCAGGCCACGTAGCATTCCATCCTCCGGGACCATCCCTGTGGCACATGGCAAGATTTCCTTCTTTGAAAATAACCTGGATAATCGGAATAACATCCGCGGTAGACATACCTACGCACCGTGTTTTCTTCGTCCGTTTATCCACCGGTGGCCTGCGAGGTGGCTTCCACGTGTTGGCTGGTGTCAGTAACGCTGCCGGCAACATGGGCGTGCAGATGGATACCTCTTTAAGACGCTGGCTTCATTTCCTTCAGATAAATACGCAGAAGTGGAATTGCTACACCAAAAGGCACTTCTATTTTTAATGGTTTAGGCACCTCCACACTGCGGTCCGTAATAGCGGTACCAGTTTGCATTCCCGCACGGGGCTTCCTTTCAACGTCCTTGCCAGCCCTTGTTAGCTTTTGTCCTTTTGATAACAGTCATTCGAACAGGATGAAAGGAGAAAACCACATGTTCATCTCAATCGATGGGGGAAATGAATTTGATAAAATTCAACAACCATTTGCCATAAAAACACACACAAGAAACTCTCCACAGAATAGGGCTGGCAGGAACACAAAAAAGGGGATGTGTTAGAGCCACAGCCGATATTCAGACCCAGGAGGGACATGAAAGGCTTTCGCCCTAAGACCCAGGACAAGCATGAGGGTTCCCTTCTCGCCTCTTCCATGCAACACAGAGCTGGCAGTGCCAGGCGGAGAAATTCGCTAAGAAAAAGGAACTAAGGGGCATCCAAACAGGAAAAGAAGTGCAGTCATCTCTGCTTGCCGATGACACCATCAGACATGTAGAAAGTCCTGAAGACTCAGCTAGAAAATATGTGTAAATTTTCAGAATGCAACATCAACATACAGAAATCGGTCGTGTTTCTATATCCAAACAACCAACTTATTCAAAAAGGAAGGAAAAACAAACCCTTCCCAATAGAGACTAAAAGAATAAAACACTTAGGAATAAAGTTAACCAAAGAGATGAATTGCATGTTCACTGAAAACGATAAAATAGTAATGAAGGAACTTAAGATACAGATCAAAGAAAAGACACAACAGTGTTAAAAAAACACACACACACACACAAAAGTCTCCCCATCATTGACCCTGGCGAAGCTGATTCATTTAGATTTTATTTTTTTTTACAATTTTTATCTTTTTCTCAAAGGGACAATTGTTCATATCACCTTATTGCTAGTGTCGTGGTTGGCAAACTGCGGCTCTTTGCCCCCTTGAGTGTGGCTCTTCCACAAAATACCATGGCCTGGGCGAGTCTGTGTTGAAGAGGTGGCGTTAGAAGAAGTTTAAGTTTTAAAAATGTGGCTCTCCAAAGAAATTTCAATCGTTGTGCTGTGACATTGGGCTCTGTGGACTGGTGAGTTTGCCGACCGCTGTCACCTTCTGAACACTACACCCACAGGGTACACGCGGCGGTGGTCACTGTTGAGGGCCTGCCTGCTGCATGCTATGCGGCCTGCCTGGTTTTATTTGGAAACTGCAGTCTGTGAATGGGGCCTGGTCCGGTTTGGATAAGTCTAAAGCTTTTGGTTACTAAAGCTGCAACTTCTCTTCCTTATCCGAGTCGGGTGGCATTGGCACGAACCTGTGGGGGGGGGGGGCACACCCGCCTTTAGAGGGGCGCCCCGTGTCCCGTCTGGGGATGCAGTCCGTGTTACTGAGCAGCTGCCTTATTGCTTGGCCCGCGTCGCTTTCTGGTCTTTGGGGATCACAGCCAGAGCTGCTGTGAATACCCTCACCCCGCGTCTTCGTGCCCTCCCCACCTCTTCCCGAGAGTAAAAGGCACTAAGTCTGATTTTGAAGCAACTGCCACCCATGAAGAAAACCGGATCTCCGCCTGTGATTGACAAGCGGGGCAGTCTGGCGGCCCGGCCCCTTCCTGGAGCCGATGCCAGCTGCCAGCTGCGGGGGCCCTCCCTCCGGCAGCTGTGCCCTCCAAGCCCCCCGTGCTCCCCCCGTTTGTGAGACCCACCTGCCCTCCGCCCGCTCTGAGTTTGCAAACTCTGGTTTTAGTCGTTGCCGATGTGACGGGTTTAAAATGACAGCTGCTTGAAGAGGCAATTAAGCGCCACTCAATTCCCAGGGCAGCGGAGCCGTCTTCCCGCTTTTATTAGCCATTGGTGTGTCTTGCTTTGTGACTTCCCTGTTTCGGCTCTTTGCTCCATTTTCCCTTGGGTTGTCTAAAAGAGCTCTGTATCCATTTAAAGTTGGTTTAAAAAAGGAAAAAAGGCCTCTCTGCCCCCAGCTAGCCTGCCTGGGACATCAGACAAGCATCGCGGCCTCGTGCACCCCCGGGGGAGTTGGGGGGGTGGGGATGGGGTTCTGGCGGTGCCCGAGCCCAGCTTTGAGGCAGCAGCGCCTGGCGGACGGGCCAGCGGGGGCCGAGCCTGTGGTGCCACGAGCCAGGCCTGGATGTGGCTGGGCCGGGGAAGGAAACAGACTGAAGGCGGCATCCAGGAGAAATGCTATTTTAGGTCCACCTCCTGCCCCTGGATCTGAGCCTCACTGGACAGCCCTGGACGGGCTCTGGCGTCCGGTGGGGGCTGTGTGGTGCTGAGCAAGTGACTTCCCTTCTCTGGGCTTCCTTTCCTCTCCCAGGCTGCCTCGGGGTCTGCAGGGTCAGGCGGCTTGGCGGGGCAGCTGGTCCTTGCAGCCGCAGTCAGGGGGGAAGGGAAGGAGGAAGGAAGGAAGAGAAAAGTCGAGGGCTGGGAGAAACAGGTTCTAGGATGAAGTCTGAACTCGGATAGTGAATATCTCTGGGCCTCAGTTTCCCCATCTGTAAACGAGGGGCTTGGATGCCATGAGGCTCCAAAATGGGGATTAAAAACTGCCTTCTGTTGCTTTCTCACGGGGCCAACCCCTTAGAGTGGCTCATCGGCTCCGGTCAGTGCATCTGTTTTCCGATCAACAGCCGTGGCCTGAGCCTCCCTGACCCCAGGCTTGTGCTGGGTCAGTAGCTTCAGAATGAGGCAGAGAGGCGCACCCCCCCCCCCCCGCCCCGCCCCGCCCGGGACCACAGCGACCACAGGGCGGTGCACACACTACTCATCGTCTGGGCCAGTGGTCGGCAAACTCTTCAGTCCACAGAGCCAAACATCTACAGCACAACGATCGAAATTTCCTTTGAGAGCCAAATTTTTTAAACTTAAACTTCTTCTAACGCCACTTCTTCAAAACAGACTCGCCCAGGCCGTGGCGATTTGTGGAAGAGCCACACTCAAGGGGCCAAAGAACCGCATGTGGCTCACGAGCAGCAATTTGCCGACCACTGGTCTGGGGGCGTCCCGGAGGTACTCACTGAGTGTGGGCTGAGAAAGGCTTCCTGGGTGGGAGTGTCTGGACCTGGGGCTAAGGAGGGGTTGGATGCCCGGGAAGGGGGCGGCGTGGCTGAGGCTCAGCGGTGAGATGGGACGGGCGCCGTGCTGGGGTGACTCAGTGGGGCCGGCTGGGGTGACAGCTGCAGAGGTCGCAGGGCCAGGTCACAAAGGGCTTTGCAAAGATGCAAAGGAACCCGGGCTCCTTCCAGGCTGGGAGTGTTTCCTTCAGCGCCCGACAAGGGCAGGCTGGTGTCTTCGGAGGAGCACTGGGCTCAGAGAGGATGCTGAGGTTGGGGGGAGAGAGGGGACAGGAGGGGAGGCCAGTGGGGAAGGCGGGAGGAGGTGGGAGGTCCAGAGGTAGCAGCCGTTTCCTGCTCCCGGCGAGGGCGTGGGAGGTCAGCTCTGGGGGAGACCGATGGCTGGAAAATGGGGTGACATCTGTGGGGATGACCGCCTGGAGCCCAGGAGGATGGGCTAAGCCGCAGACCGGCTCACTCATTCACCATCGCGCCCACGTGGGGCCAGGCTTGTGCGGGACCCAGCGGCGAATGAACTACCCCCGCTCGCTGCCCTCGGGCGCCTGTGTGCTGATGGGGAGGAAGGCCGTGATGGGCGAGGTCTCAGTCCCTCGGGGTGCGGACGGTGTAGGGAGGAGAGAGCAGAGGTGGGGGCCGCCAAGATGGGAGAGGTGCGGCAATTCCACAGGGGTGACCAGGGAAGTCCCCCTGGGAAGGGGGCCTGTGAGAAACCTGTCCCTCCGTTCTTGCGCTCAACCATCCGTTCACTCACATGCACAGCGTACCCAGGGGGAGCCCCAGAGGGGGCAGCTCAGGAGCCCACGGCAGAACCTACCCCGGGACTCAGGGGCGTCCGTCCGCTGAGGCCGAGTGAAGGAGGAGTGGGTCGAGGCCGCTGGCCAGAAGGGGCAGGTAGAAGCCTCCAAAGCGGGGCGCGGCCCACGGGAGCTTGCTTTTGGGAATCGCCAACACCCCAGAAAAGAAAAGCGGGCGATTACTTGGGAATGTTTTCCATTTATGAACCAGGTCTTCTTTTCAACTTCATTTCAAAGGCCCCGGAGCACTGCTCCCGGGGTCTCTGACACCCCCCCCCCTTGCTCCCGGGGCCCCGCCGCCCTCACTGTCACGTGTTCAGAATGGCTGCGTGCATGCCTGTCCCCTGTGGCGAGCAGGCTGGGACACGGGATCAGAAACTCCTGCTGATTTCAGGGGCTCAGGCCCGGAATCCAACCCCTGGCCCCCCGGCCCACCACGTGGACTGGCCACCGTTGTGAATCGTGATATAAATATCTGTGTTTTCTGATCGTCTTAGGCAACCCTGCGGGTTCTCAACCTGTGGGTCCCCCGGGACCATCATCAGAGGAGCCCCCACCCCGGCTCCCAGCAGCCATGGTGCCCCGGCCCAGGAAGTGGGATTCTAGGGGCTCCTCTTAGAAGCTCAGAAGCAGGACTGTTCTGTACCTCAAGGGCTAGGGTCCGGGAGCAAGTAAGTCTGACACCATGTTTTCCCAGCAGCCCAGTCTAACAGGGGTTGTTGTCATCACCTTACAGATGGGGAAACTGAGGCTCAGAGACGGAAGTGACCCACCACAGACCCCAAACCTGGAGTTAGGTCTCATTCTCAGGTCTCTGCCTGATCCTCCCAGACCACACCTGTCATGCAGCTTAACAATAACCCACAACCATCGGACCAACTCACACCCGTCATGCAAAGCACAAATACTCAATTCAAGCTGGTGCAGACCAGCCGGGCCCCACAGAGCCCTTCAAACGGGGTGGGGGTAGGTTGCGGGCGGGGCTGAGGGAGATCAGGACAGATGAACCTTCCTGCCTCCTACTGGCTCCACAGAGAAGCTTGAGGCAGGAGGGGACAGCGAGGGGGGCAGGCAGGCCCGGGTCCAGCAAGCAGGGTGTCCAAGAGCAGTTCGCCGCGCTCCCGAAAATAACCACAGCGTCTCTTGTCAGCCTCGCACTGCAAAGCTTAGAATAAACCCTCATAAATCTCTGTCCAGGGCCGTTAGAAAAATGCTGAAAATCAGAGGAACGTGGCGATGGCCACAGACTCACAGCTTCACCCCCGCCCCCCCCCTCCCCCCCGTCTCTCTCTCCTCTGCTTCTGTTTCTCGGTGCTCATGTCTCTCCAGAGTACACTGTGCTCTGAGTGTCCCCTTGTCTGTCTGTCCCTCCCACCTCTCCCCTCCTCAGCTCCCCCCGCCCGCCCCCCGTTATTAAGCTGAGAGAGGCTCCAGCCTACCACCGCCCACGAAGCACGTATTCTAACGCGGCTTCCCGTCTTCCAGAAACACAGATGCAACATTGATGACACTCTTCCTGCTCCGGGAACAGCAATCAGAGCAGCTGGGGGTGGCGGCGGGGTGGGCACTGGGAGAGGCTCGGACAGAGGAGACAAGAAGTCCTCCTTGTCCGAATGTTCCTCACAGCAAAGGCAGTGGCGGTGCAGAGGGGGTGGGTGTGACTGTCAAGCCCCGTGACATGTTCTCTGGATGATGGTGGCTCAGTGGGCAAAGCTGGCATGGGAAAGGCAGTCAGGGGGCAGCAGGAGATCCAGCTATGGATACTATGGGAGCCGGATACTAACGGAGCACAGGTCTGAGCCCTGCATGCGAATCTGAGGTCTGCTGCTCGAGACAGGATGAACTCAGGCAACTTCAACCTGCTCACTCGTGCTTTGCTTCATTCCCTAACTCCGCGGTCGGCAAACTGCGGCTCGAGAGCCACATGCGGCTCTTTGGCCCCTTGAGTGCGGCTCTTCCACAAAATACCCCGGCCTGGGCAAGTCTATTTTGAACAAGTGGCGTTAGAAGAAATTTAAGTTTAAAAAATTTGCCTCTCAAAAGAAATTTCAATTGTTGTACTGTTGATATTTGGCTCTGCTGACTAATGATTTTGCCGACCACTGACCTAATTCATTCATTCATTCATTCATTCATTCATTCAACAAGAGTGCTCTGAGTCCCCAGTGTGTGCCAGGCCCGTATGTTGGCAGGACTGTGGGTAAATAATTACAGAGCAACATGAGGGCATGTGACCCGGGGGCCCTGGGGTGCTGGCAGCCACCCAGAGGGGAGAGGGCTCAAGTCTGAGGACAGGAACAACTTGGGTGGGCAGGATGGGGTGGAGATGGGTGTCCCAGGTGGGTGGGGGTGGCACCGAGGGGACTGCAACTTACAAATGGGAACACCCAGGCTACCTAACAAACAGGACAAGGACCCGCGAGGCCACACAGGGTGGCACAGGGTCTCCAAGGAAGTGAGAAAGGCTGCCCAGGTGCCAGCAGCATCGACCTCACCATCCCCCAGGCCCGGCCTCAGACCCCACAGGGGCAGGCAGAGGTCAGAGGTCGGTGAGGCAGCGGGACCAGCTCCACACTCAGGGTTCGGTGCCATCAGACGGCCGCCACGTGGGACCGGGAGCCCAGAGTTGCCCACCCGTCTAATTGTTCACGAGAAGACACAACATATGTCACCTATGGCCGGTGCATCCAGAAAGAAGAGGGGGACCCCAATGTGGTGAGGGGCCCGTTAGCCATTGGACTCTCCGGGAATCAAAATGGACCAGGGTCCCCATGTTGGCTGACCAGCGAGGGCGGCTCCGGGCCCCCGGGTCTCCCGGGCCCGATGTCCACCCCGTCCGACAGCCGGCTCTCCGTGCAGGAAGCCGCCCCACCGTCCCGACCTCCCCGCAGGGAGTGTTTTTAGGTCCGCGGACATTTGCGAGAGCAGAGACCTCGCGGCTCCGAATTTCCTCGCTGAGGCTGAGGCAGGCAGCTCCTCCGAGTTCCTCGCCTTTCTGACAGCTCATCAGTCCATCCCCGAGGTGTAGACTGAATGCCGGGGGAGGGGAGGGGAGGGTTGGGGAGAGGCGGCCTCTTTCCCCCCACCCCCCAAGGGACCCACCATCTCACATGGAGAAACAGTGGCCGCAGGCAAGCAGCACCTTCTCCTACAGGATATCAGCCCTCTCAGCGGAAACATGGAAGAAGTTACCAGGGACCCCGAAGTCAGAGCACACTGCATATGTGGCCGGCAGAGTGGGTGAAGGAACCCCGACAGCTGGGGCATAAAAGGAGCCGCGGATAAAACCTGTTAACAAAAGCACTGGATGTCCTAGCCCAGCGGTCAGCAAACTCATTGGCCAACAGAGCCAGATATCAACAGGACAGCGATTGAAATGTCTTTGGAGAGCCACATTTTTAAACTTAAACTTCTTCGAACACCACTTCTTCAAAAGAGACTCGCCCAGGCCGGGGTGTTTTGTGGAAGAGCCGCACTCAAGGGGCCAAAGAGCCGCATGTGGCTCACGAGCCAGTGTGCTGAACACGGTCCTAGACATTTGCTATGGTCGGGTCCCAAGATCGAGGTCGAGCTTCCTTAGCAGTCAGCGTGGAAAGGGAAATCTGGTCAGTTACATAAATCACCAGGATCCTGCCATTTGAACAAACAAGTTACCCGGGAGAATTAGAACAGCAGCTAGTGCCTATCGGTGTTTACTTACACACCGATACAAGGGAGGTGCTGATACCAGCCTCACCGATGATTGGGAGGAAAAAGTTCACCATCTGCCATGGTCAGGCCCCTGGTGGGACAAGGATTGGGGTGCAGACCTTCAAAATTCAGTGCCTCCGGTCTAATCCACCCCACGGCACTAAGATAAGGACCCCTCCCAGGTGTGGACACCGTGTGAGAACCAGCAATCCCGCAGTGGACACCGGAGAGCTCTCCCGTCTGAGCCCACCCACTCCTGCTTTCTGCCAACACGACTCTCGGGGCTGCAGCCCGAGCTCCGGGGAGAGTCTTCGTTCCCAACCGGCTGCCATCCGGCCACCTCCAGCAGAGACTGGGGGCTATCTGGAAAGGCAGGTGAGCAATCTGTGCTTTAAGCACGTCTTAGTCCTATTTCACTCACCGAGCTGTGGCTAGATATTGCCCCGTTCCTTCAACAAATATTCCCTGTGGCTAGATATTGCCCCGTTCCTTCAACAAATATTCCCTGTGGCTAGATATTGCCCCGTTCCTTCAACAAATATTGCCTGAGTGTGCAGGCAGCCAGGCCCGGTTCTCCCCTCCGGGCCCGGCACCATGAACACAGCAGAGAGGATCCCCACCCTCAGGAACTACAACCTTTCAGAAGAAACAAACATCATACGGGTCAACACTCAAAGGAAACACACCTTCCTGTGTTCTGGGAAACCTACAAAGGAAGCATCAGGAAGGGGCATCATTGGGATCAAGATCCCCTGGAGGAAAGACCACTTCATCTGGAGACGAAATGACGAACAGGAAGGAGCTGGCCCCGCAAAGAGGAGAAACGCAGCCCTCAAGGCCCGGGGAACCGCACGGGCACAGGTCCTGAGGGGGGCAGGGCTCACACCGGCTCTCGAGGAGCTTCACACGCTGACTGAGTGGCTCGTACGGGGTGGTGAGAGGCAGAGTGGCAACATGAGATGGGCGAGACGAGCAGGTCAGATTATGAAAGTCAGGGTGAGGCGGTCTGGTTTTTCTTTTTCAGTTTGCTTGAAATTGGACTCCCTGGCAAGCGTATTATTTCTGTGACTTTGTGTGGTCGCTGAGAATGGACTGAAGCAATCAATGTGTTAGGTGAATGGATGGATGATGGATGGATGGATGGATGGATGGATGGATGATGGATGGATGATGGATGGATGATGGATGGATGGATGGATGGATGGATGATGGATAGATGGATGGATGATGGATGGATGGATGGATGGATGATGGATAGATGGATGGATGGATGGATGGGTGATGGATAGATGGGTAATGGGTGATGAATGAATAGATAGACGGAGGGAGGGATGGATGATGGATGGATGGATGAATGATAGATGGATGGACAGATAATGGATGGATCATGAATGGATAGATGGAGGGAGGGATTGATGATGGATGGATGGATGATGGATGGATGGATGGATGGATGATGGATGGGAGAAGCTTGGCTTTGGAGCTGGACATGTGAGGTTTATGGTGAACTTCCTGATCAAGGCAGAGGGGACAGAGAACACATGAATTCGCATTGGAATTACAAAGCTCTTTGACAGTGTGATAACCATGATGATAATGATGATGATTGCCACTTGTTGCACACCTACTATGTGCCAGGCCCTGTGCTAAGCACTTAAAATGCATTTGCTAATTTAATTCTCACCATAATCTCGCCTGGGCTATACTATTACCACCCCAACCCTCACCCCCATTTCACAGATGAGGGCACTGAGGCTCAGAGAGGTGAAATGAATCATCCAGGGCCACCCAGCTTCTTTTCTAGGACACCCCCTGTATGTGGAAAGCCCCCCAGATACTTCCCACTGCCCGGCTCCGCCTTCCCTATGCACAGGTGATGGTATCGGTCCCCACAGCATGCTAAGTGAATGCTCCGGCATTTCCAGGTGGACCTGCCTGAGACAAAGGGAGGAGGGGGTGGTGGTGTAGGGAGTGGGGTGATTGGGCCAAGGTGGGGTTGAGCAACACCGCAAGGTGCCTCCCGGGAAAAGCTGTGGTGCCGTTTGGTGGGTGAGTGGGTCTCCTCCTTGATCTCCTGGATAAGCTCTGCCGTCACCAAAGCGAAGAGCCCGGATTCATTCTTGGACACCCCTGATCCCCAGAGGCCTCGCTGAGTTTCCCGAAAGTTGGCCAAATAAAAATTCAGTTGACTTATCAATTTTTTAATTAGTTATTCGCCAAAAGCAATGCCAATGGGAATAGCACTGAGCTTGCTATTGTCCTGCCCTCAGCCGGGCGAGATTAAAAGGTGCCGGAGGGGCGGGCGGGGTGAGATAACCATAGGGTGATAACATCTCTCTGAAAGGCATTTGGAACTAATTGCTCATCAAAGCCTCCTGCATTGGTTGTAGCAGCCAAGTCACTTGGAGGAAGTTATTCCTGGGAAAGAACGAGGGCCCAGATATCATCAGTGGGGTGCGCTGTGCCCGTCCCCCGACTTCACGCCCCAGGAGCTTCCAGTCAGCCAGGTGGGAAAAACACCCCATAGAAACCTGATCTCAGCTGTTGTGTCTAATCCTTGCGACCGTCCTGGGAGTGATCCCCAGTTAACAGCTGGGGAAACGGGTGTCCGGGGGATGGGGCCTCTGGCCCAGCCGTGTCTACAGATGCCGGTTCTCTGTGAGGGTCTCGAATGAGAGGATGTGCCTCCCTTTTGGACTCGGGGCCTCCTGCCTGGGGGTCATGGCTAAGTGGGAACCTTCAGTCTTTGCGAACGCTCTTTTGGGGGGCAGCCGTAGCGGCGCTCAGGGGAAAGGGTAGGTCTGCCCTCATCAAGACCACAACCCAGGAACCAAGGGTCCTTCCAGATGGGCCCACAGCCCCTCCGAAGCACAGATGAGCGAGGAGGCCCAGGGAGATAGGGCCTCCCTCCTTCTCATCCTGCAGCCATGCCGGCCCGGAAGGGGGAGGGGGAGATGGGGACAGGGCTAGCTGTCCCACAGCCCCTCTTCACACTGCCCTCACCCCTGCCTGTCACCTGCCCTGGGAAGCCCTGGCCCACCAGCTGAAGGCCCCACTCCTGGCCCCCACACCACAGTTCAGCCGTCAGTCCCAGCCCAGCCCAGCCTGACGCTAGTGAATGTGTTTTGGGAAGGCACTAGCCTGACCCTTTGCCCCCTAGTTCTTGGCCACTCCAGGTCCAGGCCAGCTCCCTGTCCAGAACCAATGGAGAGAAGGGACTTCGTCTCAGCCAAGCCTGGTGCTGAGCCTGGCTCTCCTGAGAGGCTGGGACAGATGGAGAGGGGAAACGAGGCAGGGAGCTGAGCAAACCGGCCGAGCAACTTACGGCAGGGACAGAAGGCCCGCTCCCCAGAGACAGCTCCTAGGTCTCGGTTATATTTCAAGGCCAGGCCCAGAAAAGCAGCCAGAGCAGGTGGGCGATGCAGGGCCAGTGCAGTGACTGACGCCGACCAGTCAGTGGACACCGTGACCCTGAGCAGACACACCTGGGAAAGCTGCTGAGCCTTCTATTGGGATCCTCCCCTGAACCCCCAGCCTTTACAAACCCTCAAACCGACAGCCCACACGCACTCTCCTCCCTGAGACCCACCGTGCCTTTCTCCCCCCGGCCTTCCCCCAAAGCTCCCAAACTCTACGAGGCCCCAGGAGACTTGCCCCCAGGGGAGCACTGGGCAGTGGCAGCTCACCCCGGGCTCACCCCCTGACCCTGTCTCCAGGCCCCCTTTTCTCCGACTTCTCGGGGAGCCAGATCGGCCCGCCTCGGCTCAGTTCTTTCGTTCCTGAAACATTTTTAGAACCAAAGCCGCCCCGCCTAGACTGTCTCCTGCCGCCTCCCCTGTCATGGCTCCTCCTAATTTCCCTGTCCCCCCTTCAGTAGCCGTCCCCTAACAATCACCTGGCTCTTACTAGGAAACCTTTCCTGCACAGTCAAGGACGCTTACCCTAATCGGTTTGGCTCAGTGGATAGAGCGTCGGCCTGCAGACTGAAGGGTCCCGGGTTTGATTCTGGTCAAGGGCATGTACCTTGGTGGCGGGCACATCCCCAGTAAGGGGTGTACAGGAGGCAGCTGATCGATGTTTCTCTTTCATCAATATTTCTAACTCTCTTTCCCTCTCCCTTCCTCTCTGTAAAAAATCAATAAAATATACATTTTTTTTAAAAAAGAAAAAAACCCATACACATTGGGAGCCCAGGCAAGCTGGCTGGGGGATGGTCCCCTTTCTGCTAATGCTGCCACTTACTGGCTGTGCCCCCTGGGCAGGGGACTTTACCTGTGTCTCGCCTTCCCCAAGACCCTGGGCCCTGGGAACGGGGTGGAGCAAGGGGTAGTGACAGCCACGAGTTTGGGGATGCAGGGACTTCTGCTTCTGGCCACAACGAGTGCTAGCACCTGGGTTTACCCTCTTCCCTCAAACAACCCCACCAACACAATACACAAAAGAACGGTTTCCGAGACACTGGGCGGGAGTTGAGGAAGAACAGGGATCTGAGGGTCAGCAGATGGAGGCCGAGCTTGCCTGCCTTGAGGGAGTGCCCAGGCCACAGCTGGAGGCGGGGGGAGAGGGGGTCGTGGGTTGGGGGAGAGGAGGGGTCCAGACAGATCCCCATGGTCTGAGTTAAAGGGATGGAACACAGGGGCCACAGGGACTAAGTTTCCAGAACAGAGTGTTGGACGGGAGCGAGCCGCACAGAGAGAGCTCTGGGGTAACTCGGGGGTCCCCCTTAAGCACTCAGCTGAGCGTTGACCAGCGCACGCACGCGGCAAACTGTCTCAGCTGGGGAAGAACCTCACGGAAGGATTAGATGGGGCGGCACCTGGGGCTCTGTGGGGCTGGGGTTGGTGCGGCTCTCCAGCCAAGCCGGGGGACCCTGTGACTCGGTGTCAAGAAGTACCCAGAGGGTCTGGCCTCAGGAGTGAATTACAAAGCAACTACGAAAAGCAAGACTTGAAAGGAGTGAGCTGTTTCTAAGTCGTTTAATTTCATCCAAGAACACAGGATGACAAAAAAATATCCAGTTCCCCATAAGGTCAAAGTCACAGTGTCTGGCACCGGATCAAAAATTCCCAGGCATGCAAAGAGGCAGGAAAATATGACCCGTAAGAAGGAGAAAAATCCATCACTGGAAGCTGACCCAGAACTGACACGAATGTTAGGATTAGCAGACAAGGACGAGACAACGGTTGTCATAACTGCATTCCGTACGCGGAGGAGTTAAATGGAGGCAGGGCAGACATCGAGGGACGAAAAGGGCGGTGCGTGAGCAATGACTCGCGTTGGCATTCGTGGCAGAGGATCGTGAACTTGGGCCCGGCAATAGAAACGACCCAAAATGAAACCCAGAAAGAGGACGTTAAACATAGAGCCTCGGTGAGCCGTGGGCCAGCTTCACGTGGCTTACCGGGCACGCCTTCCGGAGAGCGGAGAGCAGAGACGAGTCTCCGGAGAGAGAACGGCTCCGGGAGTCCACACTCCCTGACCCGGCAGTGCCTGGCGGCTGTTTGCCGAGCCCGGGGCTGTCCTGAGTGCTTACCGGGGGCCCCTCATCGACGGGTTTCTCCCAAAAGCTCTGTCGTTCCGGATTCGTCTCCGTTTTAAAGTAAAGAAACAGGCCCAGCGAGTTCACCGGGGCCCAAGGTCACGCAGAGGACGAGGCTGAGCCACGCCCGGAACACAGGCACTTCTCGGACCGCGAGGACCTTGGCTCTGCCCTCGAACGCCCTCAACACCAGTAAACAGTGTCCGTGCATTATTTTTAGCGGCCGCATAGTATTCCGCCGAGAGTTTACTTAGCGAATTCCCTGCGGTGGAGACGTGGCTCCCAGTTTTCTACCCTTATTAAGAATTCGCCCAGGACGCACACAGCTTATATTCCTGTTTCTAAAAGTGGAGCCACTGGGTCAACAGTAGACACAGTTTAAGGGCTTTGGCTGCGATGGTCAGATTGTCCAGAGAAAGTTTGTGGGGCCCCGGAGGTCTCCCCGCTAACTGCCTGTGCTGCCTCAGGCCGCTGACTTGTCCTCTCTGGACCTCTGTGTCCTCCATGTCCCCCCCCTCCCCCTCTGCTCAGGGCTGAGGGAGGACTCAGTGAGACACCAGGCGCCCGGGATGTCCCTTACCCTGTGCGGCAGGAGGAGGCGGTCCCCGGGTAATTACACGCACGGTGTAGCCGGGGGTGGGGCTGGGAGGAGCACAGAGGGTGCCTTGCAGCTCCCCGAGAGCCAAGCCGGCCCCATGAGCCTCTCTGAGAGAACCGTGGGCCGATGTGAGCGTCTCCAGCTGGAGCCGCCCCCCCCCCCCATCCACCCGCTGACGTTCCGCCTCGCCCTTGTTTGTTTCTTTGTGTGGCGGCCCCTCCCCCTTCCCGACACGTGACAGGTACAACACGAAATCCCCATGCACACACACGCACACACATGCAGACATACGCACACACATGCAGACACACTCACACATGCAGAAACACACATGCAGACACACTCACACACGCAGAGACACATGCACACACACAGGGTCTCCCCACCTCGCCTCACTCCCTGGGACCCATTATGACCACAGAGATTTCTTTTCACAGAGGCTTCTGGAAGGCACAGCTAATGCAAAGAGGGGGCGCCAGTGGGGGACCTGTAGGTGCCTTGGGCGCCCCACGGGCACCTGTACGGTGAGCTGCGGGAGCTGGCCCTGGTCCACCCCCGTTCCCATCATGCTTCTCCGCAGTTTGGGATTGGACCCCACACAAGAATTTTCCTAACTCAAACATCGCTTCCTGCTGAATCAGCCTCACAAAGCAATGTCGTCCCTCCCTCGCTCCTCCCACGAACACAGCTTTTAAAAACAAGGCGTTAATGTGGTTTCACGGGCCCACGAGCTCATACAGAGACAAAACCCCGGTGAGGACCAAGCACCCCGAGGAACTAAGTTGCATGCTTATGAGCAAAGACCAGGGAATAACCATGTATTGAGCACATACTATGTGCCAGGTGCAGGCCTGTGCTCTGTCCCGACCGCTCACCTCGTCCTTCACCACGCAGACAGGGGCTGTGATTATCTCCCAGAGGACGGATCTGAGGCCCAGAGAGGCCAAGGGACTTGTCCACGTCACACAGCCAGCAAGTGGACCCAGGCCTCCTGACTCAGACGTGGGGGGCAGTTCCCTCCCTTTGGGGCTGCAGTGGGTCGAATGCGTCCTGTGTGGAAAGAGCCACTACTGGTCTCTGCCACCCTCACCTCACTCGTCCAGGTCCCTCTGCTGGGCTCTGCTCTGCACACACAGTAGGTCCTTCTTTCCTAAGGACTTCTGTGCTTCCTTCAGCCTTTCCTTTGTTCATTCAGCTCCTTGGTGAGCACCTACTACTTGGGATACAGCGGTGACCTATGGCTATGGCAGCCATCAGCCTGAACTCACAGAGCAGGGGGATCAATGACTAAATGACCTCGTGCACAAATAAATGCCTGGTTCTCTCTGAGCCCAAGGCCTTTGTAAGACCGGGCTCCTTCCGGGGTCCCCGGGTCCACCAGGCACGGTTGCTCACATTGCAGCGAGGTTGGAGTCAGAATGCTTTTACTGCCGAGGGCAGCTGAGGTCTGGCGCAACGCACCGCGTCACCGGGAGGGTTTGATGGGAGAATGTAAGGAAAGCACCCAGTGTGTGGCAACCGACACACAGTAGGAGCCCAGAAAGTGTGAGCTCCTCTCTCTCGCTGAGCTTGTCAAAGATTTTGGAAATTGTGAAAATTTCTAAAAAGGCTCCTTCCCTCTCCCCTTTATTCCAGGGCACTTTATGGCAACAGCCGTGCCCAGTGGTAACCTGACTCTCTGACAGCTCAGGTGACCCGGATGGCACAATAGTCTTCACGGGTGGAGCTCCGTCCTGTCCCCTGTGGGCTGTGATCCAAGGCGGTCCCCTCCGCCCGGCTCCCTGCGCTGGTTATCGGGCGAGCTGCGCCTCCAGTTTATTTCCCGAGGGAGCGAAAGAGGGGTGTGCTCAGCGCCAGGTTCCCAAGCCCAGGCCCACTGTGGGGCTCCTGGGGGCTGGGAAGGATCCCCACAGTCAGGCTGTATGACCTTGGGCCAGTCACTTGACTTCTTCGAGGGTGTTCCTTCATCGGAAACAGGAAAATAGCAGCAGCGTGGCGGAGGGCTGTTGTGAGAAACCAGTCATTCGCTTGACAGTGAGCGGTTCCTCCAGCACCTGCTACTGCTGCTGAAGACGCAGCGGGCACAGGGCAGGCGAGCTTCCTGCTGTCGTGTGGCTGACCTTCCAGCGGGACAGACGACAGACGAGCCGCTCTACCAATATGTGCGCAGAAATTCCTTTTTCACCCTCATTTATCGTTTGAATCAAAGCATTGCTAATTCGTTTGTTTTTTTTTTTGTGTTTTTTTTTTAACTTTCATATAAGCACCAAATTTTAATCATGTAAGTCAATTCATTTTGGGGGAAAGAAACCCCCATCCACGTTGAAACCGATTTGGCTCAATGGATAGAGCATGGGCCTGCGGACTGAAGGGTCCCGGGTTCGATTCCGGTCAAGGGCATGTACCTTGGTTGTGGGCACATCCCCAGTAGGGGGCGTGCAGGAGGCAGCTGATGGATGTTTCTCTCTCATCGATGTTTCTGACTTTCTATCCCTCTCCCTTCCTCTCTGTAAAAAATCAATAAAATATATTTTTTTAAAAATAAACCCCACTCAGGACTCCCCCTCCAGAATAATTCAATGATGTTCACGCCCCCAAACAACCAAATTCCAAGTCTACGAAAACAAAAACAGCCCATACCGGGGGCGGGGGAGGGGGGAGGAAGTATCGGAACATCACATTCTAGGGGTTCAGTGCACTTAGCAGCCTTTGCTCTGTCAGCCAATCATCCTGCCACTGACTGTCAAAAACAACACCCATCTGGCCGGTGTGGCTCTGATTCAGCATCGGCCTGAACCCCGAGGTCAGGGTTTGATCCCTAATCGGGGCACACGTAGGGGTTGGGAGCTCGATCCCCAGTGGCGGGCGTGCAGGAGGCAGCTGGTCACTGCTTCTCTCTCATCATTGATGTTCTTCTCTCCCCCTTCCTTTCTGAAACCAATAAAGTATTTATTGAACGAAATAACACCCTAGTGCCGTGGTCTGCAAACTGTGGCTCACGAGCCACATGCGGCTCTTTGGCCCCTTGAGTGTGACTCCTCCACAAACACCACATGCAGGCGCGCACGTACAGTGCAACTGACACTTCGTGGCTCATGTGCAGAAGTCGGTGTTGGCTCTCAAAAGAAATTTCAGTTGCCGCACTGTTGATAGTTGGCTGTTGACTGATGAGTTTGCCGGCCACTGGGCCAGCTCATCAGAATATGCATTTCTACTGGCTTTTTTAAATTAAAAAATGATTTGAAAAAAGGAAAACTTGAAGGAATTCACAGTGAATTGCCTGCCTCACTCTGATGTGAAAGCACGTACTGCATGGGAAGGTCAGGAGCCCACGTGATTAGGGGATATTGACCTTCAAGGGTTAGCTTTCTTCCAACAGTGTGAAATACTCACAATGCCAAGGACGAAGGGACACAGACGCTTTCCTTTGAGAATTCCACAGGACAATGCAGGTGCCCATAGAGCAACTGGGCTCCTGTTGTCACAGAAAACCGGAGAAGAACCGAGCAACACCTAGAGAGACGGAGTGACATGTATTACGCGCGGGTCCAGGGGAAAATGTCTCTCAAATTCTGAGCCCCAACATGGAGGAATTTTCTCTATGTTTTTACCTTTTTTGTCTCCCAAATATGGGGTGTTTATGGCCCCTTTTGCAAGTTCTTAAAGAGCCCCTGTGTGCTGGGGCCTTGAGACCTCAACCAAAGGCCTGGCCTGGTGCCAGCGCTGATAACCTCATCCGGGGAAGGTTTAACGGCCTCTCTGAGGTGGGAGTCATCTATTTTCCTTATTATTTAAGCAAGCAAGCACTTACAGAAGCCAAATAGCAGGTTAAAATTTCAAACAGCCGTTTTTATATAAGACGGATGCTTCACTGTCAAACTGACACTGTTCCCCTGTGTAAGGGGTTTCCCATCCTGCTTCGGGCTCTTCATGGAGAGCCGGAAGTCAATCTGAGTCACCCCCAGGGGTGTCTTCTCCCAGAGCTGTGGGGACCGGGACAGCTGTCAAACCACACATCCTATCACCCACCTCCGCCCTCCTTGGCACACCTCTGGGTGCTGGGACGCAGTCGTCCCCGGGACCCGGACCGCAGGCCACCCACGTTTCCCATGTACTTGCTACATCCATCGTCCCCCTTTGGCAACGCTACCTGAGTGACCAGCGTGGGCTCCCGGTGGGCTAGTCCCCATCAAACGCCCCACTGCCTCCGGAGTTGGCACGCCTCGAGGGCACTCTCCTGTGGCTGCCCAGGACGGCCGGGCACACGCCCGTCACCACCCCCCCCAAGAGGAGAACGTTTCCTCTGGCTTTGGGCGGGAGTGGGAAGGTGCCGACTGGGCCTCTGCACCGGACAGCACCGCGCCTGTGTCTGCCCAGCCAGGCGGCCAGCAGCAGCCAGGACCGGCCCAGGTCGCTCCTCCGAATATGGCTGGAATCGCTTCACCTGCTCAGCACTGTCCTGACTCAATTCTGTCCCTCTTTCTCCTACTTTGTTCAAAAGACTGTCAACTTCTTTGCCTTCCGCATCACCGCCGGAACTCTGACAGTCCAGCAACACCAGCCCATGTGGGTAAATGCTCCACGTGGCGAAGCTGCCGTTCGTGGTGCGTATGGAGGTGGCGGAAGCGCATGGTCCCGCCAGGCGCGCACCGACCCGGTCGTCCCCTGCCCCTGGCCCATGGGCTGGAGGCCCCGTAGAATGGCCTCACCGTCGGCTTTGGCACCGAGCATGAAATCCAGCCGCTGTGCCCCACTGCTGCCTCAGGGAGGCAAGGCCCTGGGCCAAGGTACATGCCCTTGACCGGAATCGAACCTGGGACCCTCCAGTCCGCAGTCTGACGCTCTATCCACTGAGCCACACCGGTCTCGGCTGGGCCCGGGAAGTCTTATGAGCAGAGCAGGACGTGGACTTTTATCCACTGGAGAGGACAGCGTGGGAGGGGTTCAGCCAGGGCCATGCCCCGAGTGAGGGCTCCAGCCACTGTGAGTGGCGTGGACACAGGAAGCCCGGCGCAGCAGCTGGTAGACCTTACCCTGGGGGACCGGGAGAACCCAGATCCCTCAGAGAGACCACCGGGATTGTCTCAGGGACCCCCATTCACCCACAGAGCCCGCCGATCTGTTCCCGTTCTCCTGACACGCCAAACAGTGACTCTCGGAATAGGACAGTCGGTGGCAGGTGCACTGGGTGAAGGGATGCAGCCTGCACGCGACCATAAACACCCCAGGAGCACAGATTTGGGGCGCAGGGCATGCCAGGAGGCAGCTGCTTTATTTAAGGCGCGAGCGGATGTTTGCCCGAGCTATTGCTCCCAGTGTGTGTGTGTGTGTGTGTGTGTGTGTGTGTGTGTGTGTGCACGAGGGACGGGGAGGGGGGGCAGGTACACCCAGCTCAGTTGCTAAAAATAGGGGGATCCTCAGTGTGTTTTTGTGTGACGGGCCCTGAAACATTGCCCCACCTCGGGCTGAAGTCCAGAGAGCTTCGCAGACACCTGGCCACAGAGGAGCTTGGCTGGGAGAGGGTCTGTGGCCCGGGGGAGGCACAGCCAGGGTCTCTGTGTCCAGGTCCGGGCTCGGTTCCGGCTCTGGCTCCCCTGTGCCAGCTCGTGCTGGGACGCCGGTCCAGTGGCTGCCCCTGCCCGGTGGGCCCGGCATGCCGCCCTCAGTGAGAGCGGTGGGAGCTGGGAGGAGGCTCCCTCTGGACTGGGGTCTGCATTTGAGCAGAGCCCTCCGTCCCAGCTTCCCTGGGTGCGTCCCAGGGGGCCAGGGCCCTCAGAGCCTGCCTTTGGCCAAGCCAAACCGAGCCAGAGGTCAGCGGAGTCCTCAGGGGCCCATTTTGCAGATGGGCACATCGGCCCGGAGGTGGAGTTAGAGGAAGCCCCATGCAGTCTGGCCCTTCAGGGGAGGCCACCTTCCCTGAGCCTTCTGCCAGCCAGCACTCCCCATGCCACCCTTCCGATCGGGCACCCCTTTCATTGTCAGCTGCTCCTTCCTCCCTCCCCTCCCTCCCTCCCTCCCTCCCTCCCTCCCTTCCTTCCTTCCTTCCTTCCTTCCTTCCTTCCTTCCTTCCTTCCTTCCTTCCTTCCTTCCTTCCTTCCCTCACTCATGAACGCTTAGCCAAAGCTCTTGGTCCATTTTACAGCTAGGTTCAAGTCCTCACGTGCACGCCTGAGGCCGGAGAGCGGCCTGAGTTGGCAAGCCCGGGGGTCAGAGAGGGCTTGCCCCCCTTAGCTGTCTGAGCCCAGCAGGCCGGGCAGGAGCCCCTTTCGCTGAGAGTGGCTGGGTGAGCCAGTCTCTGTCTCCAGGCAGAGTGCTAGGTGGTAGCCCTCCACCTCCCTCCCCTCTTCCCCTGCGCCCTCCCCTGCTCTCCCCCTGCCTGCTCCCCACCTGGTGAGGACAGGGCCAGTGTTGCTGCTGCTGGGAGACTCTGGCAAGAGAGGGGCTGGGAGCTGGTGGTAGGTGGGCGGGCACATGACCTTTCGAAGCCGCTGCCAGAGAGTGGGGCCTTCTCGGTTGTCTTTTCAAGAGCTGTGGTGTCCTAGCCCAGCGGTCGGCAAACTCATTTGTCCACAGAGCCACATATCACCAGGACAACGATTGACATTTCTTTGGAGAGCCAAATTTTTTAAACACAGACTCTTCTTCAACACAGACTCACCCAGGCCGTGGTATTTCGTGGAAGAGCCACACTCAAGGGGTTAAAGAGCCGCATGAGGCTTGCGAGCCCATTTGCCAATCACGGCCCTAGCCTACTTGGCTCAGTGGCTAGAGTGTCTGCCTGCAGAACAAAAGGTCCTGGGTTCAGTTCCAGCCAAGGGCATGTACCTTGGTTGCAGGCTCCTCCCTGCCCTGGCCCGGCCGTGGTCGAGGCACGTGCAGAGGCAACCAATCGATGTTTCTCTCACATGGATGTTTCTCTGTCCTTCCCTCTCTCTTCCACTCTCCCTAAAAGTCAGTGGGAAATATCCTCAGTTGAGGATGAACAAAAAGTAAGTATTTTTTTAAAAGAGGAGCTGTGGCCACGCACAGTGGGGGGCCAAGAAGACCCCTTTTCTTGCTACCTCTTCACGCCCGGTCCTCAGAGGGTCTCAGGCCCGGCCTTTCCTCCCTGCCGCCCCCAGCCTCCTCCTGCTCCCCTCCCGCAGACGCGGAGCCTGCTCAGGGCTCTCCCAGGCGACCCCCGTCTCCCTTCTCCCCGTCTCCCAGCACAGCGGCCTCTACCCAGGGCCCTCCTTGCCTCTCTCTACTGGCCACGAACTCCTAACGCCTGGGAAGACAGGGCTCTTCAAATCTGGGGCACACATAGCCCCTAAAATAATTCTGGGAACCACAGATGGCGCACATTTTTAGTTGGCATCTACATGTGATCATAATGTAAACAGTTGCAAAGGATGCGATTCCCAGCCATCCCTACACCGAGCAATGCTTTAAACCAGACCTCTCACCACCTCGGAGCTAGAGTCTGCTCATTGCCCTTCTCAGAGACCCCACCGGGCGGGCTGAAGGCCAAGCCAGCCCCCTCAGCCCAACGGCGAAGCCAGGCTGGCGGGACTTTCTGTCAAGAAACGGTATGGGGTATTTTCCAGGTGCAAACCTCTCGCACCAGCCTCTGTCTGGATTCTGCCTCGATTCTGGGCACGTGCAGAGGCCGGGAGACCATCTGGAGCCTGGATGACATAGGCCCCCAGTGCTTCCCGACACCTCCGGCTTCTCCTGCCCCGGGGGCTTCTCCCGCCCCAGGGGCTTCTCCCTCAGGAGCTGGAGTCTCAGATCGCCTGCCCTCTGACGCTTCAGATGCCTTCCTTCTGTTCAATGTTTGATTGTGAGATGCAACACTGTGTGTGGCTAATACTCGCATCAAAACGAAAATGTACAGCTTGACTGTTTATCAGAAAGCAAGCATCCAGGTCAAGAAATAGAACCTTTCTAGCTCCCCACAACTCCTCTGGCTCCTCCCCATCGGCACCCCTCCATCCAGTTCCCAGGTGACGGCCATCCTGCGTGTTAGTCTGGTCACTTCTCCCTTTGCTGCACGATCTTATCCCCGACCCCTGCCGGTTTTCAACGTCGTACAAACGGAGTCCCACAGCTCGTGCCCCTGGTGCCTGGCTTCTTCCACAGAACATGGTGTGGGAGTCACCCGGGTGGGTGTGTGCCGCTCTGCGTCCTTCCTTCTCATTACGGAGTGGTGTTCGATCATAGAGGTATACCCCAATTTATCGATCCATTCTGCTGCGGACGGACATTTGGGTTGCTCTCCATTTGGGGCGGTTTCAGATCAACCTGCTATGAATATTCACAGGCAGGTCTCTAGGTTCATATATGTATGCATTTCTTCGGGTCTATATCTAGGAGGTTTTGCTGGCCTGTGGGGCAGATGTATGATCTACACTAATAGAAGAGAAAGATGCAAATCAACTGTACCTCTGTGATGCCCACCAGCCATTCAGGAGTGGGTATGCAAATTACCCAACAAAGATGGTGGGTTAATTTGCATATGCAGGTGCAGAGCAAAGACTGAAGACTGAAGACTAAAGAGGCTTGGCATCTTCGCTGAGGCCAGAGCGAAGGCCTGGGTACCAGGTGCCGGAGGAAAACCAGTGTTGGCAGCCAGGGAAAGGAAGGCATATTGCACAAATCTTCGTGCAACGGGCCTCTAGTAAACTATAAAAGATACTCAAGGTGTTGCCCGGTGTGGGCATACCACTCTGTACTCCCGTCAGCAGCGAAGGAGAGTCCCCGCTGCCCCACATCCTTGCCAATTCTTGGTGTTGTCAAATTTTAATATTTTAGCCAATCCGGCTGGGGAGCTGTGGTTATCTCATTGTGACTTTAAATTTTCATTTCCCTTATTATTGATGAGACTTAGTGCCGTTTTTATATATTTATTGGCTATTGGAATACTCTTGTTCTGAAATGCCTGTTGTTGTTTTTTTACCCATTTCTATATTGAGTAGTTAGTCTTTTTTCTATCGATTTGTAGTGGTAGAAACAAGTAAGTCCTTTGTCGGGTATATGTTTCTGATATATCTTTTTTTTCACTCTGTAAATTGTCTTTTAATTTTCTTATCAATATGGTTGACAAAAAAAGAATGTTGAATATTAATGAAGTCGATTTTATCAGGACTTTTAATGTTCAACTCTTTCTGTGTCTTGTTAAGAAATCTTTTGACCACTCCAAGGTCATGAAGATATTCTCTTATGTTACTTTCCAGAATTTTTACTGTTTTAACATTGAAACCCATAATTCCCCTGAAATTGATGTTGTAAATGTTATTAGGAAGGGGTCCATTCCTTCCTTCCTTCTTTCCTTTCCTTCCTTCCTTTCCTTCCTTCCTTCCTTCCTTCCTTCCTTCCTTCCTTCCTTCCTTCCTTTTCCTATATAGCTATCCACTTGGTCAGACTAGTCATTGAAAAGATTGTCACCCCCACCCCATCCCACACACACAGTTTGGTAGTGTCACGTTTGTCCTGAAACATGTATCTATCTGTGTCCTGCATCTCTCTCCTGCCCCATTGGTCTATGTGTCCATCCTTGTCGCAATGCCAGTATTGCTTACTAAACTTTACAATAAGTATTTATGTCCAGTAGAGGAAATACTTCCAAACCTGTTAAGGTTTTGATTAGGGTTGTAGGAATTGAATCTATAAATCAGTTTGCAAGGAAATTATTTCTTGACAATATTGAACCTTCCAATTCATGAATATGGTATATCCTTCCATTTAGGCTTTGGATTCCTCTCAATCACATCTTATCATTTCCTGAGTCGTTTTTTAGAAAAAGCCATTTTTTAAGTGAGTGATAGTATAGGCAACATTTTGGAGATGGCAAAACCATGATGACAGCAACTTTCCCAGAATGTTTCTTTGGACCCTCAGCCAGCCAGCATGGCACCAAAGGGACTTCACGCTGTGCCTGTGCCTACGCCCTCCCTCCATACCCACTTCCCCTGCACTCACAGAAGCTGGTCAGAGCTGGTCAGAGCTGGGGCCTCATAAATATGACGAAGTGAATACTCCCATCCCACAGCGTTCAACTCCTGGCTAGAAAATTGGCAACCCCATCCATGCCATCATGCTAAGAACAGATCAGACATCCTGTCAGCTTCCAGATAAAGCTTTTTTTTTTTCAAGTGGCTTATTGAGCTCTTTCCCATTAGAAAAGTTTCATACCTGCTCATTATAGAGCATTTCAAAACCGCCAACAGGTAGAAAAGGGGGAAACACACCCATATTCCTCTCACTTAGAGAGGAATAGCCCATGCATTTTCTTTTGTCTTGCTTCTATACACATTTTGTATTTGCTTATTTTGTGTTTAGAAGCCTGACCTTGTTCTGAGTTTAGAGTTCTCTATTTGGCCTTTCTCGCTTAACATAAAAACAAAAGCTTTCTCTTCTGTTATCCTAATGCAGTGGTTGGCAAACTGTGGCTCACGAGCTACATGAGGCTCCTTGGCCCTTTGAGTGTGGCTCTTCCACAAAATACCACGGCCTGGGCGAGTCTATGTTGAAGAAGTGGCATTAGGAGAAGTTTAAGTTTTAAAAATTTGGCTCTCCAAAGAAATGTCAATCCTTGTACTGTTGATATTTGGCTCTGTTGACTAATGAGTTTGCCGACTACTGCTCCAATGTCTTTCTTTGGACGTAGCAGCCTAAGAACTCTGTTGAGTGAGGGTCTGTTGAGTGACACCTGTTGGCCAAACCTTTCCCTGTGGTGGGAGGCGAGTGTGACTTGGAGATGCTGTCCTAGTGTGTAACCAGCATCTCTGAGCATTTATTAGCTTAGTCCCCGCTTAGCTGGGATTCCGTCCTCAGGAGAGGTACTTAGAAGTGGATTCCAGACTCAGAAAGTGAACAGAAGCTGATAAGGCCTTTACAAGCAAGAGTTAGAACCTACAGTCACGGCTACTCATGGGGCCTGTGTTTTTCGAGAACCATCGCCAGACACGTGTATAAACACTTCAGGACTATCAGCTCAGGCAGTCCTCACGACCCTCTCAGCCCAAGATCCCAGGCAGCGAATGCCCGAGCTGGGATTCGAACCCAAGCACTCTGCCTCCAGGCCTCTTGATCTTAACCACCCCAGGAGGATGGAGGATCCTGGTGGCTCTTTGAGACACCCTCGCCTTGCCGAAGCCGGTTCCAGCTTGTCATAATTGCAAGACTTTCATCAAAAGGTTGATGGAACTTGGGGACTCAACAAGGGCTGAGTCACATAGAGTATGTTGTCACCTGTTGGAATGGCTAAAGGCACTTCCCCAAACCTGAAAAGGGTGCATTAAATTGATTGTTGGCTGCCAGACAGCCCAGGGCATCTCAATCTACACGTTGTTGCCTCCTGTTGGCCAAACACCTGAATGGCCGTAGGCTATTCCTCAGTCTGACAATGGATTCTGTTTTCACCCCTGTCCTTTGAAGTGATGATCTCCCCCTTGCCTTCGGACAATCTGTGTTCATAAAAAGCACGAGGTCCCGCGACAAAAAGAACTCGGTTTCTTTAGTCAGGCTCCTCTGACCCCAATGCCTTTCAAAACTTGTTTTTGTCTTTGGCCTCTTTAGTTACACACAGCCTTTCTCCAGATGGCTGACCCTTCTTAATGCAGCGCCTCCTCTCATGGACTCCTTCCTCTGGGCCTAAGGGGCCTTTGCTGCCTGCACGGGAGGGGTTAGAGAAATGGGGGACCCAGCTGTGGGGTCCCCAGAATAGGCCTGAGTCCACGGCATCCAGCTGTGTGACCATGGGCAAATCCTCCACCTCTCTGAGCTTGAGTTTCTTCATCAGTGACATGGACAAAGAGGGTCCATATAAACACAAAGGCGGAAAGAGGCCACGGAAGGGCAATGTCTGAACCAGAAAGCACTCCCAGGTGTTGAGCTTCCGTAGATGGGCCATCTGCAGGAGTCCGGGGCCTGGGAGGGAAGGGGGGACCCCTCCCAGGTACCGGTCCCTGGCTGGCCCAGGACCCCAGCTCTCTCCACCTCACCAGGACTGACTGATGCTCTCCGACTGGCTGGGGTGTGATGGGGACTGCTTGCTGGTGACTCAACAAGGGAGGCTGCTCCTCTGTTGTCTCCTGGGCCTGGAGAGGGAATGCTCCAGCAACGGTCCTGGGACGGAGTTAAAGAGCCCGCTGAGATTTCACCCAGTTAAGGGATCAGTGGTGGCAGAGCAAGTGTGTGTGTAGGGGGGTGTCGGTGCGGGGAGGAGGGAGAAAGAAGAGGACACTTATCTTTACACCTGGGATTGGGGCACACATGGCCTTCTCCTGTGAACTTGGCAGTTCCTGCCTCTCTCGGCACTTCGGTTTCTTCCCCTGCGAAATGGGAACCGTGTTCATCAATGCGCTAGACCGTGAGGAAGATCACTCAGAGGGCACAGCCTGGGGCCGCTACGTGGATGGCACTTTGTAACCAGGAACGGAAGACCCGCTGGGAGTGGAAATCGAGGGTCTGCTAGGCGGGTTTGCTGAAAAGGAGACTGAGCTTTGTGGTTTGTCTGCAGCTGGATTCCCGGTTCTCGAGTTACAGGGAGGAGATGAGCAAACGCCTTTGGGTTCCCTGGTGCAGCATTTTCAACCGGTGTGGCCCGGCAGGCACCTCCTGCACCCCCACAGACACCCCCTGCCCTCTGGCAGGCACCCCGGTGCCGTAAGAACGTTTGAAACAGGCAACACCTGACTATTCAGTCAGGGGCACTGACCTTTCCCCTTGGATTACCACAGGAAAGAATGCTAATACCCAACCCAATAACAGCTGTCCTGTGTGCATAAATCAAAGGTACCCATTTTTTTGTCAGATGAGCAAAAAAGATAAAATATATAAATTTAATATATCTTTATTGATTTCAGAAGAAGGGAGAGGGAAAGAAATAGAAACATCATTGATGAGAGGAAATTATCAATTGGCTGCCTCCTGCACGCCCCACACTGGGGGTGAAGCCTGCAACCCGGGCCTGTGCCCAGACCGGGAATCAACCGTGACCTCCGGTTCCTAGGCCGGCACTCACCACTGAGCCACGCCAGCCGGGCAGATAATACGTTTTTTTGGTGCGCCGCAAACGTTAGTAATTAACGTGTGTGCCACGAGATGGAAAGGGCTGGAAATCCCCGCGCCCCCCACCCCGAGGAAGGGTCTTTTCCCGGGTGTCTGCTGTGCTCGGCCCCTCAGCTCAGTGCGCACCCGCTCTCCAAGGTGCACCTGACTGCCTGGTACTGCAGGGGCGGGGCCTGCCATGGCATGCCCCGAGAGCGCAGTGCCAGGGAGCCCTGCCAGGGCCCTTCCCTCTGCCCACTGCCATGGGAGACCGTGCCAACACGGCACAATCACGAGTCGGCCCCACCCAGGGGCCCCTGCAACCCAAGCACGGGTCCTGGTGCCAAGGAAGGGTGGCACAGTCTGCGGGTTCTGGACGTGGTGAAGGGGGCGGGGTGGCAGTCCGAGCTGGGAGAGGTGACCGCTGAAGCTGCTGCCCGAGCCCCTGTGCCCCTGCTCCCATTTGCACCTGTTGAGAGGGAGTTGTCCATGATCAGTCGCCCTCTCCCAGAGCCACCTGCCACCTTGGCCTAGAGACTGCGCTTCTGTTAAAGTGTTCCTGGCTGGCTGCTTTCTTTCTCCCCGCACCTTCACCGTTGGCCATACCAGAGTCCCAGGCGACTCTCAGCGGAAACTCATTCCTTTCAACTCTTCCTCCCCCTCTCGTCTCCTCCCCCCACCTTCCTCCCTCCTTTCCCGTCTGCTCCCAGTTCAGACCAACTCATCTCTGCAGTCGGTGCATTCAAACGTGTGAGGAGTCCCTGTGTCTGTCAGTCTGTGCTGGGCACCGGGGATTTGTAAATGAAAACAGCCTGGCCCTATCCGGTTTCGCTCCGTGGATAAAGCGTTGACCGGCGGATTGAAGGGTCCCGAGCTCAATGCCGGTCAAGGGCACAGGCCCGGGTTGTGGGCTCGATTCCCATGGGGGTGTGCAGGGGGCAGCTGATCCGTGACTCAGTCTCATCATTGATGTTTCCATCTCTCTCCCCCTCTCCCTTCCTCTCTAAAATCAATAAAAATATAAATTAAAAAATAGGAAGAAAGCAGTCTGGGTCCTGCCCTCAGAGGTTTTCACGTGCCAGTGGAGAGCACACGGGGTAGCAGCCCATGCCCCGAGGGGGCCCTGGGACTTGTGTATGTGCTCAAGTATGAGGCAATCCCAGTAATGCTTCAAGGCCATCCCTTACATGTCAGACATATATGGTTAAAGGCCATCGCTTACATGTCAGACATACATGATGAGTCGGGACTTGGTGGGGAATGCCGAGGGCTTCCTGGAGGTGGAGGCTTTGAGCTGATCTTAGAGGAGGAGGACCTTTGGGGCTGGCTCAGGCACTTCTGGCAGGAGACACCTGCAAACTGGGCTGGAGGTGGGGGGAGGGGTGGTCTCTCCCAGATACCCCCCTTCAGTCACACAGCTCCAGGCCAGCTGTTCCCCTTGCCAGCTGGGGAGTCTCTCGGGCACCTCTTTTCTGCTCTGCGAGCCTCGTTGCCTCTCTGGGAAGTGGGGTGGGGGGTGGCATCTCATAAGGTCTTAAGGGCTACAAGGGCATGGACAGTGAGCCAAGGGGGGGGGGGGGACTGGTTTGGAATTGGGTCGCCTGCATTCCCATCTGCAAAATGGAGCCCAGCTAGAACAGGAGCTGGCAGGCCTCCCCCCCCCCCCCCCAGTGTGGTGTGGGCTCTGCACAGACAGGAGAGGGGCTCACAAAATGCCGGGGGGTGAATGAATGAAGGGGAATGTGTTCCTCCCTCTGTGAGACCGCTCCCTAGACTTCCCATGCCCATTTCTTATTGTCCGTCAGATGGGGCTGACACGCCCCAGGTTCTCCCGAGTCCCCCAAAGTCACCTCATCACTCTTCTTTTGTTTTGTTTTGTCTTTCTGGCTACAATCATTACATTGTAACCTTAATTGCTTGTTCTTTCTGTCTTCACCACTAAGCATTTTTTGTTTGGATATGCAGTGCCCAGCACAGCACCTGGAACATAAAATGTGCTCGATTAGTTTTTTAAAATTGGTTTCAGAGAGGAAGGAGAGAGAGATGGAGAGATAGAAACATCAGTGGTGAGAGAGAATCATCGATCGGCTGCCTCCTGCACGCCCCTTACTGGAGATTGAGCCCACAACCCAGGCATGTGCCCTTGACTAGAATCACACCTGGGACCCTTCAGTCTGCAGGCCGACGCTCTATCCACTGAGCCACACGGCCAGGGCTCCATAAATACTGTAATGAGAGCCGGGCAGGTGTGGCTCAATGTGGAGCATGGACCTATGAACCAGGAGGTTGCAGGCTTGATCCATGGTGCACAGGAGGCAGCCCATCCATGATTCTCTCTCATCATCCATGTTTCCACCTCTCCTCTCCCCCCTTCTTTTCTAAAATCAATAAGAATAAAGTTTTAGCCGAAACCGGTTTGGCTCAGTGGATAGAGCGTCAGCCTGCGGACTGAAAGGTCCCCGGTTCAATTCCAATCAGGGGCAGGTACCTTGGTTTCTGGCACATCCCCAGTAGGGGGTGTGCAGGAGGCGGCTGACTGATGTTTCTAGCTTTCTGTCCCTCTCCCTTCCTCTCTGTAAAAAAAAAAAATCAGTAAAATATATTTTTTAATTTAAAAAAAGAATATAGTTTTATAAAAAATATTTTAATGAGTGAGTGGATTCATGAATGTGGGGTCCCCCCTCCCAACCTTTGGCCTCTGCTGAAGCTCCTAATTGTAGGTACGTGACCCCCCTGCCCGGTCACCGGTGGACTGTCCTGCTCAGGCCTTGCGGGACCTCTGCCTGGTGCGTCCTTTCCCTGCCCCGAGCCCCGCATCTGCGTTCCTTGGGGGCTCAGGCTTGGTCCCTGTGCCCGGCGCCTGGCAGAGGGTCTGGCACACAGTAGGGTCTCTCAAAACACTGGACTGAATGAGTGAAAGGTCAGCAGGCTGACCAGCCCGGCACCCAGAGGGCACCCAGCTGCCCAGTGCGTCTTCCTGCCCCGGGCGCGCGGGAACGGGAGGGCGGGAGTCGCGGCGGCTCGGCTCCCGCCACCCGGTGCAAACTTTCAAAAGATGCGGCGGCCGCGGCCCCTCCCTCCCCGCGCGGTTGGAGGCGGCGGGCGGCGAGGGCGGAGCTGGCGGGTCCGGGCCGGTGGCTCCGCCTCCCCCTCCCGCCGCCGCCGCTGCCTCCCTCCCGGGCGGTCGCCCCAGCTGCCGCCGGCAGGCTCGCCCGTGCAGCCGCGATGCCCCGCGGCCCGACCTCGGCCCGGGTCCCCGGCCCACCGCGCCGTTAGCGTTCGTGCGCCCTGAGCGCGCCGCTGCCAGCGCCGCGCCCCGGAGCAGCGATGGGCAACACGGTGCACCGGACCCTGCCAGGTACGCCGGGAGCCCTGCCCTACCGGAGGCGGGCGCTGGGGTGCTTCTCTCCCGGGGGACCTGCCGGGTGACTTCCGGAGAGCCACCCCGCCTGGGAATCCTCGGGATCAGCGGGTTGGAGTCTCTAGTGCTTTCTGGCCCCCGTGTCCGCGCGCGCCTGGAGGGTGGCTTTGCGCTCCGGGAGGGCGGGTACCGCGTCCTGGTTACCTTGGGGACCCCCATCCTTGTTCTCCCGGCTTTGGCCCGATGAGCGAAGGGGCCGCGGGGGCGATGCTGTGCGCCCCCTCGCCTTTGTTCCAGCCTGGGGGCGCTGATGAGGGAGCTTGGGGCGCCCTGGGGGAGGGGGGTGGAGACTGGAGCCGGGCTCCCCAGGGCTTCCGACGGGCCAGAGCCTACCTTTGTGAGGAGACTGTAGCTACTGAGGGTGGGGGGTGCTCTCCGGGGTACCCCAGCTTACAGCTGCCCGGCGCCCCTGCGGCACAAGCTGCCTCGGTTTGGCCAGGTTCCCACGCGCACCCCCGGCTGCGCCCCCCTCTGGTGTCCATTCAACTAGGGACTCGAGCCCCTTGGAGTGGCCGCTGCAGGGCGCATTCCCCTGGAGCTAAAACCAGCACAGAACCGCGGGGCAGGGGGTCAGGGGAAGGGGGTTCAGAGGGTGCGAGTGGGGGCCGTGGAGGTCTCACTACGAGATGCCGGTAACCCTGGAACAGATCAGGCGCGCGGAGGCTGTGCCCGGCACTTTGCATGGCCTCGCCTTTGCGGAGAGGGTATGCAAAGACGCTTCCCTGGGAGGGTGTGTGTTTCACTTTCACAAGGGAAGACACCTAGGCTGGGAGCAGGGGAAATGACTCGCCCACGGCCACAGCACTGGCAGGGGAAGAGCACGGGTGGGAACCCCAGTCTGTCGGCCAGCCCTTCTCCCATCCCCGGTGTATTTAAAATGAGTATTTTGGTTGAAGGCTGGATATTTGTAGCATCCTTTATGCAGAAGGTGAGGTGTGTGTGTGTGTGTGTGTGTGTGTGTGTGTGTGAGCGTGTGTGAGCGCGTTATCACACACACACACACACACACACACACACACACACACACACGGTACAAAAGCTCAGTGGGAAGCACCCCAGCAGTGGGAATAGTGTGATGTTTCAGGAGAGGGAGGCTTAGCCCATCTCTGCTCTAACACTCCCAGACAGCCCCCTCCCTGCTAGGTGTTATCCAGCAATCCCTGTTTCTTCCCTGGGGGGACTGCGATGGACAGAGCCGAGCTGAGCCGGGGATCCCCAAGGCCAGCTGATGGAGGAGGAGTCGGCTCCTACTTTTCTAGCTTTAGGGCCACTGCACTCAAACCTCCAAACCCTCAGAGAGGCGAGGTCACCAGTGCGTTACTGGCAGATTTGGGACTTGAACCCAGGTCCGCTTACTGACAGGGCTGTTGCCCTGCGGGGGGAAATCCACCACCCCATCAGGAGGTGCCCGGGGGTGTCGGCAAGTAGGGCAGCATCTCCCAGCCAGGAAGACGTGGGGTGGAGGCACCGGCCCCTTTTAAGGATTTCTTCATGAAGACACATTCCTGCTGTTCCAGTGAAAAAGCCATTCTGCCACCTGTAGGTCAGGCTGGGGCGAGCGAGGGCACAGAGGGCGAGGTGAGCTAAATATAGCTGAGGCTTCTGTGGTCTGCGTCCACCGGGCCTGGCTGTGGCCTGGGCCACGCCGGGCCGGGAGCCGGGGGTCAGGCGGCTCACCCGCTGCAGTAGCTCGGTGTGGACGGTTCCGACTGCCCCCGGGGGCTGCAGCTGGCACTGAGTTTGAGAAAGGGGACAGAACAGGAACTCCTGAGCTGCAACGAGGTCACCCGCGGTGTTTCTCACACACGCTGTGCCATCTCCGTCTGCGGTCGATGCTCCCCACACCTGGCCTACCCTCTCTCGCCTCGTCCAACTTTCAAAATCCAGCTTAGCCCCAGCTGGTTTGGCTCAGTGGATAGAGCATTGGCCTGCAGACTGAAGGGTCCCGGGTTCGATTCCAGTCAAGGGCATATACCCCGGCTGTGGGCTCAGTCCCCAGTGGATGGCGTGCAAGAGGCAGCTAGCTGATCAATGATTGTCTCTCATCATTGATGTTTCTATCTCTCTCCCCCTTCCTCTCTGAAATCAATAAAAAATAAAAATTAAAAAAAATCCAGCTTAGTTGCCACCTCCTCCAGGGAGCCTTTCCTGACCACCCCCTTCCCCCCCAACCCCCCCCTTCGGTCTGCTACCGGATCCCTTCTTAGGGCTCTGCCGGTGCATCTGACCGCGTCGCGTGGTGGTCACCATCTCCCCGACTCGCCTTGGGGTGCGTGAGGACGGAGACCAGCTCGGGATCGTCTTGTACCTCCGGTCCCCCCGCTCAGAGCCTGGTGCCTGGCAGGGGCTCAGCAGCGCCCGGAGCTGTGTCGCCGCCTCTGAGGCTGGAAGCACACTCGCTCAGTCCTGCCATGTGGAAATCCTCGTTTCGTTCTCAGGAAAAGGACATGCGTGGGGTTTCTTCCACGGGTCCTGAAATAGAGAGCTGGCATTTGCCGAGCACCTGGCTTCTGTGCCAGGCTCCCTGCATATGTGGCTTCATTTCCATGCCAGGCACGCGTCTACTGGAGGCTCCTGCGCTTGCTGAGCCCTCTGCCTGGAGCCTTCTTCCCCCAGGCCCCCCATGGGCCACCCCCCTTGCTTGCTTCTGATCTCTGCTCCACTCCCCTCTCCCTCCACCCTGCTTCCCATTTCTCCTCAGCCTGGGCCACGCGTGCCGGCTGTGTGTGTCCCGGCTGTCTGTTGTCTGAAGGGAGGGTTTGTCTATTTTTCCCCTGCTCTGTGCTGGGCACCTGGACGGGGGCTAGTATACAGGGCATGCTCAGCAAACATCTGTTGAATGAACGAATGCGTTCAATTCATGTGACAATTCTGCAAAGGGGTTGTCGTCTTCTGTGGGAACCCCTTTCATGTCCCACATGATTCAGGATCCCGGTTCAGGGTTCGGGTTCTGGAGAAGGCCAAACACAAATGAATAAAGAGACTCAGAAAAACATTGATTTGGAAATGGGGGCCAGGCGGCAGTCCAACTCTAGTGGGAGGACTACTGCTTGCTCTGGCTTTACCCTCCCTTTGATTAAGATTAAGATCATAAGATACACCCGTCTCCCCCAGGCAGGAAACACCCATAAAAGCCAATCAGTGCATCTATTTAGGACTAACAGGTGGGGGCTGCTTCAACCACCAACATCCAGTAATTAGCTCCGACCCCTCAGAGCAATCTAGGTGGACCAGCCCTCCGATTCCCTGTCCACAGCTCTCCATCATCAAAACAACGATCGGCTTCCAGCAATCTCCGCCTTATAGGGAAGGAAGCCACAGCTCACACAGCTCCCCTGGTTGACAGACAAGGATTGAGATCCAGGTTTATTTAGCTTCAAAGTCCTGCATTCTTCCTCCAGCACGTGGTCCCGCCCCAGTCACGGCTCAGATAACACTTGTGGGCACCCACATCCACCCAGCACGCCACTAGGTGCAATGAGGAAACGGGACACCGAAGGAAGGAATGTGCTTTATGATCGATCGCAGGGCCGTCCCTGCGATGAGCAGAGGTGGGCCGGGCTCGGCCTGGGAACGCACATCTGCTACCCTCCGCTGTGTGCACGGCCTGTTCCTTTCTGCTTGCAGCCCTGCAAGGTACGGGGCCTGGCTCCATTTCACAGATGAAGAGACTGAGGCACAGAGAGGTTAAGACACTTGCCCCAACTCACACAGCTTGGAAGACCCAGGTCTGTTCTGTTGCTAATACCTCGAGGGCCTTCCTCTGGGTCTTGTAAGGGGGGAGTGTAAACAGTGGGGCTCGGCTGGGCTGGGGCGGTGGGCAGGATTCCGGGGGGAGGAGAGGGGAGGGTTGAGGAGGAGGAGCTCTTGCCTGTCTTACGTTTCCCGCTCCCTCTGCCCGCCTCTGTTTGGAGAAGAGGCTGATCTTAAACTGTCCGTTGGGTTGCTTCATCATTCGGGCTGTCCCTGCGTGAGCAAGTCAACCACCTTTTCAGCGTTAGTCCAGTCGCCGGCCTCCTGGGGCTTCGGAGGGAGACAGGTGTTGGCCTGTTTGTGCCCAGGCTGCCTGTTTTAAACCCCCCTAACCCTTCGGAGGGGCTGCATCTGCCCCATTTTACAGGGAGGCGAGTGGAGGCTCGGAGAGCTACTGGACAGAGGACCTCGCTCTGCGGTCCGGGGGAGCCAGTCCTCCTCATCTAGCTGGGCTGTCTAGTCTGCAAATGCTGGCCAGAGCGGGACGCCCCACTCCTCCCTGGGCACCGCAGAGCTGCTGGAAAAGGAGAGCGTGGGTGCTGGGCGCTCGGGGGGCAGGTCTGCTCCCTGGCAGGGGGCGATGATGCTTGAGGGCCGCGCAGCCACACCTGTCCCTGGACCTGGGCTCTCTCGGCCTCGGCCGCTCTCTTCACAGCCAGCGCGGTGGCTGGCGGATGACCCAACGGTGACGCTCTCCACTCTCCCCGCCTCCCTTCTGCCGTCACCCGGTCCCATGTGGTTAGGCCAGGCCTGCCTCCTCCCGCCGGTGGAGCAAGAGGCCTGGGCTGAGCCTCAAACCCACAGGTTGTGGACACGGAGCTGGGGGCCTGAAGGGGCAAGGTCCCTGGGCGACGGCCCAGGAGGATGCTGGGGCTGGGCGGCTGGAAGGTGGCTGGGCTGGCCCGTGAGGGAGAGGGGGAGGTTCTGTCTGGTGGGCAGGACAAGTGGCATTCTGGGGGTCCCAGTGAAAGTGGAGAAGGTGCCCGGGGAGACGCTGGAAACTGGAGGAACTAGGCCCGTCCTGCGTGTCAACCCTCTTCCTGCTCCCACTTCTGCTCCCTTCACTCTCTCCTCTGGGGCTGTGAGAGGCAGGGAAGGCTGCCGGGAGGAGGTGACATCTGAAGGAAAGTTCTAGAAGTCTGCTTCCACCCTCAAGCATCATCTCCTTCGGTCTGCCTTTAGGTCTTCCTGTGGCTCTGTCACCCTAAGGTCATCCTGATTTCCGTCTAAGTGCCCGTGCTCAGGCTGGGGTGACCCTGTATTTCCTGTGTGCACCTTCGTCCATTTCCCGACGCCTGCGAGGCACCTGTCATGTGCCAGGCGCTGCGGGGTCGGCGGTGAATGGGGGAGTCAGCCACTGGCGGCGCTCCTGGGGCTGGCCGCTGGCGGAAGAGGAATAGAATGTTCTAGAACAGTGGTCGGCAAACTCATTAGTCAACAGAGCCAAATATCAGCAGTACAACGATTGAAATTTCTTTTGAGAGCCGAAAACCCGCTTCTGCGCATGGGCCACGAAGTTTTAATTGCGCTGTACGTGCACACCCGCACGTGGTATTTTGTGGAAGAGCCACGCTCAAGGGGTCCAAGAGCCGCATGTGGCTCGAGAGCCGTGGTTGCCCAATGCAGGAAGGCTTCTGGAGGAGGCACTGTCGGTGGAACCAGAAAGCAGAGGAGTCAGCCGAGAGGAGGAACCGGGAAAGGCTGTGCGAGGCAGAGGGGCTGGAGGTGCAAAGGCCCGGGGGAGGGAGAGCAGGCCTGTGTGGGGAGCTGTGGCATCCCGGGGGTCGCGGGGGCAGCGTGTGGAGCGGAGGCCAGGCCCGTGCAGTCAGGAGGCTTAGGTTGCCAGCGGCCTCGCTCCTGGCCGGGGGATGAGCCGCGTTCACCAGCAGGGACGGAGCGATTACGTGGGGCGGCTGCAAGGACCGCTCGGGACGGACTGTAACCCGCCCCAGGGACACGAGTGGGCTCAGCCATCTTTGGGGCCAGAGCTTTCCGTGCTTGGCGGTCTCTGTGCCCGCTGGAAACAGAAGCCCCGACGCCAGGCATGTGCTGGAGTTTAAAGCGGGGAGGGGGGACAGGCCTGGCTGCTCACCTGGGCCCCCTGGGGGTGGGGGGGACAGAGTGGTCAGGGCTTCAGCCTGCTTGCCCCACGCCAGACCTTGACCTGCTTCGCCCCATTGAAAGCGGCAGGGCCAGCCCTCCACCAGGAGTCTCCCATTTCACAGGTGAGGAAACTGAGCTCCCCGGGGCGAGACCTGCCTTGGGTCAGGCGGCCGGGAGGTGGCAGAGCAGAATCTGACCTCAGGCCTGCCGGGCTCCAAAGCCCCTTCCCCTCTATCACCAGGGGGCACTGCTCCTCGCCCTGCTCCTGAGCCCTGCGACCCTGCACTGCTCCCCACAGGCCCTCACCTCATCTGTCCTGGGAAGGCGGATGCCATCTGTCCACGGCAGCCAGGACGAAGCTGTCCCCAGGGAAGGGATCTGTCCCCTCTGGCCTCACCCTAAATTTGCAGCTCAGAAGGGGGCGTAGCCTCCGGGAAGCCTGCCCTGGAGGAGGGGCGAACCCCTTCTTTCTGCCCAGTTGGGGCTCAGGCTTCTGATGCATCTGCCGGGAAAAACTGACCTGCGGTTACCGAAACCGGTTTGGCTCAGTGGATAGAGTGTTGGCCTGTGGACTGAAAGGTCCCAGATTCAATTCTGGTCAAGGGCATGTACCTTGGTTTCGAGCACATCCCCAGTGGGCAGCTGATCGATGTTTCTCTGTCATCGCTGTTTCTAACTCTCTATCCCTCTCCCTTCCTCTCTGTAAAAATCAATAAAAAAAATATATTTTATAAAAGTGACCTGTGGCCAGCTGCCACACCCTCCCTGCCAGGTGTCCCAGCGCACCGTGCCACCCAGAGCTCCAGGCAGCACGCACCAATCAGGGAGCGGGCGCCAGCCGGGGAGACCGCTGCGCCCTGCACACAGGCTGTCCCGCAGGTGACGAGTGCTATCCCCTCAGTAGAGCTGGTAGAAGCACAGGCTGAGTCCCCCCCATCAGTTCTCAGCCCTGCCCCTTCATCAGCCAGATAAGCAGCTTCACCCCTCTAAGCTTCACCCCTTTTTCTGCAGAAAGGGGAGGTGATGTTACCTCCCCGGCATGTACACGTCCACCCGGGCCGCCCGTTGGGACCGGATCGCCCTGCTCCTCGGAGCCCTGCGCGCCCCGGGGCGACACACACAGCACAGTAACGGAGGCTGCGCTGTATGGCCAGCCAGTCTGGGCCAGACACTGCTCCAGGCGGGGCCGGCACGGGACCCCCAGGACCAGCCCTGAGAGACGGCCACAGGGGTTAGCGCCCTGAAACGGGTGAGCGAGCAGAGAGAGGGACAGTGACTCCCCAGGGGCGCACAGCTCGGGGGGTCAGGCTGGAAGGGGGGTGTGGTGTGGGATGGAAGACTGCCAGGTCAGGGAGAGGGCTCGGCTGGAAGCCCCCGTGGTATCGGCAGGAATCTGTAAGCATTTGGAATCCTGGCAGGCTAGCTTACCTACTTTTTTTTTTTTTTTAACCAAGTAGCCAAACAAAGAGGTCATGAAGATTATTTCAGGAATAAACCCAAAGCAGATATTCAGGGGCTTCTTGAAATAGCTTTTTCTTCTTCCTCTTCTTAAAGAATACTTTCTAGCATTTCATATAATATTGGTTTGGCGGTGATGAACTCCTTTAGCTTTTTCTTATCTGCGAAGCACTTTATCTGACCCTCAATTCTGAATGATAGCTTCGCTGGATAGAGTAATCTTGGTTGTAGACTCTTGCTATTCATCCCTTTGGATATTTCTTGCCACTCCCGTCTGGCCTGCATCGTTTCTGTTGAGAACTCCGCTGACAGTCGTACGGGTGCTCGCTTATTACTTTCTTACTTGTCTCCCACCCTCCCTCTGGGCATGGCAGGGGGCGTGGCTTGTGGCTCCCGGTGGGGACCCCAGCTGATGTCTCCCATGTCTGATGTGTGTGTAGACCTCTGACTGCCTTTCCAAGCAGATCAGGGCACAGCGGATGTCCTGAAGTCTCTCTGCACAGCACAGTGAGGGCCACGGCCCCCCTAAAGGAGCCCCGGGTCCCCAGCAGCGTGGCCTGGGGCCCTGCCGCCGGAGAGCTGCCTGCAGACCCGGGGGGGCCAGCAGGCAGACAGGAGGGGGACGGAACACAGGCGTGACCCGCATGTGTGCCTCACGTGGAGGCACATTTCAGCTTGGGCAGAGGAAGAAGTTTCTCGCTGTGGGAGCCGCCTGGGCGAGAAGAGGGCGGGGAGGAGGCCCAGTGGCGCATCGGGTGGCTGGGTGGTCCTCCCTTAAGGCGTCTTTGACCCTGAGGTCTGATGGGCCCTTCAGGAGCTCTCACTGCTGTGATCCTCCCGCCAGTTCTGCCTGTTGGGAGACTTTAGCCCCATTTGATAGATCAAGAAACAGAGGCGCAGAAAGAGGAAGCCGCGTGTCCCGCCCAGGTCTGTCCCCTCCCCCCCTCCCGCCCTCGCTCAGCCTTTCTGCAGACTCGGCGGCCGGTGTTTCCCAGTGGGTTTAGGGCAGCCGTCCTTGGACGTCCATCCCGCTCACCCTCACCCCTTCTCTCCCCATCCAGCTCAGCCTCACCTCCGGGCGGCCGGGGAAAGTTCTTTAATGAGTAAGCCATTGGGGGGAAACGGAGGGGTGGGGGTGCCTGGCACTCGGAACTGGCAGAACGCCCATCGCTATTAACAAGTGTGTTTTGTTTACATCCTCAACATTACACGTTGTTTATAACCTAATTATGTCCCTCGGGCACATTTTCTTTCCTCTTCGCCCAAGGATGATGGATTTATGAGGTGGGTGGGCACACTCATGCCCCGTGTCTCCAACACGCAGCCGAGTGGGTAACTTTCCACTCCAGTGGGGAGCCTTCGTGCCTTCGGGGTCCGGGAGCGTCCAGGGGGGAGGGGGGACAGCAGCGTTTCCCTTCATCTCGGCATGCAGGCCACCAGGGGCTCTTTCCCCGTGAGCGCTCAGGACCACCGCACCCCGCCTCCCCTCTGGGGCTGGGGCTCTGGCAGGGTCACACGATCGCCGATGAGCTCTTCGGCTGGCACGCCAAGAGACGTGGTCAGAAAACAGCACCGGTTTTGGGGGCGGTCTCAACCTCAACACTCAGGTCCGTATGGGAGCTGTGTGACCCTGGGTAAGTCACTCGCCCTCTCTGAGCCGCCATCTCCTCGTCGGTAGGATGGGCAGGACGGCCCCCCGTCACGGGGCTGTGGTGAGGAATAAATGGGAGACTCAGAGAAACCTGAGGCCAGCACAGTCCGGAAGTGGCCACCAAAGGCAAGACAGCTGTGCTCCTGACATCGAAGGGGGAGGGGGGACCGATCAGAGCGGGTCTTCTCGCTGTGTCTGTGGCGCCTCTCCAGGCCGGGGATAGATGACTACAGTGGCCCCCTGGTTGCCCAGGGAAGCAGTTCTGCGTTCAGGCACACCCAGTCCACTGCGCTCTGCTTTATGGGGGGGAGAGGGGGGGTCTGGCCCTGGCCCTGCAGGAGGCCCGGGGCTGCCTGTGATGGTCAGCAGCTCACTGGCACTGGATTCAGATCTGAGCTGAATCCTGACCCGGCTGTTGACCTGCACCGTGAGCTTGGACCAGACGCTCCCTGGCTGGGCTTAATGTCCCATCTGTGCAGTGGGTCCATGGGCCATAGAGAGATGCCGGGAGCCGCTCCTCAGACCATCAGAGCTTCGGGTACATGGACGCAGATTCTTTTTTTTATTGTTAGTATATTTTATTGACTTTTCACAGAGAGGAAGGGAGAGGGATCGAGAGTCAGAAACATCGATGAGAGAGAAACATTGGCCAGCTGCTTCCTGCACGCCCCCTACTGAGGATGTGCCCGCAACCAAGGTACATGCCATGGACGGGAATTGAACCTGGGACCTTTCAGTCCACAGTCCGATGCTCTATCCACTGAGCTGAGCCAAACTGGTTTCAGTTGGATGGAGATTCTTATCGGGGTTCAGAGTTTGCATCTCCAGCACATATCCTGACTTCTTAGGGCGGCGGCCGGAGCTGCACAGACTTCCTGCCCGCTCCTCAGTCCACACCCACAGGCTCCCAGGAGCCCTGAGTGTCTGGAGGAAGGCCAGCGTGATGCCGGAGGGAGAGGAAAGAGAAAGCTGGGGGGGGGGGGGGGCAGCCTTCAGAGTCACTTTGCGGTGAGCCTCAGAGCCACACGTAGCAGGGAAGGAGCGGACGTTAGTTGAGGCCTGACTGTGTACCAGGGCTCTGCCCAAAGCATCCATAGACCCTTCTTCCTAGCCCTGGAGCCAGGCTGTATGGGTTTCAGTGCCAACTCCACCACCACTTCTTGGCTGTGTGACCTTGGGCAGCTCGCCCAACCTCTCTGAGCCTCCCTTCCTCACCAGCAGTGGATCTTCAGGAGGGTCCCAGGAGGTCTGCGGGCGGAGGGCTGGTTTCAGTCTCCGCACGGCTCCCTGGGACTGGCCCCACCCCGATTCCCTTTGCAGATCTCGGGGATGTAGGTGCGGGGGCTCCAGTCCCTGGCCCCTCCTAATCAGTCTCCCTTCCCTTTTCTGGATGCCTTGCTTATTGTTCACCCCAAGTTCTGCTGAACCCAGGCCTCTGAGCAGCTTAAAACAAGCTGATTGATGATCCCCACCCCACGCTGCCCCTCCCTGAGGCCAGGCCAGGGCCCGGCTCACCCCGTTCGCCAGCAGGTGGCTTAGGCGACTTGTACACAGTCTTGCTTTTTTCTCTGCGGGTCAGGGGGTGAGCGAGGGACCTTGGGGGTGGGGTGGGGGGCAGGGAGACACGAAAAAGGAAGGATGCAGCCTTCGGGTTGGACAGAACCAGATGGACACAGGCCCTGGCTCCGCAGGCGGGGTGGCCGCCTCTCGGGGCTCCTCGGCCGGAAGCCCCCGGGCAGCAGTGGCGACAGTGAGTGGGCTGCACGGCGAGCACCCAGCACCCACTGGCAGTGCCACAGAGGTGGGCTCCCGCCCCTCGGGGCCAGCAAACATTACCCAGCGGAGGGGCCTGGGGCCATTTCCTGGGCCCCGGAGTGAGGGCTGGGGTGTTCGGGGAGCTTGCTCTGCGCCAGCTGCTTCTGACCCTGGAAGCAGGGGCCGCGGCTCTATTGTTCCAGAATCCGGGCAGGGCCTGTGGGGCTCCCCGGGGCCGGGGCTAGTGAGCAGCCAGGCTTCGGGGCACCACCCAGGTCAAGGGGAGTGGCTCCCCTCTGGGCAAAGAGAAGGAGAAAGCTGGCAGACTCTGCCTGGAGGAGAAGGGGTGCTCAGGGCAGGCGGGGCCGCCTTTAAGCCTGGAGCGGCTCCTCCCGCGGTGCTGGTCGCTCTGAGGAGGGGAAGGAAGAACGTGTCTGTGGGAAGATGCGGGGCTTAGTCTCCTCCTCGGACGGGTGGGTTCTCGAGGCTTCCTTTCCTGCTCCAAACGCGCCAGTGGCCCCGAGAGTCTTCTGGAGGACCCTCACCTCCGGGGCATTGCCCCTAAGATCTTTTGTGATGCAACCCCTGACTCCCTGTCCATGCTCCCCTCTCCCTTCTGCCCTGAAGTCCTTGCAGTCCCCCAGATGCCCTCAGCTGGCCCTCACCCCCAGGCCTTTGTCCGTGCTGGTCCCTCTGCCCGGAACACGTTCCCCATGTTTTATCGTCGTCCCGGCCACTGCTGTCTGCAGAGCAGCTTCTCTGAGAAGCGGCCCCCGGCCCCCGCCCTTCGTGCCCACCACCCTGTGCGGCCGTCCCCCTGCTGTGGGGGTGGGGACCGCGTGCGGCTCCGGGGCCTGGGAGCCTGCAGCTCGCCCAGGCCCCGGCGCGGAGCGGATACTCGGTAAATGTCAGCCGAGGGAGGAAGTGATGTCTTCAGGCAAGAATGAGGGCATGTTCCCAGCCCCCTCCCCCTGCACCCCTGCTGGCCCCCTCCCCCAGCCCTGGGAGCTGGCGCCTCTGAGGTTGCCGTTTCCCGGGCCGGGTTATCAGGAGGGGCCCAGCGGGGGTCGGACAGGCCTGGGAATCCCGGTGCCACCGAGCACTCTTTGGGGGGTGTCGGATGACCTCACGCCCCGGGAACTCGCGCACGCAGCCCACGTGAGCGAAGAGGCCGCCGGCCGGGCCTGGAAGGGGCCGCCCCACCCGGCGAGCCGCGAGGTGCCACCTCTGGCCTCCCGCCCCGCCTCCCTGCAGCGCGACAGGAGTGTCACTGGCTGCACTGGGGTGACCGCTCCGGGGGTTTTGTTTGCAGAGGGGAGGGGAGGGGAGCGGGTGGCAGTTTCCAGGGCGGGCTGGCCCCCTTCCACTCGGGGTGCTGGCTGACCGGGCCTCTGAGGCCGAGAACAAAGTCCCATTGAGCTGGCGGGTCCCCTGGGCGCTGCCGCTGCCCGTTCGGCAGGGCGAGGAGCGTTGGGTGTTCCTGTTCTCCGTTCAAACCCGCCAATGGAGGCGCTCGGCGCCAGCACGTCCTCGCCTGCTTCGGGGTGGGGAGCCCTGCCCAGAACCAGCCCGGCCTTTTCTCTCCGATGCACATGCCAGCACACGCACACACACATGCACACACACACTCACACACACACACCCATACATGCACGCTCACACGTGTGCACACTCACGCACACACGCATGCACATGCACACCACGCACGCACTCATACACATACTCTCACACACACATCCACATGCACACACACCATGTGGCTCCCCACCGCCCACGCTGTCGGTGTGCATTGCGGACACGGGCACTTGTCACTCGGATCACAGGCTTCTCACGTAGCTCCAAGCCTGAGGCTGGGTGTCAGGCAGGTCCCCGAAGCCCCGTGTCAAATGGGGTGCGTGGATTGCGGGGAGCTTGCCAGGCCCGTGACGGGGCCCCTCGGGGCGGCCTGGGAGAAGGGCCGCCCCCGCCCGACGCTGCTGCTCTCGCAGCCGTAGTGTCCCATCTGGAAAGGGAAGCGGGTACCCCCCCCCCCCGGGTTGTCCTGAAGACCGCACCCAAAGGGCTCTGTCCAAGGCTGCAGGCGGGAGGGGGCGGACCAGACGGCTCCCGCAGGCGGCTCCCCCTGCGCGGCCGAATCTGCCGAGAATCAGCCGAGTGCCATGAGAATCAGCCGAGTGCCATCTGCCCCGAACGCCAGCGCGCCGGAGGCTGCCGTCTCGGCGGCCAGCGGGCAGGCGCAGCGGCTTCCTGGGGGCCGTGCGCTGCGGCGAACGCCATTTCCCGGCTCCGTCTGGAGCCACGGAGGCCCGGCTGGGCTGGGAGGGCGAGGAGCGGTCCGCTCAGGAGCGGCCGGCGCGCTTCTGGGCCGCTGCTGGGACGGCGGAAAAACAGGCCTGTGTCCTGGCCAGAGGGTTTGCCAGGGGCCTTTCCCGGCCAAGGTCGCCGGCCGGCCGTGGGAGGAACCTTTCAGGACGTGTCCCCAGGCCCGCAGTCGGCATCTGTGACCGGGATTGCACCTTTCCTCTAATTCGGTGCTTTGAACAAGAGACCAAGTGTTCAGCGAACACCTACTATGTGCCGCATGCCACCTGACGAGTGGGCCTCCTTTGTTCTCAGCAAAGATGACTTACCAGCTTTCTAGGTCTGGTGGAGGGGACCCGGAGGCATTAAGCGTGTCCCTCGAGATGACACAGCTAAGATGTGACGACGCCAGAATTTGAACCGGGCCTGTCTGTCTCCAAGCCTGTGTTCTTTCTAACCGCCTCTCAAGCTGAGATTTAGAAAATAAAACACATGGCAGAGAGATGGAGGTGAGAGTCTCACCGAGGGTCGGACCTGACATTCCCCAGCGGGGAGGCGATAAACGTTTCGTGAGCACCTACTATGTGCCAGGACTCCGCCGGGCGCTGTGCTCTCACAGGGACAGTGAACACACAGTGTGGGTGAGGTTGTGCGAGTGGGGAGACCGAGGCAAGGTTTGTCCTTCCCAAACGTTCTACCGTGTGGCTGCAGCCTTTCCCGTGTGATGTAAAGGTCGGGGTTCCGGTTTTCCGCGGACTTCTCCTAACTCGAGGGCCACTCCTCCTGGGCTGAGCTAAAAGCAGCTGTGGGCGCACAATTTGGAGGCTGCTTGTTGTCCTTTTATTTTAAGCATTTTCAATTTGTGTTAATAACGCGTCTTCTTAGGAACTTCTTTCACTCTGTTTTCGTGAACGCACATCAGGACTCGGGCCCCAGAGGCGGAAAAGTGGTGTTTCTCCCTCATTCCCTGAAGGAAGTTGGGTCACATCATCAAGATTAAACAGATATGTAAACCTCGCTGGTGACTTGGCTGCAGCTCCCCAAACATGTACTTGGGTTGCAGGAAGCTGGCCTCATGGTGACGGAGCAGGGCTTCTCCCCCCGCGTTCACTCCCCCGCGGCCACGCTGAAGGACATCTGCTCAGCATCCCCAAGGCCTTTGGGATAGAAACTCTCCAGTTGAGAGATACGGTTGGGCTGAAACTGGTGTGGCTCAGTGGATAGAGCATCGGCCTGTAGACTGAAGGGTCCCGGGTTCGATTCCAGTGAAGGACATGTACCTTGGCTGCGGACACATCCCCAGTAGGGGGTGTGTAAGAGGCAGCTGATCAATGTTTCTCGCTCATCGATGTTTCTGACTTTCTATCCCTCTCCCTTCCTCTCTATGAAATATCAATAAATTATATATTAAAAAAAGAAAGAGAGAGAAGGTTGGGAAAGCAACAATGATGTCAGGGGAGCTCGAAATAATCCAATAAGGTGGCTGTGGTCTCGGGGCTCCAAAGGGCTTTGATCTGTTGTCATATTTAATGTTTCCTGGAGGGTTTGCTGGCTCCAGGGACCTTGGGGAGAGTCGGCCTGTGGGACGCAGGAGGAGCTGGGGCAGGAGCGGTAGCTTGTGTGCGTGGAGACCTCGGGCTGCCTCTCTGGCGCCGATTCCCCGCTCGTTTGATGTTTGGATGGACGAGCTCTCCCTCGGGCCCTTGCTCACCCTGTGGTTCAGAGCTGGCCGCGGCCTGGCCGTGTCCGGCCCTCGCTCCTCGGGGCCCCTCCCTGGCGGGCACCAGGCTGCACAACCTGAGCCTCTGGGGCTGGCACTCACGGCCTCTTGTCTGGTCCGTGTGGTCCGTGGCAACCTCGCACCTCGCCCCCACGAAGCAGGGGCTGCCCAGCCTCAGCCAGCCTCTGCCACACGTACCATGGCACTTACTCTCCCCACAAAGTCTGGTTCCCCCCGCCCCCGCCCCTCGTGTTCCCTCAGCCTGGAATATTCCCTCTCCCCCCTCCAGACCTGGCTCTGGGCAGCACCGTCTGCCCCCAGGCCCTGCTTGAGCCCGGGGCCTCTGGGACTCCGGAATGCCAGCACCCCCGAGTGGGCACCGTATCTGCCCAGGTGCCGGCTGTGCTGCCAGTGCCTGGCTTGGTGCCTGGCACATACCAGGTGCTCCCCGACGTTTGACAAATGGGTGAATGGCTCTTGTTCCTTTCTTGTGTGGGACTGTGGCTTTATTCCTTGTGTTGTGTCTTCTGTGGGGGGCGGGCGGGGGAAGAGTGTTTATCCCTCTTTCCCTGTTTGGAGAGTCTTCCCTGGGGCCTTGGCCGTGGGCCGTGGGCCTGGGGAGGGTCGGCCATGGCGTGCCTGCCTCCACATCGCCTCTCCCTCCTCATTTTCTCCTGCCCTCGCTCCCATTAGCCTCAGGAGTGAGTGAACCCCCTGATGTGCCCAGAGCACAGTGACCCCCGTGGCCGGGCGTGGGAGGAGTGGTCCCTGCAGTGGCCTGCCGTGCCCTGGGGTGCCATTCTGCTCCCACCACGAGGCCGTCGTGTGCCAGGGAGCGCCTCGGTGACTGAGCCCCCGCCAGGAACACGCTGCGAACAAGCAGCACAGACTCACAGTGACCACCCACCTCCACCCCCGGGAGGAGGGGCCCCCAGAACTGCCCCTGGGGTGGAGGAGAGGCCCCCAGAACTGCCCCTGGGGTGGAGGAGGAGAGGCCCCCAGAACTGCCCCTGGGGTGGAGGAGGAGAGGCCCCCAGAACTGCCCCTGGGGTGGAGGAGGAGAGGCAGGCCCCCAGAACTGCCCCTGGGGTGGAGGAGGAGAGGCGGGCCCCCAGAACTGCCCCTGGGGTGGAGGAGGTGGTGGGAAGGATGAAGTTTTCATCTCAATCCCAGCCACCTGGGTTCATGGCCAGCAAGCAGATCCTCTCAGAGAGGCCAGCCAGGCCGGCTGGAGTGATTGAGCATCACACTTTGATTCCCGGTCAGGGCACACGCCCAGGCTGTGGGCTCGATCCCCAGTGGGGGGCGTGCAAGAGGCAGCCAATCAATGATTCTCTCTCTTATCATTGATGTTCTCTCTTTTCCCTCTGAAATCAATAAAAAATATTTAAAAAACAAGAGACCATGCTAAGATTCTCCAAGTCCTGTGGGCAGAGTTCCCTAAGAAACGCACCCTGAAAGGTGTATGTCCTGGAAAAGTCGCCTGGCTGGTGAAGAAGGTCTTCATTTCGTGGGAAAAGGGAAGGGCAGTCACAGGCGGCCTCGGTCTCGGGGAGCCTCGGTGTCGGATATTGTTAGTTGCCGTTAAGCACGCGCTTTGTGCCTGACACTCTTCCAGAAACTGCAGCCACAGACCTGGAGCAGCCGCGCGAGTTCAGAAACGTCCCATTTCACAGGGAGGAAACGGGCCAGAGAAGTGACAGGCGCTCGCACCTGTCCCGGCCGGGAAGGGCCGGCGCCTGGCTGCACGCTGGCCTCCACTGCCTTCCGTTCTCTTGTCACGGGCCCCGGGGCCTGGCTTTCTGCTGCTTCTGCTTTGCTTTTGAACAAAAATTGCACAGAGAGCAGACTTCGACCCCCCTCACCCCTCCAACCCCCTCACACACACACACACACTTCTTTCTCCCCAAGAATCCAAGGCGCCTGTGGCCTTTGGACAGACTGGATTTGATGGGGATGGAGAAGTGGCCTCCGGGTGATGAGCTCATTGGTATTGGTCATCTGGGGTGAAACGGCTTTGAACAGAGCTTCACACACCCCCGACCCCCCCCCCCAAAAAAAAAAAAACACACACAGTCTCCTTTTGCTCATCGGTGAAGTGGGTACAGTGACTTTGCTGCGGGAATGCTGGGCTGATTGGGGAGGCTTAAGTTCACCAAGTACTGGTCTAATTAAGGTGGAATTGAAGATGCACATTTTTATTGGAAGCAGAATCAGGGCCGCACAGCTCTGGGGGGCCCTAACCTTCCTGCCTGTCTCCTCCCACAGAGTCGAGCCCTCCCGCGCGCCTCCTGGCCACCCGGCCGTGCTGCGGGCCCGGCCCCGAGCGGCGCCCGGTCCTGGGGGAAGCCCCGCGTTTCCACGCGCAGGCCAAGGGCAAGAACGTGCGGCTGGACGGCCACTCGCGCCGGGCCACGCGGCGCAACAGCTTCTGCAACGGGGTCACGTTCACGCAGCGGCCCATCCGGCTGTACGAGCAGGTGCGGCTGCGCCTGGTGGCCGTGCGCCCCGGCTGGAGCGGCGCGCTGCGCTTCGGCTTCACGGCGCACGACCCGTCGCTCATGAGCCCGCAGGACATCCCCAAGTACGCCTGCCCCGACCTGGTCACGCGGCCCGGCTACTGGGCCAAGGCGCTGCCCGAGAGCCTGGCGCTGCGCGACACGGTGCTGGCCTACTGGGTGGACCGCCACGGCCGCGTCTTCTACAGCGTCGACGGCGGCGAGCCCGTGCTCTTCCACTGCGGCGTGGCCGTGGGCGGCCCGCTCTGGGCGCTCATCGACGTGTACGGCATCACCGACGAGGTGCAGCTGCTCGGTAGGTGCGGGCCGTCCCTGCCGCCGGGGCCGGGCGTGTTTCCTGCACGCACGCAGCGGGCCCACTGTGCGGGGCGAGGCCGAGTTCTGCACAACCCGCACATTTTAAATCGTTCTCATGACAACCTGTGGTCCCTGTTCGGCAGCGGAGGAAACTGGGGCATGGAGGGGCTCAGTGACTCGAATTGGGAAGCCGGATTGGTGCAGAGTCCATGGTCTGGCCCAGGTTTAATCGCTTACTCCTTCAGTCCGTTAGCTGCTCCTTCACTCACCAGTTCTTTCATCCATCCTGCTGCTCATTCCGTCACTCCTTGTTCACTTGCTCGCTCACTCATTCACGCGTTCACACATGTATTCATTCACTTGCTCATTTGTTCGTTCACACATCCCCTCGCTCGGATGAAAACCTATGCCCTAATCCTTGAGTGTCTGCACTGCCGGGCAGTGAGCCTTCACCCACTGGCAAGAGGCCGGAGGTCCGCTGGGGAGGCAGGCAGGCAGACGGGCGTGGCGCTGGCTCTGACAGGAGCAGCGGCTAAAGCTGAGATCCTGGTGCCGAGAACCCAGGGGATAGTTTGCTGTCCTATCTGGAGAGACGTGCTGACATTCTGTCAGATGAAATGGCATGTGTAGCATTTGCTTCAACATATGTGGGAGGGAGAGTTGGTGGAGGTGGCAATGGAACTAGATTGGCCATGAACTGTTGAATCTGGATAATCAGCATTCATTATACTATCTGTATAGGTTAGTTTTTTAAAAATAGAGTTAAAAAGGGGAAGAAAACACCCCCACAAAACACCAGGAGGCCAACCAAGACAGGTGTGTGAGCCAGGCCAGAACTGGGTTGCCAGTTCGCCCATCAGCCCTGTATGGAGGGGTAAGGACTGGGGAGTCACTCACCAGACTCAGCAGGGGGCTGGGCAGGCTCTGAAAAAGCATCTTCGAGATTATGACTTAATTTTGTATTAGGAAAACTGAAGAGGAAGGAAATTTTATTCCATGACATAAACTATAATTTTACATGGTAATACTTAACAAAATCTTAACCAGAGGGATCTGGTTTTAAAGTTTGAGAAACACTTTTTCTTTAATTATGGATATTTTTATCACTTGAAAAAACCTTCAAAGTATGTTAATGACCTTTTCTTTTAAATTTCTTTGTTAAGAGTCAGTCTATGCTAGAGACCTCATTCACTCACTCATCCAATAAAACACATAATAATCAGGGCTACTTGCTATTTGCTCTGCTAAGCCCTGGTGCATGGAGGTGGGCAGACTGGCATAGACCCCGTCCTCCAGGAACTCACATTCCAGCTGGGGAGACAGTCAACTATGAATCTATCAGAGTGTAAAGACCTCTGCTACCTGAATGATAAATACTTTTATTTTGCTTTTTTACTTAACTGTAATATATAGTATCAAAACATATTTTCATATCACTAAAAATTACTCAAAAATAATTTCACAATTGTCTTTAAAAAAACTCCTTAGCTTGTTTTTAGAATGAGTCCATCTCTCTTTAAATAAATATACATGTATACATACACACACACACACACACACACACATATATATATATATTGATTTCAGAGAGGGAGATGAGAATCACTGATGGGACACCTCCTGCATGCCCCCTACTGGAGGGGCAAGTCCATAAACCCAACACATGCTTCACGGGGAACTGAACTGTCACCTCCGGGTTCGTAGGTCAGTGCTCACCCCCAGCCACAGGGCCGGGCGGGATGGGCCCATCGCTTACTGAAACCTTCTACATTCAGTTTGGCGCCACCAGGCTCCGCTCCTGCTGCCCGCTCTCGGCGGTGCGTGGTGAAGAGCCTGGACTCTTGTCCTGCTTTGCCGTTTAGTGACCCCGTGACCTTGGTCCTACTCTTGAACCCCTCTGCCTCACCTTCCTTTGCTAAATGGCGAGTCCCAGACCACACCTCACAGGCTCTGGGAGAGCTAACTCCTAGAAGGAGCTTAAAACAGCCCGTCACACACTAAGGCCACAGGCAACAGCAAACAGGGGCCCCCCGTTTCCCGGCAGCTTACGCTCCCGTTGGGGAGGCAGGAAATAAAGGGTTTTCGGATGCCCTTTAAGTCTTCGCCAGTGTGAATACCTCTGAGGGAAGGAGGGGAGAAAGAAGGAAAAGAATGAAGGGGACGAGACAAAAGTGAGGCTGGAGGAAGAGAAAGGAGGGGAGAGCAGGAGGAGGGCTGGAGAAATGAGGGCGGAGGGTGAGAGAAGGGGTGGGGAGAGGGGAGTGCAGAAGGAAGGGTTTTATCTGCCCATCCCAAAAGAAAGGAGGTGTTATGCTTAATCCAATTCTGTGCATCTGATTATTTTTTAAATATGTCTTTATTGACCAGAGAGGGGAGAGAGGAACATCCATGATGAGAATGATGGACCGGCTGCTCCTGCACGCCCCCTACTGGGGATGGAGCCCGCAACCGTGACCTCCTGGTTCTTAGGTCGAAGCTCAACCCTGAGCCTCGCCGGCCTGGCCCTCCGTGGTTCCTAAACCAGACAAAGAATGGCGGGGGTGCGGGGAGGAGGGGGCGCTGGAGGGAAGGGAAGGGAACGACGCGGGCCGGTGGGCAGGGGCCCGGCTACACCTGCACCCTCATCCGCACCCTCATCCTCACCCTCCCTCTGCCCGCAGAGAGCACCTTCGCCGACACGCTGCCGCCCGCGCGGCTCAGCCAGGCCCGCTTCAGCGCCTGCGCGCCGCCCAGCAGCCTGGACGCCGCCAACGTCAACAACAACGAGCTGGAGAGCCACCAGGTGGTGGCCAAGCTGGGCCACCTGGGGCTGGGCCGCGCCCCCGGCCCGCCGCACGCCGACGCCTCCGCCATCCCGTGCGGGCCCCGCGACCGCCAGCGGCCCGCGTCCTCGCCGGCGCTGCTCGAGGCCGACCTGCGCTTCCACGCCACGCGCGGGCCCGACGTGAGCCTGTCCACCGACCGCAAGGTGGCCTGCGCGCCGCGGCCCGACGCCGGCCGCACGCTCGTCTTCTCCGAGCGCCCGCTGCGGCCCGGCGAGAGCCTCTTCGTGGAGGTGGGCCGCCCGGGGCTGCCGGCGCCCGGCGCGCTGGCCTTCGGCATCACCTCGTGCGACCCGGGCGGCCTCCGGCCCGCCGAGCTGCCCGCCGACCCCGACGCGCTGCTCGACCGCAAGGAGTACTGGGTGGTGGCGCGCGCCGGGCCGGTGCCGAGCGGCGGCGACGCGCTCAGCTTCACGCTGCGGCCCGGCGGCGACGTGCACCTGGGCGTCAACGGGCGCCCGCGCGGCCGCCTGCTGTGCGTGGACACCACGCAGGCGCTCTGGACCTTCTTCGTCGTGCGCGGCGGCGCCGCCGGCCAGCTGCGCCTGCTCGGTGAGTCCCCAAGTGCGCGTGCTCAGTGAGTTCCCACATGCGCGTGCGCGGAGCCGCCCTTACCCAGAGGGCGCAGCGCGGGCAGAAGCTGGAGCCTGAGCTCAGCCCAGACCTCGGTTCCCAAACTTGAGCGCGCATCGCACCACCCACCTCCACCTAGAGCCGTGATGGCGAACCTATGACACGCATGTCCGCATTGACAGGCATAGCCATTTAAGTTAAATAATTAGTTTTTGGTTTATTAAATACAGTTTATATTACAATTACACACTTTTGTTATTTAAACTATAAATATCGCAAAATTATGGGTGTTTTTTTTTTCGAAGTGACACACCACCCGAGTTATGCTCGTTTTTTTGGCGAATTTTGACACACCAAGCTCAAAGGTTGCCCATCACTGACCGAGAGTCTCCATGCTTTGCCCTGAGAGGATATCTTGCCAACAAGTGCCCCAGGGGTGCCCTGGGCCACATTTTGTCTGCACCGACCTAAATACCCTCGGGGTCAGGGTGTGGCAGGCTTTGTGCAGTCAATGATCAGGGTACTCTATTTCCATTGTTATGGTTACACGGTTTATTGCTTTTAATGTAGGCCATGCACAGTACGTGTAGGAGGAGAAACAGTAAGTACAGCTACAGTGAAAGGAGGCAGTAAGAACAACACCGTCCACAGAAAATGGAATGCAGGCCCGAACCATCCTATTTTGGGATGAGTCTTGCCTTCATTCATGCCCAGACTGGGCCAGGCCCTGGGCTCCAGGATGGAGCAGGGCAGAGAACCGGGCCCAGAGGCTGAGTGCAGAACCGCAGGGTGTGCTGTGTGCGAGGCAGAGGTGGTGTGGGGAAGGCTCAGAGCACAGCTCCCTTCTCCTGGTTCAGGAAGTAGAGTCCCAGTGTAAACAGAGAAGATGACCATGTCCTCTCACCTCACCCACGTCCGTGCTGGGCATGGCAGGAGGTCCGTTTCATGACCCCATCCACAGAGAGGAAAGCTGCAGCACAGAGAACGAATGGCTGCCGCGGTCTTACGGCTGCTCAGCCATGAAGCGGTGGGGAGATCGGAGCCTCCGTTTCCTTCTGTGTAGAAGGGCGGGGGCCCCACACCCTGGGGTTGTGAGGATGAAATGATGAGGTGTGCGTGCTTTCAGCAGGTGCTTGTCGCCCCCCGCATGCTTGGGAAGTAGTGATCATGACAACATTGACTGTTGTTGGTCCGGATGTTGAGCAGACGTCAGTAGGACCTCACCCTCTTGCCATCTCGGGGCGCACTTTCTCTGCGTTGGCTTCTCTCGGGCAGGGCTTGCGGGGCCGGCTCACCTGCCAGTGCGCCTTTCTTCCCAGAAGTCTGAGTGCAAGTTCCTGGGAAGGCCTCATTGGCCTTCGTGGGGTTGTGTGGCTTTCCCTGAACCGCCATTGAGATCAAGAGGTAGAAGTTCCTACTGGCCTGGCTCGTGGGAAATAAAACCCCAGGCCTGTTTCTGTTTCCCAGAGACGGACGGGAACGATGGCTGGGCAGGCACATGGCATGTCCACCACGCGTGTGCGGCTCCATCAGAGAGAGCCCCGTTAGACAGACAGGGGGCAAGGGGCCAAGCAGCGGAGAGCCAGGGACCGGCAGAGCAGCGCCCGTCTGATGGGGTCTCTCTGGTCTCAGGCACCCTGCAGTCCAGCCCTGTGATCCCGTCTCCGTCGGGGTCCCTCAGCGGCTCCCAGGACGACAGCGATTCCGATATGGCCTTCAGCGTCAACCAGTCCTCCTCGGCATCCGAGTCATCCCTGGGTAAGGAAATGCAGACCTGCGGAGGCGGGGGGGGGGGGGGGGGGGCAGGGGCTGGCCTGGCTCCTTTCCAAGGCTAAGCAGGGTGGTCACCCTACCCCCACCTCCACCCCCGTATGCTCTCCTTCCTCAGCTGTGCATTTAGCTGGAGGGAAGAGAAACATCCAGATATGGCACCCCAAAGGGTGATACCCTATTTTCCCCCAAACAAGATAGTGTGTTATATTTTTACTCCCAAAGATGCACTAGATCTTATTTTCAGGGGAATGCCTTATATTACAGCAAGTAGGTCTTATTTTCGGGGGGTGTCTTACTTTCGGGGAAACAGGGTAATGGTGCCTGATGCTTGGGGTAGGAAAGGGGCAAAACGCAGACAAAAAGCCGAAGTCGGGGTCTCCCCAAGTTGTTCCCCCATGGGTTCTGCCATAGAGGCTTTGCCTTCCTGGGGTGGCCCCAACGGAACACACCTGAGAACCACATTATTCAGGTCTGGCCTGGTCTTCCTCCCTGCAGTGACAGCCCCCAGCTCCCCGCTGAGCCCCCCGGTGTCCCCTGTGTTTCCCCCACCGGAACCAGCCGGCAGCAAGAACGGCGAGTGCACGGTGTGCTTCGATGGCGAGGTGGACACGGTCATCTACACGTGTGGACACATGTGCCTGTGCACCAGCTGCGGCCTGCGGCTCAAGAGGCAGGCCCGGGCCTGCTGCCCCATCTGCCGGCGGCCCATCAAGGACGTCATTAAGATCTACAGGCCGTAGCCTGGCCCGCCGACGGGCCTCAGCCAGAGCAAGGTCGCCTTTCTGAAGCCCCCCCTGGGCCGGGCGACCACCGTGGCCACCAGGGAGCCCAAGGGCAGCGGCCGTCTCGTTTGTCACTCTCCGCGGTGGGCGAGGCGTGCCAGTCCTGGAGACGGAGGCCCTGGGGGTCTGAGTCCAGGCGAGGGTGGCTTCTGGCTCAAGAGTGCTTTGCCCACAGAGGCCATCCCAAAAGCCAGCTCAGGAACTGCCTGGCGGACCGCCGTCCCTCCCTCCCTCCGGTGACCTCGGCTGGGAAACAGCATCCTCTGTGCAATGCTTTTCGCTGGGGGCGGGTTGAGGTGTGTGCGTGCATGTGTGCGAGCGTGTGTGTGTGGGGGGGGGACTGAGCAGGAGAGGGCGTGTGTGAGGGAGTGAGAACGCACAGGTATTTATACAGGGATCTTGGCTCCAGGAGCCTAAGGACTGTGCGGCCTGCAGCCCAGACACTAGCGGGACCAGCAGCGGCTCCCTTTCTGGGGCTGTGAGGCCCGCACCCGAACAGACTCCCCCGGATGGTGTAGGAAAGACGCAGGTTTCCTAGGAGCAGGAGAAAATACCTTGTTTATGGCTCCGCAGCAGCAAGTCCTTGGGGGTTCGGTGGGCGGAGGACATAAAAGAACAATTTGCTTCTTTGGTTTCTAACTCGGTCCTGGGAGAGGCCTCGTGCTGGCCTGCAGCCTTTTGAGGGCTCTGGGCAGGCCGCCCCCGGAAGCCTTTTTGCCCCTTCACCCCCCCCCCCCCGATCATAAGCACACTGCACTTGCCTCCGCCCCGGCTGCTTTTGGTCCGAACTGCGGCCCCACTGTGTGCAAGACAGCAGGTTGTCTCTCCCTGGGGGAGGGAGACCTAGAGGCAGGGACTGGCCCGGAGTTGGAAAGGCCACTGTGGGCACAGACAGCTCTCCATGCCCCCCCCCCCCCAATGCCTGTGGGCATCACCGGGACAACCTGCTGGCGAGTAGGAGGGGGAGCCAGGGCTTTGCAACCTGTCTTTGTTCTGATTCTCGCCCCCCCCCCCCCGTCGTGCCCCCCCCACCCCCACCCCCCCCCCCACCCCCGCTTACAGATGCCTAGGATGTTCATTGACCTTAGAGTGCTAGGGAGATGGAGGCAGTCACTGAAGTTGCTGACATAGGACTGCCCCCCCCCCTTCCCGGGGCTATTTGCTGGGCATTTCCTGGGACCTGGCCCTGCCCTTGCCCTTCTCCCTTCTGGCCTCCAGGGCTGGGCCCTGTGTCTGCCCGTCTGATGCCTTGAGGCACGCCCAGTGCCACTGAGAGGAAGCCTCGTTGCTGCCCTCTGCAGGGCTCTGGGGACACCCGTGCTTTCTAAAGGCCTGATTCTCTGCAAAAAGCAGGTGTCACTGTTACTACAATCCCAACCTGTCCTTCTGGGAGGGAGGCGGGGGGAGGGGAACCCTCAGACTCAGGTATTCACCTGACAAGTGTTTGCGGTCAGGGGAGACCAGCCGGGGTGCCCTGGGGCGGCTGCAGGTCTCAGCCACCTGCTGCTCTGTCCGGAAGTGGTCCCAGTTTCCTGATCTCAACTGAAGAAACGCTACTCCCGCCCCTGCAAGAACCCCTGATGGGTTCTTTTTCCTAGCCCAGTGGTTGGTAAGCTCATCAGTCCACAGAACCAAATATCAACAGTACAATGATTGGAATTTCTTTGGAGAGCCAAATTTTTTACATTAAACTTCTTCTAACGCCACTTCTTCCAAATAGACTCGCCCAGGCCGTGGTATTTTGTGGAAGAGCCACACTCAAGGGGCCAAAGAGCCTCATGTGGCTCTCCACCCGCAGTTTGCCGACCACTGTCCTAGTGAATTGGGAAACATGCCCACATTTTAATTTTGCAGCAGAAACTTTGGTGGGGGAGGGGCTACTGGAACCCCAATGCTTGCCAAGGTAGGAGTTTGAGGATCCGGGCAGTGCTCGGTGCCCCCCGACATTGGTCAGTGGGAGCCTTCCGTCCTCCAGGTGCTGGGTGAGGGCACAGCACTGTGTGAGGGGACTTCCCTTCTCACCCCACCCCCTACCCCCAGTCTGTGGTTCTCCAGGAGCCGTCCTGGCTGGGCTAAGCCACAGGTACCCTGCGGGGGACTCGGAGGCCTAAGGAGCCAGCTCCCCCCCCCCCCCCCCCCCCCCCCCCCCCCCCCCCACGGGTTCCAGCCGGCCGTACAGACACCGCCAGAAAAGCGGTGCCTGAGGGCCTGGCCCAGGAGGGACCAGGCCTTCCCCCGGCAGCCCGGTACCTGGGATGAAAGGAGCCAGGGGCTGTCTGAGGGTGCTCTCGCGGTTGCTATAAATAGCCGCCTGCGTCCAAGAGGAACGAAGGGGTGTTTATCTTCTAAAAACCAGACGTTTCCTGACGCTGCAAACTGGTGTCTTCAGTGCCACCAGAGCCTTTCCTTGGGTTTTGTCTCAGGGGCAGCAGGGAGGACAGGGGACCTCGGCCCTGGGCCAGGGAGGGGCCCCCACCTTCATCCCGACAGGCAGGTCTGGTGCTGGCCTGAGTCGGGCCTGAGACAGGACCGGCGGGCAAACACCAAGGGGAAAACATCGATGCTGTACCACCCGCCCCAGTCAGAGACACGGGGGCTGGGGGAGCCCCGTGACTCAGAATTGATGGAATAGGGGGTGGTCCCCGCGGCCGGGAAGAGAGCTGAGGCCTGGGAGTGATGGAGGTGGGGCCGCAGCGGGAGGTGCAGGGCCGGGACCCACATCCCGAGTGTGTGGTGCCGAGTCCCATGCTCTGCTGCTTGGCCCGAGTTTTAGAAAGGTCGAGACCGCCTGAGTTTTCTTCCTTTAAATTCATGTGCCTGCCTCCCCCCGAAAGGGCGTCTGGCACCTGTGCCCCCCACAGCCCTGGTAGGCCCTTCTGTCCACTGCCTTCTCTGTAGGCTGAGCTGGTGAGGGGTTGGGTGCACCCCAGGGCTCCGCCTCTTCCCTCAGGGCACCCAGGGGGGCAGCTATGGGGAGGGGAAGGCCTTGTTCTACCCCGTCCCGGCCCCCAGGAGTGGGTTGGGGGCCAGAGGATGCCCTGTGCTCTGGGCTTGTGCCTGTGCTTTGGAATCGCTGAGAAATTGGCCCGTTTCCAAGTCAAAAGAAGCTCCCCACAGGCCCTTCCCGGGACCGGCCTCTGGTGGGCATGGCCTGTGTGTGGACACGGGGATGGGGACTGGGGCTGGTGGGCATGGCCTGTGTGTGGACAAGGGGATGGGGACTGGGGCTGGTGGGCGTGGCCTGTGTGTGGACAGGGGGATGGGGACTGGGGCTGGTGGGCGTGGCCTGTGTGTGGACAGGGGGATGGGGACTGGGGCTGGTGGGCATGGCCTGTGTGTGGACAGGGGGATGGGGACTGGGGCTGGTGGGCATGGCCTGTGTGCAGACTCGGGGTTGGGGACTGGGGCTGGGACAACTCGTGGTCTCCAGCAGGAAGCATTGCTGAGCTTTGATTCGGCCCCTGTGTCGGGTTCTGTGCTCGCAAGTGGTCGGTGCTCACGGGAGGTTTGCAGGGAGTGAGGACCAGGGTCTGGGTTCCGGGGGTGGATGAACATGCACAGCCCCCCAAAGTCCCTCAGCACACACCTGCTGGCCGCCTGCACGTGTGGGTGTTGGAAGGCGGGGCTGGAGGACTGCCCTGGGTCTGAGGTCAGAGGCGGAGGCAGTGGAGAGTGATGAGCCGGTGGGGGCAGGTTTCATGGGGTTGCGGGTGGTTGTTGTCTCGGGGTCTCCCTCGGTGAGCACCGGCCGCTGCCTTGGGGACCAGAGCCTCCTGCGGGCTTCGTAAAGCCCCCCTGCGTGGGGAACGCCAGGCGCCACGCGGCCAGCACACTGCTGCCCGAGGCCCTCGCTGAACCCGGAAGTCCCCGCCGGTGGGCGACACCCTCAGGTCCTGCCAGGGCGACGTGGGGAGAGGGCTTCCTGCTCCTGGGGACTGGTTCCCGGAAATCGGTCCCCAAGCCCCTGGAGAACCCGGGCCGGTTCCTGTTGAGAGGGGCAGGGACCTCCCGCTAGACCCCATCTCTGCCGGGTTTCTGGGGGGACAGCGGCTCGGGACACAGGCCCTCCTGGCACCGCTTGGTGTTTGTCTCACCGTCCCTCCCGAGTCCCTCATGAAATGACTCGTACGACAATCTGTCTGTGCCTTACCAAAGTGTCTGTGCACTTTTTATCCTTTTTTAAAGCTACTCTCCCGGTGGGCGGGGCTGGCAGACATCACAGAGTCCCAGACACTGACAGTCACTCGGTTCTGCGCGATGTCCGGTCTGGAGTGGAGTGTCCGCCCGCCCCGCCCCCACTGCCTGTGTACAGACCTTTACAAGCTGTCTCTTGCTCTTGTTTTCCTGATTCGATACTGTGACCTCCAATACAGTCTAATCTTTGGGGAACTGTACGAAAGGTTGTAAAACTTGGGGCGAGGGGGTGGGAAGGGTTTGCACTGGTCCTGTGTGTTGTGCTTTGGTGTGTTGTGTGTTTTGATTTTTTTGTCTGTTTTGTATTAACGTAAGTTTTCTGTTAAAAAACAAATACAACTCTGGCTTGTTAAAAAAGAAACCTCCCCAGACTCACTGTGTCAGTCGCAGGGGTGAGCACTGTTGGGAGTGGGGGTGCGGGCACGATTCATTGCCCGCCTGAGGAAACAACTCGCCAAGTGTCAGTACTCGCCAGCACCCTGACATCTGGCCCTTTGGCCAAGTACCTCCTGCAAAATATCGCCAGGAAGTCATTCCAATCAGAGAGTAAGCTCTAAATGCAAAGGTGTTCATGGCAGCATTGTCCTATACTAGAGGCCCAATGCACAAAATTCATGCACGGGGGGGGGGGGCAGGGGATGTCCCTCAGCCCAGCCTGCACCCTCTCCAATCTGGGACCACTCGAGGGCAGTCGGACATCCTTCTTATAATCCAGGACTGCTGGCTCCAAACTGCTCACCTGCCTGCCTCCCTGATTGCCCCTAACTGCTTCTGCCTGCCAGCCTGATCACCCACTAACCACTACCCTGCCAGCATGATTGATGTCTAACTGCTCCCCTGCCAGCCTATTCGTCTCCAACTTCCCTCCTCTGCTGGCCTGGTCACCCCTAACTGCCCTCCCCTCCAGGCTTGATCGCCCCCAACTGCCCTCCCTTGCAGGCCTGGTCCCTCCCAACTGCCCTCCCCTGCTGGCCATCTTGTGGTGGCCATCTTGTGTCCATATGAGGGTAGGATCTTTGACACATGGGGCAGCCCTCTTGTGTGTTGAAGTGATGGTCAATCTGCAAATTACTCTTTTATTAGATAGGATAATAAAATGCTAATATGCAAATTGACCATACCTCCAATCAAGCCATGCCCACAGCCACACCCACAAGCAGGAGCAAATTATGCAAATAAACTCCAACCAAGCACCACTGAGAGCAGGCGGGAGGCTTGAGTTTCCCCGGCAACGGAGGAAGCCAAACTTCCCGCCTCCTGTTGCCGAGCTAGGCCTCCACTCAATGCTACAAATTTTCAATTATAGAAGATGCATAATCCCAACAGAAATGGCGGCAGCCACAGAGCTGGAGAGAGAAGAGGCTAGGGTTGCCAGGGTGATGGGGGAAGCCAAACTTCTGCAGCCCTAGCCTAGGCCTCCACTCTAGGCTACAAAGTTTCAAACAGAAATGGCTGTCACCAGGAGCAAGCAGAAGGCTTGGCTCCACTCCAGGTAACAAAGTTTCAATTGTAGAACATAAATTAATCCCAGATCCCAGGGCGTCTGCTTGGGTCACTAGTTGGCATGGCCAGCCTGCAAACCACCATAGGCCCCTCCCCCAGGCTGCCCCACACCCCAAGGGAACCCCCACCCTAATCTGGGACACCCTTCAGGGCAAACCAGCTGGCCTCCACCCATGTACCAGGCCTCTATCCTATCTAATAAAAGAGTAATTTGCAGATTGACCATCACTCCAACACACATGTGGTCAAAGATCCTGTCCCCATGTGGACACAAGATGGCCACCACAAGATGGCCAGCAGGGGAGCACAGTGGGAGGTTCCAGGGCTGCAAGGGAGGGCAGTTGTGGGGGATCAGGCCAGCAGGAGAGGGCAGTTGTGAGGGACCAGGCCTGCAGGGGAGGTCAGTTAGGGGTGACCAGACTGGCAGAGGGGGGAAGTTGGGGGCAAACAGGCTGGCAGGGGAGCAGTTAGACATCAATTAGGCTGGCAGGGTAGTGGTTAGGGGGTGATCAGAATGGCAGGCAGAAGCAGCAAGGGGCAATCAGGGAGGCAGGCAGGCGAGAAGTTTGGAGCCAGCAGTCCTGGATTGTGAGAAGGATATCTGACTGCCCATTTAGGCCTGATCCTACCGGGATTGGGCCTAAATGGGCAGTCAGATATCCCTTCAGGGGTACCAGATTGGAGAGGGTGTAGGCTGGTCTGAGGGACAACTCCCGCCCCACATGCACGAATTTCGTGTACCAGGCCTCTATTCCAATATAATAAAAGGCTAATATGCAAATCAACCAAATGGTGGAATGACCAGTAGCTATGATGTGCACTGACCACCAGGGGGCAGATGCTCAATGCAGGTGATCAGCCACAAGCCTCCTCAGCAGTCCCCCTGAGGGCTCCTGGACTGTGAGAAGGTGCGGGCTGGGCTGAGGGACACCCCCCTCCCATTGAGTGCATGAATTTCATGCACTGGGTCTGTAGTTTATCATGACAGAAAAGAAATTAGAGCAACCCTAATGTCCAACGACCAGAACTCGTGGTCACAAGTGACAGAAACCCAACTCTCAGTGGCTTCGGGGATTAGGAAGCTCAGGTAATGAGAAATCCTGTACCAGAACCCAAGAACCATTTAGGACACCTGGACCCAGAGTGGGAAGTGCTGCAGCAGGCGCTGGTCTCTCCTCACCCCCGCCCCCTCCGCCTTTGCTGCCCGCCTTGTTGAGCAGGTTCCCAGGCGGTTCCCACACACAGCCAGCCTTTCAGCAGTCCCCACTCGCACAACCTGGAGTCCTGCCTCATGGGCAGTATCCTGAACCAATCCCGGAGGCCAGGGAGATAGGGGGCTCTGATTGGTCAGGCAGGATACCGCCCACCTCCATCCACTAGCTGCCCTAGGGCGCTGAGAGGTGGATACTTCAATTCCTGGGAGAAATTGGAGCAAAGCAGGAGTGCTGGGCAGGCGACAGCCGAGGCTCTGTAAGGGAGGGTGGGTAAGCACGCACAGGTGCAGACTCGGTTCACAGCTGGGCCCCCGCAGGACACGGGGCCAGACACGTAAGGGCTTGGTGCCTCAGTTTCCTCATCTGCAACGCCAGAATAGTACGACTCAGACTTAGGGATGGGTGTGAACTTCCCTGACATCGTCATGGTGGTTTGCTCAGAGCATGTCTGCACTCAGCCACGCGTTCAGACAGGAACATCTCCATGTGAAAATGCCTGGGAAACTGCAAACACTCCCAGCCGAAACCGGTGTGGCTCAGTGGACAGAGCGCCGGCCTGCAGACTGAAAGGTCCCGGGTTTGATTCCGGTCAAGGGCATGTTCCTTGGCTGCGGGCCCATCCCAGTGGGGGGCGTGCAAGAGGCAGCTGATCGATGTTTCTCTCTCATCGATGTTTCTGACTTTCTATCCCTCTCCCTTCCTCTCTGTAAAAAGACCAGTGAAATGTATTTTAAAGAAAAAAAGAAACTACAAACACCCCCATCTCACGGATGTGAAAAGAGATGAAAAGAGCACAGCTCGTGTGGCTCAGTGGTTGGGCATCGACCTCTGAACCAGGAGGTCACGCTGCCGGCTTGATCCCCAGTGTGGGGCGTGCCGGAGGCAGCCAACCAATGAGTCTCATCCTTGATCCCTCCCTCTCTCTCTCTCTCTCTCTCTCTCTCTCTCTCTCTCTCTCTCCCTCCCTGTCTGAAACCAATAAAACATATTTTTTTGAAAAGAAAAAGAAAGAAAAGAGAAAGAGAAAATAACCAACAGCCCACACTGACCGTACCCCGGAATGACCGACAAAACCCAGGCAAACCTCTCCCGGCCCCGGGCTGGCGGAGGTGCTGCCGGTGACTTGTTCCCGCGTTTTCCAAATGTTCTGTAACAACCAGTGATTACTTTTCATTTAAACCGTTACTTGGGAAACATCCTCCCTGCTCTGCAAAACGCCCCGAGACACCCCGGCCCTGGCTGGGATTCGTCAGGCATTCCCAGGCTGATTGAGTCTGAGCCCCAGATTTAGTCACGGGGAGATAAGGGCCTGCGAGTCTCTGGAGGAGGCCGGGCCAGCACCACCAACCGGGCTGGGCTTGCTCCAGGCCGGGCGTCAGGGCCAGACGCCTGGGCCGGGGCCGGGGGCCTGGCTGTGGGGTCGGGAGCCCAGAGGCAGGGGGGAAGGGGCTGCCGGCTGCTCCTCCGGTGGCAGAACAGCCTGGCTCGGTGATGCCTCCAGGAGCCAAGGGGGAAGAGAAATGAACCGGCGTCAACCAAGCAGAAGCAGCCCCGACTGTCCCGCGTTCTCCGGACGAATCTCCACCAGGAGGCTTGTCTCCTGGCTGACAGGCCCCTCCAAGGCGCACGTCGGGGGAGCCCAGGGGTGCCTGCTCCGGGAAAGGCAGAATCTTCCAGAGGCACTTTGCACCCTCCCGCTGCGGCTCCGTCAGAAGCAGTCTCCCCAGGACCCGGGCTCCATTCTCCATCCGCGGTGTCCTTCCTGCGACAGCCACTCCTCGGGCCAGGAGACACCTTCATCACCCGGGCTTTACAATGACAACGATCGTTCTGACAAAGGCGTTGGGGGGGGGAGTTGTTCATCTAGGCTTGTTTGGCTGTAAGAGATCGAACCCCAACTCCAGGAAAGCCTGACTTGTGAAGCAGTTCACACAACAGAGCAGGTGGGTTCCAGCTTCAGGAACAGCTGACTCCAGTCCCAGGGAGGGGAACCTGCCTCTCGGGAGCTGGTTTTGGCTCCCACACAGGGATACGGAAAACATGACTATTCCAGGCATCCACCATGGGAACAGAGCCCCAACCTTGGCTGTTAAATGAGCCCGGGGAAGCTTCCAGAAGCTGGGGGAAGCTGCATCAACAGAGCTGTCCCCTGCCCCGCCTCTCCCCTCCTGGCCAGGGCTGACCCTTCCTCTGGGGATCGAGAGCCCTCCCCTCGCCCGTCCTGCCTCTCCGCCTGCCGGGAGACGGCTTCGGCCACCTGAGGAGCCCCAAGAGCCTGGCAATGCCCCCGTGTCCACCCACTGTCCCCAGCAAGAGGGGCGCTTAGCCTCTCCAAGCGGCCTAGACTTTGTGTGGCCGGCCCCCTGGAGATAAGCAATGGGAGGCCCCTCTCTGCACCTCACTTCCCTGCCCCTAGGTGGCGCCTGAGGGTTCTTTGGAGGCTGGGCCCTGGCACCGCAGCTCAGCTCGGAGCAGGTGTTTTCCACCTGGGGGAGTCCAGCCGCTGCTGTGGGGTCTCGGGCAAGTCACCGCCCCTCTCTGAGCCCCGGTTTCCGCATCCCTGAGGTGAGAGGGGTGTCAGCCCCCTCTCGGACTGGCTCCGGGTGTACAGTGGCAGGGACCGGCAGGCACCAGGAGGAGCTCAGAGATGGTGGTCACTCTTCCACCGGGATTGTAGGACCTGCGGCCCCCCACCCCCATCCTGGCTGGGCTCAGGGCTGCCCCTCTGACCCCCACGGCCCTCTGGGCCTCCGTCAGGCCCTGCCCTGCCTCAGTGAGTCAACCCGACACTGTCAGCCGTGAGCATCTGGTGGCATCATTGGTGACCGAGCGTCTGGACGCTGCTGAGGTCTGGGCTTGGGCCCTGCGCGTCTGACGGGGTGTCAGCAGCTCACACTCGGCTCTCCCCCGGACCAACCGCACTCTTCTCATGGTCCTGTCCCCGCAGGCGTCGCTCCACTGGTCCACTTTGCAGACTCCAAGAGAAACCGAGGCATGGCCCCTGCCTCCCACGTTGTTTTGCTGGCCATGTTAGGACCCCAGCGTCCGGCCACATCCTGTGACCCCCAGCTGAGCACGCATCAGCAGGATCTACCCACAGTTCTCATCTCACGACCCCACTTGCTGACCCCTGCGTCAGCCGACCCTTGGGAGTCCAGTTGACCCCACCCATGAGAAAATGAGTGAGGCCAGCTTATGCTCTTGTTGCCCTAGCAACCCATCCTTCTGATCGGTGGGCCACTCTCACCTTTAAAACCCTTGTGGTGGTGGGGGGCAGAATTGGGGTGGAGAGGATCAATGGGGGAAGAGGGTAATACTTGCAACAATAAAGATCAGTTTTCTGGCCGGCGTGGTTCAGGGGTTGAGCGTTGTGGACGGAAGGAGCCGCATGCTGACCTGACAGCTCAGGGGGGGCCTGCCTGGCGGTCTTGCAAACTCAGAGACCGAAAATAACCACAAGAGCTGGTCTGAAAATTAAATAACTACAAACAGGTTATGGTGGGCAGCCACGTCCCGGGCCGGTATTTTCCCGGACAGAGACCAACGTAGACCTTAGCTGAGCCATGTGCCTTTTTGACTCTAGGATAACACACCTGTGAGATGTCTGGGTAACTTGTCACTTCCTTTTCACCCCAGGTCCCTCTGGGAACAACAAATGGCACTGGGACATTCCCTCGTGTTATTGTTATCAAGTTAATTGCCAGCTTTTAATTACCTTAAAGCATCCTTATCCATCTCTTAAAAGAAACCCACGTCCAGCATTTCACCTTTCACCCTATCCCAGAGGTTTCCCCGCTTTGCTTTATTCCGCCCCCTTAATCGATCACCAATGAATTTCATGTAACCCACCTACGTCCCATTCCTTTCATTGCAACGTATAAATATAGGTGTCCCCTCCATTCTCCGGAGCATTATCTCCCTTCATTGAGGTTCTGCTTCCGGCATAAGTCGACAGTTTGGCTCCAGTGAACTCACAAAATTCTCTACAGGTTTCGGTGGTTTTTGTTTTTTTACATTAACAGCGGTGATCTAGGAACCAGGAGGTCATGGTTCGATTCCCGGTCAGGGCACACGCCTGGGGTTTCAGGCTCGATCCCCAGTGGGGGACACGCAGGAGGCAGCTGATCAATGATTCTCTCTCCTCATTGATGTTTCTCTCTCTCTCTCTCTCTCTCTCTCTCTCTCTCTCTCTCTCTCTCTCTCCCCTCCCTCCTTCTCTGAAATCAATTAAAAAATCTATAAAACTCAATAAATTAAAAACAAGCCCAAACCAAACCCCCTTGCCTAAACCTCCCACCTGCCCCCTTAGAGCGTGGTTTCCGTGGAGGCCGAAGGCCGCGCTCGCTGATTTGCAAAAAGGAAAACTCTTTACCGCAGCATCTGCAGGCCACCAGCTCAGTGTCTCCCAAGCAGCAGAGCCCGGGGTTCTGTCCCCTGCCTGTGAGCCTCCCACCCCACCCCCACCCCACCCCCAGTGCGGAACCTCTGGCATCAGACACCCTCTTCCAGGAGGAATGACAGTGGAGTGGCCCATGGCGGGGCTCGGGCCTCTGAGCCTGCCGGCCCCCCAGCCCTGCTGGTGTTGGCTCCTGGTCAGGAATGCGCCGGGCCTGGGAGGCTGGCTGACCACGGGCTCTGGAGGGAAAGCCGCACTCTGCTCCCCTCCCAGGAGCACCCGCATTCCAGGAGGGCGTGGGAAGCACCGCTGAGAACTGCCCGCAGCCCCACAGCCCTGCAGCTCCGACACCCCACAACCCTACCATCCCGTGGCCCTGGCCACCTCGCTCCCCAAGGAGGTCTGCCCACCTCCACGGTGGGGGGGCAGAGGCAGGCGCTGGGAGAAGACTCATTGCCTCCGGGACAGTGAGCAGCCTCTGGCCTCCCCCCCAACCCCACGCCCCCATCCACCCCTTTCTCCCATGCCAGCCGACCTGCCTCTGCCTCCCCTGGTCCACCTCCCACCCTGTGACCATGACCCCCTCCCTTATTCTGAGCGATCCTGCGCCCTCATACCCCTGCCCCCCCACAGGGAGTCCCAGGCTGTCTAGACCCACCCCAGGGCCACGCTCCTGCCGGCCTCCCTGTGTTTGCACCCGGGGTTGTTTCGGCTCCGGGTTGGAGGGGGCTTTCCCGATGGGGTCCCACAGGAGCTGGGCTGCAGGGTGGGCAGCGGTGGGTCCCAGGAGCGTGCCTGCACGAGGAGCGGGCAGGTGTCCGAGCAGCAGCCCCGGTGGGGACAAAGGCCCCCAGAGACCGTTCCTTCTGCTCTCACTAGCCTCCGTTTCCCCAGAGGCGCCCCCGGCCATCGGCCGGCGCGGCCGCACACGGTGGGCAGGGGCAGCGGGGCGGCCTGGGCAGGGGCCGGAGGCAGCACAGCCCTGGATGAGCCCGCCCCTCCTCTTCTGCCAGGAGCAGGGAGCCTGCAGGCCTGGGGCTGAGAGAAGCGGGCTTTCGGGGTCCTCCCGGGGAGGCGCTGGCCGTGTCTTTCTGGAAGGTGGGGCGCTGTCGCCCTCTCCTGGTCGCCAGGAGAGGCAGCAGGGGCCTGAGCGGAGCAAAGCAGCTGGACAGACAGCAAGGCCACCCCAGCGGCATCAGCTATGTTCCCCCGCAGGTGGTCCGGGCAGGGTGCCATCCTGGGCGTGGCCCGGAGGAGCCGAGGCTGCAGGGCACAAAGCTCAGAGTGGGCCCAAGAGGGGAAGGGAGTCTAGATCGCCTGTGTGGGCGGTTATCGAAGCATCCACCCCGTCAGTCAATCCATCCATCCATCCATCAATCCAGGAACTGCCCCCTGGTCCCTGTCTCGTGCCCTATTCTGTTGGGAAGCCCTGGGTCTTAGGGGTCATGTGGGACCCTCTCCATCCCTCATCCTTGTATCCAGTCCGTTAACCAAGCCCCATTGATTCTGTCCCCTTAATTTCACCCGGAATGTGTCCTGGTCCGGTGCCGGGCCCACCTAGCCATCCCCTGCCCTTGGGGAACCCAGCCGCCCCCTGGCCTCCCTGCCTCCACGTCCCATCAGGCACCCCCCTTGGAGGCCGTCCTCCTGCCCATGGGGTTCTGATCTGCAGGGGTTTTCTCTCTTTTCCACGTCCAGCATGGAAAGAGAGTGGGTCCAGTTTCTGAGTAGAGGAGCTGGGGATTGAGAAATAAAAGAAAGAGTAGAGGACACAGAAATAAAAAGCTGGGGCTGGGTGGGATCTCTGTTCTCTCTGATGGAGAGACAGGATCCAAACCCAACAGCAGCGTGTTTATTTATCCCAAAATACAAAGGGGTTTCACCGGAAAAAACTTACGATCAAAGGAGATTGGGTGGCCCAGGCCCTATTCGTTCCCTATGTCCCGGGGCTAGACTGGATTTACATTTCAAGGACCTCTCCTGACACCTAAGGCAAAGTTAAGAGTCTGTACTGATAAGGCATCCAACCTTCTTGGTGGATGTGTTTCTGAGACTCGGCTCTGCCTGGCGCCTCAGATTCAGCTGACAATGGTTTAAAGAATGCTCAGGTGCCTTCCCTGGGGGCCCTCCACACCGATCCCGTCCCCGCTCCCCTCCAGCACCAACACGACAAGAATCATGCCTGCCGGCACTCCGAGGGCACCCCCATTCCGGAGCATCACTGTGCAGACTCACTGATCCCTGCTCCCGGGGTCCTGCGGAGGGATGCGGGTACCTGTTACCATCCCAGATACCGGAGTGGGGAAACCGAGGCATAGAGCGCTTAAGCAACTTGCCAAGGTTGCCCAGCCGGCAGAAGGCAGGGGCAGGGTTCAGACCCAGGCAGCCTGGGGTCAGAGCCCACACTCTCAACCATGACATCGAGGCGATGAGAAACCTCCTCGCCCCGCTCAGAAGACCCTGCAAAATCACATCTGCCTCCCCCCTCCCAGCCTTTCCCACCCACCACTCTGCCCTTCCCCCCCGCCCCGCGCCTCCCCCCCCCCCCCCCACAGTCCAACTCGGCTCAGCTCCAGCTGCACACTCAGCAGGTCTCGTCCCACCCAGGGCCTTTGCACCTGCTGTGGCCTCTGCCCGGAACCCCCCCTCGAGGCCCACCCCTCTAGTTACTGCTAAGGAGGCTGTCATCCCAGGAACCTGGGCTGACTCAGCCGCAGGCGGGTCTCAGGCGCACCCTGAATCCCCCCCTTTCCCCCCCCCCCCCCCCACGAATTTCTGATACAGGCTGTCTATGCATCTGCTCAGATATGCGAATAGCTTCTGTCCTCCTTCCCCGGAGGCAGTGCGCGTGGCCAGAGCAGCTGTCGTGTGTGTCTTAGTCCCCGGTGGGGAGCACGCAGCCGCGAGGATGTTTGTGAAATGGATGGATGAGACAGGGAATGGATAAATCCCCGGCACAGGAGAGTGACCGGGTCTGGGGTCAGGCTCCGTTCCTTCCTCGCCTGACCGCCAGAGGGCGCTGTGACCTGAGAAATCACCCAGAGGACTCCGGTCCAAGGTTCCCAGGGTGCCTGGGGCCTCCCTGTTAAAGGGTGAGCCCCTGAGCTCCCTGACCAGCTCTCTAGGCCACCAGAGACTGAAACCCGGTGTGGTCCCCTCCCCTGCGGGTCCCAGCTGTGTGGCCAGAGGATTCTCAGCCTCAGTGTCCACATCTGCTAAGTGGGGTTGTGGAGCCAGCTGTGGGCCCCCCCCCCACACACACACACACAGAGCTGGGGCTTCGCGACCCACAGAACTCCCCGGTATGGCAAAACCCTCCCTCCTGTTAACAAAAAAAACACACACTGAAACCTGTTGTAAAGGGTTTTAGTGAGTTTATTTTGACCAAACTGTTGACATATGCCGGGAAGCAGAACTCGAGGAATTGAGATAATGCTCCGTAGGATGGCGGGTTACAACTGTATTTATGCATTGCCATCAAAGGAAAGAGACGCAGGTGATCACAAGAAATTCATTGGTGATCGATTAAGGAGGTGGGATAAGCAATCCCACCTGGGATTGGATAAAGCAAAATGGTGGACACACACTTTGGTGAACGTAGGAACAATGAACCCGATAATGAAGGCATTTGTGGCGTCCGTCCTGGTGCCCACCGCACCTGGCTGTGCCCCAGGGGCTCCGGGAAGAAAAGGAAGTCACAATTTCCCGGACTTCTCCCAGATGTGTTCTCTTCGAAGCAGAAAGGCAAGAGATCTAAGCTGATCTTGTCAGGGAAAATACTGGCCTAGGACAAGACTACCCACTATAACCTGTTTGTAGTTAAATATTTACTTTTAAACCATCCTTTGTGGTTGGTGTAGGTCTCTGAGTTTGCAGACCGCCACGCAGGGCTCCCCTGAGCCTGTCAGGCCAGCACGCGGCTCCTCTCGTCCACACTCAGCGGGAACGGGAGCCGGGGAACCTCGGGGAGAATCGACGTGTATTTACCCCGAAACGGGGGGAGAGAGACTCCTGAGCGGGAGAGAAAAACGGTTACGGGTCTCTTATGTTCAGGTGCCAGCCAACCCTCCCAGCCACCGGAGAGATGGGTCCTGTTGTCCGCCTGTTTGACGGACCAGGAGACTGGGGCCCAGCTGTGCCTGGGGGAGCTGGTGACCCCTCACCACCCCCTGGTGTCCCCCCTCCCCCCACATCCGGCCTCCTCCCCACCAGGGGTTCTCAAAGTGTGTTCCTCAGGGCAGCATGGCCAGAGCACCCGATAGAAACTCATGCTCCCCAGCCACAGGCAGACAGCCCCAGGACCATGCATCTTCCCACACCGTCCATCTTAGTGACACTCGGGGGCTGGGGAGGGGGGCTGCTAGTGAGGGCACCGGCCCTCTGAGATCCTTCAGTGTTGACACCTAGCGAGACCTTGACACTAACGTGAAGAGTCCTGTGGGGACATTCACCTTGAATGACCCAGGAATGACTGCTTTGTGCTGTCAGTGGTACCCCTGGGTGAGGCTGGAGAAGGAAGCCATGTCGAAAATTCTACAAAGGCCCAGAAATATGTTCTCAACAAAGTTCGAGGTCAGTTATTGCTAAAGGTATACAGTACTACTAACTTCAAGGTCCTCGTTTAAGAATTTGGGGAATTTGTGCCTTTAGTTAAAGGAATTATCCTATCTGATAAAAGAGTGGTATGCAAATTTGACCGTACATTTGCTACGCTACCAGCCAATCAGGCGTGGAGGGTGGGGCCAAGTGACACGAGGCAGGGGGTGGGGCTGCCACGGATGCTGGTGATGGGTGCCCCTGGGGCTGGGCAGTCGATGCTGGGGCTAAGGCCTGGGCTGGGGGAGCGAGGCCGAGGCATCTAGCAAGTACGGGGCCCCCGGGACTGGGCAGTCGCCAGTGGCTGGGGTGGCGGGGCCCTCTGAACCGTCACCTGGGGGAGCCTCAGGCACAGGGGCTTCAGGCAGCCAGACTCCGGGGAGAGCTCGGACTCTGCCCTCCTGGGCTTTCTGGCCTAGGACTCCCCTCTATAAGAGGTGGTCAGAATGTGTGGGAACCCCTTTCACATCCCACGTGATTCAGGGTCCCCAGTCCAGGGTTCGGGTTCTGGAGAAGGCCGCACACAGATGAATAGAGACTCAGAAAAACATTGATTTGGAAATGGGGACCAAGCGGTAGTCAAACTCTAGTGGCAGAACTACTGCTTGTTCTGCCTTTACCCTCCCTTTTATTAAGATTAAAATCATAAGATACACCCGTCTCCCCCAGGCAGGAAACACCCATAAAAGCCAATCAGTGAATCGTCTTAGGACTAACAGGTGGGGCTGCTTCAACCACCAACATCCTGTGACCAGCTCTGACCCCTCAGAGCAATCAAGGTGGACCAGCCCCCCCACTCCCTGTCCACGGCTCTCCGTCATCAAAACAATGATAGGCTTCCGGCAGGAATGGAAACAGGAGATCAGCTTCTGGAGTCACTGGGGGGGCTGAGTGGGGACAGATGTGGCCAGGTTCGCAGGAGCAGGGGCTGAGTGGGGAGCAGGCCTTGCCCCGGGGGGCTCTGAGGACCAGCTCTGGGCCAGACACTCAGGGCCCAGGTCGAAGATCACGAGGCACAGCTGATTTAACCTGCCTCAGCGGCCCCATCTGTCACAGGAAGATAAGAGGATTGCCCCGGACAGAGCTGGAGTGAGTGTTCAGGTCACGCTGGCCGTGCTGTCAGCCAGCGAGCCGACCCTGATGGCTGCGCGCAGTCGGCGAGGACCCAAAGGGGTGCCCTGTGCTGGTGCCTCAGGGACAGTGTGACCGGGGAAGGCGGGGGGTAGAGCCAGGTAGGCGCCGGCTGGGAACTGACGCCCCGATCCGACTCCCGCCCCCTGTCCCAGGCCGGCTCGGACCCACCCGCATGACCAGCTTCCTGTTTGCAATGCCAGCGCAGGGAGGAAATCGTGCCCCCGCCCTGGGGCTCGAGGGCAGGAATGTGGACGCGCTGACGTCAAAGCGTGTCCTCGTTCAGGGAAGCGGGGATGGGAAGGGTTTCCTGCTGCTCAGCCTTTGATCCCGGGCTCAGCTGGGGCAGAACCAGCCCCGATGGAGCCAGGCAGCCCAGCTTTCTCAGCCCGACTCCGACACGGGAGCCTGGGCCCACCTCCCCTTCCACGCCCCGGTCCCTCGCCTGTGGAGTTGGGGTGAATGCGCACCTCCAAGCCCATTCATTCCTCAGGTGCATTGTGACAGGACTGCGCCTGCTCCACTGGGGGGGGGGGGGGGCTCCTCCCCTCGGCACACCTGGTCCGGGGCAGGGGCGGGGGCGGGGGGGGGGGGGGAGGGAGCCCCGAGGCCGGCACAGAGGCACCGGCATTTCTGGGGGTGGCTGCGGGGAGGCTTCCCGGCACGGGCTGTGACTCAGGCACCCCTGGCCCGGTGACTGCGCCCCGTCCCCGCAGCGCCACCACACCTGTACCTGCCTGGTCGCAGGGCCCGGGGTGCCAGGCACGTGTGCTCACCAGGCGCCCGGGGCTCTCGGGGTGTGTTCTCACCGGCTTCCCGATGGAGTCTCAGGAGGCAGGAACCGTGATGGGCCCCATTTCACAGGAGGGCGAACTGAGACCCGGGAGCTGGCGGAAGTCGCCCAAGGTCACAGAGCCAGGGAGGGCGCTGACCTGACACCAGTGACGCGCGGCCATGGAGACACCGCCTGACGTGGCAGCGAGGGCCCCGGACCGCGGCAAGGCCCTCATTCCGGGGCGCACACCCCGCGTCTGCCCCGCCCACTCCGCCCCCCTGACCTTCAGGCCTTCAGGCCTCCAGAGCAGGGACCTGTGTGAGGACCTGCCTTCCCTTCCCCAGGCCGATCCCCTGGGCCCCAAGCACCGGGCTCAGGGCCCGGAGTCTCCTCAGCTCCTCACCCCCTGAGGCTATGGTCCAGGTCAGTGTTTGGCAAACTGTGGCTCTCGAGCCACATGCGACTCGAGAGCCGTGGTTTGCCGCTCTGTTGACTAATGAGTTTGCCGACCATGGGGATAAAGGCTTAATCACAAGGAACAACAGTAGCCTGTAATTATTGGAATCGAGAATCTAGGTCAGTGGTCGGCAAACTCATTAGTCAACAGAGCGGCTTGTGTCCCCATGTGGACACAAGATGGCCACCACAAGATGGCCAGCAGGGGAGGGCCGTTAGGAGGTTCCAGGCCTGCAAGGGAGGGCAGTTGTGGGCCATCAGGACAGCAGGGGAGGGCAGTTGGGAGGGACCAGGCCTGCAAGAGAGGGCAGTTGGGGGCGATCAAGCCTGCAGGGGAGGGCAGTTAGGGGTGACCAGGCCAGCAGAGGAGGGAAATTGGGGGTACACAGGCTGGCAGGGGAGCAGTTAGACATCAATTAGGCTGGCAGGGTAGTGGTTAGGGGTGATCAGGCTGACAGGCAGAAGCGGTTAGGGGCAATCATGGAGGCAGGCAGGAGCAGTTTGGTGCCAGCAGTCCTGGATTGTGAGAAGGATGTTAAACTGCCCGTTTAGGTCCGATCCTACCAGAATCGGGCCTAAACGGACAGTCGGACATCCCTCGAGGGGTCCCAGATTGGAGAAGGTGCAGACTGGGCTAAGGGACACCCCCAGCCTGCACTAGAGGCCTGCTGCACGAAATTTGTGCAGGTAAGGTCCCTAGGCCTGGCCATCTATCAGGGCTGATTGGGGCCTTCCGGCTGCTGGCATGGGCCTTCCTTCATTCAGTGCTACCCCCTGGTGGTCAGTGCACATCATAGCAAACAATCAAATCCCAGGTCTCCTGGTTGAACTCCCGAGGGGACAATTTGCATATTAGGCTTTTATATAGAAAAATGTCCAAACAACAGGAGGGCCTCCTCAGGTGACTGTAAGAGCCCTTTCCCCATATGCCCAGTAGGTGGCAGCAGAGACCCCTTGTAGCGCCCATGTGAGGGCTGCTCAGTGAAGCCTGCCCGGGGCAGGTGAGAAACCAGACTTAGAAGTTAGGGTGCCCGGAGTTTCCAGGACCCTGAGTCCCATCAGCAGACGCTCCCCGAGCACCCAACGATGTGTCTGGGTCCAGCCGCTGGGATTGGGGGAAGGATCGTGACTGCTGGCCCCCCGGGGGTGGAGCAAACGGGCCTCTGACGGAACGCTGGGCTGAGTTCTCTCGGCTAACCCCAGACCTGGAATGGTGGCCATATGGCAGTTGCACTTTTTATTTTCTGGGGGGGCCCCACACTTTTTCCGCTGTGGCCGCCCCATGTTGCATCCCCACCAGCGGTGCCCGGGGGTCCCGCTCCTCACTCCCCACATCCTCACCGACACGCTCCGTCTCTGCTTGCTTTACAGCAGCCGTCCTCCTGGGTGTGAGGCTGATGTGCACTCCTCGGGCAACCCGTGATGCTGGACGCCTTTCCGCGAACCCGGCGGCCGACTGTGCGTCTTCCCCAGAGCAACGTCTCCGCCATGGCGAATCCTGGGCCCGTGTTTAAATCGGGTTGTTCGTTTTCTTGCCAGTGAGTTCTCTATGCTCTGGAGACAGAGCTCTGGGCAGATACACGGTCTGCCACTGTTTCCCCCATCCTGTAGTGTGTCCTTGCACTTGCCACTGTTTCCCCCCACCCTGTAGGGTGTCCTTGCACTTGCCACTGTTTCCCCCCACCCTGTAGGGTGTGCTTGCACTTGCCACTGTTTCCCCCCCCATCCTGTAGGGTGTGCTTGCACTTGCCACTGTTTCCCCCCACCCTGTAGGGTGTCCTTGCACTTGCCACTGTTTCCCCCATCCTGTAGGGTGTCCTTGCACTTGCCACTGTTTCCCCCCACCCTGTAGGGTGTGCTTGCACTTGCCACTGTTTCCCCCCATCCTGTAGGGTGTGCTTGCACTTGCCACTGTTTCCCCCCACCCTGTAGGGTGTCCTTGCACTTGCCACTGTTTCCCCCATCCTGTAGGGTGTCCTTGCACTTGCCACTGTTTCCCCCATCCTGTAGGGTGTCCTTGCACTTGCCACTGTTTCCCCCCATCCTGTAGGGTGTGCTTGCACTTGCCACTGTTTCCCCCCACCCTGTAGGGTGTCCTTGCACTTGCCACTGTTTCCCCCCACCCTGTAGGGTGTGCTTGCACTCTGTTCGTCGGTCCCCTTGCTGTGCAGGAGCCTTTTAGGCTGATGCTCACACGAGAGCCAAATGCGGAAACAGCCTAAACGCCCCGGACAGCCGGCTGGACGCAGGGAGTGTGGTCCGTACGCACAATGGAGTGTGGTCCATATGCACAGGAAATCCTGCGATGTGCAGCGATATGGACACGCCAGACACAGAGGGGCAAGCGCCCCGAGACGTGACTCGATGTCTTCCGGAAGGGACGGGAGCAGGTGGAGCCTGTAGGGGAGAGGGCAGCGAAGCAGCAAGGCTCTGACGCGGCCAGGCTCTCTGGGCGTCTGAGGAGCCGGGTGCGGACGCCGTGCGTGGACCAGGCCCGTACCCGGCAGGGAGGACTTGCTGTGGCCAGGGCGGAGCGCCCCAGGTCCGGGAGCGGGCGGTGGGGTTCTGCCCATGGTGCAGATGAAGACACTGAGGTTCCCACACCCCTGGCCAGAGTGTGCAGGGCCGGGCGAGGGCCGGCTGGGGGCTTTGCCTGTGCTCAGTGGGCCCTCTGCCGGAATGGCTCTAAGCGCTTTCACTGTGGCAGTGGTCGGCAAACTCATCAGTCCACAGAGCCAAATACCAACAGGACAATGATTGAAATTCCTTTGGAGAGCCAAATGTTTTACACTTAAACTTCTTTTAACACTTCTTCAACACAGACTCGCCCAGGCCGTGGTATTTTGTGGAAGAGCCACCCTCAAGGGGCCAAAGAGCCGCCTGTGGCTCGTGAGCTGCAGTTTGCCGACCACAGCCCTAGGCGGTTTGGCTCAGCAGGTAGAGCGTCGGCCTGCAGACCAAAGGTCCCGGGTTCGATTCCGGATCAAGAGCACATCCCTGGGCTGCAGGCTCCTCCCGGCCCGGGCTCTGGTCAGGCCCTGCAGGAGGCGACCAATCGGTGTGTTTCTCTCACATCGATGTCTCTCTCTGTCTTCTCCTCTCTCTCCCACTCTCCCCACCCCCCGCCCCCCAAAAATCAATGGAAAATATCCTTGGGTGAGAATTAACAAAAATAATACTAACTAAAAATATATAAATATAAATCCCCGCCCTCAGGATGGCCTGCACAGTGACGAGGCGGTGTGGTGGGAGGAATGGCCTTGAAATCGTTAGCGATTCTCCCAACGGCTGGTTTCTGGTTTTGAAGACCAATTGGGAGGAGAGGGAGAGGCTGAGGTTCTCTGAGGGCAGAGGTGAACCCACATTTCCCGCAGAAGACCAGTGTTCAGGTACCATCCACACACACACAAAAAAAAACAGTTCTTCGCACAGTGTGACCATAAATCCACACACGTTTTAATGTGCTCGTGTAGTTTGCATTTTGCGATAGTCTTTTTAATTTTGGTACGGCCTTTTTAATGTCCCTCTTTCATTTCGTGTGATTTGTTTTCTTTTCTTTCCCTTTGGCGCAGCTGCATGACCTGTCAGTCACACGGCGGGAGTGTCTGCCGCGGCGACCAGACGGGGCACTGGGGGAACACCTTCCCCGGTCTCTTCACCCCAGCAGTTCCCATGGGGTCTTCAAGACGCAGCTCTGGCCTCTGGCCTCGGGAACAGGCGGCACCCCCACTGCTGTGGAGGCCACCCCACTTCCCTCTGCTCCAATTACGTGCTAAGCCGCTCCTCTCTGCTCCACTTACATGCTAAGCCGGGCTCCACCGTCAGAGCAATTACCACAGGTAGTAATTACCTGCTCACTGGTCTGTTCTCCCTCTCTCCCCTCCCTCCCCTCGCCACTAGACTGAATTCCAGGAGGAAGGCTTCGTGACATACTCACCTGGGAGCTGCAGGGCCAGGCACAGCACCTCCACCTCGCTGTGTCCTTGCAATTGGCGGAAGGAAGGCAGAGGGAGGGAGACAGGATGCAATGTTTACATCATACACACACACACACACACACACACACACACACACACACACACACACTAGAGGCCCGGTGCATGTATTTGTGCACCAGTGGGGTCCCTTGGCCTGGCCTGCAGGATTGGGCCAAAACCTGCTCTCCAACATCTCCAGAGGGGTCCGGGGTTGTAGGAGGGTGCAGGCCAGGCTAAGGGACTCCACCGGTGCACGATCGGGGCTGGGGAAGGACGCGGAAGGTTGTCTAACTGGAGAGGGGCCACAGGAGGGCTCCAGGTCATGTTCGGCCCATCTCGCTCAGTCCCAAGCCATCGGACCCCAGCAGTAAGTTATTTCACCGGTTGGAACGTCTGCCTCCTGTTGGTCAGTGCACATCATAGAGAATGGTTGAGTGGCCTTAGTATATCATTAGCAAATTACACTTTGATTGGTTGTACGGCCGACAAGTGGACCAGACACTTAGCATATTAGACTTTTATTATATAGGATATATTTTATTGATTTTTTACACAGAGGAAGGGAGAGGGACAGAAAGTCAGAAACATCGATGAGAGAAAAACATCCATCAGCTCCCTCCTGCACACCCCCCACTGGGGATGTGCCCGCAACCAAGGTACATGCCCTTGACCGGAATCGAACCCGGGACCCTTCAGTCCACAGGCCGACGCTCTACCCACTGAGCCAAACCAATCAGGGCAATGTTTACATCATTTTGTTGAAAAGCTGGAGCAGCAAAGGAGCTGGAGGGAAGGACCTACCCCTCACACTGTGGTGCTTTGGTGAGTTTTGCTAAATCCGCAGAACACTTGCGTTTAAGCTTAATCTTCATTTTCCACTGACGCACTGAACTCAGTGAATCTTAAAAGGAAATGTTGTATCCGTATCCTGAATGGAAAACCCGATCACTTCCCATCAAGAGAAGCGCTGACATAAAAATGGATGTCACCAGCCCTGTCCAGAGCTGAAAGGTCCCAGTTCAATCCCTGGTCACGGCATGTCCAGGAGGCAGCAGACCCATGTGTCTCTCTACATCACTGCTTCTCTCCCTCTCCCTTCCTCTCTCTGAAATCAATTTAAAAAACGTATTTTAAAAAAAGAAAGGAAAGGAAAAGCAAGGGCCCGGCTGGCATGGCTGTGGTGAGTGTCAAACTATGAACCAGGTCCTCGTTCTGGTCGGGGCACAGGCCCGGGTTGCGGGCTCGATCCCCAGCGTGGGGCGTGCAGGAGGCAGCCAGTCATGACTCTCTCCTCATCGATGTTTCTCCTTTCCCCTTCCTCTCTGAAACCAATAAAAATATTTTAAAAAGAAGAAGAAGAAAGGAGGGAGGGAGGGGGAAGGGAAGGGAAGGGAAGAAATGATGAGGGAGAGAAGGCTCTTCCTTACAGAAGAATGCCAGGAAGATGATGGGGAAGTGATGAATTTATCAAATCCTTCGACACTAACTCGTTTGTCACCAGAGGATGCTGGGAGTCACCCTCCAGGATGACGGAGCTAGAGAACTCTTTGGTAAGAATCAGCAGTGGGGGAGACCTGCTGGGGGGCAGCACTGACACACAGTCTCACAGAGTCAGCCTCCCCGCTCCGGATAGTCCCCCTTACAGCAGAGAGTCCGGCCGACACCAGCTCCGCCAAGCCATCATCAGGGACCGTCCGAGGTCACGCGTCTCCTGCTGTGATACGCTGAGATTTCCCAACTCATCCCCACGGGGCCTTCCCAGCCAAAAACCCAGGACCTGGCTCTGATCGTGGGCGTGAGCGGAGGGCCTGGCAGACCCGCCAGAGGATGGGGACGGTGTACAAAACAATGGGCCGTGTCCGCCTGAAGGTCAAGGTCATGGGTGACAAAGAGGGCGGAGGCACTAAGTGTTCAGATGAAAGGAGAGAATAAAGACCGGACGATGAGAGCCAGGCCCAACACTGAGCTGACTCCAGATGGGACAGAAACGGGCTCAGGCGCGTGCTGGCGGGGAGGGGAGCCCGGGGGAGGTCAATGGGGGAGGGGGGGAGGAAACACATGTACTGCTATTTGTAATACTTTAAAGAATAAAAATATTACAATAAAATAAATAAATGATAAAAAAGAGAGAGAGAAAGAAACGATCTCAAGGGCACCATCAGAACAGTTGGAAACATCTTACGGAACGCATTTATTCCCTGAGTAAACTGCATTGTGGCAATGCGGTGTGTGAGATACTCGCATGATAATCACCCCACATCAAATGCAGATTATGATTATGTGGGGTGGGCACTGAATAGTGAGGGGCAAAGAGTCATAATAGCTACAATGTACTCCCAAAGGATTAAGCAAAAGAAAGAGAAGAAGGGGGGAGGAAAATGGGGAGGGAGGGAGGAACGGAGGGAAGGAGGGAGGGAGGAGGGGGGAGGGAGGGAGGGAGGGAGGAAGGGGGAGGGAGGGAGGAGGGCGGAGGGAGCACGGAGAGGGTGGCGGTGAGCAATGGGGTAGAGCCAGAGGAGGAAGGTGTCCTGATTCTGGGCCAGTGGCTCCCAACCTTCTCGGCCATGCCCCACCCCAGCATCTCTAAAACCCGATGCCCCCCCGCCATGACATAGAATTCTTGTTATTCAAAAAGCAAGCTCCAGTGCACAGGGAGGAAGCCTAAAAGGCCTTTCACTCGGTCTGAACGAGCTTCCAGAGAACGTGGCACCCGCGAAAGAGAAAAGTAAGAGAACGAAGGGACAGTTAAGTCCTGAGGAAGAAATCACTAAGAAACTGTTAAAAAATAATAATAATAAAGGAAGTGATATGAAAAAATAGCAAATAAAGGACGGAAGTGCACAAATATGTCACAATGTGTATTTATATGCTGTCTATGAGGCCCTAGGGCCATAAGAAATGTGAAAAACTCACTGTTAATAACTCACTCTCAAACTGGCCTCGGGGGCCGGGGGCCCCACGTGGGAGCCACTGGGCTGGATGTGTCTGCAGGGGGAGCCGGAGGGGTTCCTGGGAGTCGGGTGTTGGGGTGAGAGCAAAAGCAGAGTGAAGGACGCCCCGAGGATTTGATCTGAGCCCCTAGAAGAACGAGGGTCGCCTTCTCTACAGACAGGACAGGAAGGCCTGGAGAACGGAGTGGGCTGCCTGCGCTCACACAGCGGCCATGGACCGAGCTGGGGTTCGAGCCCAGGCCTCTGGCTTTGGAGCCTTTGGGCTCAGTCGGCTGTGCTGCTGGGCGGATGTCACTGTGGAGGAAGCATTCTGAGAGAAAGACGCAGACGGACAGACAGCGCCGGATTGGCGGGGACGGCGTGCTGGGGCCCCCCGGGCCGGGCTCAGGGGGCACCCGTCCGCGGCCCCGGGCAGGCTGGTGTGCGGAGGCCCAGCCGCCCTGCGGTCTCCGGTGGTGGCATTGGCCGTGCCAGCCTGGGCAGGGGAGGCGGCTGCTTCCCGTCGTGTCCCAGGATGGCACCCGTGGGTGCCTGGCACAGGCCCTCCCTCACCCCGTCCCCACCCCCGTCCCGCTCAGGGGGCTGTCGCCATGGAGACGCACCAACAGGCCTCCGCAGTGTTTGGGCAACTCGGGCTGGAAGGGCGCCTCCTGGGCTCAGCCTGGGCAGGTTGGCGTGTGGGCCGGGGGTGGGGCCGGGGAATTCTGGCGCTTGCCAAGCCGGAACCAGGCCGGGCTGCGCCTCCCCAGGACCCAGCACCCTTCTCTCAGCGCTCTCTCCTCCACCCCGCCAATGAACAGCTGCTCATCCCAATGTGCAGATGGGGAAACTGAGGCTCGGGGAGGCAAGGTCACTTGGTCAGAGTGAAATAGTCCCGAGGTGGTGGACAGGCGGGAATCCCGAAGCTCGTGTTCTCTCTCCATCCTGGGCCTCTCTCCATCCCAGCCAGAGCACAGTTCATCTCCGGAACCAAAAGGTTTCTTATAAATCGGGTCCCAAAACTCACTTGGCAAGTCCCGACCTGTGGGAACCCCTTTCACATCCCTCGTGGTCCAAGGTTCCACCAGGGTCAGGGTTCGGGATCTGGAGAAGGCCGCCCACAAATGAAAGAGACTAGAAAAGCATTAACTTGGGAATATTGGGGGGCCAGACAGGAGCCCACCTAGCTCTGGCCTGGCGATCCCCTTTTATTAAGACTCTGTGATCCACCATATCCTTTCGGTCAGGAAATCCCAGTAAGAGTCAATCAGCAAGAATTCACATAAGACTCACAAGTGGAAGCTGCTTCAGCTGCCACTGTCTCAGCTAAACAGGGAGTGATGAGCTCTGGCCTTTCAGAGCGATTAAGGTTAACCAGCCTTCCTGATTTTTCTATTCCATCTTTCCATTAGTGAGGCGGTGACTGGTTTCCTGCACCCACCCCACCGCGTGGCTGCGGGGTCCCAGGCGGGTGATGTCACCGCCCGGAGCCTCCGTGTTGGGTACGATGTTCCGTGAAACCAGAGAGTGGCCACGCCCCCCGTGGGCGGAGCCGCCGTGGGAGGAGCCGCCGTGGGAGGAGCCACAGTGGGAGGAGCCGCCGTGGGAGGAGCCCCCTGGGGATGCTGACGCCCGCTCACAGGTGGGCACCACGTCCCTCGGGCGTCACCCTGACCGTGTCACTTTCCTGCTCTAGCGCCTTCGATGGCTCCCCATTCCCTCCTGGGAAAGCCCAAGAGCCTTCGCGTGACCTGCACGAAGGGGAAACGCCCTGTGAATAGTCTTCATTATCTGTTCGGACTTGGCCTGTGTGTACACTCCGAGGAGAAGCATCAGTGTGGTTGTTTCTAGAAGACCCCGGTTGGGAGACGTTGTGTGATAAACAGTGTAATTCCTTTAGAAAACCTTTCAGAATCCCCAAAACCTCCAGCCCCAAGAGTGTGGGTCAGGAGTGTGGACTCCTGCTTGAAGGCAATGGCCAGGCGGCAGGCTGAGCGTTTGCACGAGTGACTGTGTCTAGCCCTCTCGGTGACCCAGCAGACAGTGCTGTTGTACCCATTTGACAGAGGAGGACACTGAGGATCTCCACGGTGAAGCAACTTGCCCAGTTTACAGTAGAAGAGCGAAGGCCAGCATGTGAACCCCAGACTGCCACAGGGAGCCACACACGTAGTCAATGCATGGCATCATTTCTCCTGCCCTCTTCCCAGTCCGCCAGCTGCTGGGGGCCAGGCTCCCAGGCCCCAGGCACATCATCCCACCGGGAAACAGGCTGGGCCCTTCCCGACACTCAGGGCCAGCTGGGGCGGGTGATGAGCACAGGAGGGCCCTTGGACTTGATCCAGAAGCCATGGAGAGCCATGGAAGTGTAGAGGGCCCCCAGGGAAGGTACCTGAGCATTTTTTAAATCAGTGTCAGCTGAATCTGAGGCACCAGGCAGAGCTGAGCCTTGGAAACACATCCACCAAGAAGGCTGGATGCATTATCAGTACTGACTCTTAACTTTGCTCCAGGTTTCAGGGGAGGGCCTTGACATGTAGATTTAGCCAAGCCCCGGGAATGAGGGAATGAACAGGGCCTCAGCCCACTCAAGCTCCTTTGATCCTGAGTTTTTTCAGGTGAAACCCCTTTGTATTTTGGGATAAATAAACATGCTGCTGTTGGGTTTGGATTCCTGTCTCTCCATCAGAGAGACAGAGACCCCACCCAGCCCCAGCTTTTACTTCTATTTCTGAGTCCTCTATTCTTTCTTTCATTTCTCAATGCCCAGAAACTGGACCCACTCTCTTTCCACGCTGGACGTGGAAAAGAGAGAAAACCCCTACATGGAAGGGTGAGGCACAGGAAAGTGAAACAGACAGGTTGATGCCCTCAGAGAATGATGCCCAAACCTGAGTGAGGGGGAACCCCCCAGAGGGCTTGTTAAATGGGCCCCACTGGGCCCCACCTGACTCCCCGGTTCTAGGTCAGGGTGTGAGGCTTGGGAATGCTCATCTCTAACAGGCGCCCCAGTCACACAGCAGCTGCGGGGGGGGGGACCCCGCTTGGAGAACCGCTGCTTTAGAACGACCCCGGGGTGTGGAGGGTGGCAGGAGCTGTCGGGATTTGCCGTGAGTGGGGACCAGGGACGTGCTGCTGGGGTCACTCGCTCGCATGGCTCCCGAGTGATGGAGCTGAGACTCGGGGAAGAGACGACCTGCTGGGCCACACAGCCGCTCAGTGGAGGCACAGGGACCCCATCCCGGGTGCTCGGGGTTCCCGAGGGACCCCCACTTGGAGAACAGGGTGGGTCCTCAGTAAGCTGCTCTGACGGTCACTAAGTCAGAGTCTGTGGTCAGCAGACCAGACTGGGGGTTGCGGTGTCCCCAGGCCCTGCCAGCTGCTGGGCATGTACCCTAACCTCCTGCCCCTGTAGCTGGGCAATCAGCCCTCCAGCCGGGTCCTGCCAGCTGCTGCAGAGAGAGAGGAAGAGGTGTCTGCGTGAGCCCAGAGCCCCCACCCCTGGAGAAACCTCTGCCTCAATTGCCCCAAGTGACTGCATCAGGGAAAGCAGGGTGACTTCCCTCACAGTCCCTGTCGGCCCATGGGTTCTTGTCCTCCCACCCCTCAGAGGGGCCCAGCCTGGAGGTGGCCCCTTCCCCCTTCCCCCCCAAAAGCGAAGGCCCTGGGGGACCAGAGGCTTTCCTCTCTCTGCTCCCAGTAAGACTCACCGTCCTGATCCCTTTCCCAGACAAGTGGCCTCAAGCCTCACACAGCCTGCCTCTTGGGGTACAGATGGGGATGCAACCACGTCAGGGGAGCCACTGCCTCCTGAGCACCTACTGTGTGCTGGACCGTCACCGCCACCGGCCATGGCTGTGCTCACACAGCGGGGACACCTGTCTCCTTCGGAGAGGAAGTGAGGGCTCTGAGCAAAGGAGGCAGCAGGGGCAGCAGGAGGGGCCGGGTTTGCAATGAGCTCCTGAACCTTCCGCCGGAGACGGCGCGCTGGGTGCTGGTCCAGTGAGTGTGAGGCCGGCCTGGCGGGAGGCGGCGGCGGAGGAGCTGGGCGGCAGCGGGCCAGGCTCCTGCCTCCAGATGTGGCGGTGGAGAAGCCCAGAGGCCGTGCCTCACCGAGAAACGCGGGGTCATTGGATGTTTCCGCACCTCTGAGGTCCCCTCCCCCAGCCAGCTCCTGCTGAGTGGGCCAGGGGGCCCGAGGCGGCCGAGCTTGGGGTTACCCATCGGTGGTTCTTTCTCGGGCTCCCCGCAGGGAGCACATGGGGAAGGGTAGGCACTCAGCCATTCTTGGGAGCCGTGTGGTTCCACACCCAGCATGAGCCCCAGTCTCATCCTCACGGCCATGGGGTGGCTTGGGGCCCTGCAGGCCTGCCAGGCGACAGAGCCTGCTCCCAGCCCCCAGCTCCCAACTCCCAGCCCCCTGCTCCCAACGCCCAACCGCCAGCTCCCAGTTCCCAGCCCCCAGCCTCCAGCTCCCAGCTCCCAACCTCCAGCTCCAGCCCCCAGCTCCGAGCTCCCAACCTCCAGCTCCAGCCCCCAGCTCCCAGCTCCCAACCTCCAGCTCCCCGCCCCCAGCTCCCAGCTCCCAACCTCCAGCTCCAGCCCCCAGCTCCCAGCTCCCAACCTCCAGCTCCCAGCCCCCTGCTCCCAACTTCCAACCTCCAGCTCCAGCCCCCAGCCTCCAGCTCCCAGCTCCCAACCTCCAGCTCCAGCCCCCAGCTCCCAGCTCCCAGCTCTCAGCCCCCAGCCCCCAGCTCTCAGCCCCCAGCCCCCAGCTCTCAGCCCCCAGCCCCCAGCCCCCAGCTCTCAGCCCCCAGCTCCCAGCCCCCAGCCCCCAGCCCCCAGCTCTCAGCCCCCAGCCCCCAGCTCTCAGCCCCCAGCCCCCAGCCCCCAGCCCCCAGCCCCCAGCTCTCAGCCCCCAGCCCCCAGCCCCCAGCCCCCAGCTCTCAGCCCCCAGCCCCCAGCCCCAGCCCCCAGCTCTCAGCCCCCAGCCCCCAGCCCCAGCCCCCAGCCCTCAGCCCCCAGCCCCCAGCCCCAGCCCCAGCCCCAGCTCCGGTGGAAACCACCAGCTGCAGAAGTGGGCTGGCGATGGCTTGTTGTGCTGTTGCTAAGTTCTGAGCGGAGCAGTGTGGGCCTGGGTTTTTCCTCTGGTTTCATGTTCTGCCGGGAACTGTGGATCCGGAGGGAGTTCGGGAGCCGCAGCATTCCAGGGCGGGTGACGCGAGCTCTGGCCCCGATCCCGGTCCAGAGTCCACGCCTGCTGCCTGGGAGGGGGTCGGAGGGCGGCTCAGATGACCCCAGGGCCAGGCCCTCGCTGCCCTTCTAGAAGCACTAGCCTCCAGGGAGAAGGAAGAGGTCTTAGGTCCGACCTGAATTCTGCTTCTGGTTTTCACGCTCCCCAATTTCGGGTATTGTTAGTTCCATGTGCTCGTTCCCAAAATTACCCCCCAGCCCCGTGGCCACGGTGCCTGGTGCATCTCTCTGAGCCAGACCTGCCGTCGAACATCCTCACCCCTGGGCTCACCCGTCCCTCCCTCCGGCCTCAACCCGGCAGATCCAACCTGAGTCTTCTTCCTTCCTTCTTTCATTATTTCCTCCCTTCCTTCCTTCCCTCCCTCCATCCTTCACTCCTTCCTTCCTCCCTTCCTCCCTTCCTTCCTTCCTTCCTTCCCTCCCTCCATCCTTCACTCCTTCCTTCCTTCCTTCCTTCCTTCCTTCCTTTCCTCCCTCCCTCCTTCCTTACTTCCCTCCCTCCCTCTCTCCCTCCCTCCATCCTTCACTCCTTCCTCCCTTCCTCCCTTCCTCCCTTCCTTCCTTCCCTCCCTCCATCCTTCACTCCTTCCTTCCTTCCTTCCTTCCTTCCCTCCCTCCATCCTTCACTCCTTCCTTCCTTCCTTCCTTCCTTCCCTCCCTCCATCCTTCACTCCTTCCTTCCTTCCTTCCTTCCTTCCTTTCCTCCCTCCCTCCTTCCTTACTTCCCTCCCTCCCTCTCTCCCTCCCTCCATCCTTCACTCCTTCCTCCCTTCCTCCCTTCCTTCCTTCCCTCCCTCCATCCTTCACTCCTTCCTTCCTTCCTTCCTTCCTTTCCTCCCTCCATCCTTCACTCCTTCCTTCCTTCCTTCCTTCCTTCCTTTCCTCCCTCCCTCCTTACTTACTTCCCTCCCTCCCTCTCTCCCTCCCTCCATCCTTCACTCCTTCCTTCCTTTCCTCCCTCCTTCCTTCCTTCCTTCCCTCCCTCCCTCCTTCCTTCCCTCCCTCCCTCCCTCCCCCCTTCCTTCCCTCCCTCCCTCCCTCCCTCCTTCTTTCCCTCCCTCCTTCCTTCCTTCCTTCCCTCCTTCCTTCCTTCTTTCCTCTCTTCCTTCCTTCCCTTCCTCCCTCCTTCCATCCTTCCCTCCCTCCTTTCTTCCTTCCTTCCTCCCTTCCTCCCTTCCTCCCTTCCTTCCCTCCTTCCTTCCTTCCTTTCTTTCCTTCCCTCCCTTCCTCCTTCCTACCTTTCCTCCCTTCCTCCCTCCTTCCATCCTCTCACTCCTTCCTTCATTCCTTCCTTCCTTCCCTCCCTCCTTCTTTCCTTCCTTCCCTCCCTTCCTCCTTCCTTCCTTCATTCCTTTCTTCCTTCCCTCCCTCCTTCACTCCCTCCCTCCTTCCTTCACTCCTTTCTTCCTTCCTTCCTTCCTTCTTTCCTTCCCTCCCTCCCTCCCTCCCTCTTTCCTCAGGCACTAATCGTGATTCTGGTGCTTGCACTTTAGAGACACAGATGACATTGTAGAAATGTAAACTTATTATACACTAGAGGCCCGGTGCATGGATTTGTGCACTGGTGGGGTCCCTCAGCCTGGCCTGCACCCTCTTCCATCTGGGACCCCTCAGGGGATGTTGGACTGCTGGTTTCAGCCCGATCCCCCTGCGTAGTGCACAAAGCGGCAGGCAGCTGGGGAGGAGCTCGAGCCCGGGCAGGGCACCGCACTGCTTCCACTCATCCCAGCCCCGCTGCGCCTGCTGCTGCCGGTAGCACTGCCCAGTGGCACTGCTGTGGAAGTGGGAGAGGCTCAGCTCACACCGTGCAGTGCGCTTGCCAGCCATGAGCCCAGCGCCTGGCGTCAGTGGGCCAGCTGAGTGGTGCTCCCCTGTGGGAGCACACTAACCACCAGGACACAGCTCCTGCATTGAGTGTCTGCCCCCTGGTAGTCAACGCATGTCATAGTGACCTGTCGGCTGGTCATTCGGTCTATTAGGCTTACACATATACAGATTTCATAAATAAAATTAAAGTGTCATTTTGGGTAGAAATACGCACTGAATAAAGAAGGCAGGAAAGAGTGAAGAGGAGGCCAGGGTGTTCTGTCTGACAGAGCTGGGGCTGCAGGTGGGGCCGGGGGAGGTAGGAGGGGTAACATCTGGGCAGAGACCTGGAAGGGGCAGTGCCATGGAAACTTGTGGGGAAGAACACGGGGAAGAAAAGCCGGTGTGGGGGGTCTCTCTTTTCCACATCCAGCGTGGAGAGAGTGGGTCCAGTGTTTGAGTAGAGGAGCTGAGGATTGAGAAGTAAAAGAAAGAATAGAAGACACAGAAGCAGAAATAAAAGCTGGGGCTGGGTGGAATCTCTGTCTCTCTGATGGAGAGACAGGAATCCAAACCCAACAGCAGTGTGTTTATTTATACTAAAACTAGAGGCCCAGTGCACGAAATTTGTGCATGGGGGTGGGGAGCAAGTGTCCCTCAGGCCAGCCTACACCTTCTCCAATCTGGGAACACTTGAGGAATGTCGGACTGCCTGTTTAGGCCCAATCCTGGTTGGATCAAGCTTAAACGGGCAGTCGGACATCCCTCTCACAATCCAAGACTGCTGGCTCTCAACTGCTCGCCTGCCTGCCTTCCTGATTGCCCCTAACCACTTCTGCCTGCCAGCCTGATCACCCCCTAACCACTCCCCTGCTAGCCTGATTGATGCCTAACTGCTCCCCTGCCAGCCTGTTTGTCCTTAACTGCCCTCCCCTGCAGGCCTGGGTCCCCCCCCAACTGCCCTTTCCTGCAGGCCTGGTTCCTCCCAACTGCCCTCCCCTGCTGGCCCTTGACCGGAATCGAACCCGGGACCCTTCAGTCCACAGGCCGACGCTCTACCCACTGAGCCAAACCAATCAGGGCAATGTTTACATCATTTTGTTGAAAAGCTGGAGCAGCAAAGGAGCTGGAGGGAAGGACCTACCCCTCACACTGTGGTGCTTTGGTGAGTTTTGCTAAATCCGCAGAACACTTGCGTTTAAGCTTAATCTTCATTTTCCACTGACGCACTGAACTCAGTGAATCTTAAAAGGAAATGTTGTATCCGTATCCTGAATGGAAAACCCGATCACTTCCCATCAAGAGAAGCGCTGACATAAAAATGGATGTCACCAGCCCTGTCCAGAGCTGAAAGGTCCCAGTTCAATCCCTGGTCACAGCATGTCCAGGAGGCAGCAGACCCATGTGTCTCTCTACATCACTGCTTCTCTCCCTCTCCCTTCCTCTCTCTGAAATCAATTTAAAAAACGTATTTTAAAAAAAGAAAGGAAAGGAAAAGCAAGGGCCCGGCTGGCATGGCTGTGGTGAGTGTCAAACTATGAACCAGGTCCTCGTTCCGGTCGGGGCACAGGCCCGGGTTGCGGGCTCGATCCCCAGCATGGGGCGTGCAGGAGGCAGCCAGTCATGACTCTCTCCTCATCGATGTTTCTCCTTTCCCCTTCCTCTCTGAAACCAATAAAAATATTTTAAAAAGAAGAAGAAGAAAGGAGGGAGGGAGGGGGAAGGGAAGGGAAGGGAAGAAATGATGAGGGAGAGAAGGCTCTTCCTTACAGAAGAATGCCAGGAAGATGATGGGGAAGTGATGAATTTATCAAATCCTTTGACACTAACTCGTTTGTCACCAGAGGATGCTGGGAGTCACCCTCCAGGATGACGGAGCTAGAGAACTCTTTGGTAAGAATCAGCAGTGGGGGAGACCTGCTGGGGGGCAGCACTGACACACAGTCTCACAGAGTCAGCCTCCCCGCTCCGGATAGTCCCCCTTACAGCAGAGAGTCCGGCCGACACCAGCTCCGCCAAGCCATCATCAGGGACCGTCCGAGGTCACGCGTCTCCTGCTGTGATACGCTGAGATTTCCCAACTCATCCCCACGGGGCCTTCCCAGCCAAAAACCCAGGACCTGGCTCTGATCGTGGGCGTGAGCGGAGGGCCTGGCAGACCCGCCAGAGGATGGGGACGGTGTACAAAACAATGGGCCGTGTCCGCCTGAAGGTCAAGGTCATGGGAGACAAAGAGGGCGGAGGCACTAAGTGTTCAGATGAAAGGAGAGAATAAAGACCGGACGATGAGAGCCAGGCCCAACACTGAGCTGACTCCAGATGGGACAGAAACGGGCTCAGGCGCGTGCTGGGGGGGAGGGGAGCCCGGGGGAGGTCAATGGGGGAGGGGGGGAGGAAACACATGTACTGCTATTTGTAATACTTTAAAGAATAAAAATATTACAATAAAATAAATAAATGATAAAAAAAGAGAGAGAGAAAGAAACGATCTCAAGGGCACCATCAGAACAGTTGGAAACATCTTACGGAACGCATTTATTCCCTGAGTAAACTGCATTGTGGCAATGCGGTGTGTGAGATACTCGCATGATAATCACGCCACGTCAAAGGCAGATCATGATTATGTGGGGTGGGTACTGAATAGTGAGGGGCAAAGAGTCATCATAGCTACAATGTACTCCCAAAGGATTAAGCAAAAGAAAGAGAAGAAGGGGGGAGGAAAATGGGGAGGGAGGGAGGAACGGAGGGAAGGAGGGAGGGAGGAGGGGGAGGGAGGGAGGGAGGGAGGAAGGGGGAGGGAGGGAGGAGGGCGGAGGGAGCACGGAGAGGGTGGCGGTGAGCAATGGGGTAGAGCCAGAGGAGGAAGGTGTCCTGATTCTGGGCCAGTGGCTCCCAACCTTCTCGGCCATGCCCCACCCCAGCATCTCTAAAACCCGATGCCCCCCCGCCATGACATAGAATTCTTGTTATTCAAAAAGCAAGCTCCAGTGCACAGGGAGGAAGCCTAAAAGGCCTTTCACTCGGTCTGAACGAGCTTCCAGAGAACGTGGCACCCGCGAAAGAGAAAAGTAAGAGAACGAAGGGACAGTTAAGTCCTGAGGAAGAAATCACTAAGAAACTGTTAAAAAATAATAATAATAAAGGAAGTGATATGAAAAAATAGCAAATAAAGGACGGAAGTGCACAAATATGTCACAATGTGTATTTATATGCTGTCTATGAGGCCCTAGGGCCATAAGAAATGTGAAAAACTCACTGTTAATAACTCACTCTCAAACTGGCCTCGGGGGCCGGGGGCCCCACGTGGGAGCCACTGGGCTGGATGTGTCTGCAGGGGGAGCCGGAGGGGTTCCTGGGAGTCGGGTGTTGGGGTGAGAGCAAAAGCAGAGTGAAGGACGCCCCGAGGATTTGATCTGAGCCCCTAGAAGAACGAGGGTCGCCTTCTCTACAGACAGGACAGGAAGGCCCGGAGAACGGAGTGGGCTGCCTGCGCTCACACAGCGGCCATGGACCGAGCTGGGGTTCGAGCCCAGGCCTCTGGCTTTGGAGCCTTTGGGCTCAGTCGGCTGTGCTGCTGGGCGGATGTCACTGTGGAGGAAGCATTCTGAGAGAAAGACGCAGACGGACAGACAGCGCCGGATTGGCGGGGACGGCGTGCTGGGGCCCCCCGGGCCGGGCTCAGGGGGCACCCGTCCGCGGCCCCGGGCAGGCTGGTGTGCGGAGGCCCAGCCGCCCTGCGGTCTCCGGTGGTGGCATTGGCCGTGCCAGCCTGGGCAGGGGAGGCGGCTGCTTCCCGTCGTGTCCCAGGATGGCACCCGTGGGTGCCTGGCACAGGCCCTCCCTCACCCCGTCCCCACCCCCGTCCCGCTCAGGGGGCTGTCGCCATGGAGACGCACCAACAGGCCTCCGCAGTGTTTGGGCAACTCGGGCTGGAAGGGCGCCTCCTGGGCTCAGCCTGGGCAGGTTGGCGTGTGGGCCGGGGGTGGGGCCGGGGAATTCTGGCGCTTGCCAAGCCGGAACCAGGCCGGGCTGCGCCTCCCCAGGACCCAGCACCCTTCTCTCAGCGCTCTCTCCTCCACCCCGCCAATGAACAGCTGCTCATCCCAATGTGCAGATGGGGAAACTGAGGCTCGGGGAGGCAAGGTCACTTGGTCAGAGTGAAATAGTCCCGAGGTGGTGGACAGGCGGGAATCCCGAAGCTCGTGTTCTCTCTCCATCCTGGGCCTCTCTCCATCCCAGCCAGAGCACAGTTCATCTCCGGAACCAAAAGGTTTGTTATAAATCGGGTCCCAAAACTCACTTGGCAAGTCCCGACCTGTGGGAACCCCTTTCACATCCCTCGTGGTCCAAGGTTCCACCAGGGTCAGGGTTCGGGATCTGGAGAAGGCCGCCCACAAATGAAAGAGACTAGAAAAGCATTAACTTGGGAATATTGGGGGGCCAGACAGGAGCCCACCTAGCTCTGGCCTGGCGATCCCCTTTTATTAAGACTCTGTGATCCACCATATCCTTTCGGTCAGGAAATCCAGTAAGAGTCAATCAGCAAGAATTCACATAAGACTCACAAGTGGAAGCTGCTTCAGCTGCCACTGTCTCAGCTAAACAGGGAGTGATGAGCTCTGGCCTTTCAGAGCGATTAAGGTTAACCAGCCTTCCTGATTTTTCTATTCCATCTTTCCATTAGTGAGGCAGTGACTGGTTTCCTGCACCCACCCCACCGCGTGGCTGCGGGGTCCCAGGCGGGTGATGTCACCGCCCGGAGCCTCCGTGTTGGGTACGATGTTCCGTGAAACCGGAGAGTGGCCACGCCCCCCGTGGGCGGAGCCGCCGTGGGAGGAGCCGCCGTGGGAGGAGCCGCCGTGGGAGGAGCCCCCTGGGGATGCTGACGCCCGCGTCCCTCGGGCGTCACCCTGACCGTGTCACTTTCCTGCTCTAGCGCCTTCGATGGCTCCCCATTCCCTCCTGGGAAAGCCCAAGAGCCTTCGCGTGACCTGCACGAAGGGGAAACGCTCTGTGAATAGTCTTCATTATCTGTTCGGACTTGGCCTGTGTGTACACTCCGTGGAGAAGCATCAGTGTGGTTGTTTCTAGAAGACCCCGGTTGGGAGACGTTGTGTGATAAACAGTGTAATTCCTTTAGAAAACCTTTCAGAATCCCCAAAACCTCCAGCCCCAAGAGTGTGGGTCAGGAGTGTGGACTCCTGCTTGAAGGCAATGGCCAGGCGGCAGGCTGAGCGTTTGCACGAGTGACTGTGTCTAGCCCTCTCGGTGACCCAGCAGACAGTGCTGTTGTACCCATTTGACAGAGGAGGACACTGAGGATCTCCACGGTGAAGCAACTTGCCCAGTTTACAGTAGAAGAGCGAAGGCCAGCATGTGAACCCCAGACTGCCACAGGGAGCCACACACGTAGTCAATGCATGGCATCATTTCTCCTGCCCTCTTCCCAGTCCGCCAGCTGCTGGGGGCCAGGCTCCCAGGCCCCAGGCACATCATCCCACCGGGAAACAGGCTGGGCCCTTCCCGACACTCAGGGCCAGCTGGGGCGGGTGATGAGCACAGGAGGCCCTTGGACTCGATCCAGAAGCCATGGAGAGCCATGGAAGTGTAGAGGGCCCCCAGGGAAGGTACCTGAGCATTTTTAAAATCAGTGTCAGCTGAATCTGAGGCACCAGGCAGAGCTGAGTCTTGGAAACACATCCACCAAGAAGGCTGGATGCATTATCAGTACTGACTCTTAACTTTGCTCCAGGTTTCAGGGGAGGGCCTTGACATGTAGATTTAGCCAAGCCCCGGGAATGAGGGAATGAACAGGGCCTCAGCCCACTCAAGCTCCTTTGATCCTGAGTTTTTTCAGGTGAAACCCCTTTGTATTTTGGGATAAATAAACACGCTGCTGTTGGGTTTGGATTCCTGTCTCTCCATCAGAGAGACAGAGACCCCACCCAGCCCCAGCTTTTACTTCTATTTCTGAGTCCTCTATTCTTTCTTTCATTTCTCAATCCCCAGAAACTGGACCCACTCTCTTTTCACGCTGGACGTGGAAAAGAGAGAAAACCCCTACATGGAAGGGTGAGGCACAGGAAAGTGAAACAGGCAGGTTGATGCCCTCGGAGAATGATGCCCAAACCTGAGTGAGGGGGAACCCCCCAGAGGGCTTGTTAAACGGGCCCCACTGGGCCCCACCTGACTCCCTGGTTCTAGGTCAGGGTGTGAGGCTTGGGAATGCTCATCTCTAACAGGCGCCCCAGTCACACAGCAGCTGGGCGGGGGGGGACCCCGCTTGGAGAACCGCTGCTTTAGAACGACCCCGTGGTGCGGAGGGTGGCAGGAGCTGTCGGGATTTGCCGTGAGTGGGGACCAGGGACGTGCTGCTGGGGTCACTCGCTCGCATGGCTCCCGAGTGATGGAGCTGACTCGGGGAAGAGACGACCTGCTGGGCCACACAGCCGCTCAGTGGAGGCACAGGGACCCCATCCCGGGTGCTCGGGGTTCCCGAGGGACCCCCACTTGGAGAACAGGGTGGGTCCTCAGTAAGCTGCTCTGATGGTCACTAAGTCAGAGTCTGTGGTCAGCAGACCAGACTGGGGGTTGCGGTGTCCCCAGGCCCTGCCAGCTGCTGGGCATGTACCCTAACCTCCTGCCCCTGTAGCTGGGCAATCAGCCCTCCAGCCGGGTCCTGCCAGCTGCTGCAGAGAGAGAGGAAGAGGTGTCTGCGTGAGCCCAGAGCCCCCACCCCTGGAGAAACCTCTGCCTCAATTGCCCCAAGTGACTGCATCAGGGAAAGCAGGGTGACTTCCCTCACAGTCCCTGTCGGCCCATGGGTTCTTGTCCTCCCACCCCTCAGAGGGGCCCAGCCTGGAGGTGGCCCCTTCCCCCTTCCCCCCCAAAAGCGAAGGCCCTGGGGGACCAGAGGCTTTCCTCTCTCTGCTCCCAGTAAGACTCACCGTCCTGATCCCTTTCCCAGACAAGTGGCCTCAAGCCTCACACAGCCTGCCTCTTGGGGTACAGATGGGGATGCAACCACGTCAGGGGAGCCACTGCCTCCTGAGCACCTACTGTGTGCTGGACCGTCACCGCCACCTGCCATGGCTGTGCTCACACAGCGGGGACACCTGTCTCCTTCGGAGAGGAAGTGAGGGCTCTGAGCAAAGGAGGCAGCAGGGGCAGCAGGAGGGGCCGGGTTTGCAGTGAGCTCCTGAACCTTCCGCCGGAGACGGCGCGCTGGGTGCTGGCCCAGTGAGTGTGAGGCCGGCCTGGCGGAAGGAGGCGGCGGAGGAGCTGGGCGGCAGCGGGCCAGGCTCCTGCCTCCAGATGTGGCGGTGGAGAAGCCCAGAGGCCGTGCCTCACCGAGAAACGCGGGGTCATTGGATGTTTCCGCACCTCTGAGGTCCCCTCCCCCAGCCAGCTCCTGCTGAGTGGGCCAGGGGGCCCGAGGCGGCCGAGCTTGGGGTTACCCATCGGTGGTTCTTTCTCGGGCTCCCCGCAGGGAGCACATGGGGAAGGGTAGGCACTCAGCCATTCTTGGGAGCCGTGTGGTTCCACACCCAGCATGAGCCCCAGTCTCATCCTCACGGCCATGGGGTGGCTTGGGGCCCTGCAGGCCTGCCAGGCGACAGAGCCTGCTCCCAGCCCCCAGCTCCCAACTCCCAGCCCCCTGCTCCCAACTCCCAACCTCCAGCTCCCAGTTCCCAGCCCCCAGCCTCCAGCTCCCAGCTCCCAACCTCCAGCTCCAGCCCCCAGCTCCGAGCTCCCAACCTCCAGCTCCAGCCCCCAGCTCCCAGCTCCCAACCTCCAGCTCCCAGCCCCCTGCTCCCAGCTCCCAACCTCCAGCTCCAGCCCCCAGCTCCCAGCTCCCAACCTCCAGCTCCAGCCCCCTGCTCCCAACTTCCAACCTCCAGCTCCAGCCCCCAGCCTCCAGCTCCCAGCTCCCAACCTCCAGCTCCAGCCCCCAGCTCCCAGCTCCCAGCTCTCAGCCCCCAGCCCCCAGCTCTCAGCCCCCAGCCCCCAGCTCTCAGCCCCCAGCCCCAGCCCCCAGCTCTCAGCCCCCAGCTCCCAGCCCCCAGCCCCCAGCCCCCAGCTCTCAGCCCCCAGCCCCCAGCTCTCAGCCCCCAGCCCCCAGCCCCCAGCCCCCAGCCCCCAGCTCTCAGCCCCCAGCCCCCAGCCCCCAGCCCCCAGCTCTCAGCCCCCAGCCCCCAGCCCCAGCCCCCAGCTCTCAGCCCCCAGCCCCCAGCCCCAGCCCCCAGCCCTCAGCCCCCAGCCCCCAGCCCCAGCCCCAGCCCCAGCTCCGGTGGAAACCACCAGCTGCAGAAGTGGGCTGGCGATGGCTTGTTGTGCTGTTGCTAAGTTCTGAGCGGAGCAGTGTGGGCCTGGGTTTTTCCTCTGGTTTCATGTTCTGCCGGGAACTGTGGATCCGGAGGGAGTTCGGGAGCCGCAGCATTCCAGGGCGGGTGACGCGAGCTCTGGCCCCGATCCCGGTCCAGAGTCCACGCCTGCTGCCTGGGAGTGGGTCGGAGGGCGGCTCAGATGACCCCAGGGCCAGGCCCTCGCTGCCCTTCTAGAAGCACTAGCCTCCAGGGAGAAGGAAGAGGTCTTAGGTCCGACCTGAATTCTGCTTCTGGTTTTCACGCTCCCCAATTTCGGGTATTGTTAGTTCCATGTGCTCGTTCCCAAAATTACCCCCCAGCCCCGTGGCCACGGTGCCTGGTGCATCTCTCTGAGCCAGACCTGCCGTCGAACATCCTCACCCCTGGGCTCACCCGTCCCTCCCTCCGGCCTCAACCCGGCAGATCCAACCTGAGTCTTCTTCCTTCCTTCTTTCATTATTTCCTCCCTTCCTTCCTTCCCTCCCTCCATCCTTCACTCCTTCCTTCCTCCCTTCCTCCCTTCCTTCCTTCCTTCCTTCCCTCCCTCCATCCTTCACTCCTTCCTTCCTTCCTTCCTTCCTTCCTTCCTTTCCTCCCTCCCTCCTTCCTTACTTCCCTCCCTCCCTCTCTCCCTCCCTCCATCCTTCACTCCTTCCTCCCTTCCTCCCTTCCTCCCTTCCTTCCTTCCCTCCCTCCATCCTTCACTCCTTCCTTCCTTCCTTCCTTCCTTCCCTCCCTCCATCCTTCACTCCTTCCTTCCTTCCTTCCTTCCTTCCCTCCCTCCATCCTTCACTCCTTCCTTCCTTCCTTCCTTCCTTCCTTTCCTCCCTCCCTCCTTCCTTACTTCCCTCCCTCCCTCTCTCCCTCCCTCCATCCTTCACTCCTTCCTCCCTTCCTCCCTTCCTTCCTTCCCTCCCTCCATCCTTCACTCCTTCCTTCCTTCCTTCCTTCCTTTCCTCCCTCCATCCTTCACTCCTTCCTTCCTTCCTTCCTTCCTTCCTTTCCTCCCTCCCTCCTTACTTACTTCCCTCCCTCCCTCTCTCCCTCCCTCCATCCTTCACTCCTTCCTTCCTTTCCTCCCTCCTTCCTTCCCTCCTTCCCTCCCTCCCTCCTTCCTTCCCTCCCTCCCTCCCTCCCCCCTTCCTTCCCTCCCTCCCTCCCTCCCTCCTTCCTTCCCTCCCTCCTTCCTTCCTTCCTTCCCTCCTTCCTTCCTTCTTTCCTCTCTTCCTTCCTTCCCTTCCTCCCTCCTTCCATCCTTCCCTCCCTCCTTTCTTCCTTCCTTCCTCCCTTCCTCCCTTCCTCCCTTCCTTCCCTCCTTCCTTCCTTCCTTTCTTTCCTTCCCTCCCTTCCTCCTTCCTACCTTTCCTCCCTTCCTCCCTCCTTCCATCCTCTCACTCCTTCCTTCATTCCTTCCTTCCTTCCCTCCCTCCTTCTTTCCTTCCTTCCCTCCCTTCCTCCTTCCTTCCTTCATTCCTTTCTTCCTTCCCTCCCTCCTTCACTCCCTCCCTCCTTCCTTCACTCCTTTCTTCCTTCCTTCCTTCCTTCTTTCCTTCCCTCCCTCCCTCCCTCCCTCTTTCCTCAGGCACTAATCGTGATTCTGGTGCTTGCACTTTAGAGACACAGATGACATTGTAGAAATGTAAACTTATTATACACTAGAGGCCCGGTGCATGGATTTGTGCACTGGTGGGGTCCCTCAGCCTGGCCTGCACCCTCTTCCATCTGGGACCCCTCAGGGGATGTTGGACTGCTGGTTTCAGCCCGATCCCCCTGCGTAGTGCACGAAGCGGCAGGCAGCTGGGGAGGAGCTCGAGCCCGGGCAGGGCACCGCACTGCTTCCACTCATCCCAGCCCCACTGCGCCTGCTGCTGCCGGTAGCACTGCCCAGTGGCACTGCTGTGGAAGTGGGAGAGGCTCAGCTCACACCGTGCAGTGCGCTTGCCAGCCATGAGCCCAGCGCCTGGCGTCAGTGGGCCAGCTGAGTGGTGCTCCCCTGTGGGAGCACACTAACCACCAGGACACAGCTCCTGCATTGAGTGTCTGCCCCCTGGTAGTCAACGCATGTCATAGTGACCTGTCGGCTGGTCATTCGGTCTATTAGGCTTACACATATACAGATTTCATAAATAAAATTAAAGTGTCATTTTGTGTAGAAATACGCACTGAATCAAGAAGGCAGGAAAGAGTGAAGAGGAGGCCAGGGTGTTCTGTCTGACAGAGCTGGGGCTGCAGGTGGGGCCGGGGGAGGCTGGAGGGGTAACATCTGGGCAGAGACCTGGAAGGGGCAGTGCCATGGAAACTTGTGGGGAAGAACACGGGGAGGAAAAGCCGGTGTGGGGGGTCTCTCTTTTCCACATCCAGCGTGGAGAGAGTGGGTCCAGTGTTTGAGTAGAGGAGCTGAGGATTGAGAAGTAAAAGAAAGAATAGAAGACACAGAAGCAGAAATAAAAGCTGGGGCTGGGTGGAATCTCTGTCTCTCTGATGGAGAGACAGGAATCCAAACCCAACAGCAGTGTGTTTATTTATACTAAAACTAGAGGCCCAGTGCACGAAATTTGTGCATGGGGGTGGGGGGGGGCGAGTGTCCCTCAGGCCAGCCTACACCTTCTCCAATCTGGGAACACTTGAGGAATGTCGGACTGCCTGTTTAGGCCCAGTCCTGGTTGGATCAAGCTTAAACGGGCAGTCGGACATCCCTCTCACAATCCAAGACTGCTGGCTCTCAACTGCTCGCCTGCCTGCCTTCCTGATTGCCCCTAACCACTTCTGCCTGCCAGCCTGATCACCCCCTAACCACTCCCCTGCTAGCCTGATTGATGCCTAACTGCTCCCCTGCCAGCCTGTTTGTCCTTAACTGCCCTCCCCTGCAGGCCTGGGTCCCCCCCCAAATGCCCTTTCCTGCAGGCCTGGTTCCTCCCAACTGCCCTCCCCTGCTGGCCATCTGTGGTGGCCATCTTGTGTTCACATAGGGGCAGGATCTTTGACCACATGGGGGCAGCCATCTTGTGTGTTGGAGTGATGGTCAATCTACATATTACTCTTTTATTAGATAGGATAGAAAGAGGTTTCACCTGAAAAAAACCAGGCCCCACTCATTGCCTCATTCCCGGGGCTCTGCTGAATCTACATTTCAAGGCCCTCTCTCCACCACCTGGAGCAAGTTAAGAGTCAGTCAGTACTGATAAGGCATCCAGCCTTCTTGGTGGATGTGTTGCCAAGACGCGGCTCTGCCTGGCGCCTCGGATTCAGCGGACACTGGTTTAGAGAATGCTCAGGTGCCTTCCCTGGGGGCCCTCTATAGGCGGTTGTGCAGGCTCTGAGGGAGCCGTGGGGAGGCCTGTGTGGCTAACGCAGGTGAGAGCTCCACGGAGGGGCAGGCAGCAGGGGGCGCGGCCCTGGCTGGTGATCTGGGACTGAGAGCTGTAAGGATTTGGGGTTTCCTTGCAAGCCTGCTGAGCAAGCCACTGGAGAGGGTAGCACCAAGAGGCACGCCATCAGAGAGTGAGGGGCCAAGCAGGCCCCCACGCTCCCCCAGGGAGGCTCCTGCCACAGAGACGGCGACGGGCGGGCTGGGGAGGGGCCGGTGCAGGCCTCGGAGGGGGTGGGGTGAAGGACACACTTTGGAGGGGCCCCAGGGACGCGGACTGTATGAGGAAGCCAGCCACAGCGCCAGGGTGTGGGGCTGAGCCACTGGGGGGGGGGGGGGGGGGGGGGCGGGGTGGAGGGGCCGGGGGGGGGGAGACGTGAGTGGAACAGGTTTGTGGGACAAAATCGAGTGGGCAGCTTGAGTCCCAGACAACAGGGAGCCTCATGAGCCACGGAAACGATAAACAAGCCGCGCCGGCGGCTCCGAGGGCCAGGAGAACCCCAGGGCAGCCGGACCCGCCTCAGAGGAGCCACCCCTCATCCAGTACCTTCCTCTTCCAGCCCTGACTCGGTTTCCCCGGTGTTTTGTGTCACCCTGGGGCCTGGGCTGTGTGCTGGGCTCAGGGCAGCTCCTGCACCAGCTGCTGCCTTAGCTGGGAGGGCGAGGAGATGCCGCACAGAGAGGCCGGGAGCCGGCCGCGGTCACACAGCCCAGCAGCGGGGACTCAGCCCGGCCGCCTGGCTCCGGAGTCAGCGGGTGAGGCCGCCGAGCCCGCCATCTGACTTCCTGTTGCCAACCCCCCCCCCCACCTCCCCCCACCCCCCTATCCCACCCTACGGGCCGCAAAGCCCCGCACGCCCAAGCGGGACCTCCAGGGGTACCTGCGGCGGCGGCAGGCCCAGCCGGCCTGCTCTCCGTGTTTATGAATTCCCCCATAAATATTTACACGTGGAGGCCAGGCGGGGCCTCTGGGAGCCGGTGAGGAGCCTGCGGTCCAGCCAGCCAGCCCGCGGTGGAGGGAGGTGGGGAGCGAGCGGGGCGGGGGGCGGGGGCTGGGACGCAGGGATGTATCCTGCAGGGATGCTCGGGGCCTGGGAAGCCGGCCAGGAGGGCAGGAGGGCAGGAGGGCAGAGCGGTGCACAGCGCCCGTCCTACAGCCACCCCAAACCCCTGGGACCGGGGACAAGCCACCTGTTCCCGCCTGGCTGGAACGGGACAGTGGCACCCCCTCCCAGAGCTGTCGCGAGGGTCTGAGGCTGTTCTCGGGGCCACGCCTCTGCTGGTGGCGCTTTCCCGTCGAGCTTGTGCACACCAGCCCGGCCGCGCGGAAGGTCCTCGCTCAGAGAGGCTGCTGGTGGCGGAGGCTGGGGCAGGGGGGAGGGCTCGGCTCTCCAGGGCCCTCCCCCATGGCCCTCTGGGGCCGGTGGCAGAGGACACTGGGCTTCGGGATTCTCAGCTGTCACTTGACACAGCAGATTCCAGGGCCTTATTTAGAACCCTTGCTGGGGTGGAGGGCCCACTCCCCCCACAATAATTCACCTGCCTTCACCCCCCCCCACACACACACACACCCCGGTGAGCAAGGGCTCAGGTTCTGCAGCCAGCTGATTCCCCGACCCTGGGCACCGTCTCAGAGCCCTATGCCCAGGCTTCCAGAACCCTCTCCCACCAGTCAGCAGGCTGTGCCCCTGGCACCCGGGGTCAGTGCCCACGATGGGGTGAGCTCCAGACCGAGAAGAAGAGCATGGAGGCCTTCCCCTGGGGAGAAAGGTGTGGAGACTTCATCCTCCGAAATCCCCAGGCCCCTACACCAGTGGTCGGCAAACTGAGGCTCTTGAGCCACGTGCGGCTCTTTGGCCCCTTGAGGGTGGCTTTTCCACAAAAGACCACGGCCTGGGCAAGTCTATGTTGAAGAAATGGCGTTAGAAGAAGTTTAAGCTTAAAAAATGTGGCTCTCTAAAGAAATTTCAATCGTTGTCCTGTTGATATTTGGCTCTGTGGACTAACGAGTTTGCCGACCACTGCCCTACACTATCAATCGAATCACATATGGGCAAGACTATGTGTGACTTAACAAGACCATGCATGATATTGCCCTAACCGGTTTGGCTCAGTGGATGGAGCGTCGGCCTGCGGACTGAAGGGTCCCAGGTTCGACTCCGGTCAAGGGCATGTGCCTTGGCTGCGGGCACGTCCCCAGTAGGGGGTGTGCAGGAGGCAGTTGTGTGTGTGCTGTGTGTTCTAAACAAGAAAGTCGATGAGGGATAACAGGCATGCTCTCCTCGTCCGGCCCCCATTCCAGCTCACACCCCGGCTCTGTCCCTTCCCGGTCTCTCTCTGGCTGGGTTTCCAGGCGCTCAGGACAGAGACAATGTTGTACTTGTCTCTGTGCCCCTCTGAGGACCTGGCACATAGTAGGTACACAACCAATGTTTACGAATGAACAAACATAAAATGAGGATCACATTGAAACTCTAAGAACATGAGGAGTTTGGCTCAGCGGATGGAGACTGAATGTGGTTCCGGTCAAGGGCGGACTGACTCGGGCTGCTGACTCGATCCCCAGTGGGGGGCGTGCGGGAGGCAGCGGATCGATGATTCTCTCTCATCATTGATGTTTCTATCTCTCGCTCCCTCTCTCTTCCTCTCTGAAATCAATAAAAAGTATGTTAGAAAGACAAAAGGCAGTGTATCCCATAAGGGTATGGGAGCGTGTCTGACAAGTGGTAACACGGCAAGTTGTAGCTTCTCGGGCAGGAGGCCCGGGCCAGTCCTCAAGCCAGAGGCCCTCTGAGTGCCCCCCTCCCTCCGGACGCTGTGGGCCCGTGTCCCGCAGACCAGCCCCCCAGCTCAGCGTGGGCTGCACTCGGGAGCCCCGGAAACAGATCAGATCAACAGTCAGAAAACAGCACCAGGCGATGCTCTTTCTTCCAGAGAAGGTTCTCAATAGCAGACACACAGACAGGAGCAGGGGTGCCCCAAGGACGGGGCCTTAGAGGCCGGTCACAGTCAAGGTCCCCCTGCAGGCGGAGCCTTCTAGGCCCCCGGCTGCCTCTGCCCTGGGGGCCAGGGGATGCCCACACCGGGAGTTTGGGGGACGTGCTGTCGGCTCAGGGGGGGAAGCCGGGCAGTGACCGGGGACAGAAGAGTCCTTTCTCTCTTCCTGTGCCACCCTTCCCGCTGGACTCCACACGCAGGGCTCTGAGCCTCTCCGTCTGTCCGGGAAACTGGACACAGCTGGTTAAACTCGCCCTGGCTGGTTCGGCTCAGTTAATAGTGTTGGTCTCAGGACTGAAGGGTCAAGGGTACCACCTCAGTCATAGGCTCAATTCTCTCTCACATCAATGTTCCTCTCTCTCTCTCTCTCTCTCTCTCTCTCTCTCTCTCTCTCTCTCTCTCTCTCCCTCCCTCCCTCTCTGTCTTGATTAGTGGGGAAATATCCTTGGGTGAGGATTAACAACCAGAAATGATTTAAACTCAAGCGACATTTAGCTGCTGTGCGCTACTCTGTTTACTGAATGAACGACTAGCGTGAGCCCCACTTCTGTCCCGTTCCCACCCCTGCCTGAGCCCTCTGGCTGAGGACACCAGCGTGAGTAAGGACTTGGCCTTCACTCACCGGCTCCGGACGTGCCCGGCGCAGCGGTGCTCATGGAGGAGCTGCTCGCTGCGCAGCAGCCGCCACTGACCCGTTAACCCCTCCGCGCCGTGTGCGTCCTGACCTGGCAGCTTTTCCTTCGAGAAGCAAGCAGGTTCCGCTCCGGGCCGGCTGCCCAAGTGAAGCGAAAACCTGCTTGCCTACAACTTGTCCGTGTGTGTCCACAGCAGCATCGTGCATGAGGACCCCCCCCCCCCCCCCCCCGCAAATGGAGACCGCCCGAGCCATGGGCCGAGGACAGGATGAAATTGGTACCGCGGCCACACGGGGGAATATTAGCCAGCGGGAAAGAGGGGTGGAGGCCAGAGACAGCCTGTAGCAGGCACACGTCGGGAACCCGGAAAGCTTCATGTGACAGGGAAGATCGCAGGTGATTCCATGTGTGCTGTGTCCCAAGGAGATCAATCAATACCGGTAGAAAATAGAGTCGTGGCTGTCTAGTGCTGGGGGGGGGGGGCGGTAACTAGGGGGTGCTGCTCATGGGGAGGGGGTTTCTTTTGGGGTGAAGACAATGTTCTCAGACTGACTGTGGTGATGGTCGCCCGACTGAGAATCTCGGAGTCCTGTGTTTTACCCCGGCTGGGGTGGCCCAGGGGTCGCGCGCTGACCTATGACCCAGGAGGTCACAGTTTGGATGCCGGTCAGGGCACAGGCCCGGGTTCGGGCTCGATCCCCAGTGGGGGTGGGGGGTGGGAGGCAGCAGATCCATGATTCTCTCTCATCAGTGATGTTTCTCTCTCTCCCGTCCTCTCTGGAATCAACACAAATATGTTCTTTAACAAAAAGAGTCCGTGCATTGTAAACGGGTGAGCTGGCGTGTGAATTGGACCTCCACAAAGCCGTTATGACAGAAAAGGAGAGAATTCCCCCTTTCGCGCATGTGGGGTGTCATGCAAGGGGTTGCACAATCGAGGGGTCTGCTTTGGTTTATGAGAGGAATTTTTCTTTTTCAACAGCTTTCAGCTCATTTTTTCAAGGCGACTTTTCTCAACCTTTGTGCTCAGAAGTCCCCGCTCCCCACCGGTCCCCAGGCCGGGCGTCCGCAGCCTTGGCCTCGCTCATCCCACCCTCCTCCCGCCCGCTGCGCCCGCAGCGCTCGGGGCTGCCAGCTCCCAGATGCCAGAGCTGCCGCCGGCCCTGGAGACGCGGCGCAGTGTTGTGCTGTGTTTGGACGGGGCGTGCTCGCGGCCAGCGTTGCCAGGCCCGGGGTGACTCATCCCCCTGCATTTCTGCTTTCTGACGCCGCCTGTTCAGCTGGAGGCCTCGGGCCGCTCAGCTGTTTCTGGAGACGCTCGCCTCCCCCCAGCAGCCCCCTCGGCCACGCCCGCACACATATGTGTCCAACGGACCTTTATGAGCACCTACTGTGCGCTGGACACCATGCTGATGGCACAGCAGTGACAGGACAGAGTTCTTGCTCAAATGAAACAAAAAATACACAATTTTTTTTTTAAGGGAAAGAAGAGATTTTAGACCATGTTAGGGGTGCTGTTCAGACACAGGAATGGGGGGGACGTGGTTGAGAGTCCTCAGAGCCGCTCCTTCTGGTGGGAGGGGGGGGGAGAGGGCTCCTCTGGGGAGGTGGGTGGGAAAGAGGCATACGTGTGAAGAACTAGAAAGAGAACGGCCTAAGCCAGTGGTCGGCAAACTCATCAGTCCACAGAGCCAAATAGCAGCAGGACAACGATGGACATTTCTTCGGAGAGCCACATTTTTTAACTTAAACTTCTTCCAACGCCACTTCTTCAACATAGACTCGCCCAGGCCGTGGTATTTTGTGGAAGAGCCACACTCAAGGGGCCAAGAGCCGCATGTGGCTCGCGAGCCGCAGTTTGCCGACCACAGGCCTAAGTAAAGAGTGTGTGCAAAGGCCCAGGGCAGGAATAACAAGGAGGCTGAGACGCAGAGAGAGCACCCAGACCGCAGAGCAGAGGGCGGGGGGCTGGGAGCCTTTCTCCCTGTGGGAATCAGGGACCGCGGGCGAGAGGGAAGTGAGGCCATGTGGCCGGACGGCTGGGCACAGGCCTCGCGCGCAGTAGGCACTCAATGCCAGGCTTCCTGGTTCTGGTCCCCCCACCCCCACGGCAGTGACGGGAGGAAGGAGTCTCCCCGTTGGTCATGCCCGGCCCAACCGGTACCCAGACGGGACCGGTGAGCCAGCCTGCCCTTCCCCTGCCCGCTCTGCCTGTCTGCACACCCAGGACTGAAGGGCCAGGCCTGGCCCAGGGAGGGAGGGCCATGGCAAATGAGGCGACACACGCTGCCCAGGACAGCCGGGTGCCGTGTGCTCGGGGCTCGGCGCACACAGCCCCCGTTCTCTCCTAACATGCGGACCCGAGGCCCGAGGTCTCGAGGTCACCCAGCAAGATCAGATTCCAGAGTCCCTTCTCTGCCCACGGGGCACACATTGCCTGGGTCTGTGCGTTTTAATTCCCTCTGAGGGGCCCCCACCTGCTCCCCACTTCCCCCCACACTCCCTGCACCCGAGCCATGGAACCACTTTCAGTTCCTGGAGCTGATTGTACACAGTGTGCCTTCTGCGGCTGTTCCCTCGGCTTGAGATGCCCTCCCTCCCCCTCCCTCCACCTCCCTCCCTCCTCCCCTCCCCCTCCCTCCCCCTCCCTCCAACTTCCCTCCTCCTCTCTCCCCTCTCCCCCCTCCCTCCCTCCTCCCTCCCTCCTCCCTCCCCCCCTCCCTCCTCCCTCCCCCCTCCCTCTCCCGGTCCCCTTCTCCAACCTGGCAAGCTCCTACTCATCCTCCAGGGGCCCAGCCAGCTGCCGCCTCCTCCAAGAAGCCTTCCCTGATCCTCAGCCCAACAGGCTCAGTGCACTCCTCCTCCTTGATCACAAGGTGCCTCTCAGTTTGAGTGGCTGTCTCAGTCCCGGGGAAGGGGGACCACGCCTCGCTCTCAGCTTTAATAATAGTTCCCACTAATCACTTCTTTTGTGTTGTTCATCCTCACCTGAGGATATTTCCCATTATTTTTTTAGAGACGGGGGCTTGGGGGGGGGTGGGGAGACAGACCCAGAGAAACATGGATGTGAGAGAGACACATCGATCGGTCCCCCAATCGGGGTCGGGGACTGAGCCTGCCGCCGAACTATATGCCCTTGACGGGAATTGAACCCGCGACCCTTCAGGCCAAGGGCCGATGCTCTATCCCCTGAGCCAGACCAGCTGGGGCTACTGATCCCGGCTTAACGAGCTCGCGAGAGAGACTGCGTGAGCCCCGGCTGCCGGTGCCTGCTCTTCAAGGCCGCACCTGTGTTGGGTGACTCTGTGGTTCGGAGCAGAGCGCGGGCATCCCCGAGGGCTGCCCCGGCTTCCCGGGCTGCGCACTGCACCCCGACTGCGGGGAGAGCGGGACCCTCTGGCGGTGCGCCATGCCGGCCTGAGTCTTGGCTGTTCTGGAATCATCTGCAGCCTTTCGGGTGGTGGGGAGGGAAAGACATGGGCTTTGGAGTCAGGCTCATTTGGTTCCAGTCCCGGGTTCGCCGTTTACCCACTGTGTGTCCCGAGGCAAGTGACTTAACCTCTCTGAGCGCCTGCAGTGACACGGGACTAGGTATGCCCCTGCCCCCGCCCCGGGGCTGCTGGGAGAATTAAACAAGGCAACGTGACAATGCCTGACCTACTGAGTCCTTGAACACCCGGAATCTATATTCCCTTCATCTCACCTCCGAACTGTTTACACACCCGGCCGGGTTTCTCCCCGACCGGCCGCAGACTTTCTGTGTCTGTCCCAGAAGCCGGGGCGCTGGGACCAGCTGGGACACAAATCAGGAAGGTCCCTGCCCCCGGGAATGAGCTCGCATGCTCCTGAGGACACACCCTGAAGCATCAGGGAGAGAAGCAAAAGACTGGAACCCTGCGTGCCCATCGAGAGGCAGATTCGTGAATTCCGCGCACCCACACGGCGGGGCACCAGCCGCCGGCGCAGAGAAGCACAGCCACGCCACCGCCATGGTAAAGCGAGCCGGGGAGAAAGTACGGAACAGGTCGGTCACTGACCCGGGGGGGGGGTCAGGATCTGAACCACAGGACACAGGAAATGACACGAGGGCCGAAGTCTCAGGTCACCCAAGGCTGGTGCATAGCTGGCTCCACTCCGGATGCGGGGGAG